>CM077585.1:9314036-10514036 GCA_039657365.1 Stephania yunnanensis
ATCCAGGACTTCCCAAAAAGTCCTTGCAGTAATGGGTAACTTGGTTCCACCGCATTACAATGGATCCCCAAAACGCCTTTAAGCATGTAAGGTGACTTGGTTCCACCATACGACTGACTCCCTAAGAGGCCTTATATGAAGTCAAAAAAGGAAGGTGATAACCCCATCCCAAGTCCTTTAGTTAAAATCATGAATTCTAAATATATTAGTAGCAAGCCACATTTAATAAATGAGTGGAGCTCCCCACCTACCATGACTCGTCGAGCTAAACTCTATCGATTGACCTCGCACGCTCAGGGCTCGATGTGAACCTCCTTACGAATCTAGATAATTTAAACAACTGTCCCGTTATTCAACGATTCAAAATCCAAAATTTATTATTGTTCAATTACTTTAGGGTAGGACCCACTAGTGTGGTCCCCGCGGGTCTTACATCTCCCGCGAGAGGGTCGAGGGGTAGGTCCTGCCCAAACTTTCCCTCAGGCTTGAGTATGAGCCCTATTTGAAAGCATATTATTTTTTGTGTTATTTTATTATTATTATTATTATTATTATTATTATTATTATTATTATATATTTATAAATATATTTATTTATTATTTATTATTTTATTTTATTTTTCTTTTTGGTTGTTTAGGGGCCAAATTGGCCCCTATTAATTGCTTTATGGGAATTGGCCCCTAGAATAGTTCAAGGGCTAATCACCTCCTAGGGGTCAAACCCCCTTTGGGGATGACCGAACTAGGAGCCATGCTCCTGGTTCGTTAACCATGGGAGGATGGGGAAGCAGTTGCTCCCCCTCCCCCCAACCACTGGTCGGGGCCGTCCTAAAGCGGCGGTACAGGGACGTCCATCACAATTGGTCAGGGGCACGAGAACGCTTCGGCCAATCGCGGCTCTAACTGCCGATGCAGGAGGGGTGGCTTAGATGTCACCCCTTGCCTTCTTTTTCATTCAAACCCTTTTTTAAGAAAAAACTTCACAAACAAACCAAACAAGACTTTAAAGAAATAGAGGGGAGATGAAGACTACCTTCTTTGGATTCCTTTAATCTTGACCTCTAGTAATCGTCCTAGGTCTCCCCCTTCTTACTCCTTTTCCTTTTTTTGATTTAAGGTTTTGTAAATAACTTAGTGGTGGCTAGGGTTTTTGTTTTAATCTTATTTATATTAGAGTTCACCTAATTACTAATTTGCCCCTAGGCGGGTTTTTAGGTTTTAGGTCTTCATAACATCCCTAATTTTAAAGAACTTTCATCTTCAAAAGTAAAATATATTCATACCTTAATTTTCAAAAAAGAATGGGAAGTCCTCCATTATATAGTCCTCCTGCTCCAAGTTAACTCATGTTCTCCATAGAACTGCCACTAGACTTGCATTAACGCAATTTCTTTTTTGGGAAGTTTATGCACCTTTCTATTCATGATTTGTATCGGTTACTCATTGTAGGACACATCCTCTTTCAAATATATTTGCCCCCAATCGATCATCGGTGCATGTTTGTTATGTGCCTTCCCCAACATAGGAAAATGAAAGACATCATGAACTCTAGCTAACTGTGGTGGCAACTTAGCTACCAAGCCTATTTGTTTCTTAATCTCGAATGGCATGATAAACCTATGAGATAACTTTCCCTTCAATCCAAATCGATAATGTACTTTCAATGGCGACACTTTCAATAGCACAAATTCTCCTTCTTTGTACATAACTTTTCAATGGTCTTTATTAGCATACTTCTTCAGGCATCTTTGGGCAGTCTCCAATCCTTGCATAATTAGTTTTATCCTCTCGGTTTAGCCATGCACAAGTTTTGAACCGATCAACACGACATCTCTGACCTCAGTCTAACAAACTGGAGATCTACACAGTCTAGTCTCTCATATAGTGCCTCGAACGGTGCCATGTCAATACTCGCTTCAACACTGTTATTGTACCCAAACTCACACAATAGAATATACTTCTCCCAACTCCTGTAGAAATCCAACACATAAGCTTTAAGCATATCCTCAAATATCTGAATTAATTTCTCTGTATGCTCATTTGTTTGAGGGTAAAAGGTCGTACTGAGATCGAGCTAAGTCCCCATCAAGTGTTGAAACCTACTCCAAAACTTAAAGGTAAACCTCAGATCATGATCTGACATAATAGAAATTGGGACTCCATGTAATCTAAATATCTCGTCTACGTATATTCCCTCCAACCTGTATGCGAAATACTCCATGGAAATAAAAATGAAAAGAGCTGATTCAGTCAAATGATCCACGACCACCCAAACCGCATCATGACCTTTCTAAGTCATCAGTAGCCCTTAAACAAAGTCCATAGCTATGTGTTTCCACTTCCACTACGGAATAGGTAACGGTTGCAACAATTCCCCTGGCTTTCAATGGTCCGCTTTCACTTGTTGAAAAATCTCATAATTCTTTATGAAAGTAGTGATGTCCACCTTCATCCCCGACCACCAATACATCCTTCGCATGTCTTGATACATCTTGTTACCCCCAGAATGAACATTGAACCGCAATCTATGTGCCTCTTAGAGTAAATCATTTCTCATATATCTATGAGATGATATCAATAATCTGTCTCGAAACCACAATGTTCCATTAGCTAAAAGTCTCCAATCCACATCATTAAGGCTATCTGCAAGTGTCATGTACTTCTCAAACTCTGAATCGACTCTCTGAAATTTAACCACTCTAAACATAGCCACTCGCTCTACTCTAATATAAACTTATACCTGACCTTTTGAAATATTGAGCTAACCGCTTAGCCATTTACTGCTACTCCCTAAACATTCATTATAGTCTCGGATTCTATCTTTAGTCGTACATGACTCATAGCATTTGCCACTACATTAGCCTTCCATTGGTGGTACTCGAGTGTGAAGTCATAATCTTTTAAGAGTTCCAACCATCTCCTCTGTCGCATGTTCAACTCGCTCTAAGTGAATAAGTAATTCATAGTTTTGTGATCTGAGTAAAAAATGAATTTCTTCCCATATAAGTAGTGCCTCCACAACTTCAAAGCAAACAAAATTGCAGCCAACTCTAAGACGTGCACTGGATAGTTCTTTTCATGTACTTTCAATTGCATGGATGTGTAGGCAATTATCTTCTTATATTGCATTAACACACCTCTTAAATAGTCCCCGACGCATTTTTGTACACTAACAACTCCCTGTCGAGCTCTAGTAGAATCAAAATTAGTGTTGTATTCAGACAATTCTTCAATAATAGAAAGGCCTCCTCACATAAGTCATCCTATAAATAGAAAATGTCCTTCCTGGTCAAGTTGGTAAGCGGTGAAGCGATCGACGAGAAACCTTGCACGAATCGTTGATAATATCTTGCCAAGCCTAGAAGACTCCATATCTCATAAGCATTTGTAGGTTGCGGCCACCTAAGGATCAGCTCGATCATTACAGGGTCGACTGATATCCTTTCTATATTCATCACATGTCCTAAAAACTTCACTTTTAAAATCCAAAACTTGCATTTTCTTAACTTAGCATAAAGTTTGTGTTCCCTCAAAGTCTGGAACATTTTCCTGAGGTGTTTTTTGTGATCTGACTCAGTTTTGGAGTATATCATGATGTTATTGATGAACATAATTACAAACTAGTCAAGGAACGAATTGAAAACATGGTGCATCGAGTCCATGAATATCACCAATGTATTGGTGAGCCTTAGCGCCATCACAGTGAACTAAAAGTGTTTGTAACAAATGCTAAAATATGTCTTTGGTATGTCCTTCTCTCGTATACGCAACTGATGACAAACCGATCTCATATCTATTTTAGAAAAGAACTTTAATCCCCTCAACTGGTCAAACAAGTCTTCGATCTTGAGAAATGGATACTTGATAAGTCATTAATTATGTAGTATTATATAGGTTATTTATATATTTTATGTTTAATTCTTCAAAATATTAGCATAATTGTCTTTATTTATTATTTTCAAGTTTGTTGGAGCACGAGTTGAATTCGGGGTGAGAAACTACAGTAATTTAAGTGTTTACATGTAGTGTGAACAGCTACTAAAGGATCTGCCTCGTGACATACACTGTAAGTTGATGAAGAGATGAGGAGCAACTAAATGATGCAACAATATACACACTTAAGCCACTGCGAAACCTGAGCCACTCAATCACGTCTCAAGATTCAGCACACAAATCATACCAGGTGAGGAAATAAAGGATTCACCATACCTCGAAATACGTGTAGCACTACCTCCCAACATTTTGTCGAGTTCTCTGCTTGCCTTCCTTCATCCACATTAGACATTGATCAAGTCGGGGTCCGTGTCGTGTTGTCTCCCAAGTTTTCACACAAGTATTCCTGTGCATTTTGTTTTTCTAGCAACCATTAAATGATCATCAGGATACGTATCGGTGCTGTCTCCCATGTCCTAGCATGAGTCTTGAGTTTGCTATTCTCTCCCGAATAGTTGCCACGTGCCGTCTCATCACTTGCCGACATATTGCAACAACAGTTCTCTCTTCCAATCATCTCCTGCCATGTTAGAATGCACTAACAGCTCATCCAATCACCAGCTGACATGTGTCCATGACTTGCATCAAACTCAAAACAGCCACAAGATCTTCCTCGATGAACGTGCCACTAATAAACCCATGAAAATCAATTTATATCTATTCCAAAGAGCAAATTAAGTGGTTTGATATAATTAGGACTCAGGGTTTTTATAGATAATTCTTTTCTACGCATTAGTTTATTCTCTTTTCCTCTAGACAAACAATTGTTTTGTTTAGGTTTAGTGCCTTCACAAGTCGTAAGTGTCCGTCCTTATGCAATAAGACCACACAAGTGGTTACTAACTATACCAATTGATTCACCCCTTTTAGGATTGGTCAAATACCTCAGGGATCTTGGCTAAATGAGACGCACTAATGATCCAGTTATCTAGGTTTAGTGCCTTCACAAAGCCCATTGTGGTCATCGTATTAAACCCAATTAACTTGAGTATAGGGTTATACATTTGGCCAGAGAAGTAGTCATTGTCATACCTTAACTACTGAGATTAAGAAGTGTGAGGACTCGCGTACGTTACAGGTCTATAGTTACTCTAAATTACCTTTGAATATGCTTTATATATATATATATATATATATCGATGACCATAGTTTTGATAGTGCCAGTTGAGGAAGTTTGTGATACCAAGGGTTTAGGTTCCTTTCATATTATTTTTGCTACAACGTATTTCTAATTCCATGTCTCTCAACATTCGCTCTGAAACCCTCATTTTCCATTCTTTTAGAACCTTAGAAAGAATAACAAACTCTATGGGATCGACCCTTTACCACTATCTACAAAATAGTTGGTTTAGATTATATGTTTTATTGACCCGTTTGGTGCGCATCAATTTTTTGGCTCCGTTGCCGGGGATTTTTTTCTTTCTTTGGTTTTCTTTTGTTTATTTATTTTTTATTTTATCTATCTAGTCCCTTGTTCTTAACATGTATGCAGGCAACTCTGCGATGGTTTCCTACTCCCATAATTATGGTCGATTCGAAGACTCACATTATTACAATGTGAATGGGGTAGGTATGTCACATAATGGACATCCATTTTCTAACATGCATTATCTTATGCAACATGTTAAGGTTTATGAGATTTTTGTAGATTACTCCCATTCGACTTATGCTTGTCCTTATTATCCAAAGTATGAGAAGTGTCACTATTATGCATCGTCACAACCCGACTTCTTTGAGCTCATGCTAAGTCCACATATTCCTCAACATAAAGAGAAGTCCATCAAGACATGATGAATGACTTGATCTTCAACTAAGAACTGCCTTTCAACAAGTTCAATAACAGTGTCATGAAGAGAACCAAAAATTTCAACAAAGCATCTCCTTGGAAGATATGATAAAGTAATTAATAGTTGGTTAACAACACTTTCATGAACAATTTCAACAATTTCAGCATGTGAATCTAGGGTTACAAAATTTAGAAACTTAACTTATTCAAGTAACTACCACACTTCAGAATATGATTGACAAGAAAAAGTTATATAGTACACAACGAATTCTTTACCTAGAGGAGAATGTGAGTGTTGATACATTAAAAAGCATTAAGGTGAATGAAGATACACAGGTGGACTATTGGAGTGAAACAATAAAAGAACTTGAAGTCTTTCAAGCTAAGCCAAACATTATCATCACATAAGATGAGGAGAAGGAAAATAAGATGA
This sequence comes from Stephania yunnanensis, assembly GCA_039657365.1. Lineage (NCBI taxonomy): Eukaryota > Viridiplantae > Streptophyta > Magnoliopsida > Ranunculales > Menispermaceae > Stephania > Stephania yunnanensis. The sequence goes on from CM077585.1 coordinate 9,320,248, forward strand.
GAATTGAAGTCATTTCAAAAAGGCCGAAGGAGCCGCAAAAAGAGAGTGAGGAAGACCAACATTTATTGTTGGTGAAACCACCCTCCCTCTCGTTCATATTTGCTAAACCTTACAAGGGGTTATAAGTAAAGGAGCGTTCGCATATTTTCTATGCTGCTAATACCATTGTGTTGGATGATCATGATACGATAGAATCTTTTGTTAGAAGTCCCGAATGAGCACAAAAGTCTAAAGGAGGGCATGCATGTTTCATTACCCAAAGCTATAGATACATAATTTGTTATTGGTATTTTGAAAGAAATGGGCATCACGTGATAAATCACGCCAAGTCTAGCCAAAGACTTAAAAGAAAGGTGTTTGTCGGGAGGTAGCCTAACTTTATTTCTTTTATTTCTTGGATTTATTTCAATTTTAGTTTAGTTTTAGTTTTTTATGTTCAATAAAACCCTAACTTGGTTTCTTGGATTTTTGCAGGTGCTATGAATGTTCAATTAGCACCAGAGGCATGGAGCACCCCTTGAGTTTTGTTAGGTTAGGCTTTGGATTATTTTATTTGGAATAATTTGAGTTTTTTTAGGGAATTAACATATTACTAGGGTTTTAGGTGTTTTGAGACTTGGTTGGGATATAATTCAACTTAAATTGCCGCATTAGTGACACGTCTTTAAGTAGACCCAAAACCCTAGACTTCACCCTTAGTTCAAAGACTTCGGGCTCATAAGATTTGGTAGGAATTATTTAAGTTAACTTTTATGTTTATTAGCTCTTACTCTTGTTATGATTATTTTTCTATGGTTTCCTTAACCACTTATACATGAGAGATTTTGTTCATTCAGTAGTTTTTGAAGACTTTTATTATGCTATAAAAAATGCATGCCTTTATATTATCTTCTTATTTATTTATCCATGTTCTTTTGCACCACTCCTCTCTCTTTGGTCGCGTGGATCCCTTGACTTGTTTTGAACCTTAAGGACAAGGTTCAAAACAAGTTTGAGGGTAGTTTAAGATTTGTGAATTGAGTTGGATGGATATTTTAGTGAAAGACTATAGGTGAGATTGTTCAAATTTGTCAATTATATGCGATTATATGTTGTTGAAGGATGGTAATGGTGATGTTTAGTACCCTTTATTCTCTCATTTCTTCCATTTCTTTTGCCCTTCATACTTCTCTTCCTCATTTCATTAGGAGTTGATACACTTTCATGCATATAATTAGTATAGTTTTCATTATTATTATTGTTTAGAGTCACCCAAAGTTTTGCTTCATGCCTTTGGTTGTAGATGAGTTAACTATAGTTCCCTCTTTAACTTGAAACCTAGGGAAAATTAGGAGAAACACTCATTCTAGCCCATACCTCGACATTGTTATGATTTCATATTAGGGACTTAGTATGAACGTGAAGCCTTGCGCTAAATACCAAATGGGTAGATGGTCAAAACTGTGCAAGTGAAAAAGTAGATTTATAGGGTGCTAGAACGATGATGTAACCCACTTGAGGCTGAATTCCTATAACTAAACCACTTTTAGGGACATGATTTAGGTCATTTTTGAATGAAAACCCTTAGCCTTAAGCCTACCTAACGTAATTTACTTAGTTGACCCATTTTGAGCAAACCCAATTTTTATTTCGTTCATACCTAATGTTAAATCCATAGACATAGCCTAATATATTCCTTTACCTAGTTCGAAACTAGTCTTAGACTTGAATTCTTTAGAGAGAGACATTATGAGAAAAAAATTTAGAGAAAAAAAATTGTTAGATACCTAAAATAAGGGGAAATTCACAACTAGAGAGTCATAGCTAAAATGGTATCCGTAGGAAATGGAGCAGGGAGCCGGGTGATAGGAAAAGGTGAGGACTGCACATATTAAAAGAAAAATTGAATTTAAGTGCAATATAAGTCAATTTCATGTTCTCAGAAAGTCTTTTGGTAGTCTAAGTTTTAGTTTTCCAATGTTTTGTATTACCTTTATATCATTTCCTTGGTACCCTTTTCTTAGCCATGTTACAACCTATTTAAGGTCATATTAATTCCCATTGGTGCTAAGTCTACAATAGTGGAGAGCGTGGTTGCATTTCTCACCTATGACACCTTTTAAGTGTTGATACACCATTTTTATAGAGGTTGTATACTTGCGTGCTTAAGTGTATAGACCAAGAAAACTTGTGAGTAGCTGATAGCCTTTGTTTTGACCGAGATTATGTCTTTAAATTGTGATCTTAATTGTGTTTGGATTGCGTTACTAGATATATCATTACTCCGAAATTTCTTAAGTGGCTTGTTAATTCGGCAACTATGTAAAGTAAAGGAACTCCATGAACTTGAAATCGGGTATAAGATTAGTTAAGTTAGTGCATAACTTTATTAGGAGCTTTGTTTTTTTTTTTGTCATTTATACATTTGCTCGGGACGTGCAAAGTTCTAAATTTGGGGATATTTGATAAGTCATTAATTATTTAGTATTATATAGGTTATTTATATATTTTTATGGTTAAGTCCTCAAAAAACTATCCTAATTGTCTTTATTTTTTATTTTTAGGTTTAATAGAGCATGCTTTTGAATTTAGGGTGAGAAACTACGAAAAATAGATTGTTTACATGCAGTGTGAACAGCTAACAGAGGATTTGCCTCGAGACATGCACTACAAGTTGATGAAGAAAATGGGAGCAACTGAATGACATAATAGGATCAAACTTAAGCCACTCAATCACGTCTTGAGATTCAGCACACAGATCATACCAGATGAAGAAATAAAGGATTCACCTTGCCTCGAAATACATGCAGCACTGCCTACCGAAATTTTGTCAAGTTCCATATGTGCCTTCCTTCATCCATAGTAGATGTTGATCGTCCTCAGGATTCGTGTCGTGTTGTCTCTCAAGTCTTCCTTATCACTTGCCAGCATGTTGTAACAGTAGCTCTTTCCTCCAATCATCTCCTGCCACATCAGCATGCACTAGCAGCACATCTAATCACTAGCTAAAACGTATCTAAGACCTTGCATCAAACTCATAACGACCATAAGATCGTCTTCGATGCATGTTTCACTATGAAACCCACGAAAATCAATTTCTCTCTCTTTTAAAAACCAAATTAAATGGTTTGATATAATTAGGACTTAAGGTTTTATGGTGAGCTCTCTTCTGCGCATTATTTTATTATATATTCCTTTCGATAGATAATTGTTTTGTCTTTAAATATGTACGACTAATCTCATCAATCTAGACTAGAGGTGGAGCAAACAACTTTTTTGGCATCGAACTAATGTAATATCTAATTTAATTTCATTTAATTGCTTTATATAGTTATTTTATTCGTTTTGTTATTGATTGATTAATTATGGTTAAATTTAGATTTAAACCCCGATTCTCTTACTAGTGAGTCGTAAGCATCCATCATTATGCGATAAGACTAAACAAGTAGTAACTAACCATACCAATTGATTCGCCCCTTTTGAGACTGATCAAATACCTTAGGGATCTAGACTGAATTGAATGCACTAGTAATTCAGTTGTTTAGGTTTCGTGCCTTTACAAAGCCCATTGTGGTCATCTTATCGAACCTAATTTGCTTGTGTATAAGGTTATACGTTTGGCTAGAGAAGTAGTCATTATTGTACCTTGACTACCGAGATTGGGAAGTGCGAGGACCTGTGTACGTTACCAGGTCTATAACAACTCTAAATTACCTTTAAATTGCATGCTTTATATATATCGATGACCATAAGATTGATTGATTATGCCAGTTAAGGAAGTTTATGATACCGAGGGTTTCGGTTGCTTTCCTATTATTTTCATTACAAAGTATTTTCAATTCCATGTCTTTTTTAATTTTCTCAACATTCGCTCTCAAAACCACATTTTCTCTTTTTTTAGAACTTTAGAAAGAATATTATCTTTGCGGGATCGAACCATTACCACTATTTGCAAAATAGTCGGGTTATGTGTTTTATTGACGCATTTGGTGCGCGTCAATACTTGTTTCGGATAGTCACCCTATTTAATTTTCGGTAATCAATACACATTCTCAAACTGTCGTCTTCTTATTTACAAATAAAATAGGCGCTCCCAATGGCAAAACACTTAGAGTAATGAAACCTTTCTAAGTCAACTCCTCTAACTGCGTTTTCAACTCCATCAACTCGGTAGTCGCCATATAGTAAGGTGTCCTGAAAACTAGTCTCATACCGAGTAAAAGTCAATCATAAAGTGAATCTCCTGATTAGGAGGGATTCCCTAAACTTCTCAAGGAAACACATCTGGAAAGTCCTTAATTTCTTGAATCTTCTCAATTAGAACTTCCCGTCCTTCCTCTCCTACAGAAGTCAAGCTCGCCATGGTCTCTATCTCTTCCAGACTCTCAACCCTACAACAAGTGGTGGCGCTAGTCGGTGTACCACCTTTGAACTTAAATGGTGGAACACGAAGGATTTGGAAAGCTATAGTTTTATGATAACAATCTATGTTAGTGTATACGTTGTTGACCAGTCCATGCCTAGTAATACATCAAATTCAAGACACTCCAAAACTCGTAAATCAAATGCCATCATGTGATCCTCAATTTTAATTTTGCACCTCTCACATACCATGTTAGGATAAATCCATTAGGTAGAAACTATGCTATAAATCAAGTACCTGTATGCTCTAACCAGTGTCAACCCCATAGCATGGACTATGGTCCCTGATATGAGCGAAATGTGTAACATAATCAAACAATGTATGCATATCTTGACCATTAATGGAAACAGTACCTACGAACAGCTGACGCGAGGCCTCCCTATCCTACCCAACAATTACATGAACTTGGCGGCGGGTTAAGACATTTGCTCTGGATGTGTCCTGGAGTCCTACACTGATATCAAATCACCTGTGGCCTATGGTATGTCAGAGGCGGCTGAACAACACTCACTGATGCACGAAACCTTAGCCTAATCGGTCCTCGACCCTTACTTCCACTTTGTTGAGAGCGACGATGTGGACGCAATAGCCTAAATGCCACGTTTTGTGTTGCCATATGACCAGGGACATATGTATGTGCAAAAAATCATTGTAGGAGTGTGTGGCGCCCTTGAAGCTATATTAGAACATGCGTATCCACCAAAAAACCCTCTAAACTTTGGTTTCTTGAAATTGTCGTCGTGACTGTTCTAGTAGCCCCTTCCCATAACCATATTAATTAGATCCTGACTAAAACTGCATGAAACCCCCACAAAGTGATGCCTCGCACGCAAGCGCTCAATGGTACACCTGGTGATATGTCTCAGATACGAACAACGCTACTATAGCACTAATATCCTGCCTCAGTTCATCAATAAATATCCTCTTACGAATCTTCTCTATCGAGACATACTCATGTGTGAACTCTAGCAACTCGTTGCACTTTGATGCATACTCAACCACTAAAATATTGCCTTGTACTAAAGCAAGGAACTTTCAAATCTTCACATCCTTTACCGGCTTTGAAAACTATTCTTCATAAAATAGATGCTTGAAGTATGGCCAATCATATTAATTCCATTCCTCTCGATAGTCATCCACTACTTGTATGCCTTGTGTTCGAACAAAAATGCCACCAGCGGTACTATGGTCCACTCATTAATGTTCAGAGTCTTCATCCTATTATCCATATTTAGTATCTATGCCTAAGCTTTAATGGGATCATGCTCTCTGTAAAAGTGTGATACACCATATTTCATAAATTCCTGTTATATCTTGCTCCTCCGACAAGCTTATAGATCTCCGTCCATTACATGTACGGATGTTGTAGCTGCTGCCATAGTAACCTCTGCTACATAATGATCTTCATGTATATGCGCCAAGATAGGGTTAGGTCCCTGCCTTACGAGTACTTGCTCTGTTGCCCCTATGTTTCCCTAATGTATCACATTTAGTATGTTGGCCATGTTCCTTTCTTGGTTTTGCATCAGGTTTGTCACATTCTAGTCTTGAGCGAAACTCATGTCATAACTGGCCTTGGTATGTTTTGGTCATAGCAGCCATGCGCTACACCATTTGAGCGTGCCAATTCCTCTCATCCTAATCTTGTGTTTCTCTCTAATCATATGAGTTTTTGCCCTGACTGCTCACAATGCAACTACGGAGCAAACAAGAGCGAATTAGTCCTAAAAACCAAGAGAGTATATATATATATATCTAAATGCAATAAATATTATAACACAAAGCAAATAAAATTATTTCAAGTGTTTTATTCAAGTTTTTCAATCCCCCCATCCTAGAATTGGTCATTTATGCTCATTAACTCAGCTTAAACTAATGTCCCATAGCATGGGTTTGTTCAACTTAACTTTGATCTTCAAAAATTAAAGACTTTTCAAATTTAGGTTTCACTAACCTATCATTTCCCTAGGTTATAATCCATATGCTCTGATACCAACTGAAATGACCCTTCCCAGACTAGACCTAATATCTGAACCAGGCCTAAATAATGGTCTGGCACACCTAAACAACCTGCGAAATAACATATAGACAATATGGCAAAAGAATGCAGAATTTGAAATTTCAATAAATACCATAAGTCATCATAAACCAAATTATCAGGCACCTCAAATTCACTTAAGCAAATTAAAACAATATGAAATCTCATAACCTTCAAATACTTATAATGTATCCAACTAACTAAAGAAAGGTTTAATTACCTAAAAGACTTTCCTTGATTGCACCCCTCATTAATAGTTTTCAAAACAAGTAGTAGATATATCATGCAAGGCTCAGACTTCAAGGAGACTTCAAGTAATGGCCTTCCCCTTGCCATGATCTATTGCACTCGTAGATGAACCTGTAGTGTAAGTGGGGTGAGTGAAAAAACCAATGAATCCCAATAAGAAAAGAATTGAGCTAAAATAATAAATATTCAAGTAATACCTATAAAGCAAAATAAAGCTATCATGCATTTAAAATCAAGATAGCATTGAAATATGTAGCATGACATTAATTCCCACAAAAAGTAAGCATATCATATTCATAAAGCAACTTAAGCAGTGATAGAGAATTTGAAGAGTTGTAAAACACAAGAAAATAAACTTTTGCATGCAAAGGGTTACAAGAGAGATACATAGAAAGTAATAGTTATAAATGCAAGTCCATTGTCTCATTTGTTATTACCTCCTATTTTTGACCAAATAAATATGCGTAGGTGACTTGATTCCACCCTATTTCCACGGCTACTCAAGGGGTCTGGGTGAATTGGTTCCATCGTCTATCCAAAACTCCCAAGAGGCCCTTGCAGAAATGGGTGACTTGGTTCCACCGCATTACTACAGCTCCCAAAGAGTCCCTTAATCATGTAAGGTGACTTAGTTCCACCACTCGACTATGGCTCCCCAAGAGGCCTTACATGAAGTCAAACAAGGTAAGTAATAACCCATCCCAAGTCCTTTAGTTAAAATCATGAATCCTAAATATACTAGCAGTAAGCCACATTTCATATGTGAGTGGAGGTCCCCACTTACCTCGACTCGCCAAGCTAAACTCTCTAGGTCGACCTCGCATGGTCGAGGCTCAATGCGAACCTCCTTGCAAATCTAGACAATTTAAACAGTCGCATTGTCGATGATTCAAAATCCAAGATTTATTATTGTTCAATTACTTCATGGTGGAGCCCACTAATGTGTTCCCTGTGGGTCCACCGTTACCTGCAAGAGGGTCGAGGGGTGAGGACCCGTCCAACTTTCACTCGGGCTTGAGTTTAGCCAAGCTATACCCCATATTAAAAAAAAATTGAAATCAAACCCGGGATAATGTCCCTAGTTTCGATTTAGAGGAAGGGGATGCACACACAAGAGCCATGCATATGCACTCCCTTGTCCTTAGCCGGGTAAGAGGCTTGGACCACGCTCGGCCCGTGGGGCAAGGTAGGCCAGTGCCTGGCCAGGGTAGGGGCATACCTGACCCAACCTAATAAGAAAAATAAAAAGGAAATAATTACTGAAATACGGAGAAAAATCTCAAAATAAGTATTTTGACTAAATAAATAGAAATCGATGAATTTTTATGAAAAATGAAGAATTCAGGATTCATGCGAGAATTTATGTCAAAGTTTTTACCTCGTAAAGCGTAAAATGATCAACATAAATGAAAAAAATTGAAAAATAGGTATTGGGGTTCTGAATTCGAGTGGGATTTGAATGGGGACTTTATTGTATAACTTATAGAACACATAAATTAACTAAAATGAATATATTTGAATATATATTTAGTTAGGAGTTCTTTTGGAGACTCTAATAATATGGAAAATTTAAGATGGCTCGACATAGGTAAGTGACACTTGTATTCTTCTCAATTATTGCAAAGTAAATTAGCATATTTAGTTTATATAGCATTACGAACTGGGATTCGGGCAACATACTGTGACTTGAATGTTTTAAATGTGAAAATGATCGAAAGTGTACGACAAGGCAGATCGAGATTGAAGTTGGAAATATACGTTTGGAAATGGATTCTACCCTTTATCCTAATAAATTAAAAAAGGTACACCTAAAAATAGATTTTGGCCTTTCATCCTTCGTAAGGCGGTGTTTTACCTTAGTCAACACTGTTCATTTAGAGATGGTAGCTTGATCAAGCTTTAATAAACCAACAAAGTCACTAGTAGCGCAGCGTGTTGATTCCGTGGTTGTATTCTTGAGCGAGGCAAATGTATGACTCTATCTTTAAACTCAAATTTACGAGTCACAATTATGGTTGCGATCGACTTTTGAACTTGCATTCTGTTATGTATTGTTATATTATTTTAATGCCGGTATAGATATATTTTGGATGCATATTGTTATTCATTAATCACTTGATAGTAGTTGATAATTGATGTATTTACAAGGATCATTTACTGAGCAAGTTGGAGCGCCTATTCCCCCATTAACGTTTCGGGTTATTGGCGTACGCTTTGACTCGGGAACAGAGAAGATTAGAAGTTTATATTCTTCTCTACGGTGAATTGATTTCCATATTGTTCTACATATTGTATTAAATTATCATTTTATAATAACCAGTGTTGGGATATGGTTTTAATACCAAGATTTAATTTGGTTTTAGTATATCGCTTGCATTATTGAAAAAATACAATTATGCTGCATTTTCAATTATTGTTCAACAACGATATACAGTATCGTGACTATCAGGTTTGAAGGATGGTTGTACTGTTACTCTAATTGAGTCCGGTTAGTATACCTGGGCTTAATTAGGGTTTTAGTCCGGACATTGCTCTAATTGAATTAGTGGATGTTAGAGAAACTGTCACAGCAACCCTATAAAAGAAACTCCCCTCTAAATGCAAAGATCCCGAGACATTCTCGGTACCTTTCATTATAGGGGATGTCAACATTCCTAAAGCAATGTGTGATCTTAGTCCTTTTATAAATGTGATGTCATTATCCATATATGAGACACTTAAAGCAAGACCTCTAGAAGAGTCAGGAATCGTGATCCAGTTAGCAGATCAATCGATGGTCAGACGTGTGGGCTTATTAGAAGATGTACTAGTTCGAGTAAAATATTTTGTGTTCCCAATAGATTTCTATGTAATGGACATGAAAGGGGAAGACTTATCTAGATCATCATCGGTGCTCCTCAGACGACCATTCTTGAAGACTATCAGAACTAAGATAGATGTACATAGTGTGTCTTTAACCATGAGATTTGATGGAGAGGTTATCAAGTTTGACATATACAATGCCATGCGACATTTTGTAGATGAGCCTATGCCAGTGTATGCAATCGATGACGTGGATCTGCTTGTTCAAGAGACCTTACACAAAGGCAATGAAGATAAAGCTCAAATCATCTTGGAGAATCATTTGGATAGCATGTCACTTTGCAAAGAATGTGCATCATTTGATGTTTAACTAGAAGAAGCACTCTTTGAGTTAAATTCATTTGAATCGGCACCTAATATGGTTATTTGGATCTAAATCCTCCTAACACCAAGCCTCTTCTATCACTAGAGAAAGCCCCCTTGATCGAGCTCAAACCATTGCCCGAACACTTGAAGTATGTATTTTTGGGTGAGAATGATACATTACGTGTAATCATCTAAGCAAAAATTACTTTGTTGGAAGAATAGAAGCTTATTAGGGTACTCCACGAATACAAGCAAATCATTGGATGGGCAGTAGAAGACATCGGGGGCCTAAGCCCCTCTACTTGCATGCATTACATACACATGGAAAATGGAGCAAAAAGGTCAAACGCGACTAAACCCACCTATAATGGAAGTCATAAAGAAGGAAATCATGAAGCCGCTAGATGTCTGTATGATCTACCTTATTTTCGACAGTAAATAGGCAATCCTTATTCAAGTAGTCCCTAAGAAAATATGAGTTACAGTAGTCACTAACTCGCAGGGCAAGCTAGTCCCCACCCGCATCCAGAATGGGTGGCAAGTGCGCATTAACTATAGGAAGCTCAATAACGCCACCCGGAAAGACCACTTCTTTCTCCCATTCATAGATCAAATTTTGGAAAGATTAGCAAGTCACTAACATTTCTTGACCGATAATTGGGCTTTCACCAAATACCAGTATCACCTGAAGATCAGGAGAATACAACTTTCACTTGTCCATTCACCATTTTTTTCCTATCGTTGCATGCCTTTTGGGTTGTATAATGCACCAACTACTTTTTAAAGGTGCATGGTAACTATCTTCTCAAATTTTGTAAAACAATTCATAGAGGTGTTCAGGGATGACTTCACTATCTACGGGGACTTCTTTGATAGTTGCTTTGCAAATCTGACCAAAGTATTTGATAGGTGCATAGAAAAGAATTTGATCTTAAACTATGAAAAATGTCATTTCATGGTAGATCAATGACTTATTCTAGGGAATATTGTCTCCATCGAGGGGGTAGAGGTAGACTAAGCCAAAATTGATGTCATAAAGAAACTACCATATCCCACTAAAGTACATGAGATCAATTCTTTTCTTAGGCATGCAGGTTCTTACCAACGATTTATCAAGGACATCTCAAAAATAGCACAACCCTTTTGTCGCCTCCTTCAGAAAGAAGTGGCTTTTAAGTTAGATAAAACATATAAAGGTGCATTTAACAAACTCAAAGATTCGCTCACTAGCACGCCTGTTATTCAAGCACCAAATTGGGACCTACTTTTGAAATTATGTGCGATGTTAGTAACCATGCAGTCTGTGCAGTTTTATGATAGTGGGTCAGAAAAGCTTCCCATGTCATTTTCAATAACTCTCGTACTCTTGATCCAGCACAAATCAACTACACCAATACTGAAAAAAGAACTTCTTACAGTAGTGTTTGCACTAGAGAAGTTGCGTCCATATCTCCTAGGAACTAAAGTCACAGTATACTGAGATTACGTGGCATTACGACATATTTTAAATAAAAAGGATGCTAAACCTCATTTGATCTAGTGGAAACTCTTATTGCATGAATTCAACATTAAAATCAAAGATGAAAGCGGTGTATAGAACCTGGTTCCTGATAAGTACATTTATTCATGGATGGTGTTCCTTGGTATACAAATTTGGTTAACTTCATTACAACAGGCATGTTTTCTCCGCACCTCACCAGAGCACAAAAAATAAGCTTAGGATTGATGTGCGACACCATAAATGGGATAATTTGTATTTATAGAAATTTTGCACCGATCACGTAATCTAAATGTGTGTTCTACGCAGAAAGCCAACCTATATTGGCAGCATTCTGTCATTTTTGTGCTTGTGGTTGCATTTTGGACCCCGACGCACAGCCCGAAAAGTTTTGGAATGTAGGTTTTATTGGCCCACTATTTTTCATTATTCATATATGTTTACCAAATCTTGTCCTAACTGCCAAAAATCGAGTAATCTTGGCCACAAAGATCAAATACCACTTACCCTTACATAAGTGTCAAGTCTTTAATATATATAGGGGTTGATTTCATATGACCTTTTCTAGTATCTTTTATGAATGTATACATCATTCTCGTAGTACATTATGAATCCTTATAAATGGAAACAAAAGCTATGCGCAACAATGATGCAAAAGTGGTTTGTGAGTTCTTGACGTTTCGAATCTTCACCATTTTCGGGACTCCACGGACCATAATAAGTGACAGGGGAACTTATTTTTGCAGTAGGATGGTCGAAAGCCTCTTAAGGAAATATTACGTCACTCACAAGACTTCAACAACATACCATCCATAAACCAATGGCCAAGCATAAATTTCTAATAAGGAAATCAAGCCTATTCTCGAAAAGACAGTGAATCCTTCTCGAAAAGATTGGAGTGCATGACTAGAAGATGTCATATGGGCATATCAAATAGCATACAAAAAAATGATTGTGATGTCACCATATTGTCTTATTTTTTGGAAAAGCTTGCCATTTTTTAATTGAGTTGGAGTACAAGTCTTACTGGGCTATTAGAAAGCTCAACATGCAACTTAATGAAGTAATGAAAGAAGGAAACTGGACTTGCAAGAATTAGAGGAGGAGATACAAAGATGCTCGTATCTACAAAGAAAAGACAAAAAGTTTCATGATCGGAACATATCTCAAAAAAGAGTTTTGTATAGGACAAAAGATGGGTAAGACCATACATGATACTCACAGACACGATCATGAAGCCATGAAAACTCAAAACCCAAAAAATGGCCATATATTTAAAGTGAATGGGCATAGACTGAAATCGTATTAAGAAGATTCCCCACGTTAGTATCTGGAAGATGAGACACTTCACGGGCCAAATTATAGTAAGTAACAGGTAGATTCATCGAGCCAACAATGTTAAATAAAAGCGCTAGGCAGCCCATGAACAATTTTGTAGTTAGTAACCGATTTTAATTTTTGTTTTTCTTATTTTCCTAGCCATGCATGAAGTATTATATTAAATTATATATATATTATCCATCTATTTCCACCATTTCTTTTATGATTGGTATGCCCAGCTTAATTTTGAACCTTAGGATAAGGTTAGGAATAAGTTTGGGGGTATTAGGTACATGGACAGAGCAATTAATAGAGTCTCGCAGGTATGAGCACAATTTTTAAATTTTTCTTACAATTTTAAGCAATTCACGGCAATATTATCAACTTTCCATCCCATTTCTTATCTTTCACTTTTTCGATACTTAGAAATTAGTACAATAATGCATGCATGTTTTAGGTATTTTATTATATTTACTATTTATAGAGTCTTACCTACGAGCGAAACTTTGCTTTCAATTTCTGGAGTGAAAACTTGGTCAAATTGTTTACTTTCAGACTTAAAAGAAGTAGAAAAGCTATTAAACCTACCCGACAACATAAATAGGAACTTAGAGTAAAGATAAGTTATAACTTGAGACCAAAGTAGGTAGGTGGTCGAATTAACTTGGAGGAAAATTTTGAAATCTCTAGGATTCTAAAACTAGGAGTAATCTACTTAGAGTATAATTGTTAAGGATCTAGCATTTGTCAGAGGAAGAAGTAGGCTTAATTTCTATAATAAAATATGCGCTCGAAGATTTTACATTAGAGAATTAACTTAACTTTAGTGAAAATGAGAAGTGCTAACATTAGATTTCTAAAAAGATTAGAGAATCCCAAAAGTTCCATAGGAAATGGAATAGAGAACTTAAAGGCTGAAAATGATAATGAAAAATTGGTATCTACATATCCATAGGGACCATACAATAAAAACCCCATATAAAGGGGGAAAGTGAGGATCTCTGGTTAAATAAAAGGCGAAAGTTCAAAAAAAGGAACTCCGATAAAGAAATATTTAGCTCGAGTGCTTGTAGCTAGGGTAAGTGACTTTTTCCAATACTATAAAACAAATAATAGTCTACCTTTAAATAAGCCATATGGACTCTTTAAGGTGCAAAGATCTGCAAACAAGCAAAAATTAGTGATAAAGTTCATTTAAAAGAATCTGTCTAATAAAGATATCAATTTGGATCTACTACTTTGATGAAGAGACCTAGAAAACCTATAAGTAAGTTAAGGGTTATGGTTTTTAAATGCTTTAAGTCCTAAAAAAGTATTGTATTGAATGGTGAATATATATGTTTGACTAACCTTTGAGAATTATGAGTTTTTTGTTAAATAGATTGACCAAATTTTGATTGTAACGACTCCATTGTTTACAAAGTATGTATAAAGTCTCTAGGAAATCATCACCAAGTTTTTTCATAGAGTATTTGGTTGTTATAGTCAGATAACTCTTTGCTCAGGATGAACAAAATTTTAAGTTTGGGGGTATTTGATAAGTCATTATTTATGCACTCTTTAATGGGTGTTTTGCTATGTAAATCAAGTCCAAAGTCATGTTTAGTGGATCTATATGTTTACTTTGGAGATTTACAAGGCATTTGAGTATTTGTGTGTGAATTAGACAATTCTAGGAAAGAAGTGAACTATTGGTCAAAGCAGCAACACGCTTGACATTGTGTAGATGAACAAACAATGCTAGCAGAGGAGCAACGGCATCACCAAAGCGTCATAATCGAATTAACAATGCCAGGATTTATATAGGCGGCATCACCCACAACGCCAGACTCAGGTTTAGAAGCTCTGACTAACTTGAAGACCAAGAGTTTTGATAAAGCCCCCCACGCCGTGACCCGACGATGCCCATACATAATGGTGGTGCCATGACGGTGCCAAAATTGCAGAATAGAAGTTTGTATTTTTTTTTAAGGTTCTTATTTCCTGGGCTTTCCTATTCTTGTAACCAGCCTCACCTATATAAAGGAGGGACCTCTATGAATAAAAACACATTGTATTCAGAGTGATTTAGGAGTAAAGCAAGGTATAGTAGTCATGTCCGGCTAGTTTCTTTAATACCTAGGTCGGGGATTAAGCTCTCTAACCAATAGTAGGTTATTTTCTATATCTTGTTGAGATTTTCTATAATAATCATGTTTTATTTCGGTTTTCTGTCTTTGTGTTGTTGTTTTAGTTATGTCTCAATGGTAGTTAGAGTTTTTATATTCATTGCAAATCTCTAGGTGTAAAACCTATTGACTTGTTATCAATCAGGTTAAGTCCGCGATTCCAACTGAGTTAAGAAGCGCCAATCACCTAGGGCAAGAAACCTAAAACACTTATTGTTATAGGCGAGTAACATCGAGAACTAGGTTAAATCTTGAGATCGGTTGCCCAAGGTTATCTAGGGTAGGTATTCCCATAAAGCTGTTAATGTTACTCACGTGCTAAATCTTAAGAGCGGTTGTCCGAGGTTGTATGGTGATAGAGCAGTGGCCCTATTTATTGAGAATAGGGGACTAGGGTGTAGGTGACCCTGACACCTAAGCCTATCTAGGGAAACTATTTTAAAAACCATCTTCAAAGTCAATGACACAAGGCATGGAAATAGAATAAGGCTAAATTTTGGATTCCTAGACTTAGGTATGTTTTTATTCTCTGATTTACAACTTATTACTTTCTTGTTTAGTGGACTTTTAGATAAGACTCTTTCAAAAATCCCCCAGATTTGCTTTTTTATTTGTTGAACTCAGTTTGACTTAATCATATGGATTCGACCTCATTCTTACCTCTACTGCATTTCAGTATGATTGGTAACCTATTGTGGTTATATTTGACACGCACGGCACATAATCAAGTAGTTACACCCAAAATAGTTAATATGACTTTGATGGATATGATGAAAACATTGATTATTTGATGTACTTGATTGTATTTTTTATAGGAATCTCCTTTTATTGGATATGCAAACATGGATCATATAATATACTTGAATTGTTATTATTTTGGATAAATTGGATACAACAATTTGATGGTCGAGACCATTATTAATATTTATCTGTCTACCAAAACTGCCATATATTTTTACCTTTCGGTATCGATCTACGATTATGCACATGAACATGTCGGCAATAACTTACTGATACGCTTCCCATACTCCACTATTGTATTATGTGTACCATGTTGATTAATTTGTAAATATAATCATCAATAATATTGATCGTACATATCCTGTTGGGTTTTGGGGTTCATACGCAGCGGAGATTACAAAACAATTTTGACAAAAACCCCAACAGGATCCGAATCTAATTCCATTAAAAACGTTTAAACCATGAAAAACTTAATCATACCTCAGTCGCACTATACCTTTCCGAAGGTTGATCGATCTCTAAGGCGCTGCCAACGACGAACGCCCTCTACCAGTAGTCCACACACGAACGGTGGCCGAGATTCGAAGTGCTAGCTTCGAGAGAATACCAAACCTTTTGTTTTTCTCTCCAAAACGATCCAGAGCATACCAAAAACCCTAAGTCGTTTCTTAAACGAAAAAAGAGTTTTGGCCTTTTGATCTTTCGTGCGTGTATTGTAACTTAAAGCGTCTATTTATACAACCCTTGTATATAGACGGTTAAGTAAATTATAAATATACCCCTACTTAAAGAAGTATAAGTGTAATTCACCACAAGGACGTTTCTGTCATGAATTTTATCATATAAAATTCATTTTTCTGAACCATCTTAAAATTTCGCAAAACCATTCTTAGTGTGCGACCCAATAGGCTCATACAACTTGGCAGTGTACTAAAACACATTTTGGTATACAAGTCATAAGCGGCCTCTAGCAAGACATTATGACTACCCAAGTTGTACGAATATCAAATCGAAACTGCCTAATCAATAGTGTATATAACATCCTTATGTCACACGATATCCTTTTGATCAAACATAAGGCATGGAATTGTCATCCAACATGTTCAATCGTACTAGTCTCGATCTCTAGGTAGACCGAAAACATCCAAGTGACATTGATCAATATCAATTCACTTAGACTAGGCCTTTTAACAGTCTAACACATCGAGGGATCCACTAGATATCTCCATTTATATGAGAGGGACAAATTCTATCTCGATTACACAACTTCATCACATTGCTCACACAATAACCAATCACAACCTTTATAATCGTCCGGTTAAAGACAACGTTTGATTGTGTCAAATCACTGTGTTCCTAATTTTGAAGTCTCTGGTAATCTCAAGTCAGAGGACTGGAATATATACTTATCATGAGAAACAACTATGACTTAATCCATGTGATGCTCTCATAGCGGGTCGGTCCAGTACTTTGTTCCCTAATAAGTACTCGTGATCTTGATTCGTATCCCTATACGTATAATCATCATATGATCATCAATCAAGACTCACACTAGTCTTAATTCATTATAGTTCCCAATATAATGATCGACTAGGGACATTTAGGATATTTATGTAAATACCCATGGATCTTATTATAATGTAAACATGCAAATTAATTATAATAAATAGCAAATGAAATCCTCTATTTTATTAACTAAAAGTATTAATAAAGACAGTTAATGGATTGACCTAGGGCACATGCCCCAACATCTCCCACTTGCACTTGGGCCAATCATACATGCATCTAATGCCTAATGATCTAACATGACCATCATGTTTTCTTGTGGAAGAGCTTTTGTCAATGGATCTACAACGTTGTCTTCATTAGGTATTCTGCAAATCTTTACGTCTCCCCTCTCAATAATTTCTCTAATGAGATGAAAACGCCTGAGTATATGTTTGGATCTGTGATGTGATCTAGGTTCCTTGGCATGTGCTATTGCCCCGTTATTGTCACAATACAAACAAATAGGGTTAGCAATACTTGGAACCACACCTAGTTCAGAAATAAACTTTTTGATCCAAATTGCCTCCTTTCTTTGCCGCACGGACGCCGCAATATACTCACTTCGTTGTAGAATCTGTCATGCATCTCTTGCTTTAAACTTTTCCGCCATCGCACCCCCATTCAAAATAAACACATATCCATTGCGATCTAAAATCATCTATATCGTTTGAAGACTTGCATCGTGTAACCATTTACAACTAGATCATTTTCAAAACCTCGTAGACCAAGAACATTTCCTTAGTCCTTCTTAAGTACTTAAGGATGTTCTTTATCGCTATCCGGTGACTCTTACCCGGATCCGATCGATATCCGCTTGTAGTGCTCAAAGCATATGATACATCAAAGTCGAGTGCATAACATGACATACATGATAGATCCAATAGCCGATGCATATGGAATCTTATTCATACGGTCTCGCTCATCATTTGTCTTAGGACATTGAGTCTTCTTGAGACTTATGTCATGAGACATTGGCAACAATACTATTTTAGAGTCTTGCAAACCGAACCTATTCAAGACCTTGTCTATGTAAGCACTCGACTTAGACCGATTAGCCTCTTAGATCTATCCCTATAGATCTTTATCCCTAAGATATAGGCAAAGATCTCCTAAGTCTTTCATTGAGAAACACTTCCCTAACCAAGACTTGACATTCTCGCAATGTTGGGATGTCATTTCCAATGAGTAATATATCATCAACATACAAAGACTTAAAAACAACTACACTCCCAATCGACCTTCTTGTATACACAAGGCTCATCTTCGTTCTTAATAAAACCAAAATCCTTGATTGCTTCATCAAAACGAAGATTCCAACTCCGAGAAGCTTGCTTTAATCCATAAATGGATCTTTGAAGCTTGCATACCTTCCTAGAATTCTCAGGATGTACAAAACCTTCAGGTTGTGTCATATACACGTCCTCAAGCAGCTTTCCATTAAGAAATGTTGTTTTTACATCCATTTTCCATATCTCATAGTCATAATATGCAACAATGGCAATCAAAATTCTTATGGATTTAAGCATGACTACTGGCGAAAAAGTATCATCAAAATCAACACCTCGAGTCTGCTTGAAACCTTTTGCTACCAGTCTTGCTTTAAAAGTTTGCACTTTGCCATCCATGTCAATTTTCTTCTTGAAAAATCATTTACATCCAATGGTCTTACCACCTTCAGGTAAATCAACCAAGTTCCAAACTTTGTTATCATACATGGATTGCATCTCAGAGTTCATGGCACTTAGCCATTTATCTGAGTCTGATCCAGACATAGCCTCATGATAAGTGGTGGGCTCATTTTGATCGATAAGCAACACATCACGACTATCAGTAATGAGAAATCTGAATCTCTCAGGCTCATGTCTTACCCTACCAGATTTACGTGGGCCTTGTGTCACTTGCGGAGGTTCAACTTGTTCAGAGCGTTGTTGAACTTCTAGTAGCGGTTCAGGGTTTATCTGTGATTCTTGAACTTCTTCAAGATTTATTTCTCTCCCACTAGTGTCTTTTCAAATAAACTATTTTTTCCATAAAGGCACCATACCGAGTGACAAACACTTTGTTCTCAATGGGATTATAAAAGTAATATCCTTTTGTTTCCTTAGGATACCCCACAAATAAACACTTGTAAGATTTAGGTGCTAATTTTTATGAGACTTGTCGTTTTACGTAAGCCTCACAACCCCAAATCTTAAGGAAAGACAAACTAGGTCTCTTCCCGTACCATATCTCATACGGTGTTTTATCAACCGCTTTAGAAGGAACTCGATTTAGAGTGAAAGCTGCAGTTTGTAATGCATAACCCCAAAAGAATAATGGAAGATATGCACGACTCATCATAGATCGAACCATATCTAATAAGGTTCGATTTCTTCTTTCAGAAACTCCATTCCATAGTGGAGTTGCTGGTGGAGTCAATTGTGAGACAATTCCAAAATTTCTAAGATGATCATCAAATTCTTGGCTCAAATATTCACCACCTCGATCTGATCGAAGTGTTTTGATAGTTTTACCAAGTTGATTCTGCACTTCATTTTGAAACGTTCGAAACATCTCTAATGATTCAGCTTTATGTTTCATTAAATATACATAATCATATCTGCTGAAATCATCAGTAAATGTAATGAAATACTGATAACCTCCTCTAGTCATTGTGTTTATAAGACCGCATACATCAGTATGTATTAGACCCAATAAATCACTTGCCCTTTCACTGTGTCGGGTAAAGGGACTTTTAGTCATCTTGCCTAGTAAACAAGATACGCACGTTTCATATGTTTCTAAATCAAATGAATGAAGAAGCCCATCTTTATGGAGCTTCGTTATGCGTTTCTCGTTTATGTGTCCGAGACGACAGTGCCGAAGATAGGTTTGATTACAGAAATGACAATCTTCTTCCTTTTCTTTTGGGTGTTTTGAAGCAGAACAGTGGGGCTTGACTTGTTCCATAGGCTTTGCGACAGTGCATCAACAATGACCTTGGCAACTCTAGCCTTGCCTTTGCCTTTCTTTTTCATTCCATTTCCCTTTAGGACCATCAATACATTATTAGGGGGTTTCTTGATATTTTGTTCAACAGTTTTGAACATCAAATGCAACTCTGAAATTGATTTCTCCATATTATTTATATTGTAGTTTATCACAAATTGTGAGTAACTCTCTGGTAATGAATTCAGAATCAAATCCGTTGCCAACTCTTGGCTTATGGGAAATCCTAGTCTATCAAGCTGGTCAACATAGCCCTTCATCTTCAAAACATGAGGACTAACTGACGCACCCTCAGTCATCTTGCAAGAATGTAGGTTCTTGACTGTCTCGAACCTTTCTTGCCTAGCTTGCTATTGGAACATTTCCTTCAGCGTTATAGCCATGTCGTAGGCTTCCATTAGTTCCATGTCCTTCGAAGTTCAGAACCATAGTTGCCAAGCATAATACATGCAACATCGTAGAATCGTTGACATGCTTATTATGCGCATCCTTCACGCTTTCGTAGCATTGGATGGTGGGTCATCGGGATTGGAGCATCCAGACATACAACTTGCGTTCATGCTTGAGAACGATTCTCAAGTTTCGAACCATCAAGAAAGTTAGTCCCATATAGCTTATCCTTCTCAAGGATGGATCGCGATGTGAGGGGATTATTGTTACTTGAAGAGGCCATTGATCTACAATAAAGATTATGCAAAGTTTATTTTAGTATAGAGGAATAGACTCCCACTAAATTAACAACCCTCCTAAAACGTATTGTTTATTTAGGGGACTAAAATCCATATTTCACCTAATTCTATGACAGCTATGGCATGAAACACAGAACTAGATTATTTAGGTAGGTAACTGTTACCAATTACATCTTATGTAATTTTTAGATCCTTTTATGAGATATGGGACATCTTATGTCTTAACATGTTTTTATCTCATCATTTGCCTAAAGCTCAAAACTATTTTGATGGCTTTATTAAGTCGGACCATTTTAAACATTAAGGTAACTCTTACCCAACTTGTCTCACCAAGATAACACAATACACCCAACTATGGCTGAAACTGTATTAGTGTGATCGAGGCCTTGACAAGTGTTTAAAATGGATGGCACGAGACTTAAAATTTAATAGAGGGATTTTATTCAGTTTTAGTGATTTTATGTAAACAATGAAATATCATATATTTTATTGATTTGTTCAATCACTAAACAATTTGGTTTTTTTTTTATATACTTTTCACTAACAAAAGAATTTCCGTATGCTAGGATTAGTTAGACGGCGGTCCCGCTGGCCGGTCAGCGGGACGGGGTACAGGGGGCAACGCCCTCCTTTTTTTTTTTTTTAGAACACGAATCTCAATTCCGAAAATTAAAATTCGCTATAGAAAATCATAATTTTTCGTCGATTTTATTATCATAAATTAACCCCTTAATTTATCCGAAATTAAGTCAATTAAAATATTTTAATTAACCTGAGCCCACATCTAACTAATCATCTTATCCTAATCCAATTAGGATTTAAGATATTTGAATCCTAGTATATCACCAATAACAAGATTCTTTATATTTATCTCATATTCTAATTTGTTATCTATCTTTATCAAATAGAAACTTCATAACAAAATAGATATAACAAGATAAATAATTAATTTTGAAAATTAATTATTTATTTTTTATTTAAGATATTTGAATCCTAGTATATCACCAATAACAAGATTCTTGATATTTATCTCTTATTCTAATTTGTTATCTATCTTTATCAAATAGAAACTTCAAAACAAAATAGATATAACAAGATAAATAAATAATTTCGAAAATTAATTATTTAATTAGGATTTAAGATATTTGAATCCTAGTATATCACCAATAACAAGATTCTTGAAATTTATCTTATATTCTAATTTGTTATCTATCTTTATAAAATATAAATTTCATAACAAAATAGATATAACAAGATAAATAAATAATTTCGAAAATTAATTATTTATAAATAAATAATTTCGAAAATTAATTATTTATAAATAAATAATTTCGAAAATTAATTATTTGCAATTTCGGTCCTCATCCAAATAATCACAAACATGTAATTGAATCATGAACTACGATCACAATCGAACCTAATGGTGTCATGGATCATAGAACACGAAACTCAATTCATTAAAATTATTCAAATTAACCTAACATGGTTACTAGCATGTACGAAACAAATTTCAATTAAATCACGAATATATGTATCATATACACAAAACATGATAATAAATCTTACAGAAAACTTATGTATATCACATATACATCAACTATTAACATGTTTTCAATCATATATCATGTATATATCAGAAGTAAACATGCAATGAATTTAATGGAATCGAACTCGAAGGCTCTGATACCACTGTTAGGTTTTGGGGTTCATACACAGCGGAGATTACAAAACAATTTTGACAAAAACCCCAACAGGATCCGAATCTAATTCCATTAAAAACGTTTAAACCATGAAAAACTTAATCATACCTCAGTCGCAATATACCTTTCTAAAGGTTGATCGATCTCTAAGGCGCTGGCAACGACGAACGCCCTCTACCAGTAGTCCACACACGAACGGCGGCCGAGATTCGAAGTGCTAGCTTCGAGAGAATACCAAACCTTTTGTTTTTCTCTCCAAAACGATCGAGCATACCAAAAACCCTAAGTCGTTTCTTAAACGAAAAAAGAGTTTTGGCCTTTTAATCTTTCGTTCGTGTATTGTAACTTAAAGCGTCTATTTATACAACCCTTGTATATAGACGGTTAAGTAAATTACAAATATACCCCTATTTAAAGAAGTATAAGTGTAATACACCACAAGGACGTTTCTGTCATGAATTTTATCATATAAAATTCATTTTTTTGAACCATCTTAAAATCTCGCAAAGCCATTCTTAGTGTGCGACCCAATAGGCTCATACAACGTTGGCAGTGTACCAAAACACATTTTGGTATACAAGTCATAAGCGACCTCTAGCAAGACATTATGACTACCCAAGTTGTACGAATATCAAATCGAAACAACCTAATCAATAGTGTATATAACATCTTTTTGTCACACGATATCCTTTTGATCAAACATAAGGCATGGAATTGTCATCCAACATGTTCAATCGTACTAGTCTCGATCTCTATGTAGACTGAAAACATCAAAGTGACATTGATCAATATCAATTCACTTAGACTAGGCCTTTTAACAGTCTAACACATCGAGGGATCCACTAGATATCTCTCTTTATATGAGAGGGACAAATTCTATCTCGATTACACAACTTCATCACATTGCTCACACAGCAACCAATCACAACCTTTATAATCGTCCGGTTAAAGACAACGTTTGATTGTGTCAAATCACTGTGTTCCTAATGTTGAAGTCTCTAGTAATCTCAAGTCAGAGGACTGGAATATATACTTATCATGAGAAACAACTATGACTTAATCAATGTGATGCTCTCATATCGGGTCGGTCCAGTACTTTGTTCCCTAACAAGTACTCGTGATCTTGATTCGTATCCATATACGTATAATCATCATATGATCATCAATCAAGACTCACACTAGTCTTAATTCATTATAGTTCCCAGTATAATGATCGACTAGGGACATTTAGGATATTTATGTAAATACCAATGGATCTTATTATAATGTAAACATGCAAATTAATTATAATAAACAGCAAATGAAATCCTCTATTTTATTAACTAAAAGTATTCATAAAGACAGTTAATGGATTGACCAAGGGCACATGCCCCAACATATCCGACTTTACATTTATCGGTAATGATTCACTGTAATGCATATAATCAAGTCTATAAGATATGGCCACTAGACTTCCTATACCCCACTATTTTACTATTTGTACCATGTATATTAATTTGTAAATTAAATAAAATGTATGTCAAGTGTAAATATCTGACGTTTTCCTAAATCTCTTAGTATTGCTTTATTGTTAGGCGGTTAAACAATTTGACAACGTATGGTGGCTAGGATTACCTTACCCTACTATTATACTCTTATACCCCGTAATGTAATTCGTAAATTAAAATAACTATACACCGGTTGTACAGGTCCGACAATTTGTATATACAACGGTATTAGTTCATTGTTTCATACATGAACCTGTCGGCGACTATTCGTCGTTGTGATTTCCATACCCCACTATAGTAATCTGTGTACCCTGTATCTTAATTTGTAAGCAAAATTAACTTATATTGCTCGTTCATGTCCGACTCTTATGTGCATTAATCGGTGCTACTTCTGTTTAACACATCTGAACATGTCGACAAGATATGGTCGCTAAACTTCATTTAACCCACAAGTCTATTTTATGTACCCTACTTATTTAATTGTTAATTTATGGGCTCAAAACTCTGGGCCTTATAGTACCGGGATTTATAAAATGATTTCAGTCACGCTTTGTCATTGATGAGGGTACACACAGAAACGGCAGAACTACAACTCCGTACTACGACTATGTAACAAATTATAAAGTAAAAATTTAGAGTTTTGACATCAACGACAACTTAGGACACATGCACATCATCCACATTCAAATTATAATATAACAAACTATAGACAAAAAATTGTTACCACTTCATATTGTTCATAAAGAACTTTCCACATCATCCACAATAATTGTTGAAAAAGATAGCAATTTTTCAAAATTGAAACCAAATGATTTAAAGTTAACATGTTCATGAAAAAATACACAAATATATGCAACTACATAATAACAAGTCATTTTGCCTTTAGCCCGTAAGTCATAATAGCGGCGGTAGAAGCTATAGCTTCTCCTTCGATTTGATTTGGAATGATGGAGCTCTGGGTAAAGTCTGCAACTCCGAAAAGGAAAGCAATCACTTAATCTGCCATTTTGAATGCATTATTTATTGTAATTTTGGAATTTGGCATGGTTTGAAACAGCAATACGACATCAAGTGCATGATGATTATGCTATTGCAAAGAATAGAGAAGGTCGGACAATAAAACATACATTACACAAAAGGTATAAGTGAAAACAAAATAATAATGTTAAAATTCTCACCAAAGTAGTCTCTTCCTTATGCATAACTACGATTGCAAATTCAAGATTGCACATGAAAGGTGACTGGTCGATTGAAACCATTCGACATAATCTTCAATAGCTTGGCATGGATGTTCCACCTTATCATTGCATCGATCGCTATTAAGGAGTCTGACTTCCCAATCCTCCAAAAATTAGGGATCGAATGAGTACTTTACGGGGTTTGATGTTGTCAAGCTATTCCTATCCGCCTCAAAGGGTCGATAAGGTTCTCTCAATTTACTTTAAATGTAACCTATTTTCCTTAACACTCAGTCTGGATTGTGTAGTTCAAAAATATCCATATGCTGCATGGATTTTTTGTATAAAGCAATTTCACTGATAGGGGGTGTACACCTCGAAGTATTATCCCAATCTACGTAGGAAAAATTAAGAAAAAAAGTCAAGTTGGTTTTCGTTTTGTAAACACGTTCCACTTGTAAATGCATTCTAAGTGAGTGCCTCACCTCGTGGGATCTAAGCATTTCTGATCGAGCCCTAAAAGTATAGAGAAGGTCCTTAAACTGCCTCAACTTTTTTATGGTGCCACCTCATCACCCAGGGCATACCCAGCTTGTAATTGCTATACAAAGTGGGCTGAATGAATAGAATGCGGTCGTACATCCACCCATATAGGAAACAATTTTATGATTGAACTAATGAATATGAAAACAAGTTTAATGGTGCAGTAGCATACCTCCAGCAATGTCATGTCACCAGCAACTTGGTTTGCCTCGACGCAACTAGTAATGCCAAGTTGATGGTACATGTAAGCTAGTGTCGCACCTCCGCCTATATGAAACAATGTTCTCCATATTGTCTAGAAGTCGAAGGAGACTAAGGTAGACTCTCGTACTAGAATTTTCCATAAAAAGGGTTGCTCCATGAAGGAAAATGATATAGGCTCAAACTAGGTAATAAGGCGGAGGATATAAGTCAGATCGTTTCTTCGCGTTCGATAATCTCTCTCCTTTAATTAGGGTAGATAACTAATCCTTCAACCACACCAAACTCACTTTATGGCCAAGAAATCTCTTAATCTCATCCTCGGCTGCTTGTACTATCACCCCTAACAACTTACTAGTCATCACTATCACTTCACTCCAATCATTAGACTTCACAAGGATTGTTTTTTTGATAACTGGGATCCCGATGAGTGCGTACATATCGTTTAATATGATTGTCATCTCGCTAAAAGGTAAGTGGAATATGTTGATCTTTGGATGCCACCTCTTCGCAATGCTAGACATGTATACCCTATTACATCTATCATATGAGATGTATTTTAATGGGCTTAAACCAGAGTCCTAGATGAGCTTGTTAACCTTTTCTTTCTCTAGGTGTCGCGTGATCCTCTTCCAAATAGTAATCTGATAACCGTGATCAATGCACATTAAACATACTCGACCATACAAAAATATAAGAGTAGATTTAAAACATTAATATTTCTATACAATTAACGTAAGAAAACATTAGAACACATTAATGAATGAATATAAACATTCAACGTGTACCTGATTATTCCAAATATCCACCAAGACGTGATTTTGGAACGTTGGTAGGAGCGATAAATTCAAAGTCCCACTTGGAAATGAAGCGGTCATTTCCGTTGCATCAGCCGCTGATGTACCTGTTGGAGCATGTGTCCTAGGTTAATCTTATGAACATTGTTTCTATTGCTATTTTAGTCAATAAAATAGAGAATTTTATATGATTTTCATTATTATAATTGATTTGCATATTTACATTATAATAGCATCCATGGATGTTTATTGAAACATCATAAATATCCCTAATTAGTTATTATACTGAAAACTATAATGAATTAAGACTAGTATGAGTATCGATTGATGGTTATGTGATGATCATCCATATAAGGATACGAATCAAGATCATGAGTACCTATTAGGGAATAATATACTGACCGACCCGCTATAAAAATACCATATGGATTAAATCATAGGTGTTACTCATGATAGGTATATCATTTACTCCTTTGACTTGAAATTACTAGAGACTTCAACATTAGGACCATAGTGATTTGATCCAATCTAATGTTGTTTTTAACCAGATATTACAAAGGTTATAATTGGTTATTATGTGAATAATGTGTAAACGTGTGTAATCGAGACAAAATTTGTCCCTCTCATTTAAAGAGATATATCAGTGGATCCCTCAATATGTTAGACTAAAAATAGCCAAATCTAAGTGAATTGATATGATCAATTTACTTGGATGTTTTCGGTCTACCTAGAGATCGACACTAGTACGATTAAACATTAATGGTATGTTCATTTCACAAATACAATAGTCCAATGCGTATGTGATTAAGTTATACATGGGATTGTGGCTTATGTTAAGTGATTAGTCCTAATTAGGTCACTTGTTTGGTTGGGTGTATTCAGATTGGGATTAAATTTTTGGAGGTTGGTGGAATGACCAACATGCCCCCAATTCATGTTGCCCATATCAAAATCGATTAAAAAGTCAAGCCATATTCAATTTTTCGAGCTATATAATGTGAAATCCAAGAATTTCACAAACTTGATTAGGTGACTAATTAAGTATTTTTTTATTTTTATTTGGAGTTTAAGTATCAAAGGTGGGACACACTCATTACGGACTAGAGATCATAAGGTATCTTTTATTTTTGTTTGTTATATGCCTAGTGTGTATATTATATGGTATTTTGTTGCGAAGTCGAGGTGTAATAAGGTGTATCCTCAGTTTGTCATACTTAAGGTTGCAAGTATGCGTCTGAAGGGCACGAGTGAAAATAAATTATCGGTTGCTCAAAAACTAATTAAACAAGTGTTAAGCATCACATTGTGATTTTGCCTCAATTTATATGCAAGTTGGGATCGATGGCAGTCTAAAAGGACACTACAAAAATGTCTCAAATTAGCGACGGGGACACCCGTTGCTAAAATTCTCGTTGCCATTTTTTCTGACAACGAGTGTCAGAAAGAGCGATGGGGACCGGTTGACAATGCCTGTAGCTGAAATTGCCACGTGTAATTGGTCAAACATTGTTTCTAGCTACATCATCCAAATAGTGACAAGACCCCGTCGCTAACATTGTCGCCAAATGTTGACACATGACAAGTGCGATGGCCACATGTCAACATTTGGCCACGAGAGGTCGTCGTCGTCCCGTTGCTATTTGTTGTAAGTCTTTTTTTAAAAAAATACGTTAATTTTTCTATATTTTGTACCAAGAAATTAATTTATTATAAAATTATATTAAAATTAAAATTGATTTTTATATATTTTAAAATATGACAAAACAATTTAATTATAATAATAATTTTTTATTTTTATTTAAATATATATTTAAAAGAATATTTTATTTTAAAACATTACGAATCATTTTTAATTAAAAATAACTGATTTTTCTAATAAAATTAATAATAAAATGAAAATTTTAACTTAAAACATCATAAAAAATTATATTCATAAAAAATAACTGATTTTTTTATAAAATTAATAATAAAATATTTTTTTATTTTAAAACATTATAAAGCAATTTAGTTAAATAAATAACAATTTTTTTATGTTTTATTTGGTGGAATAATAATTTTTTTCAAACGTAACAGATTTACAAATAACTAAACACAAATTAAATTAAATAATTGAAAGAAAAAAACAGTAAATGAAATAAATATAACAATAGAACTTTGCTAGTATAAAAATGCACTGTAAGAAAAAAAAAGTACGTGTGAGTACAAAATATGAAACGAAAAAGTCTAAAGTCTAAATAATAAGTGTTTACAACATATAACTCAGTCGTCGGGATTGTCTTCGGTCTCTGAGTCATCAGGAACATCTCCTGAATGCGCAAATGACATCTTAAGTCCGTCCATTAGAGCATGTTCCATGCGACCTAAACGTCCTTGCAGCTCTTGCAACTGGTCATTGTCTAAGGTATTATCTTGGATAACCCTTAGAAGATTTATTTGCATCTCCTTAATGTCCTTCCTCAGCGGCTCAATGGCCATTGCAAAAATAGGCCGAAAAAGGTCCTGGTCCCACATGTCTACGCCTCGACCTCGTTGGTGTCCACCATAATCCATATATTCGTCTTTTGTCGTCACATTCCATGACAGACAAATACAACTCAGTCTCATCAATTGGCACGTCAGGTTGTGACCGTGTGAGCTCAATGCGTCTATTGCATATCCTTATCTAAATTAAGAATTTAAACATTTATTATTCATATATACAATTCATTGATACCTATCACTAATTAACCAAACAAAATTTAAAAACAAAACTATTTTCTTATGACAATCCTCTCTACTCTCTTATCAAAGAAAGTTACGCTATCATGATCTTTGGTATGAAAGTATAAGCATAACTCCAAAGCAACGGGGGTTGGCCTAACTTCTTCTCCTACAAAACATATATTTAAATAAGATTAAGTTTGAGACTTAATTATATTATATTATATATGAACTTATTATAGCATAACTTACTAGCCTCTCTACGTGTTGAAAGGTGGATATGAAACCACAAGTATTCACTGTGACACCTGTACCGAGTCTCCCTATTTTCGTTCTCTGATTCTTGCTTGCTCGCTATAACTTCTTTTTGAATTCAGGGGTGGACCGCATCTTCTTGTACTGCTCAAAGATCTAGCTAGATACATGTGTCGGCTTTTTATCTTTGGAACACATCTTGCTAATGAAATCGGCGTACCAAGTGGCAATCTACCTATCGTACGCCTCTTTAATAGCTATGTTATCTTATGGATCCCACTCGAAAGAAAGCTATGTGTAAAAATATTAAAATTTAAATATAACTAAAAAAGCTTTTCAATTTATGTTTCAAAATCCTAAGTAAAAGTGAAAATTTAAATTAAAAAACTTTTACCTTCCATTGATTCCAATATATGTCTCACATGTGCTGCAGAACAAACTCCCAAAAATAGCCATCATTGTGTAAGGAGTGTTTATATGCCTTAGTCATCTCCCGGGCAGCTCTATTTGGTGGGTGCAACTTTCATCCACTAAATTGAAAATGAGGGGTTAGACCAAGTTTATAGTAAATTAATTAACGTGGATATTCGTACTTAAAGTATACTTACTATTTGCCACCCTTTACGACCAGAAATATATGCCCTGAGGCTTGATTAGTTGTATTGCTTCGTCATCATTCATGTGGGGCTATACCAATGGACGGGTCACTCGAACGCTGTGTCAAAGAACTCAACAACTATGACACATACTATACCTAATGACTCTTAAAGGGCGAGGTATGCAAATTAGAATGGCCTAGTGGTGGGGCCGTATAGTGGTCGTGCATCCAATCATGCAAATGTGAAGGAAATATTGATCCCCCTGATGAAAAAGTAAGCCTAATGTCTGGACTAAACGTATTGCGACCATCAACGGGTAAAGTGGGTAGCGATGAAAGTAACATAGAGTACATCCGCATAGAGGTGGAATCATCGCCAAATACAGATGGCAAAAAAAACATAAGATGTAGTGGGATGTGTTGGATGTGCATAAGATGGGGAGGTGTGTGATGGAAAAAAGGTGTTTGATGGAAAAAGGGGTCTGCTATGAGGGGTGATATGGGTACGAATGAAAGGTCTGATGTAGGGGGATTCAAATAATGTTGATGCTAAGTCGTTGGCCCTGAGTAGAATGTGCAGATGAAGTAGCATCATCATGAGAACGTGGATGTGAATGGCCCAAATGATGAGATTGACGATCTCTACTAGCACCAAATTGTCCACTAGATCATCCACCAGATCCCTCACCAAATGATGGACCGTATCCTCGGCTCGATGACATGAGTTTTTTAAGAAATTAAGACTAAATCAAAAATAGCTACTTATAAACATTCTACATTTTAATATTATATAACAAGTCAACAAATATAACACTGGGTTTCGTATTCCCTTATCAACTGAAATGATTATATCAGGGTTCGTTGTCACCGTTCCCATCATTCGATGAAAACTCGAAATTATCGCTTTCATTGTTTTCTTCGTTGACGTCTTACTTGCGTACACTACTAGGGTCAGCTAGTGAAATTGCAACCTTTGTCGCAAATATCAACCTTAGTATCATGTTTAGGTAGCTACTCTTAAAAAAAAGTCTTCTTGTATTGGCACACTATCAACATTCCGGACTATGTTATGTTTATCGATGAATTTTAGCTGAAGTCTGCACGTAGCTTTCCAATTGTTCTGCGCACTTCTTATACTTAGGTATGAAAGAAGGTACATTGAACTAGCTTGCATGGCTAGTATGAAAGACTCGTACTCTTTTAATCAAAGATTTTAATGTACATCGACGATTTTTAAGGAGCGGTGAACTCTTGTCCCAACATTGGGTGTGGGATCGAACCAATCACACTTAAACAACACTATACGTAAAACCCGCCGTATTCGATTTGTATCACTTCTTGTAATTGCCCGTAGAAATCATTATTGCATTGCGCATAATTTGTGCCCCTAACACACACCCCGCTACTATGCCTATCATTGTTTGCACTATTGACATTGTATGAAATTTGTAGCCATTAACAAGATACGCTTGATATATGGTGCAAAGTGGCCTAAGGTCATACGACAACATTAGAAGTGTTGTATCTTGAATATACGAAGGCGCCTACACAGAACATTTGATAAACTTCATTTTAAATTAAATAACAAAACAAGAAGAATTGTGTTAATATGCATTTATTAATAACGTACGAATTGTTGGAACCATATTGAGAATTGTTTCTCATAATTTTCATCGATTACACTTTGTGTGATATTCGGTTGCTTGGAACGCAACTCTGATATGTACATCCTAACAGTAGATGAAAGAAATTAAGGATCATGATTGAATAGAATAAGGATATTAAACAACTGACATTAAAACTGTGTATTGTGTTAAATATTAATGTATACCTCATAAATGGAGCGACTTCGGGGCAATTTAAGAACACATATGAGTGTGCGGCATTACACTCATCACCAGTGAGATAAAACTTCTTTGATCTCTCATAAGTCCGACCTGGGTGAATGAGAATTTAGAAGTTGCCATCAAAATTTAGAATTGACCTAACTCCACCATCATAATTGCAGGGTGGACGGTTGTGCAAGGTGGAGATGTGTTCCTAAAAATAATAGGAGCAGAATGCATCTACCTCTTCCACTAAATAAGCATTGCATATTTAGCCCTCAACCCTTGCCTTATTTCTGACGTTATTTTTCAAATGTTTCAAACTCCTAAATTCATAAAGATAAGTTAGTTAAATGTACGTTTTAATTTATTTTCATTATGTATGAGTATAATTGATTACCTCTCAAAAGGATACATCCGCTAAAATTATACTGGGCCAACAAGGATAGCCTCATACGTCAGATGGATAGGGAGATGCTCCATTGAGTTGAAAAAACTTGGCAGAAAGATTTTTCTAAATTACACAATATCTTATGAATGTATTCATACAAAAGCCGAAGATTCTCAACATATAAATTTCTAGCAATTAAATCACTAAAAAATGTTTAACTTGCTAATTGCAATTTACATGTCTTCTTATAAAAGATCCAAAAATGCAATCGACAAAAGTTGTTGCACGAATGCATAGCAATCATGTCTTTTCATTTAAAACATATTCAATTTCTTAGATACATAACCATCAGGGAATCACAATTCCTTAATCCACTTGCACAACACTTGTTTTCTCTGCTTGTCTAGCGCGTATCATGCATTTGGATATTTTTTAGATACTGGATCATAATGAAGTTTTTGCTGATGACAAATCTCTTTTAAGTCCTCCCTAGACTTTGTGTTATCTTTCGTCTTCCCCGGCGTACTCATAATTGTGTTGAAAATGTTGTCAAAGACATTTATCTTGATGTGCATTATGTCTAGGTTATGTCCGACAAGATACATCTTCTAATATGGCAAGTCCCACAATATGTTTCGTTTCCTCCATCCACTAGTCTTCGAGACTTTGTTACATATAGCACTAATGTCAATTCAGTGACTTCAATTTCATTTAACATATCTTCACCTGATTTATTAGCTGGTGGTTTGTCCAATAAGATTCTATCTTTACAAAAACTAGCCTTGTCTTTCCTTTCCTTCGAATGTCGCGACAAGAAACGTCAGTGACAATCAAACCAAGTCGATTTCCTATCGAACCTCAACTAAAAAGCGTGGTTATCTTCCATGCAATAAAGACAAGATGTCATCCCATGCGTACTCCATCCCGACAATATGTCGTAGGCCAGAAAGTTGCTGACAATCCACGTAAGGCAGCACACATTTGAAAGTTCATCTTAATCGATACATCATAGGTCGACACTTCGTCGTAACATAAATCTTGCAATTCTTTCACCAACGGTTGGAGGAACACATTAATTTTTTACGATCGATTTGTCGGTCCGAGTACGATCACTATTAAGAACATCACTTCTATTTTCATACACATGAATGGAAGCAAGTTGTACGGTGTTAAAATCACCGACCATGAGGAGTACAGTTTATCTGTCATTCCAAAAGGTTGGACCCA
Source organism: Stephania yunnanensis (assembly GCA_039657365.1). Taxonomy (NCBI): domain Eukaryota; kingdom Viridiplantae; phylum Streptophyta; class Magnoliopsida; order Ranunculales; family Menispermaceae; genus Stephania; species Stephania yunnanensis. The sequence goes on from CM077585.1 coordinate 9,353,960, forward strand.
TCAGTGCATAAGCCAAGTCAAATGTTATGAACCTCGGAGCTAAACGTAGGGTTCACTCGATTGAAGTGGTTCCATGCCATAGAATCAAAGCAATGTTGCATATTGTCCTCATCACTATATGTTTTCCGTGTCATCGCATGTGTTTCGTTATAGCTTTCAACACGAACAAACGTTGTAAACGAGGTGTCAAAGGAAAGTAAAATAGTACCTTGTGCGGGCGTTTATTGGAGTTAAACCTAAGGTCTCCGCAAAACTTGAAAGACATAAGCTTGGAGTCGAGCCCCCAATAAAGCATGTATAATTAGGGACAACAATCGATTCGCTCATATGGGAGACTCAACCAGTGCATTAAATCTTTACATTTGTAAAAGCTACCTACCAAACAATTATCTTCAGGCAACATATCTTTATTGACTTGTAATATCTCGTCGAATGCTTGCTCCGAAATATGATGATTCAATTTTATCGTCAACAAACGCGCCATTGCCGAGAGTTTTATCATTTTCCCACAACTTGGCCAAAGTGGTTGATTTGTTGCATCAATCATCTCGAATAAATGCTTGGCTTCAGGGTTCGGCTCCTCCTCGCGGTTCCAATTGAAACTGTGCCTTGCATGGTCATGCATCATATGATGACATGACGTCGAATATTCATCCATTAGATCATCACCATCATCGTCCAGATCATTTAATAATTCTTCCTCCCCATGCGTAGTCCAACAATAGTATTCCGGAATGAATCCTCACTTCACTAATTGAAGCTCTATGGTGTTTACATCGAAATATTTTTCATTGCGACATTTTTGACATAGACATTGAATTTTTGATTCGTTCAGAAAAGTTGCACAGTGTTGCATTGCGAACTTTATGAACTCCTTCACACCAGCTACAAAACCCAATCTAGTGTAATCGCCCTCAATGCGGTTGTAAATCCAATCTCAAGATACACACATCTCGAAAGACATAATGAACCCTAATTAAACAAACGTACACACCAATCACTATAATACATTGCACATACTTTGCATAATATTTATTATACATTTTAGTCGAATGTTAAATTAGTCGAATTGGTTGCATTTACACATACTTTGTGTAATATATATATTATAAATTTTAGTCGAATGTTAACCACAATTAGTCGATATACTGTAAGTACTATTTTTGGGTTCAAATTTATTTTATTTTGTTTCAATTTATTTTGCTTCAAATTTATTTTGCTTCAAAATTTATTTTGTTTTGTTTCATTAATTAGATTTTTCAGGTACATTAATATAATTTTACATATCGCAAAAATTATTATAGCTTTTTTCAATATATATTTATATATATACTATATATAAGTAGTTACGACTTTTTTTCAAAAATTGAAGTCCTCTATTTTGTTTCAATATAAAAGCGTTGTTATATATTCGTATATAATTATTAATTTTTAAGTGCTTCTTCGTACAAATATATAGTATAAGTTGTACATATAGTATAATTTATACATCCATATACTATATATATAAGTTATAAAGTGCTTTATTTTGTTTTTAAAATTTTGTTGTTTAACTAAGTTTTTCTTTCATGATATATTGTGTAAGTTATATATATATATATATATATATATATATATATATATATATATATATATATATATATATATATATATATATATGTATGTATGTATGTATGTATGTATGTATGTATGTATGTATGTATGTATATAGTATAAAAGCATTGTACTATATTCATATATATCAATCAATTAATATTTTATTTTTATTAATATATATTTTATTTATTTAATTTTAAAGTGATTTATGTTTCTGTATATATATTTTATATATAATATTATAAATCCTTTATTTTTGTCCTAATTGAAATTTAATTTTTTCAATTATAACAAATTTTTTAAGTGAAGTGTACATCATTTAAGTTGAATTATTTTTTAATAATAATTCAAATTACCATCAACATACTATACTTTTTTTCACAAAAATTATAACGTATTACGAAAAAAAAAAAACATATATCAATATAAAAAATCATATGCAACCATAACAAGCATACAAACATGCATTATTATTTTTCACCAAAATTATATATAACACATTACACATTTTAAGAAAATACAAGCATAACACATGTATTAGACATGGCACGTTACACATTAAATTTTTTTATTTACAACACATTACACAAATATACAACACATTACACATTTTTTAATTAAATAACAAGCACACATGCACTTATTTTTCACTAATATAAAAAAAAAGCATACGAAACATCACTAACTACATATTTCTAACCAACAAAATTACACAACTATAACATTTTATTCAAACAATTAGACGCACGCCGAACGTGTCAATCAAATAAAAATTTCTAAACCAACTATTTTGTAGAATAGTGGCAAAGGATCGATCCCACATAAATTGGTGGTCTTTCTAAGCTTAAAAACAACGAAAAGGAAAAATCAGGGGTTTTGAAATAAATAACTTAACACCTAAGTAACACCTAGGTCTACGGTTCCATAAATGAGGATCAAGATTCAATGGCAATCATGGTCTTCAATTTTTCCCAAAAAGTTATTAATTTAAGTTTTCTTAGATTAGCTATAGAAAATCGACATCAACAAGAAATTCCTCATTTCCCTAATCTCGATAACCCGGATGTTCGTCACTAACTATTTCCCTAACTAATGTATAACCCTAGACATCCGCCAATCAGGTTTAATACACTAACCACAATAATATGGATTTGTGGGAACACTAATCCTAAATAACTGGATTGCATCCGCTTTCGATTTAATCTAGATTCAATTGTTGCACACTCAAGAATCGAAAAGGTTTTACGGCAAACGGGTGAATGTTCATCACTTTATTGATCCAAAAGCACAATTACACGAATACTAATGGTCCAAATAACTATAAGTTGTTCATCTAAAAGCATGCATTGGCCACATACATATTCATTAAAATCAACAACAATAAAATAGGAGAATTAAGTTAAATTAAGTAATAAAATAAAAGATCTCACATAATATGTCATGAATCCATAATCCCGACTTGTTTCCTCGTCGACCTAGGCAATGTCGAGATAAGTCAATGCTAAAAATATAATAGTTGGTGTTCTCAAATAATACCTAAAATTTTTAATATATAAAACTACTCAAAATTGGTCCCGGGAGATGAGAGAAACTGATTTTATGGGTTGGTCTCGTGACTCGTGCGCCGAGGAGCATCGTATGACTATTTTGAGCTTGAAATCACTTTTTCCACGTGTCGCAACCCCATTGGCCATTTGGTCTGCCGCACGCGACAAGGTAGCGTCTGGTTGGTTGAGAACGGTCTGGTGACGTGGTGTTAGGCATGGAGGGAGTGACAATGTCTGATTGGTGAAGAAAATGGAGATCGTTGACGTGGTGCATTTAGATTGGTGGAAGAAGCTGATGTGACGTGGTGATGGTGAAACGCCAAGTGGCGGCTTCCTATTGGAGGTGCACGTTGTGATGATGTTGTTGTGTGGTGTGTGAGCAACACGTGGCAGCATGGAGGAGGTGGAGAGAATCGCACAAACTCGGCGAAAATCTTGGAGATGGTGCTGACGCGCATTCCGATGTGAGTTGAGTGGCTGTTTTTGCGAGTTGATAACATGTTGGTTTGTGATGTGCTTCAAACGCTGATGTGGCAGCCCTAATTGGAGGAACGCTGATGGAATGACGTGGGAGAGCGGGGAGACCAATAGGTGAGCGACGCGTGGCGCAGGTGTGAAGAGAAAATAGCAGGAAATGATGCGCTTATCCAATGACAAACGGCCTACTGGGTCTACTGTGTCCTATTCTACCCGTTGCATGGGAGTTTTTATAACACACTTAGTGCCACGTAGGATGCCACATGGGACTTGAGCGAGTGATGGGTGTGTGGAAAACGTGAGTGGAAATCACGTTTTGTGCATGTCGTGATTTCCACTCACGATTTCCTTAGAGTGGAAGTCGTGATCGCAAGTCACGACTTGTACTCGAGGGTAAAAAAAAACAGAGGCCTCCTCTATACACCGAGAAAACCCGAAAAGAGTTGGACATAATCCATTCAAAGAATGATAATGGCTATTTAAAATGACTTAACATCATAAAAATCAAAGGCCAAGTTAATAACTAAACAATTAATGAAATGTTAATTGGAAAAATAAGTTTGGAGTGTTTAAACCGAAGGAAAAAAAAATTTCTTTCAAACAATGCAACAAAGGAAAAAAAAAACCATTCATCAAAATAGAAGTACTAAAACAAGCATTGCATCTTATGTTAAAAAACATGAAAAAATAAAAATAGAAGTACAAACTACACTAAACCATAGAGGATACACATAACCTCAACAAAGAATATTATTACCATAATAATTTCAAGAAATTAAGCATGAGTACTTGTTTTGGCATAGACAAAATGCCTTCGTTTTTTCAAGTGCCATGTTTGACAGCTAATTGTAAATGACGTTTGTAAGCATGAGTACATACATACATCCAAACATAACATACATACATAAAATTGCAAAGTGATTGAGTACAAAGCAATAATAAAAGAAGTCTTGTTATTGTTACACACAAGTCCTACTCCGACCCCAAATAATGACTTCCAGTCCCACAACGTGTTCTCTTTACAACTCGAACATTACGATTCAACGCTAATGGGACATTCGACTGGCCCATATCACTAGGATTTTGAGCATCTTCTCTCTGAATATCATCGATATCACGTATTCCACCTTCATGCGTACTTGTACTCTCAAGAGAAATTCATCATTATTGGAGTTGTATTGAAATGGCGCGAAGATGGAACGACTTCCGCAGGCTCGAATGCCATGTAGGGAGGAACGGATGGAGTATGTGGAGTGTCACGCTCATTGAGAGGTACCGAAGACGTATACACTGGAGTGTCATGCCTCGAACGCGTATCATCGTGAGAAGTATGATGAGAGGCTTCAAATGATGTGGGCACATTATGCATGCGATAATCTCGCAAATCGTATGCATCAAAGTCGATGCGCCTACATCTCTAATGCGTGCAATCGACACGTCATCACCCAATGTCAACTGATGGATCGATGTCATTCCATGTGCCTACATATAAACTATGTAAGAACTTGTATGTGAAAGTAAAATGAAAACAACAATATGAAACTTCATGGAGGGAAAAAATGAAATTGCACTTACCAATGCCTCAGCAATAGCTCCACGACGAGACATGAATCGACGTGTAATGCGACGATACCATTGCATATACGGGTCGTAAAAGTCCAAAGGCTCGTCTAATATTTCATCAGTTGCTAAGTTGGAAGCACGTTCGTTCCACAAGCAAACATAAGCACTATGTTCGCACACTCCAATCCTTATCCGTTTTCCCTCTCAAGTCAATCTTATGTAGTTCCATACTTGTGCTATGTAAATTAGGTATCCTTTGTTTCATACCGAATTGTCGCATTACTCTATCCGGATTGTACAGTTCGACAACGCAGAAGAAAAGCAAAGGTGCCCTCGTTCGCCAAATTGCTCGACCACTGCTACAATATGCTGGCAGTCACTTATCAATGTTTCCGGATACGGTTCCCAAACAACCTGTAGCATGAAAAATAACATTAATTGAATAAAACGGTGTCATCAACAAGATGTCGACATAAGTGCTTGTTGGAGAGAATGATTAAGTATATTTATTACTTCATCCGGTCCTTGCATGTCAATCATTTCTCTCGTATTTCGTCGCAGACGTGCATCGATGTTCCTGTGGTCTCCAACGCATGCCTCCACCTTTCCAAATGAAACAAACAAAACAGAGCATGCATGAAAAATGGGTTGTACATATACTCAAATTGAAATTGTAATGTTTAAAAATAATCATTACCTATGACCAAATGGAGGAGGTGGAAATAATTCTTCATTGTCTATCATGTCATCTCTAATGTGGTTTCCCATAATTGGTGCGAGAAAAGGCAACCTATCCCATGCCCACAATTGCAATAAAATGACCTGGTCCTGCTATCTCTCGCTCCATCAATGTCACCGCAAGACATAATCTGTCTATATAGGTGAGCCGAGTTGCACTACCCCAATCGTATCGTCCCGCCGCCCGAAAGTCTTCCAAAAATTGCAACTACGTGATGTGCACGAGGTTGTTAGACTTGTCAGCAAATAAAGTTCCGCCAAGAAGTTGTAGGATGTACGCTCTTGCGTAGCGTTGCATGTCCTCATCATCGCATCCCGTGGAAGGTTTGGAAACCATCGTGACGGTTGGCGAATTTGAATCCGCCACCGGTCCCGTTATTTTCGGGGAATGGAAATCCTAGTTGTGTCAAGCATAAGGCATTGTAATCTTGCTCAACACGACCAGTGATAGGGAATCCATCCACGGGCAACCCTAAGATAATTTGTACATCTTGAAGGGTAATAGTCATCTCGCCAACAGGAAAATGGAACGTGTGAGTTTCTGGTCTCCACCTCTCTACAAGAGCAGTGATTAGATGCCAATCAATTGAGATGAAACCTACTCGCGTCGTCCCGTAAAAGCCAGCTGCGTGGAGATGCTCGACGATTCGTTCATCCAGTTGGACCAACCGATGTAGTGCAGCCGAATTCCGTCTGATAGTCAATATACCAGGCTCCTATGAAAATACGAGTTATAAGGTACATTGTTTAGAATATATACACGCTGATATAACGGTGTAGTGCAAATCGGCAAGAAGTCATACCGGTCCGTGCCATACTCGGGTAGATCTATGGAGAGCTTGCGAACTCAAAACCGAATCATCTATAGGCCCAGGCTCCATATCGCGCTTCAAGGGGACATCATTACAAATTAAGGAACATGAGAAGTAGCAAACTACCAGTAATTGTTGGACTAAGTGGTTAGTCATTCACATTCCGACCGAGATTTTGATGGAAACAAACAAAGTGAAAATATATTAATCAAGTATTTCAGTTTGTGTTAAAGGATGCAATACAACACATCAGGGGTATTCAAGAAATATGGAGAGATTGTTGGAATAAGTGATGCAATACAACACTTCAAGAGTATTCAAGAAATACAAGTTCAAGACTTGGCATAAATGAAGAAATGAAGAAGAAAAGTCCAAACCGCAATTTGTAAAATCAATGTAAGGTATACAAATTCTTTCACGCATGCCAAATGCATTAGTTCATGCATACATCAATTATGTGTGAATGGTCATTTACATATTAGAAGATCATTATAAATGTTTTTGAAAAAGGAAAACTCGTTTTTGAAATGTATTTAAAAAGAAAACTGAAAATTTGCAGGAAAGCCCCTAATAAGTTGTCAAACTGAAAATTATCTGGATATCGATATGTGATGGTCGATATCATCTTTTCATTGTCTATCTCCAAAGAATTATAGACAAAACTCATAAATTCCTCATACCCTAAACCCATGTTCGCTCTAAGATGTCGAACGGGCGGTTTAGTGTATGAAATTCCTGATGGTCCATCGACCATGTCCCCATTCATATAGCACAACAAACTTACTCTTCGATCAGCCATTATTGAATCTATATATGTAGAATATAAAACATGATCAAAAGAAGTGAATGCAACAATATCAATCAATACCATATCAATCAATACCATATCAAAAGTACAATTCTAAAACCTAGATGGAACAATTCTGAACATATTACGATAATGGAACAATTCTGAACAGGCACGGTTTGATCACTAGACTAGTTGTTGTTTTTTTTCCAAAAATAAAAAATAAAAAAGTCACTAGACTAGCTTTGTTTGGAAACAAAAATGTAACTGCTATACATGTCTTATAGAGATTTCAAAGTCAATTGAAGATGTTCAAGGGGGTTCATTTCTAGATGAGCTAAATAGGAAATGGCCTTATCACGACAATGCATTGCAAATGATTCAAGACACGACAATGCATTGCAAATGATTCAATTGAAGATGTTCAAGGGGATTTGGTTTAGTATTTGTCAAAAGCATCTTTGGATTTGGTAAATAGCTTCTTCACATTTAATGAAAATAATTTGTAATTAATCCCAAATATCAACATGAAATTAACAAAAGAATATACCGGCGGGAAGGTGGCAGTCAAGGACCGGCGAAGGACCGGCGAGGGACCAGCGACCAGAGACAAGACGGCTCGGCGTGTGACCTTTGAGGGCTCTTCGAGGGACAGTGGAGGCAGCGACGGTGGAGGCAGGTACGACGGCAAAGACGAGGCAGCGACAGTGGTGGCAGGGATGGCGGCAGGGGACGGTGAAGGCAGCGTTGGTGGAGGCAGGGACGGTCGAGGGACGGTGGAGGCAGCGACGGTGGCGGCAGGGATGGTCTAGGGACGGTGGAGGAGGGACGGCGGCAGGGACGGTGGAGCCCGAGAGAAGGGATCAACGAGACGGGGACGGCGGTGGATGCGGGGACGGTGGAGACGGGGACGGTGGACGCAGGGACGATCTGCATGGTACATAACTCGAGACAAATAGTTCGACGTCCAATCAGTGCATGTAAATACTTCATTTATAGTGTTTTTTGCCACGAATTCAATTGCGCACTCTATTTCACCTAAAAACGACCAATAAATATAATTAAATATATATTTTAGAGACTTTCTATATTTAAATATATTAATATAAAGTACTAAATATATATAAATATTGACTTATCAAATATCCGAAAACTTAAGACTTTGCACGTCCCAAGTAAAGGTATAGATGACAACACAACTAAAATAGACTTCTAATATAAATATGCAACGACCTAATTAATCCTATACCCGACTCTAATTCATGGAATACTTTTGGTTTATATAGTCATGCACACCAAGTTAACAAGCCACTCAAAAAGTTTTGAAGTTATGATATGTCAAGACTCGCAACCCAAATACAATTAAGGTCCCATTTTAAAGGCATAGATCCAATCAAGACAAAGGTCATCAATTACTTACGAGTTTTCTTGGTCTATACAATCAAACACGCAAGTTTAAAATCTCACTTAATCTAGTGAAAGCACTCAAACTAAATCTTTTATTTGAGGAGTTTCACAACTTCCGCCTTTATGTATTATATTCCCTATTTTTATTTTTTCACATTTTTTCTTCTTTTTTTTCAACAAATACGATCCCTGCTCCATTTCCTATGGACTGCTTTTCTCACTTTTTCTCACCACAAGTTTCCCTGCTCATTTTCTTGTGGAAACCTGTGGGGCTCACTATATTAACAAAAAAACTCTTGTTAGCCCTTCTCATTTCCACTATGATCAAACAAATCCCCCAATATGGGTTAAGATATTACCATTTGCATAAGTCGAATCGTCTACTCATTTTCATTATCTAACACAAAGCTTGACCGTCAACTAAGTCCTTAATCATGAAATCATAAAAACGCTGAGCTACGGACTCGATTGAGTGTTTTTCCTAGTTTTCCTTAAGTTTCAAGTCAAAAAGGCAACTATAAATATTCATCCACAACCAAAGGCATCAAACAAAGTTTCGGGTGACTATATGCAATAAAAATAAAATAAAATAAAATAATTATACTAAATACATGCATGAAAGTGTATCATATCCTAATGAAATGAAAAAGAAATATGGAGGGATAAGAAATGAAAGAAATGAAAGAAATGATATAAAACACCACCATTACCATTTGATAATCGCATATAACCGCATAAATAAAAAATAAATGATCTCACCTACGGTCTTTTGCAAAAAAAATCCATCCAAAGTCCAACCACAATCCCTAAATTACATCTAAACTTATTCCAAACCTTGTGCTCAATGTTCAAAACAAGTCGAGGCATCCATATAACAAAAAGAAAAAGACAGCGGTGAAGAAGAACATGGATAAGAAGATGATACAAACGCGTGCATGAAAAAAGGTTTCTAAAAACCAGTGAATGCACAAAATCTCTCATGCATAGGTGACTAAGGAAACTATAAAAGAACAATCATAATAAGGGTAAGAACTAGTAAACATAGGAGTTAACTGAAAAGTTTCCTATCAAATCTTACGAGCCCGATGTCTTGCACTAAGGGTGAAATCAACAAGATGACGGAATGAAGTCAAAGGTTTTGGGTCTACTTCAAAACTCATCACTAACGCGGTGACTTAAGTTGGATATGTCCCAACTAAGTCTCAAAACATCTAAAATTTTATAATCATGTTAATTCCTAAAAAAAGCTCACGTTATGCTAAAATAATATAATCCATAGTCAAAGCTAACAAAACTCTAGGGGTGCTCCAATTTATTAAAATATTAATAATAAATAAATAAAAACACCAAAGAAAAAAAATCAATCCCCGGAAACAACGCCAAAATTGATGCGTGTCGAACGTGCCAATAAAATAAAAATTCCTAATCTAACTATTTTGTAGAATACATGCGAATGGTCAATCCCACAGAAATTGGTGGTCTTTCTAAGGTAAAAAAACAACGAAAATGTAGAATCGGGGGTTTTAAAATAAATAACTTAGCTAACTAATCTAACTAAACTAAATAAATAAAATAATGAAACTAATTTTTAAAATAATTAATGAACACCTAAGTAACACCTAAGTCTACAGTTCCACAAATCATGATCAAGATTTAATGGCAATCATGGTCTTTAATCTTTCCAAAAAGTTATTAATTTAAGTTCTCCTAGATTAGCTATAGAAAATCGACATCCGCCCGAAATTCCTTATTCCCCAAATCTTGATAGCCAGGACGTCTGCCACTAACTACTTCCCTAATTAATGTATAACCCTAGGCATCCGTTAATCAGATTTAACACACTAACCGCAGTAATATTGATATGTGGGAACACAAATCTTAAATAACCGGATCGCATCCGATTCCAATTTAACCTAGATTCAATTGTTGCACACTCAATAACCGAAAGGGTTTTACGACAAACGTATGAGTGTTCATTACTTTATTGGTCTAAAAGCACAATCACACGGATACCAATGGTCTAAACAACTATAAGTTGTCCATCTAAAAGCATGCATTGGCCACATACATACCCTAAATCTAAATCATATTCATTAAAATCAACAACAGTGAAATAGGAGAATTAAATTAAATTAAATAATAAAATAAAATACCTCATATAATACGCCATGAATCCATAATTTTGACTTGTTTCCCTGCCGACCTAGGCAATCATCGAGAGAAGTCGATGCTAAAAATATATAGTCGATGTTCTCAAATAATACATAAAGTTCCAAATATATAAAACTACTCAAAATGTCCGGGAGGTGAAGAAACTAATTTTGTGAGTTGGTTTCGTGACTCGTGCGCTGAGGAGCATCGTACGGCTGTTTTGGGCTTGAAATCACGTTTTGTCTACGTGTCGTAGCCATATTGGTCGTTTGGTCTGCCGCGCACTACGTGACAGTGTTTGATTGGTGGACAACGGCGGCTTGGTGATGTGGTATTAGGCGTAGAGGGCATGACAACGTCTGATTGGTAGGGAAAATGGTGACCGTTGATGTAGCGCATTCAGATTGGTGGAAAAAGCTACTGTGATGTGGTGATGGTGAGACGCCATGTGGCGGCTTCCTACCGAAAGAGCACGTTGTGATGACGTTGTTGTGTGGTGTGCGAACGACACATGGCAGCCTGGAGGCGGTGGTGAGAATCGCACGAACTCGGTGAAAATCTGGGAGATGGTGCTCACGCGCATCCCGATGTGAGTTGAGGGGGTGTTGTTGCGAGTTGATAACATGTTGGTTTGTGATATGCTACAAACGTTGATGTGGCGGCTCCTGAGTAGAGGAAAGCTGATGGAATAATGTGGGAGAGCATGGAGACCAATAGGTGAGCGACGCATGGCACTAGTGTGAAGGGAAAATCGCAGGAAATTATGTGCTTATCCAATGGCAAAGTAACATGTGGCGGCCTTCTAGGTCTGTTGTCTCCTATTCTACCCGCTGCGCAGCACGTAACTCGAAGCAAATAGTTCGGCGTCTGATTAATGCATGTAAATACTTCATTTTAAGTATTTTTTCGTCACGAATTCAACCGCGCACTTCGTTTCACCTGAAAACGACCGATAAATATAATTATATATATTTTAGAAACTTTCTATATTTAAATATATTAATATAAAGTACTAACTATATACATACTGACTTATCAATTTTCCAAAAAGTTTTCATCCAAAAGATATACGAAACAATTTTATTAAAACATCACAATTACATATTTTCTCAAACAATTTTATTAAAAATATCATAATTACAAATTTTTTAATTAACAAAAATATGTTAAAATCAAAACACAAATTAATATGTACATTAAAAAATTAAATGAATACCTAAGGCACCGCGGAATACAGCACCGATAGGGCGGGGCGGACGACGGCGGAGCGAGAGCCGACGGGGCAGAGGCTGGCAAGCGACGCGGAAGACGAGACCGACAGAGAGGAAGCAAGGACACCAGGGACAACGAGGGGAGAGAGAAGCCGAGACGTGAGGGTCGACGGCAGGGTTAGGGTTTCGGGGCAAACGGTGAAAGGGAGGGCCGAAAGGGAAGGTCGATGGGCAGGGTTAGGGTTTCGGGACAGAAAAGGATGGCGATGAGGAGATCCAGAAGGACAGAAAGGAGGAGGTCGAAGAGGGCAGACAGCGAGAAGGAGTTTGAGGAGGGCAAAGAGGGTGAGGACGACAAAATGGACCAGAGGGAGAAGAGGGAAAAGGAACCATTTCAAGGTGGGCATGGGATTTAGCGACGGGGTTCTCTCCCACCGCCACGTAGCGAGCTCCATCGCCACATGGGTAGGGAAATCCCTTTAGGGCAGGAATTTTCTCGCCCAACAAATAGCGACGGGGTCGTCGCTACCCCCGTTGCTAAACTCATCAACGAGTCAACGATAGTTCCCCGTCGCTAACCCGTAGCTAAATAGCGATGGGGAATCGCTCATCACTATTCCCTATCACTATTCCAAACAATTTTTTGTAGTGTGAGAATGAAGTTGGTACAAGACCATGCTTAGAGTTTCTTATTAGTTTAGGGTGGTTGAGGCTGAGATTGGGTCCAAATTGATGCAAGTTTGGCAAAATATGGAACATAATTAGTCCAGTAGATTATAGTATGTCGTGGAAAAAATTAAGAGTTTTGGAATTTTGGCGTGACGAAAACTAATGTGATGGAGGTATTACGGAGTTGGATCGTTTTGTTGAGAGGTTGGATCAATTTGGTGAAAAGTCGGATTCAAAACGAGCATCGAAAGCTAAAACATGTCAAAATAGGGATTTTCGGAATTGATAAATAAAAATAAATTAAGCTGCTAACAAACAGCTGAGGGTTTATATATAAATATATACCTATAAAATCAAAATCATTCGTTTGATTTCAATAAAGAACAAAAATGTTTCGTTCCCTAAACCCCCTCTGTCGATTCTTTCACTCCACGAGCTCCCGACATCCGATTTTCACTCAGTTTCTTTTTGCTAAACTATAGAGCATCGCGAGATGGTCAATTCAAGCTAAGTTTCTATGAAGGAAATGAGGTTTTCAGCCCACAATTTGGTAAATACTCAATTCATGGAATTTTCCTCAATTCAATTTGAATTTTCGTAATTTTTCAATGTCTTTCGTGGGGTTTTGATAGGAGTTGGTAGGGATTGTTGAGAATTGATGTATTGGGTTAATTTGCGCGAATTCAGAATAAGTCCCAGCGATGAGGAATAGGGTTTTGGTGAAATGAATTGATGCATTTCAGTTGACAACTAATTTGGAAATGTTTAATAGTTGATATTGATTTACATTGGATTTCTTGATGTATTGATTATTGGTTTTAATCCAATTTGACTCCATGGGTTGTGGAAATATTTTGATGTTGGTATCGAGTGGTTTGGGGTGTTTGTTGTCGAGTCTTGAGGATTAAATTGCGAAAATATTGATTTGGAGGAGTTTTTAGTTCAAAATAAATAAAGTTTGCCTAGTTGACAGGCTATATCGGAAAATCATAATTTCTCCGTCGGTGATCCGATTTGGGTGTTCTTGGAGTCTATAAAAATTAGGACATGAGTACTACAAATTCATTTTATGTTATTATAACAAATATTGAGGTTTTCAAGGTTAAAAAGTTACCTTAAATTGGCTAGTTGAAAACCAGTTCAAACGGTTATATAAATTAATGTTTTTGGAAACTGTTCTCAAGTGTACTTTAGCCGCAATTTTATTAGGTTTCGTGATTTGGTCTCACTTGAAGCTTAACCCATAATATAATTAGGTGTACAAGGAAACTATTAGACCCATTTTCAAGGTGATTCGACGGTTCGAAGACCCCGAGAAGTTAGCTCAAAGTTGGTTGGTTGTAAGTAAACCTCACAATAGTCTTTACTATTTATGGAATTATCTTTGTACCTGCATTTGTGTTTAATCTGTATTGCATTTCACATCATTCTTGTTCATGCATACATGGCATCCGAATATAGTTGTCGTTGTTTCAATCATAAGAGTGTGAGGTGCTCCACTCCAGGCTAGACGCACTACAAGCGTCTAAAGTGGGTAATGTCGACTCTAGGATAGTATGCATTGAACCCATAGGACTATTCTAGGTTCATCATGAGTGGGCTTGCTTGTTATGAGCTTAGAATAGGAAATGAGGGATCCACTTTGTTATATAAATTTGATGTTATTTGAAAATGCAATTACATGTCTCCATGTATTCAGACTAACATTTGCAAGAGTAGAGAACAATATAGGAGTTTACTTACCTGACATCTTCGAGTTATTTTTTATGATGTCTGATTCTTTGTGAAGACCAGACAAAATGGAAAAAGCTCGAAGATATTTGGTGAATGTTTTATGTTTAAATTTTATTTTATTTTTCTAATCACTTTATAAATATTATTTTGGGTTGTGGGGTGAGTGTAGGTTGTGAAGTACTTTTGAATAGGTTATGAGAGTCTCATAAATTAGTTTTAGGTAATTTAAGAGATTTATGATTCAGTTTCAGTTTATTTTGTGATTATAAAGTTGTATCTAAGGTATAAGAGACTTTACGTTAGTACTTAGAGTTTGAATTCAATATAAATTGTTAACTGCTGGGAGTTGTGAGTCCTCTATTGGGGTATATGCCCTAAGCCAATTCTGTAAACGTTGTTTAACTATTATAAGTAGATGCATGTTTCTTTTATAATAGTATCCATGGATGATTATTATATTATTTTGAATGTCCCTAGTCAGTTATTATTGTGGGAACAATAATAAATTAAGACAAGTATGAGTCTTGATTGATAATCATGTGATGATTATACGTATACGGATAAGGATCAAGATAATGGGTATCTGTTGGGAACAAATGCTGGACTGACCCGCTATGAGAACACTACATAGTCAATGTCATAAGTGATTCTCATGATAGTTATATCCTTTAATCCTTTGACTTGAGATCACCAGAGACTCCAACATTAGGAACACAATGATTTGATACAATCAAATGTTGTATTTAATCGGATGATTATAAAGATTGTGATTAGTCATTGTTCGACTAATATGTAGATGTTGTGTGATCAAGATGGGATTTGTCCCTCTCTTTTAGAGAAATATATCTATTAGGCCCCTCGATATATTAGACTGATAAATGGTCATGTCTAGTGAATTGATTAGATCAATGTCACTTGACAATTTCAGTTTACTCGAAGATCGAGTCTAGTAGATTGAACTATAAGGGTGACATTTCATGTCTTATGTTCAATCAAAAGATATCGCGTGATAAAGAGATATGATATACATTTTCTATTAGGTTGTATCGATTTATTGATCTTCATGCTACATGGGTAGTCATAATGCATTGCTAGAGACCACTTATGACATGGATACTAAAATGGTTTAGTTCACTGCCAATGTTGTATGAACCTATTGGATCACATACAAAGAACGCATTTGCGCGATTTAATATTGTCTATATTAATGAGTTTTATTTGATAAAATTCATTTTGAAGATTCTCATTAAATGTCCTAGTTTGACTAGGATTCAAGATTCTCATACATTTCTTGTATGACTAGAAATTTTATCTCTTAGTAAATCATATTTTGAATAGGACTCTATTTGGGATTATAGTATGACTTTAATTCTTATTTGAGTTTTAGATAAATTACAACTCTTATTGGATTAGTAATTATAGATTATCTATGACTCTATCTTTTTATATTTGGACTTTATCTAGGACTCTATTTGGAGAGTGACTAGGAAATGGAGTTCTTTTACAACTTGACCTAATGTACTATAAATAAGACATTAGAGTCACACTTGTTGTAGTGAATTCCCGAGAGAGATTTTTCTTAGAGAATTTTTGTGAGAGTTTTTTGTCCTAGGATTTCTTGGGACTTGCGCTCCGAATCGTGATCGTCCATTCGTGTGTGGATTTCTAATAAAGGAAGTTCGTCTCTGGCAGCATCTTCAAGGAATCAATCAACATCAAGCAAGGCAGACATGGAGTTGTTCTTGTTAAGGTATGATTTTTATTGGCACATCAATTTAATGGAATCGATAGGATCTTTGTTCGAGGATGTTCGAAAAAGGTTTCAAAAACTTCCACTGTGCATGATCCCTAAAACCCAACATCCTCTTAGGCCTCTCCCCAACTTTGTTATCTATTATGTGAAAGTTTTTCAGCAAGCCATTTTTAGGGGAGGTGCTGCCGAAATTTTTATAAAATATAAATATGATTTCCTAACTTGCTTCCATTAAACTGATAATTAACTGAGGTTTATTAAGGATATGAGTTTAGTTTTTATTAAGTATTAAAATGAAAAGTATTTAAGGTGCAAAGTTGATTGTGTTGTTAGATGCGTAATTAGGGTAATTAGACTAAGTCATGACTTAGTGAGACAGGTCCTGATAGACTTGGTATCATAGCTATGGTTAAACTCAATCAAAGAATAATAATGTTGATGAGTTTAAGATTGAGTCGATTGGGAAGTTTGGGTTAAGGCTCTTGGATTACATTAAGTTACATGAACTTAAGTGATGGTCTTATGGAACGAAGTTTGGTAATGAGGTCACGATTAGTTGGGAAGTGACTATGAATTGGGGACATATTGTTATTATGATATGTTTGTTGTATATTATGTATTGTCATAAGATATACGATAAAAAGTGTATTATCATTGTCTGTTTGATACTTAAATTGCGAGATACAATAAGTGAAATTTAAAATAAATAATTAAAAAGAGAATAGACTTGTGAAGTCCAAACTTATAAAGGTATTGTAAGTAGTTCGATACTGATATAACTAATAAAAGTACCAGTTATGAAACTAATAGAAAACTAGTTGAAAGGGAATTCTAAATGATTCGGGTACGTAAGTACTAAACATTGACTCCTATAAAAATCGAAAGTATCGAACTATTGCAAATATAAAACATTCAGGAAATTTTTAGCAAATATTTAAATTAAGTCACAAACAATTGAGAATCGTTTGGTAAAACATGAAAAAATGAAGTTGAGACTTATGGGAAACACAAGATATCTAATATCTTGAGTTTTAGAATGAGGTTAATATCGGTTGAATTAGTAACTCGAGAATACCTATTCTATAAAGTATTGGTTGAATTTATAACCAATTGAGGGTTTCTTTAAAAATAATAGTTTCAACAAGGAAAAATGAGACATGTGGTTTGAGAATAGAAATTGATTAGACAAATTGAATATTGACTTGGAAATTACAATGAGATTGTGATATGATTAGTCAAGTTGTCTAAGTCAGTTTCTATGAAAGTAAAATACTTTGAAGGAAAGTATTGTCTCATTTCCAAAACAAAATATAAGTAGTTATGTTTTGAAATTCAAGTATCAATAGTCACTTCTAACCAAATTAAGTTATGATGTTTATCACTACGACTTAAAATATAACTAATGAAGAGATAGACGTACTGATGCAAAATAAGTAAATGATTTATATGGAAATAAGTATAAAATTTCATATATCGAGAATTTTGATTAATATGAAATAAATGATTGAAATAGTATCCTTTAAAAGTTTGATTAGATGTTAAGTTAATCAAAAGAGTTTGGAAATTCAAATTATGTGATCTCTTTAGTTGAACAACAACGGATAAATGAAATCAAAAAAAATGAATTGATAATCAGTAAAATACTTTGATATCTTATCTAGTCTCTTTAAAAACGATGAAAATCGAAGACAAATGGAAATAACTTAAAACAATAACAACATTAGAACTATTTGATTGTAAAGTCTCTCTGTTTTGAACAAAGATTAGCTAAGGAAGACTTCAAGCTATCAAAGGTTATACGAAGTTGCATCATCCTTAACTATGTATTTTAAAAATAGAAGATGTATAAATTGTCGTTGTAAGTTGAGAGTAAAGAGCTGTAAGTGATTTAGGTGTCGATTGAGAGTTATGATAAGTTTGAAAAAATGGGCCAATATATGAGATCAATTTGAGAATAGCTATAATTGGCAAAAATGGAATCGAGTAGACTCGATATCATAATCACAATTCATTCACAACATAAAAGACTTGTGTAGCGTCCACCTATCTTTGAACAATCGAATGAGTGATGAGGTTTGATATAAAAGAGTCTACGAAATTTCGTTGGAGTCAATTGGAAGCTTAAGTATAGACAACTATATGGTCGATAAATTCTCGCATACATATGAAAATGAAAAAAGATGCATGAGTTACAACTCAATTAGTCATTACAATTTCTTTAGTTTGGAAATATTGAATAGAGTACAAAGTATTTAACTTGACATGTTTGAATATTTTCCACTATAATTTGAGAAAGTCAGAAATATATATTGAGTAGAGATGGAAAAAAGATAACACATTTAAAAACTTGTATGTGATACAAGTCAAAAGTTATAATATGAGAGTATAATCAAGGAATATATTGATCTTTGTTAAAATGCGTATGTCTACTCAAGATAAGGATAATTTTCTCTATTCGAGTAAGGAAAGAAGTCTAGCAAACAGTTAGTGATCGAGATCGAGACAATATGAAGTCTTAAAAATTAGAGAAATGTGAAAACTCAAAGTAGTGATCAAGGCAATCTAGAAGAGATTTAATAGTTAAGTGAATGTAATGAGGTTCATTATGAACTCATTGATAGATAATGGTTTGACAAAGTTAGAAAAATTGTTAATTTTCTAATCAGTCAAATGAAAAATTATGTGAATTGGCTAACGAGTTGAAATTTGTGATTACTTTCTAGTCCACAAATCTAAATGATATTGTGAGTAAATATTTAAAGAACGAGTGAGAGTTGCATGATGTTTCAGGTAGCATTTTTTATCAAATTATAACTTGAGATCTTTTGTCATGGTATGACGGTTGTATTATGAGATGACTTTTGTAATTTTAGATTTCTATTGAGGAATGTTGGAATGGTGATGGATCAAATGGACATTCAACTCTACTTAATATCTAATGTTGTGCTCAAATATTATTTGCATCAATATGTAATTTTAAACTGATGATAGTCTAAGAATTGATCGGCTGACAATTCAAAAAAAAGATGATCGGTAATGAGAAAGCAAACTGGGATATATATATATATATACTAGAGTTTAGTACATAAGGAAAAAATTATCAATAGTTTGTGGAATTGTATTCAGTTAAGAATGAAAATGATTTTATTGAAAAGCAAGATAGGCTAGATCTTGCTAGATGTTAATGTTTTAATGGGATTCAATGCATGAAATGAGTAGTGAAGAAAAGTAAGATTGTTGGATATTCCACAAACTTGATCATTGAACTCGTTAGAAATTAACAAAATGTCGACAGAGAAGCTGTTATGAATTTTCATTAAACCAAGAAGATGGAAATGACAAGTTGAAATGTTTATGATCTCTACCATTGAGTTGTTGATTACAAAGAAAGTGATTGGGTCCACTTAATGGTTTTACCTTAGAAATAGTTTTTACAAGTATGGATTAAAAAAGTTGTATATGAAGGATCATATTCTCATATCTCTTTTTATTCAATAACCAGTAAGTTTAAATTTTGAAGGCGAAATTTTAAATTAGTTAGGAAAAATTTTGAAATTCGAGAATTTCTTAAACTTGATTAGGTGACTAATTAAGTATTTTCATATTTTATTCGGAGTTTAAGTATCCAAGATGGGACGCACTCATTATGGACCAGAGATCATAAGGTATTTTTTATTTTTTTGTGTTGTGTGCTTATTGTGTCTATTATATGGTATTTTGTCGTGAAGTTAGGGTGTGTTGAGGTTTATCCTCAGTTTTTCATACTCGGAAGTTGCAAGTGCGTGTCTGAAGGGCACGAGTGAAAATTAATTATATGCTCGAAAACTAATTAAACAAGTAATAAGTATCATGCGGGGACTTGCCTTAGTTTACGTGAAAATTGGGATCGGTGGCGGTGTAAAATGAGAATAAAGTTGGTGCAAGACCTTGCCTCGAGTTTCGTATCAATTAGGGGTAGTTGAGTTTGAGATTGAGTCCAAATTGGTGCAAGTTCGGCTAAATATGGCAACAGAATTGGTCCGATAAATTATTGTATGTCATGGACAAAATTAAGATTTTTAAGGTTTTAGTGTGACTAAAACTAGTGGTATAGATGTTTTATGGAGTTTGACAGTTTTGTTGAGAGGTTGGCTTAATTTGGTGAAAAATTGGATTCAAAATGAGCACTAGAAGCCAAAACACGTCAAAATATGGATTTTAGAAATTAATAAATAAAATTAAGCTACTGACAAACTGTTGGGTTTTGGGGGTTCATACGCAGCGAAAATCACAAAAACAATTTTGACAAAAACCCCAACAGGATCCGAATCTAATTCCATTAAAAACGTTTAAACCATGAAAAATTTAATCATACCTCAGTCGCAATATACCTTTCCGAAGGTTGATCGATCTCTAAGGCGTTGCCAACGACGAACGCCCTCTACCAGTAGTCCACACACAAACGACGGTCGAGATTCGAAGTGCTAGCTTCGAGAGAATACCAAATCTTTTTGTTTCTCTCCAAAACGATCCAGAGCATACCAAAAACCCTAAGTCGTTTCTAAAGCGAAAATAGAGTTTCGGCCTTTTGATCTTTCGCACGTGTATTCTAACTTAAAGCGTCTATTTATACAACCCTTGTATATAGACGGTTAAGTAAATTACACATATACCCCTACTTAAAGAAGTATAAGTGTAATACACCACAAGGACGTTTCTGTCATGAATTTTATCATATAAAATTCATTTTTCTGAATCATCTTAAAATCTCGCAAAACCATTCTTAATGTGCGACCCAATAGGCTCATACAACGTTGGCAGTGTACCAAAACACATTTTGGTATACAAATCATGAGCGGCTTCTAACAAGACATTATAACTACCCAAATTGTACGAATATCAAATTGATACAACCTAATCAATAGTGTATATAACATCCTTTTGTCACACGATATCCTTTTGATCAAACATAAGGCATGGAATTGTCATCCAACATGTTCAATCGTACTAGTCTAGGTCTCTAGGTAGACCGAAAACATGCAAATGACATTGTTCAATATCAATTCACTTAGACTAGGCTTTTTAATAGTCTAACACATCGAGGGATCAACTGGATATCTCTTTTTATATGAGAGGGACAAATTCTATCTCGATTACACAACTTCATCACATTGCTCACACAATAACCAATCACAACCTTTATTGATTTGTATCCCTATACGTATAATCATCATATGATCATCAATCAAAACTCACACTAGTCTTAATTCATTATAGTTCCCAGTATAATGATCGACTAGGGACATTTAGGATATTTCTATAAATACCCATGGATCTTATTATAATGTAAACATGTAAATTAATTATAATAAACAGCAAATGAAATCCTCTATTTTATTAACTAAAAGTATTCATAACAACAGTTAATGGATTGACTTAGGGCACATGCCCCAACATCTCCCACTTGCACTAAGGCCAATCATACAGGCATCTAATGCCTAATGATCTATATGACCATTATGTTTTGCTTATGGAAGAGCTTTTGTCAATGGATCTGCAGCGTCGTCTTCAGTAGGTACTCTGCAAATCTTCACCTCTCCCCTCTCAATAATTTCTCTGATGAGATGAAAACGCCTGATTATATGTTTGGATTTGTGGTGTGATCTTGGTTCTTTAGCATGTGTTATTGCCCCATTATTGTCACAATACAAACAAACATGGTTAGCAATACTTGGAACACACCTAGTTCAGAAATGAGCTTTTTGATCCAAACCGCCTCCTTTGCTACATTAGACGCTGCAATATACTCAGCTTATGTTGTAGAATCTGCCAGTCTCTTGCTTCGAACTTTTCCACCTTACTGCACCCCCATTCAAAGTAAACACATATCCAGACTGCGATCTAAAATCATCTATATCAGTTTGAAAACTTGCATCTATGTAACCATTTACAACTAGATCATTTTCAAAACCTTCATAGACCAAGAACATTTCCTTAGTCCTTCTTAAGTATTTAAGAATATTCTTTACTGCTATTCAGTGACTCTCACCAGGATCTGACTGATATCTGTTTGTAGTGCTCAAAGCATATGATACATCAAGTTGAGTGCATAGCATGGCATTCATGATATATCTAATAGTTGATGCATATGGAATCTTATTCATACGGTCTCACTCATCATTTGTCTTAGAACATTCAATCTCGCTCAGACTTATGCCATGAGACATTAGCAACAATCCTCTTTTAGAGTCTTGCAAACTGAACCTATTCAACACCTTGTCTATGTAAGCACTCTGACTTAGATTGATTAACCTCTTAGATCTATCCCTATAGATCATTATCCCTAGGATATAGGCTGCATCTCCTAAGTCCTTCATTGAGAAACACTTCATTAACCAAGACTTGACATTCTGCAATGTTGGGATGTCATTTCCAATGAGTACTATATCATCAACATACAGTACCAGAAAACAACTACACTCCCACTGACCTTCTTGTATACACTGGGCTCATCTTCGTTCTTAATAAAACCAAAATCTTTGATTGTTTCATCAAAACGAAGATTCTAACTCAGTGAAGTTTGCTTTAATCCATAAATGGATCTTTGAAGCTTGCATACCTTCCTAGAATTCTCAGGATGTACAAAACCTTCAGGTTGTGTCATATACACGTCCTCAAGCAGCTTTCCATTAAGAAATGTTGTTTTTACATTCATTTGCCATATCTCATAGTCATAATATGCAACAATGGCAATCAAAATTCTTATGGATTTAAGCATGACTACTGGCGAAAAAGTTTCATCATAATCAACACCTTGAGTCTGCCTGAAACCTTTTGCTACCAGTCTTGCTTTAAAAGTTTGCACTTTGCCATCCATGTCAATTTTCTTCTTGAAAACTCATTTACATCCAATGGTCTTACCATTTTCAGGTAAATCAACCAAGTCCCAAACTTGGTTATCATACATGGATTGCATCTAAGAGTTCATGACACTTAGCCATTTATTTGAGTCTGGTCCAGACATAGCCTCCTGATAAGTAGTGGGCTCATTTTGATCCATAAGCAACACATCACGACTATCAGTAATGAGAAATCTGAATCCGCATGGTTCATGTCTTACCCTATCAGATTTACGTGGGCCTTGTGTCACTTGTAGAGGTTCAACTGGTTCAGAACGTTGTTGAACTTCTAGTAGCGGTTTAGTGTTTATACGTGATTCTTGAACTTCTTCAATATTTATTTCTCTCCCACTAGTGTCTTAAGGAAAGACAAACTAGGTCTTTTCTCGTACTATATCTCATATGGTGTTTTATCAACCGTTTTAGGAAGAGCTTGATTTAAAGTGAAAGTTGTAGTTTGTAATGCATAACCCCAAAAGAATAATAGAAGATCTGCATGACTCATCATAGATCGAACCATATCTAATAAGTTTCGATTTCTCCTTTCGGAAACTCCATTCCATTGTGAAGTTGCTGGTGGAGTCAATTGGGAGACAATCCATTAATTTATAAGATGATCATCAAATTCTTAGCTCAAATATTCACCACCTCGATCTGATCGAATTGTTTTGATAATTTTAACAATTTGATTCTGCGCTTCATTTTAAAACGTCCGAAACATCTCAATTGATTCAGTTTTATGTTTCATAAGATATACATAATCATATCTGTTGAAATCATCAGTAAATGTAATGAAGTACTGATAACCTCCTCTATCCATTATGTTTATAGGACCACATACATCAGTATGTATTAGACCAAATAAATCACTTGCCCTTTCATTGTGTCCAGTAAAGGGACTTTCAGTCATCTTGCCTAGTAAACAAGATACACACGTTTCATATGTTTCTAAATCAAATGAATCTAGAAGTCCATCTTTATGGAGCTTTGTTATGCGTTTCTCATTTATGGAGCTTTTATAAAATAAGTCCACTAGGTAAGAGTAATTCATATGATCCAACAGCCAGGGCAGCAACTCTTGCTCCATTCCCTACGTGGAGGATGACTTTTCCTTTCTTCAACTTTCTACTTCTGGTGAATCCCTGCACATTTATACAAATGTGATATCCACATCCGGTATATAACACCCATGAATTACTAGTAGATAAATTAATCTCAAAAACATAAATACCTATAGTGGTAGTCGCACTACTCTTTTTCTTCTTTAGATCTTCCAGATAGAGTTTGCTATTTCTTAACCAATGTCCAGATGCATGGCAAAAATGACAATTTCCTTCCTTTTCTTTTAGGTGTTTTGAAGCATGAACAGGGTGGGACTTGACTTGTTCCACAGGCTTTGCGATAGATGTAGCAGCAGCCTTGGCAACTTTAGCCTTGCCTTTACCTTTCTTCTTCATTCCCTTTCCCTTATGGACCATCAACGCTTTATTATAGGGTTTCTTGATATTTTGTTCAGCAGTTTTGAGCATCAAATGCAACTCTAAAATTGATTTCTCCATATTATTCATATTGTAGTTCATCACAAATTGTGAGTAACTATCTGGTAATGAATTCATGATCAAATTCGTAGCCAACTCTTGGCTTATGGGAAATTCGAGTCTATCAAGTTGGTTGCATAACCCTTCATCTTCGGGACATGATGACTAACTGATGCACCCTCAGTCATTTTGCAAGAATGTAGGTTCTTGACTATCTCGAACCTTTCTTGCCTAGCATGTTGTTGGAACATTTCCTTCAGCGTTACAGCCATGTCGTAGGCTTCCATTAGTTCCATGTCCTTCTGAAGTTCAGGAAACATAGTTGCTAGCATAATACATGCAACATCAGTAGAATCGTTGACATGCTTATTATGCGCATCCTTCACAACTTTCAAAGCATTGACTAGTGGGCCTTCAGGGATTAGAGCATCCAGGACATACAACTTGCATTCATGCTAGAGAACGATTCTCAAGTTTCTGAACCAGTCAAGAAAGTTAGTCTCGGATAGCTTATCCTTCTCAAGGATGGATCGCAGTAACATGAAATTACTGTTACTTGAAGAGGCCATTGATCTACAATAAAGATTATGCAAAATTTATTTTAGTATAGAGGAATAGACTCCCATTAAATTAACAACCCTCCTAAAACATACTTTTTATTTAGGGGACTAAAATTCATATTTCACCTAATTCTATGACAGCTATGGCATGAAACACGGAACTAGATTATTTAGGTACGTAACAGTTACCAATTACATCTTATGTAATTATAGATATTTTTATGAGATACGGGACATCTTATGTCTTAGCATGTTTTTTTTTATCTCAACATGTGCCTAAAGCTCAAAACTATTTTGATAGCTTTATTAAGTCGGACCATTTTAAACATTTAGGTAACTCTTACCCAACTTGTCTCACCAAGATAACACAATACACCCAGCTATGGCTAAAAATATATTAGTGTGATCAAGGCCTTGAATAATGTTTAAAATGGATGGCACGAGACTTAAGATTTAATACAGGGATTTTATTCAGTTTTAGTGATTTTATGTAAACAATGAAATGTCATATATTTTATTGATTTGTTCAATCACTAAACAATTTGGAAATTTTTATATTGTTCATTAATAAAAGAATTTATGTGCACTAGGATTAGTTAGACGGCGGTCCCGCTGGTGGTCGGTCAAGGAGGGGAACAAGGGGCAGCGCCCCTTTTTTTTTTAGGAGACGAATTTCAATTTCGAAAATTAAAATTCACTATAGAAAATCATATTTTTCACTGATTTTATTATCCTAAATTAACCCCTTAATTTATTCGAAATTAAGTCAATTAAAATATTTTAATTAACCCGGACTCACATCTAACTAATCATCTTATCCTAATCCAATTAGGACTTAAGATATTTGAGTCCTATCATATCACCAATAACAAAATTCTCGATATTTATCTCCTATCTAATAGGGATAACAAAACCGATTTTTGCTAATATCTCTTAAGCTAATTTGTTATATATCTCTTATCAAATAGAAATTTTACAACAGAATAAATATAACGAGATAAATAAATAATTTCAAAAATAATTATTTGCAATTTCGGTCCTCATCTAAATAATCACAAACATATAATTGAATCATTAACTACTATCCCAATCGAACCTAATAATATTAGTTTCGAATTAATATTCAGACTTATACAATTTAAGAAACGTAAAACAATGTAACCTAAATATGCATACTGAATTACAGAGATTTCATCATTGCATCAATACACGAAAAATAAAGATTATACATAATGGTGTCATGGATCACAAAACACAAAATCTAATTCATTAAAATTATTCGAATTAACCTAACACGGTTACTAGCATGTACGAAACTGATTTCAATTAAATCACGAATATATGTATCATATACACGAAACATGATAATAAATCTCACAAAAAACATATGTATATCACATATACATCAACTATTAACATGCTTTCAATCATATATCATGTATATATCAGAAGAAAACATGCAATGAATTTAATGGAATCGAACTCGATGGCTCGATACCATTGTTGGGTTTTTGGGGTTCACACGCAGAGGAAATTACAAAATATTTTTGACAAAAACCCCAACAGGATCATAATCTAATTCCATTAAAACGTTTAAACCATGAAAACTTAATCATACCTCAGTCTCAATATACCTTTCTGAAGGTTAATCGATCTCTAAGGCACTGCCAACGACGAATGCCCTCTACCAGCAGTCCACACTCAAACAGCGGCCGAGATTCGAAGTGCTAGCTTTGAGAGAATACCAAACTTTTTTTTGTTTATCTCCAAAACGATCCAGAGCGTACTAGAAAACCCTAATTTGTTTCTGAAACGAAAATAGAGTTTCGGCCCTTAATCTTTCATACGTGTGTTCTAACTTAAAGCGTCTATTTATACAACCCTTGTATATAGACGATTAAGTAAATTACACATATACCCCTACTTAAAGAAGTATAAGTGTAATACACCGCAAGGACTTTTCTGTCATGAATTTTATCATATAAAATTCATTTTTTAGAATCATCTTAAAACCTCGCAAAATCATTCTTAGTGTGCGACCCAATAGGCTCATACAACGTTGGCAGTGTACCAAAACACATTTTGGTATACAAGTCATAAGTGGCCTCTAGCAAGACATTATGACTACCCAAGTCGTACGAATATCAAATCGATACAACCTAATCAATAGTGTATATAACATCCTTTTGTCATACGATATCCTTTTGGTCAAACATAAGGCATGGAATCGTCATCCAACATGTTCAATCATACTAGTCTCGATCTCTAGGTAGACTGAAAACATCCAAGTGACATTGATTAATATCAATTCACTTAGACTAGGCCTTTTAACAGTCTAACACATCGAGGGATCCACTGGATATCTCTCTTTATATGAGAGAGACAAATTCTATCTCAATTACACAACTTCATCACATTGCTCACACAGTAACCAATCACAACCTTTATAATCGTCCGGTTAAAGACAACGTTTGATTGTGTTAAACCACTGTATTCCTAATGTTGAAGTCTCTGGTAATCTCGAGTCAGAGGATTGATAAATATACCTATCATGAGAAACAACTATGACTTAATCCATGTGATATTCTCATAGCGGGTCGGTCCAGTTCTTTGTTCCCTAACAAGTACTCGTGATCTTGATTAGTATCCCCATACGTATAATCATCATATGATCATCAATCAAGACTCACACTAATCTTAATTCATTATAGTTCTCAGTATAATGATCGACTAGGGACATTTAAGATATTTCTGTAAATACCCATGGATCTTATTATAATGTAAACATGTAAATTAATTATAATAAATAGCAAATGAAATCCTCTATTTTATTAACTAAAAGTATTCATAAAGACAGTTAATGGATTAAGTCCAAATTGGTGTAAGTTTGACTAAATATGACAACAGAATTGGTCCGATAAATTATGATATGTCATGGACAAAATTAAGATTTTTAGGGTTTTAGCGTAACTAAAACTAATGTTATAGATTTTTTATGGAGTTGGACAATTTTGTTGAGAGGTTGCCTTAATTTGGTGAAACATCGGATTCAAAATGAGCACTAGAAGCCGAAACATGTCAAAATATGGATTTTTGAAATTAATAAATAAAATTAAGCTACTGACAAATAGCTAAGGGTTTATATATAAATCTATATATAAATCAAAATCGTTTGTTTGATTTCAACCAAGAACGAAAATGATTCGTTCCCTAAACCCTCTCCTCCGATTCTTTCGCTCCGTGGACTCTCAACATCCGATTTTCGTCTAGTTTCTTTTTGCTAAACTAAAGAGCATCATGAAATGGTTAGTTCGAGCAAAGTTTCTGCAAAGGAAACAAGGTATTCAGCCCGCAATTTAATAAATACTCAATTCAGGGCATTTTCCTTAATTCAATTTGAGTTGTCGCAATTTTTCAATTTCTTTCGCAGGGTTTTGATAAGACTTGGTAGGGATTGTTAAAAATTGATGTATTGGGTTGATTTGTGCCAATTCAAAATAAATCCCACTGACGTGGGATAGGGTTTTGGTAAAATAAATTGCATTTCGATTGATAATTATTTTGGAGATGTTTTATAGTTGATATTGATTTACATTGGGTTTCTTGATGAATTGACCCTATCCCATGGGCTTTGGAGATAATTTGATGTTGGAATCGACTAGTTTTGTAGTGTTTGTTGTCAAGTTTTAAGGAATAAATTGCAAAAATATTGATTTGGAGAAGTTTTCAGTTCAAAATAAATAAAGTTTGCCTAGTTGATAGGCCATATTGGAAAATCCATAATTTCTTTGTCGATGATCCGATTTGAGTGTTCCTAGAGTCTATGGAAAGTAGGATATGAGTACTACAGGTTCCTTTCAGGTCATCATGACAAATATTGAGGTTTTCAAGATTAAAAAGTTATCCTAAGTTAGCTAGTTGAAAACCAATTCAAACGGTTATATAAATTATTATTTTTGGAAATTGTTCTAAAGTGTACCTTAGCCACGGTTTTCATTAGGTTTCTTGATTTGGTTTCACTTAAAGGTTGACCTATTATATAATTGGGTATGCAGGAAAGTTATTGGACCCATTTTCAAGGTGATTCGGCGATTTAAGAACCCTGAGAAGTTAGCTCAAAGTTGGTTGGTTGTAAGTAAACCCTACAGTGGTCTTTACTATTTATGCAATTATCTTTATGCATGTATTTATATTTAGTCTGCATTGCATTTCGCATCATTTTTGGTCATGCATATATGGCATCCAGATAGAGTTGCCCCTACTTCTGTCGTAAGAGTGTGTGGTGCTCCACTCCAGACTAGACGTAGTATAGGCATTTAAGGCGAGTAATGTCAACTCTGGGGTAGCATCCATTGAACTCATGGGACTGTTCTAATTTTATCGCGAGTAGGCCTGCTTGTTATGAGCTAAGAACAGGAAATGAAGGATCCACGTTGTTATATAAATTTGTTGTTATTTGGAAATGCAATTACATGTCTCCATGTATTTAGACTAACATTTACAGTAGTACGAAGCAATGTAGGAGTTTACTTACCTGACATCTTTGAGTTGTTTTTTATGATATCTGATTCTCAATGAAGACCAAACATAACGATAAAAACTTAAAGATCTTTGGTGAATGTTTTGAGTTTAAAAGTTTAATTTTCTTATTGTAATCACTTTGTATATTGTTTTGGGCTTTAGGGTGAGCGTAGGTTATGAAATACTTTTGAATAGGTTATGAGAGTCTCTTAAATTAGTTTAAGGTAAGTTAAGAGATTTATGATTCAGTTTTAGTTTATTTTGGGATTATAAAGTTGTAACTAAGGTATGGGAGACTTTAAGTTAGTTCTTAAAGTTTGAATTTAATATATATTGTGCATTGTGGATAGTTGTGAAAGTTTTCTGCCGGGCCATTTTTTAGGGTAGGTGCCATCGAGATTTTTACAAATATGGATATGATTTCCTATGCTCTAATTGAACTAATAATGAATTGAGTTCTAGTGAGGATATGAATTTAGTTTTTTTAGCATTATAAGGTATTAAAATAAAAAGTATTTTAATGTGCAAAGTTGATTGTGTTGTTTAGGTGTCTAATTAGGGTAATTAGGCTAAGTCAGAACTTAGTGGCATTGGTCCTAACACCGAACAACTGAGAGCCTCTCACAAGTTGATAGCTGGAGAACAACTGAGCATTTTTCGATGTTGTATGATTTTCGCATGAGTTTGCAAGGTTATCCTATAAAACTCCTTGTGATCCAGCAAAATTAGGATGCTAATGAATGCGACTTCATTATAATCAACTGCTTTATTTTCCATGCGATGGAAGAGTAAGAAAGCATTCCAATAATCACATGTTTGCACATAACCCCTAATCAGGGCATTTCATGATACAAAATTTCTTTCAAGAATACATTCAAACACTGGGCCATTGGTTAAGTTGGTTCACATCGAGGGGTTCCAAGAATCGGGGGAAATAGAACTGGAGAAAATGAACGGAGATGATGCAGTGGGCGCTAGTGGATAGAGACGATGATATTCCCTCATCGTCTGGAGTTGTCGTCGATTTCCTATTCAGTCTCATGTTGTTGTTGGCTAGGGTTTTGATATGTGTACCCCTAATTGAAACCAAATCCCGTCAATGAAGGTGAAGCACTGCAACGATTTTATTTAAGAACAGGGGATACTTTGGTAATATTTCAAGCACAACCATTAGGACTAATTAGCGACATTAAAAGGATGATTTAGTTTAGTCACCTGTACTGGGTATTAACTAGTCTCATGGACTAGTTAATATTTCCAAGTGAATATCGGATTAGTCGATCTAGTGTGGCTAATTCGACCTTAGGAGGTGAAGCGAACAGGCCATAAAAGTGAATTTTTCATGCCTTACATTTAATCAAAGGATATCATATGATAAAAGGATATTATATATACTATTGATTATTTTGTATCGGTTTTGATCTTCCTACAACTTGGGTAGTCATAATGCCTTGTTAGAAACCGCTTATAACTCGTGTACCAAAATGGTTTTGGTTTATTTCCAACGCTGCATGAGCCTATTGGGTTGCACATAAAGAATTTTTTTGCGTGATTTTACATAACTCGTAACAATGAGTTTTGCGTGATTGCACAAATTCCTAAGATGTGTCATATTAATACCACTTTAAGCAGGGTATATTGGTAATTCACTTACTCAAATATATACAAGGGTTGTATAAATAGGTGTGTTAAGTAAATTCACATTAGAGATATTAGGGTTGGAATCTTTTTTTTTTTAGAAAACGAGTTAGATTTCTCAGCCATTCTGAAGTTTTTAAAGAAACAGAAAATTGTTTTTGTGTTCTCTTTCGAGCTAGCATTCGGATTCTCAACCGTCGCTCGTGTGTGGATTTCCTATAGAGTTTGTTCGTCTTTGCCAGTGTCTTAAACATCGATCAACATAGAGAAGCAAATTAGCGATTGAGGTACGATTTACTTTCGTTAATCAGTTCAAAGGAATTTGGATTTGATCCTGTTGGGGTCTCGAAATAAGATTTTAAAATTTTTGCTACGTTTTGAACCCTAAAAACCCAATAGTACCAGTTGTTGATGTACCAATTGAGTCTTCTACATCGTTCGAGTTGTAGAATCACATAACATTTTATGGCTCCCTTCGATAGCCTCTCTCGATCCAGTACCACTTCTCCATTTGGTTGTGACTTCAATTTTCTCCCATACAAAAGACGTTGCACCTCCCATATAAGACTTTGATCTCTACCCATACCTCTTCACTCTTATTGGCATGTTTTACTTGTCGCCTTTTAGGGTTAAGGTTATTTTCCTTCAGCCGCTTCTAGTAAGAGGAAGACATACGCTTCCTTTCGGGCTATAGAACCTTTACTTGGGACCTGTGGCACTGGCAGCGGCAAATTGGATTAAATGTTGTGAAGGATGGTTTTATGCAGACATTTTTTTATTTCACCAAACCTAAACACAAGAAAATGGTTGTATTGTCCCTCAATAACAAAATCATGTTAACAGTTCTACACATCCTAACAAGAAATTCAATTTCCTAAATGTAGGTCGAACAGAGCCAAGCACAATAGCTAGTGTCAGTGGAAATGGACTGATAGTTTTCAATTGGTATTGGTTTTCATCTACCAATACCTTCGAAAGCACGTCGATCAAGTTTTACCACTACATTTGAACCTAACGGTTATGTCTCCGAGACTCTTTGCAATATCTCGATCTGTGCGATCGTTCGTTTCGAGACCCTAAATGGAAAACTAGTAAACCTTAAACCATATTCCCAACAAGCAATGGACACAAAAACTCCACCAAAACACTTGAAAACGTTTGAGGAATATAACCTATAAACTTTTAGGGCAAAAAACTTACCCAATACACTGAGACTAAACGAAGAAATGGGCAGAGCTTTCTCACTTCCTCGGCCACCAGGGACTGCTGATCTAGTAAGGTTCCACTCAGTAAAATGCTTGAACTGCACTGGAGACCCGTAACGAGCGTTCGGTAAGGCCGAAATAATGAATGTATGACGGTGGTAACTACTTTGATAATGGGGTATGTGTGTTTCGAACGTAGGTAGGAAATGAGGTAACATTCGTTGAAAGTGGGGTAGTTTAAGGATAATTTACAAAAAAGTAGGGTGCAAAAAGCTAGCTCCCTTTTGCATCGTTTCGAAAGTTCAAATATATACTAAGTATAATAAAAACTATTCTTGATCCTCCTTTGCGATTTTTTTTATCTCGAACCACTTTTAATCCTCGATCCTTTTCAATTGGCGGTGGTTCCAAATATATTTTTTTTGTATTTTATTCATCCAATGAGCTGCATATCTAGTCAGATTTGTGAATATTGGTTTCATCTATGTTGCGGTACATTTTCCTTAATGATTGTGTTAGGTTGGTATTTTCATAGTTTTTTCATTTTATAGTTAGTTTGTCTTCGCTAGTTGGGATTTTTGATTTCTCTTATTTTTTGGAAGTCTTAAATTTTCTTCCCTTTTGAAAGTTTTTTCATTCGTTATGTGGTTCTAATGGTGTTTGTATATAGTCATGTGTTTCAACTGTTGTAAAGAGCAACCCCTGATGTCACATTATTTCAATTTCACGATCACATTCTCAGCAAAATAAATGGCAATTCTTTCAAACAAATAAAATTAACGAGTAAATATACTTTTATTAAGACAAATAATTTTACGTCTCGTCATGTATTGAGCCATTAATAACACTAGTCGATGAGCACGTGCGTTGCACGTGAGGGAGATATTAGAGAGAGAAGGGAAAGAGAGAGCCGTGAGGAGAGAGAAGGGAAGAGAGAACCGTGAGGATAGAGTAAGAAGGTGTAATGAGTGGAAGAGAGAAACGTGGAGAGAGAGAGAGAGAGAAAAAATCCTCTAAATCCCACTTTATTAGGAAAACCCACATATTAATTTGGACTTATCAATTAAATTACCAATTTATCCTTAATTTTAACTATTTTTATCAATTCACAGGGTCATTGTTGGGACTTTTAACCAAAAAGGCTTCACGGTTAACCGTTTTAGGATTGCTATTATAATAGTATAGATTTCTAATTTTCTTCAAAAAAATTAAAAATTAAAACAAAAAATTAAAATTAAGAGGAGATTTCACACTTGGCATGCGAAGTAAAAAGCGGGTGTATATAGAGCATCTCCAATGGCAAATGTGGATTTAGGTTGTGAATTGCTGCCACATCATCACTATGGAGGGATTGTAGAGGGGTTCTGGTATAAATCCACATTCTAACACTAAAAATCATCTTCAATGGGCAATGTGGACTGTGTTCAAGAAACCCACCTTTTTCCTTATTTTTAGGGGTTTTCAATTTGTTTCCTACTTTATAGACGTTTTTTAATTTGTTTCCCTTTCTTTTAGGTGCTTTCATTTTTTAAAAAACGATGTGGCTTTTTTGTTTTTTTATTTCCTATTTTTAGATGATGTGGCATCATTGACAATGTCTGTCGCACCCTCTAGAAGTAGAGAGTGTGGTAGACAATTTCTCCAACATGTCAACCGAACAAAGTAAATCCACAATCTCGTTGGAAACTATTTTTTAATCCAATATGGCACGCATCCACCCCCAATCCACAACCCCATTGAACATGCTCTTAGTTACTCCCTATGTTTATTTATTTATCGTTTTTTGAAACCCTATTTTTAATTTGACGATTGAAAGAGATGACACTCTTTCGGTCTCTTTTTTGTGTTTACTTTTGAATGCAACGATCATAGTTTCAGCAATTACCTTTTTACATGGTTTCACATATTGCTTTAGTGGAGTTGCTAGAGCTTTAGGGGAACTGGAGAAGTAACCATAGTCGTTGCTAGCATTTTCTTTTTTTTTACTTGAATGAGAGTCGAACTCACAACCTCCTCAAACCTACCTCGTCTTTTGGTAAGTTATGTCTTACCATCTTACCAAAGATGATGTGTCGTTGCTAGAGCATTTATGCATGGGCTTTGCTCAAAATACATTACGTAAATGGACAAATGTATATATGCATCAAAATTGAAAAGTAGGTTCATCAAATTTCTTGCGTGAAATTAAGAAGAAAAAATCACATTTTCTGAGAGTTTCCAATTAGGCTACTCTGACCAATGTAAGCAAAGTTCAGGCACCCCCATGCCACATATCGTGATATATAGCATTTTCATAAATAAATAGATTCCCTTCTGAACGGCAGGCTTTCAGACTTAATAACGCAAGCCTCACTTACATCAATATTATCAAACTCTCGTACACAAAAAAACACATCATGAGTAACATAAATAGACTTAAAACATGCCTTGCGACCCACCGAGTTCCTGAGCTTACATTGCAACCCTTATGATTAATACTCAACAAGGAAAAATCGTCGACTCCAAGCACAACTAGTACTATAATAAAATAAAAAAAAAAAAAAAAAAGGAAAAGTCTGTGGCCAATGCATATTCAAAATTTAAGTTAGCTTCTAATAACAATTAAACCTGAGTGGAAATCAACTAACTGGAAACTCTCCACTTTGATGGACTTTTTTTACCGTTTTATCGTACTCATCTTCGCCATCCTCTTCATCTGCTTCTTCAACGTATTCCTCTTCATCTTCTTCCCCACCCCAGCCAAAGCCTCCGATAGACCTAGAAGCCGGAGGAGGAGTTTTGGCCTCCTCAACAATTTTCATTATTTCCTCCACACTCTGAAGGGAAAAGCTTGGGTTGTCTCTTTGGTAATATATTGCTTGGGCTGCGTCCGTCAGCTCCCTCGGCAAGTTCTTCAAGAACCATGGATGGCTTTTTATTTCTTTAATGGTAATCCTCTAGAGTTGGCAAAACAAAAAGAAATGTCAGGACAAGTTCTCACTTCTCAGCAGTTAATATGCCAAAATGAGTACAATTTGTCCAAAAATGGAATTTTTGACATCCTTAATTTCCATAGAAATATGCATATGAAAGAAGAATTTCTAAGTTTCTAACGACATTTTCCTTGTCAATGGTAATGAAGTTCAAAGCTACAAAAATCTCTTTTTTAACTAGTGCAAGAATTTCTTCAAGTCACACTATGTTTAAGAGTGACCGTCATCCTCTTAACAATATTAAAATCTCATGATTACAAATCAAACATCAGACATGAGGTCCATAATTCCTTTTCCCTGATAAGCAACAGGAGAAAACGGATACCAGCTGAAGCTATAGAAAAAAGGATTGACCAGCCGCAAGGGGCTCTACCATACAAAATTCTTCAGCTAGTTATAACCCATAGTTTCTGAAAAGTAGCATGGGTTGTGAGAGAGGCTTGGTTTGGCTCACGAATCAGAAGTAATCCCTTCTCTCTGGACAACCCCTATGGCTAAGTGCCAACTGAAGGTTATTAGGAGGAAATAGGAAGTGTTTCTGAGGCTACTGTGTTGGATTGAATCAGAAAAATGAGGCAGGGAAACAATTGAAAGCCAGCAGATCAACTTATTCTGAGTTCCAAAATGCATCCCTGAAAAATGGCATTATATGCCCTTGCTAAATTATTTGTTTTTAAAGCTCATCATCACTAAAAAATGTATGGAATGATTAAAATGACAATCTTAAGAGGTAAACAGTTGCTATTGATATTTCAGACTAATCCATGTTAACTTGTAATTAAATAATAGTTTGCGCACAGTCAGAATAATACAGACAGCAAAAATGAAAAATCAAAGAAAATCAAAGGGAAAATGAAAGGGATCCTAAGTCAATGAAAAAGTTTTTTCACATCACCAAAAAAAAAAATAATAATAAGGCTGGATATGATGGGAATAATCTTACATCGACTAGTTAGAAAGAAAAAATAAGGCATGCAAATGTGGAGTGGAAACTTCATCTTGTCACGGCATTTTGGAGTGAATCCCACTTTTACACTTAAGTCCATACATAAACTAGCCACCACACTCTTCTCACCTTGGATTTGGGCCTATATTACAAAAATTGAACATGCTATCAGAGCCCATGGTTATAAGATCCAAGGGTCTCGTAGATATCCAACAAAAATGGAGGGTTCAACATGAGGTTAAGATGGGGTAGTAAAAAGATAAAGCTCGACTCATCCTCCAAGTTAATGACGGACTACGGCAAGTCTTAGTTAGACTTGAGGGGAGAGTGTTGGAGATGTGGCAAATAATCCCACATCGACTAGTTAGAAAGAAAAAATAAGGCTTAAAAGTGTGGAGTGGACACTCCATCTTGCCTTGGCATTTTGGAGTGAACTCCACTTTCACACTTCAACTCATACATAAAATAGTCGTCACATTCTTCTCATCTTGGATTTGAGCCTACATTACAAAAATTGAACAGTTCCAAATTGTAATCAACATATAACCCATTTTAAGATCTTGGAGAAGAAAAGAGATAACAACCACATAAAATGATTGTAGCTGAAATGAGAATGCTTAGGTGGATGTGTGGTAAAACTCGTAAAGATAGAATAAGAAATACATAAATGCAAAGAAAATAAGTAGCACCAATTGGCGCAAAGATTAAGAAAAGGCGGTTGCGGTGGGTTTGACCAAGGATTGCAAGGCGCGAAGGCGATCCTACAGTGATTTCCCTAGCCTAGTCGAGGCGATGCATAGACGGCTCTTAGGCGGACAAATAATATTTATTTAGTGGTCCCTGAATGATTATTTATTTATTTATAGGCTCTTGAATAACCCTAATTGTATATTAGTCATTGTGATTCTTATTCAATAGATACTTCAAAAATACTAATAAGTCTTTAGGTAGCGTCAATTGAGTTAATATTTTGTTGTTGGATAGATATTCTTATTATCAAACTTAATTCTACATAGCATCTTCAAATTTTTTTAAAAAATTACTTAGAAGGACACTGCCCGCCTAAGCTATTGCCTAGGCGATTTTGGCCCAAAATGCCTAGGCGGCGCCTTGCAATCACAAGTTTGGACACCTCCAAAGACGGCCTACAAATGCTCTCTTTAGAAAAGTTGACTAACTAGAACCTGAATAAATTCGACAATAGACTAAAGCTAAACTTAGGACGCATTGATTATGAAGGATTTAAAGGATTTGAAAGAACACCATCAATCACACTAAATCGAACGCAATGGAAGAGTTTGATCCATGTAGCCGAACCCAACTAATTTGTGATTGAGGGCAAGACTTTGTTGTTGTTGTAGAAGAAAAGAGGCCAGACAAGTTTCTGATCTAATTGTTCTTACACTGCATTTCATTTGAAAAAACTTGCATTTTCAACATTAATTCAATGTTATTTCCCCCTTGTTTTTGAATAAGGCATGATCACGCCTTAATTAACGATTAAAAGGCGGGAGCAATTTTGGGGTATGATCATTATGCAGGCGAAACTTATATGCATCGTTGCCAATGAGAAGTTTAATCCTATTTTAATTTGTTAGAGGATGTATTAGAAAAGAAGCAAATTAATCCTTAAACAACTTAAAATAGGAGAACATTCTCATTGGCAACATTGCATATAAGTTAGACCCACTTAAACTCATACTAAAGTAAAGCTTCAGGTAAGGTATGACCATGTCTTATTCAGAGAACGCATTTCCCAATTTTTTCATTTCAATTTATAACCGCTACTCCAACTAGACTAGTGAAAGTACACTTCTTTTTTTGTGTAAAATGACACTACAAGTCTACAACACATAGAGAAAGTAGGCAAGCACTAAAAACGGAAAACAAAAAACGAAAAAACAAACACAAAAACAGAAAAACAAAAAGAAACCATTCATATTATCTGAACATTATCATCCACTCCTACCTCCAAAATTCATTAGTTTGCATCTTCATAGAATGCAAGGGCATCATAAGAAAATAGTTCAGTCAATTTCTTCAAGACACCACAATGCTAATATCATAATTAGATGTAAGAAGATGGAAACAAAGGAGACATTAGTTTGGCGCTCTGTTTGTCTTACATACCCGATGGAGATATACGTTTTACTCTTCTATAAATTCTAACCCATTGATTAGCTGGAAAAACAATTGGCATCAAATGGACACTAAGATAAAAAGGGCAAAAGTAGAAGGTTATCTAGGGCGTACAGATCCAAAGAAGAGGTCTATGACTGATGGCAAATACAATAGGAGACAGATGCAACATCTAGAATTATCTTTTGGACATTATAGATATGAATAGTTTGCTTAATTAGTGTCCATTAACTTAGGTATGATGACATCATCTAATAGTCATATGCAACCAATTCAAGTCAATGATTTTTTTTTTTTTTTTGGTTGAACAAGTCAATGAATTAGGACTACAAAAAAGAATAATTTACATAAGTAAATTTGATACTTGACTGACAAATCATTTTATATCTAGTAGTCTCAACAACAATAAATAAAAAAGGTATTTAACAAGAATGTTTATGTTTGAGTTGAAATTATAACAAGACGATAAAACGTTTGTTTGGTAATTAAATGAGAACTTTGAAGTTGGTGAAATAATAGACAACGTTAAGATTACTTTTGCCCTTTTCCTCCTTTTCCTCAAGTGGAGGGTACTTGTGCGTGCTACATTTCTCTAGGCAAGTGGGTCATCCTCTTTATTTGAGAAGAAACAGTTGAAGATTTATTATGAAATAGATTTTACAAATTTTGCCAAACCCCAGTGAAACAAAGGTTCTCCCACAAAGAAATCAACAAAAACTAAAACTTTGCAAGCTGCTAGACCACATGTTTTTTCATAGAAACCCCAACTACTCAACTACTCTCCAAGCACATAATCACGATCGCTATCTACAATCCCAGATTGTGCGATGTAGTGCATGAAGCTCCTAAGACATTCACTTCCCGATAACTTGGGAGCATGCCGCTAAAAAACAGTACGCCCTGCATTCCATTTTTTCCTAGAAAATATAACCCAAGTTCAAAATGAAAAGGCCTCTGTGGCACACATTTTTTGCATTTCTCGTTAGAAAAAGGTTTTCATTTATCCCAACGCTTCTTGTTGTATAGAAACTGAATGAAATATAATACAACCCTTCTATTGTACTATACCATGAACTAATGGGAGTACTTCCTTCATGAGTTTCAAGCAAACAAGAGACTTCTACTTCATACTAAATATGATCTACGCAAATTGCAACTGAGGATGCAGAAGCAAGAAAATGAGCTTTTATGAATCCTAGTGCCTTAATACTCAATGAGAAGTCCTTAGGAAAATGTATGTTTCTAAGAGATGGATCATGACGTTCAAAAAGTAATTGGTTATGAAATATAGAGTTTGAGAATGATTCGAGGATAAAAGGTTGAAGAGAAGCGAAGAATGGTTTGGTGAATATGAGGCATACTGCCTCAACCCTCGGACCAAGGTAATAATAAGAATCTTCCCACATTCATGTAAAAAATAGTTAAGGTTTTTCATCCACTATCATTTCACCATTTGAATATCTTTATGAGCTCCAATAGCCCATTGGACTAGGAGATCTAGCAATTTTAACAGCTTGAATAGATTTCTGCCCTTTAATTGAAATATCTAACTAGTGGCAACATCATCCATACCTTTGATGGAATAGCAACAAAAATGCGAGATAGAAGTTGCCTGCAATCTTGACATATATGTACATATTCAGGGATCTTGTATTGAACTTCCATAATTCGCTGCAACAAACATTAGTTAGTATTGAAAAATTAAGAATTAAGAAACAAAATAAAGAACAGAAACCTTACCCCGATGGTTTTCCTGAAATTTTTAGAATCCTTTGGGTCTTCAAAAGGATACGCTCCCACCAGCATAACATAAAGAGTTACTCCACATGACCAAACGTCTGCCATCTAAACAATAGAAAAAACTGGAAATCCATAAAAACAACCCTTTGAAACAAAACAAGAAACTCATCATTCAAGAAATTAAACTTTGCAAATTAAAAAGAAAAGCGTGAAAAGAGAAAGATAACAATGTCACATTAAGGCTCAAACAAGCATGGGTTACTTCATCACAAAGCAATCAACTTGTAACAAATCTTCCATTCTCCCATGATTTCAAACATTACAATATGCATATAATTTATTTTCCATAAAGTTTTCAAATAATATCATTGAAAGTTTAATCTATGTTCATGCCAAGAATATCCTCCCTCTCAGTTCCAAAATGCCATAGAGCACTTCATATCTTGAAATTTAGGAAACTCAAATTTATAAGTTGCAAAAAGCAAGCCTAGTTATTAAATCACAAGGCTTAAATAAACAGTATCAATTGTGTTTCAAACAGTGTAAAATATAGGTATTCTACTTTTTTCTTAAATAAATATTGGGGTGAGAAATGTATTTTACATCCATAATGAGAAGGAATAAACTACTAACCCAAATGAATAAAAAGATCATACAATATAAGAATAGGACGAAAAATAGTGTAAGCTGCCCCTTGGCCCATAAGGTACAATCGAATTTACTTTGTCTAAGGCAAATTTGTGAACTCTTTCCCTTCAGCACGTAAAAATATATGACCACGCGATTTTTGAGTCGCTAACCGATTCGTGGCGGTTGCTTCTTTTGATGCTCCTTTTAGTTTTTCTTTTCATTGTTTGTCCGTCAATCTCCTCTCCTTTGTGATTCCTTTATGATGTCTTCACTCACCCATCATTATCCTTGTTCCTGGATCATATGCTTGCCCATGAGTCAAGGTGTTTGTTGCAGGAACCCACCGCAGATTGATCCTCCTGCTTTGTGTGCGATTCTCCCTTGTGATCGATTTGCATGCTTCATCGATCTTCCCTTTCAAGTTGCAACACCAATCTGCCATGTGCTTTCAATGCTCTCCTCTTTGATGAGTTCATCGCGATCCCACCCTGCCAAGAAAGTTGGTTATTAAATATGGTGCTCATGCTTGTCGTCCGTATCTTCGCTTGCTCACTACATCAAAGTCCACCGCCAATCTGTTTGGTGCATCTTGATTGTCTTATTTGATTTTTTTTTGGGTTGACAACTTCGTTTATTGCCTTGGTGCTCGACTTGTTTCTCTTGTTTCCGCTGCCTCATCGCATATATTCTTGTGCCTGTTGCTGCCTCGTTGGTCCTTCATCGTCGCCATTGTTTGTCGGACGAACCTTTTCGCAACAGCCCTGTATGTGCGCTTCTCGTCGACCCGTCGTCGTTGCGATTATTTGTCGGACGTCATTTTCGCAACAGCCCTGTATGTGCGTTATGCTCACCACTTCTCCTTCTGCACATCGTCCGTGTTTGTTTCGTGTTTTGGTGCCTACCGGAGTCATTTTTTATAATTATTTTCGTTCTTTCTACAGTTATAGTCGGTCATTTCGCCTAGTTATTTTAGTATACTAGTTCGCAAACTCAAGACTATTGATCCGCCTTGAGTTTGAGGGGGGTGTTAGGGTATATATGTGGGTATTATGGTTTGGCTCATTCGACCCATTTATGTGTAAGTATATATTGACCTAATTGGTCCTAGAATAATCAATTCAGTTTTTTCTCAAAACCTAAGAGATGTTATATTTCATGAAGGACATTATCTTATATTGTCTCACATGAACTCGTTCATATAAGAAAGTTTGTTTTCAACCTCAGCTTAAAAAGGTGAGTGTTTTTCAAAATTTTATCCAAAATTCACGCAAAATATTTTGTTTTGGCAAGTATACAACAACAACAACAACAACGCCTCAGTCCCAAATTAACTGGGATCGGCTACATGGATCAAATTTTTCCATTGTGCTCGATTAAGTGCAATTTATGGTGAGCTTTGCAAACCATTCAAATCCCTTTTAATTAATGCATCCCATGTTTTGGCAAGTATAACAGACAATATTTTTATCCTTTAAATGATACCCTTTTCCTAGTGCTAGGACAAAAAAAGGATCAAGACAGTAACGCAATTTCAAACAAACAACCTACACACTACACATCAATCAAATTGTCAATAACTCTAGCTTCAAGCAAAAAGAAAAGAGATATAGCCTTCAATACGAACAACAAAAAAAAACAACATAGCCTTCAATAAAAACAGAAGCATGAAAATAATGGAATAAATAATACCACTATTAAACTCAAACTCTTGGTTATTCTCACAAAGCAAAAGCCGAAGAAAAAGTTTTTGTATCATAAAGAACTTGTGTCTATTATCTGCTATTATTGATAAATGATAAAACTATAATTGAACAAAAGATGGTGTAACAGTTGAAAGCTAAATGACTTGAAGAACATGTACGCTCCATTACACAGTTAATAAAGGAGACTTCTGCAATCACTCCATCTCAAACATTATCTCATCTATCTAGAAATGCCAAAAATATTTTAAAAAGGAGTTCCAACCAATGAACACACACCTTTGACAAAAAAAAAATGATATTAATACAGATAAGTATCATAACAAAATCCCAAATCATAAAATGAACTCGACCTTGCCATCATATTCCTTCAGTGAAAGAACCTCTGGTGCAATATAAGCTGGTGTTCCAACAGTAGATTTAGGTCTTGAATGCAGAATTGAAGACTGCATTGGCACAAAATATCCAGTAAAAAAAAGTGTAAGAAGATGAGAAGAATATAAACCCGCAATTTCACCAAAATCTTAAAGAGGCAAAAAATAAATTAATATTTTCTGCTACCGATAGGAATGTACAAAAAAACGATTGACCCAATAAACCCAATTAATCCAAATCAACTCAAGTGATGTGGGTTGGATTAAAAAGGCTATTGATTTGGGTTGGGCTTTTCAAATTTGAAAACCAATGGGTTGGTTCAATGCTTGCGTTATATAATTACAGACTCAATCAGACTCGAACCAACCATGATCATACTAAGTATTTGGCAAATATATTTAAATTTAGCTTCCATTAAATGTTATTTTTATTTCAAACAAACAATGTTACTTATTTTATTTTATTTTTGAATTTCAATTAGCGTTTATAATAAGAATTTTAGAAATTTGCATTTTAGTTTTCAAATGTAAGGAACCTCATATGTGATTTGGTCATTGTGCTTTAATATTAGTTTGATAATAATGTTACATTTTTATTGGCTCAAGCTAGCGATCATATTTTTGTTTGGTTTATTATTTTAGGCGAACTAGAAGTTGTGAGTGTATGATGCAAGGAGTAAGTGTTCAAAGCTTTATTTCTTTATTTTGAAAAAAAAAAAATTATTGTGCTCTAAATTTTTATGAGTATGTTTTATAAAATTCACATTTTTATGCTTAAATTTATAAAACCAACCTGAAAATTGAAACCAACCCAACCTAAATTTAGAAAGTTGTATTGGCTTGATTTTGAAGAATAAATTAGTTCAGGTTGGTTCTAAGAAAA
This sequence comes from Stephania yunnanensis, assembly GCA_039657365.1. Taxonomy (NCBI): domain Eukaryota; kingdom Viridiplantae; phylum Streptophyta; class Magnoliopsida; order Ranunculales; family Menispermaceae; genus Stephania; species Stephania yunnanensis. The sequence continues at coordinate 9,398,129 of CM077585.1, forward strand.
ATTAGACACGAACTATATAGTTTGGTTCATGTTTTAAGCAAAACCCAAATCAACTAAACCCTTGCACACCACTAGCTACCATATAAGCAAAACAACCGCACCTTCGAGTATCCAAAATCGCAAATTTTCAAGCGCGGTGCAGGGCTTCCATCCAATAATGTATTCTCCAGCTTCAAATCTCGGTGGCAGATTTGCTGATGAAACAAATCAAGCATAAGTGTTAGACCAGAGGACTCAGCAATGACTTCAAAGCGTGTAGCTATGTCACTTTCCTAAAAAAAATTTGCTCTCTATACTGCAAGAGTCAGCAAAAATCATAGATGATACGATGAAGTAAAAATCAGCTTGCACTTGCAGTAGTGAAAGTTGAAACACAAGCAATAGTTGTTTTAATTTCGAGATGTCCTTCTTCCTCCCAAGCCTCTTCTCTTATAATTCTCTGGTCAAAACCAGTTGGAGAAGAAATGAGATAGTGGGGAGCTTCAACTGCCTTGACAGTTGAAACTGCTCCACTCAATCAACATCGACTGGGTTTCCCATTAACCCATTTAATGTTGAGTGGGTCAATTAATTAACCAACCACATAATCAATCCGAAAATGGTAAAAGGTTTTAACCATGGTTAGCTCACATACACGCGCGCACGTGCCTCGTGCAAAGTGCTAAGTGTACCTATAAAAACGTCATATTCGTCGCGAGTGCACATGTGGCTCACTTTACATACCACTTGTGGTTTTCTTTTACACTCAACGTAGTGCAAGAGTATATCTACTCTTTAAAGTAGATGTTTCTAACTAATGTGAGACTAAACATTTCCTTTTGAAAGTGTCCAAGAATAAGCACAAAGATATCACATCTACGGAAATTAGAATTTCAAACATTACATAAACATCAGTAATCTATTTTTCAGTTCAATTTTACCATGTAATGACAATAATTTACGCCTGAAATGAGCTGCTGAAAAAAATATCTGGCCTGAAAATTCAAAACAAAAAGGAAAAAACAAACTTATTACCAAACAATAGAAAACAGAGTAACCCGAATTGAAGCTACTAAAGAGCATTTGAACCTCGTCTTCACTGAAGCGACCGGCGCTGCAGATTCGCTCAAAGAGCTCTCCACCTGCAGCGTATTCCATCACGATTGCGAGATGCGTAGGCGTCAATACAACCTGAAAAACCAAAATTCTTCAATCGATCACTAAATCAAGAGATCACAGAAAAACTCTACCAAAATCAAAAGATCCTCGCTTGCCTCCTTGAATCTGATTATGTTAGGGTGCCGCAGCGATCTGTGGTTGATGATCTCTCTCGCCACATTTTCATCGATCTATAACCAAAATCCACCTCCTCATAACTCAATCAACACAAAAAACAAAATCGAAACCCTAGCTCCTACAATCAAGCACAGCTCGCAAACCGACCTTTTGGCCTCGCTCAATGTACTTCATCGCGACGAGCTCTTTGGTTTCCTTGTTCCTCATCAACCTCGCTACTCCGAAGTTTCCACTCCCAATGTCCTTAACCACCTCGTATCTCTCCATCTTATACTGCTTCGCTTCGATTTCGGTGATTCCTTCTAGGTTTTCTTCAATTCATTGCGAAATATCCGCCAATTCGAGCAGTTTTTGCAGTTTCTGAGATCAAATCCTTCAAGAACAACAATCCGAATCGAACTTTCGTTTCTTCGTCACTTCTTCACGTCAGTGCTGTCGATCTCCTTCTATTGATCTTCCTCGAAAGACAGATTTGAAGTTTCGTTCTTCGGCTACAATACATACGAATCTACGCATCCTTCGAAGCAGTATTAACGAAGAACCTCTAAAGGGACTGTTTGTTTATTATCAACATAAAAAAAAAAAAAAAAAAAAATTAAGTTAAGCGGCCTAAATTTATTAAGAGATCGAGATTAAAGAAAGGGAAAGATTGACAATTTTTTGGTACTTATGTTTACTACGCATACGCTGTTGTCCTTTAGATGCATATTTTAAGAGGGCCGCTAAGGGCACCCCACCGTTTAATGAAGGCACTCAAAGATTTTGTAAAAATTTCAGCAAAAGTGGAAAAGACTATTTTGCCCTTGTATATATATTGATTCAAACACCACAAATCATTTTGACAAAGAAAAAAAGGCACCCCACCACAAGGTTGAACCACAAAGCCACATTGCATTTGGCGAACGTTGATCGATTCTTGCGGATTGACATCATCCGACAGCGAGGTAACAATATTTGACAACCATATGATGGTTTTTTAGAACTGTTTAGTTGTGTAAAACTGTGAAAATGATGATTTGTTTGTCAACGTAGGGTTTGGTAATTTCTTCAAATCGAACTTGTTTCCACTATATAATGGAGGATTGTACTCCTTCGGTCCCAAGAGGAGGTCGAAGTTGAGGTAATTTTACAAATTTATTGTGTTTTTTTGCGGTTATCCTAAGTTTACGTCGATGTGCGCGATTGTATCGGCCTCGCGGGGAGATGTATGGTGATGTCTCGGTCTAAAGGAGGCGAGAGGTGTACTTAGGTCACGGTATGGTACGCCGGTGTACAACCGAGAGTATGAGCACATTCTCGGTTGTACACCACCGACACCACATTACCTACCACTAATTGTAGCTCTCGTCATGTCTCGGCGAGAGAACTAGAGTACTCTCGGCCATGCGTAAGCAGAGACACTTTGTGAACTCTTCCGCCTTTGTGGCGAGACTTCGAGTTCCACTAAAATGTAGCTTCTGTCTCGGCCATGCGAGGCGAGACGCTAGCACGATCTCGCGATCTCGCTGTGTGGCCGAGAAGCTGCGGCGCGCCGTCGCGCCGCCGCGCCGCCGGCCCGGCCGTCCGCCCATCCGTCCGGCTGCATGGTTCGTCCGTCCGCGCTCGCGCTCCGCCGCTGCATCGCGCATGCCGCTGCTCATCGCGTTGCCGGCCAGTCCGCCGCCAGCGCGCCGCTGCCGCCGTGACCGCCACGCGCGCCTTGCGCTCTTCTGCTTGCTCTCGCGTGATCACCGCTTCTTCTTCTTGCGCGCCGATGCTACCTCGCTAGCTCGCGTCATCGCTGCCGGAACTCGTTGTCGGCGCGCCGCGCGCCTCGGCTCGCCCTCGCCGAGCCGCTCGACCATGGGTCTCCTCCTCTCCTCTTCTTCCTTTACAAAGGTAGTGGTGGGGGTGGTGGGGTGAGAGGGTTTTTTGCGGGGGCATTTTTGGTATTTTGGATTTAATTTTTGGGTGCCCCAGGTAAATCGATTTGTGCCCACATTAACTGGGTGCCTTCATTAATAGGTGGGGTGCCCTTAGCGGCCCTCTATTTTAATGTGGATAAAGAGACGCTAAGAAGTATGTACCAAAAGAACGTTACCAATCATTTTCATAAAGGACTCCTACACCACGCACTTCCTCCATTTGATGTGCTTAGGCACTTAAGAGCATCTCCAATGATAATGTGGATAAAAAATGTTAGAATGACACTCTAATCGACACTTCAAATGACATCTCCGTAACATGGCACGCGGACCCCGCATAAAAATGAATACGCGTAAAATAGTTTTTAGTGCATAGACACACCCGAACGGCTACTATAGATGGGTCCGTACGCCACATCACAGGGATGTCACTTGAGGTGTCATTCTAGCATTTTCAATGTGAATTTAGACGATGGATTGATGTCACATTATGAATGTGGAGAAGATATTTATCCTATGTAACACTAGATAGACATATTTACCTCTTAAAATGATTTTCAATGGTCACTAGAACATTTTTGGCCTTTAATAGAGGTTTTAAAACCTCTATTACATAGAATATTATTAAATGTCATGTGAAAATGTGTTATGTTTTAATTTTTAATATATGTATTACATAAAGGTTTTTTAAAACTCATATCAATTAGACGTTATTTAATAACACCCCCTTTAAATATGGGTTTTAAAACCTCTATTAAATACCAAAATTGTTCTAGTGGGTAATGTAGGTTTAGATCATAGATTGATGAGTTGACACTTTTATTTTCAATTTTCATAATATTAATAAAGCTTGAAAAAAATAAAAAACTTTAAAAGAATTAGTAATGTTGACGTGGCAGTCTACTACAACGCCTTCTAGACATTATGGTAGACACTTTTACTTTGATTTCATTCTACATAGGATGAACATTTATGAATCTATGGTCTCATTGGAGATCATTTTTTGGATTGAATGTAGATTGAATCTTAAGTGGATCCATTTCCACCACAATCCATGGTCTCATTGGAGATGTTTTCATACACTCACATGCGTCAGCTAAAATTAAGTGACACGCACAAGTGTGTTCTTATGTGCGTGTCCTAATAGTAGCATTATATTTAAGGATCTGGATATGTGCATTCCACATAACACTAAGGTCTCATTTTATTCATTTTTGTCAACTTACAGTACGAGTGGAGATAACTTTACGGAGTTAACTCGTAGTGTAAGTTTAAATTTCATGTTTGATTAAACTTTAAAATTGCAGGGAAGTTTCAATTTTTAAAAAATAGTAAAATATGATAATTGACATAAATACCCTTTTTATTTTTAAAATAAAAAAATAATTTGTGATGGACTTGAGAAAAATATTATTTATGTGGGATATTTTTATCCATTGAACACTTGAGAGATATCTCCCTATGGAGGAGTGGGGGATAACTTACTCCCTCCCCTGTAAGTTGAGAGATATCTCGCCCATATACCAAACAAGGCTAAGGGCAAGCCACCTTTAGTGTTTTGCTCTAACTAATTTAAAGAACATTGCATTGTCCTTAGAATTTTGTGGGGTGCACAAAACCATGATATCAAATGTAGTTCATGTTTAAAGTAAGCCTAATTAATCAGGGAACATATATGGAGTAAATGGAGTCAAAACGTCAATCAAGGGGCATTAAAGTTGGCAACCATGCAATGTGTAGTCTCTGTATTTGCTTTCCATTTGTAGGACGAAGATTCTGTCCAAGTGAGATTTATTGTAGTGGTTGTCAGTGATATCTGTACAGTGGTCCCTCGGAGTCATTGAAGTGCGTGCTTTGATGGTTTAGTAGTGCTCCTTTCGTTGATTTTATCTGTCACGCCGTTTTTTTTTTTGTTCCTGTTTCAAAATAAATGTGTCACATTAAAAAATCAATAGTCTATTTATAATCTTTTTTTAATTTTACTTCTAATTTAATTACAATTGTATAAGTAATACGCTACATTTTTCAAATTAAATTTATGAAAAATAAGTTATGAATAAAGAGTAATTTAGTTTTAATGTCTATTTCTTTAAGACTTTCAATCATTACCTTAATTTATATGCACAAGCTCAAAAATAATAAATAATATGGAATGGATGGAGTAATAGAGTATAAAGTTTGAGCCCAGCTACATGTACCCAAAAAAAAAGTCAAACTTAAAAAGGTCAATTCTACTGCAAATTGACCCGTATGTCCCTTACTACGATTAATGCATCACGCCACCTTTTTCTTATCGTTTTATGCAGCTCGCCATCATCCATCCACACATTGTCTTCTTGTGATTTGTAGGGCATTATCAAGTGGCTCGATTTTGCAGGTCTGAATATCTAATTGGAGAGTTAGCTAATGCCACTTAACCTCTAGTTTAGGAGTCGATTAAAGCTTAGCGAACATTTAATTGGAGAGTCAGTTGGAACCTACTGAAACTTTATATTGGCAGTTGTCAATCAAATTCCACGAAAGAGGCTCGATTGGACGACACAGAACTTAGAAGATGAGTCTCGGCCACATGTCGTCGAATATAAAATAGATGTCTCGATAAAGGTTTTGAGTTAGGTGTTTTGATTGGGATGAAGATGTATTTTAGTAAAAATGTCGGGTGCCCTAATAAATTAAAATTTGAATTTAAGGTGCACTCAAAATTTGGGTGCCTATATGAAAACATAAGGTAGGTTTACACGAGCTCTAAAGTTTGGACAATAGATGGTTGAGTACCACCGACATATTTAAATGATGAAAGAAAGGAATTGATGGGGTAATATACTTTTGGTATGAAAATACTAGGGTGATCCAAAATGAGCATGCTAAATAGACTCTCATTTGTCTTTGTCCTTCAATTTTTTGCACCGATGTGTGTGCACATGAAAACATATTTAAAGTACACCAACAAGTGAATGCCCATTTTGCTCGCTCATTTTGAGTTGCTCGAGCATTTTCTTTCTTGGTATAACCATAGAGCTAATCATTGGTGTCTCTATTAATTTAAAGGAAAGGTAGTCTTAGGGTGATCGAAATTAACATTTTAAATGGACACTCGATTGTTGATGTCCATAGAATATGCATTAATTTGCATGCACACAAACTTTGATGCAAAAATTAATAGACATTAACAACCCGATGTTCATTTCGAATGTTCGAAACAGGTCACCCAATCATTTTTAATAGGAAAATGAGTTATTCATTGTTTATTGCGAAATCAAAAATTATTTTTTTCTTTGATTAGAAAAAAACAACTACTTGTCCACTAAGGGGGTTGTATTATGATTGTCCTTCTCAATAGAGCAACACCTATATTGCTTTTTTTTTTTTTTTGTTTTTTCATTTGGTGTTTGTGTTGTCATTTTTTTTTCTTTTGATTTTCATTTTTTAGCAACTCCAGCTGATAATCTAATTGATAGCTGATAATCTAAATGATAGCCGATAATCTAGTTGAAAGTTGATAATATAGCTGGTAGGTGATAATCTAGTAGATAATGTTGATGAGATTTTGAAAAACTTGATGTGTAATATAAGAAAAAAAACATAATACAGTCGATCGAGGCTTGAGTTATACTCAATGTCATGAATATTATTTCGCCTTGCTATAATGCTTATGGTTTAATGACGATAGTTTTTCAAGATACAACGATCATATTAATGATTTTAGCACTCCAAATCATTAGTCTAGAAACCAATATAATGACTCAACACTCTCTCTGACTCAAAATCATGAAGAGAGAATGAAATTTGATTTTAACTCATTTTATTAACCTTCTAACTCTGTTGTAACTCTCTTTAGAAACAATCCATCTATGAAATATATATAGATTTTGATGTGTCTATTAAGAAAGACACGTCTCTTAATGAATACACACGCCTTTTAGTATGTTATGTCATTTCACAGGATTACACACCTTTTCACATGATTTCTATTCAAATTATAAGTAATTAAATAATATTATTAATTGTTTCAACAATGCCCCACATGAATGAGAATTGATCATCAAATCTATATATATCTCCGATATAAATGGATTTTAAAAATTATTTTAATGTAGATATACTTGAGAGAATATTGGCGAAATAAAGTTACATCAGGAGAAGTGTCGTATATAGACTTGAACTTTCCCTAATGAAATACTATCGGATATACTTTAAGACGCAGTGGATATAGATGATATTGAACTATTCATTTTTACAGTATACCGAAACAATAATACTTATATAACTCCATCCCTATCATTATTGATTCTACGATTTTGTCCATTTTGGTCCTGGACACAATCTTGGTTTCATGATAGATTTAGAGAATTTAGCCTGTCTCGTTCTCATAAATGCGACCCACATTTACTATCATATAGGTGACATATTTATTCGTCATTAAATGATTAGCATACCCTTCGCTTCTTCTTAATACACAATTTATCTTAGGAATGAGAGAGTGTACTTTTTCAAGTTTCATCTAACCAGTTTGCCTATTGAACCTAGTACATGGTATCTCCAATCAGTTAGGTTAGGTTTCCGCCATACTTAACTAATTTCTTGAGCTTTTAAACTCATTCCCCTCAAAATTAGTTTACTTGATATTAACAAATCTTCAATTAGTGGCCACAAGTTTGTCTTCTTATTTCTCATTTTCTATGAAACTTATTCCACAATCAAGCAACTATCCAAATGGTAATCTTCAACATATAAGTCCATATTTACCATTTTATATGCATTATTTTGTTCTCTGTCACCTGCGATTTTTACAAAGACAGTTGCATTCAATATGAAATATCCTCCAATCTCTTTTAAAGTCATAATGTTGCTTTTCTAGCTAATTTTATTAAAGCGCGCAATCATTTAGATTCCAATTTGAATCTAACAATACTCTCATTTCTTTAGAGATTTTCATGTGATTCAAGCATTTCTTCTTTAAATTCATAATTTAAGTTGTGTCTTTCAACATTTATTGTTTTGCTTTATTAATATCCAACTAGGTGTAAGTGTTATTATAGACTAGTGAATTTCTCTCGAAGAAATCAAGACTTAATTTTCTTTCAATTTAATTTGCTTCATTTTAAGCAATTTATCCATCCACTTTTACATAAATTTTAAAATCCATTTACTTTTCAAAGGCTTCGACTTGATGGATTCAATATTAGAATTGATAACTCCTTTTCAAAATAATATGTTCTTCGATAAATGCCTCTTCCAAATACTTTATGGGGGCTCGTAATTTTCTTTTACTTCAAAAATAAAGTAAAAAATGTTATACGTGCCCACACATCTTTCAAGTATTCATAGACATTATATATATATATATATATATCTTCTTCTTGGAAGATATAATTTTCAAAATTAGGGCTTGCAATTAAATTACTTTCAACCTCCACAATTTTGGCATAATCAGATGCTAATTAAATGTAGCATTTCTCGATAAAAGCTTAACTCTACAAATTTGAAGTTAATTAATCCATTTATATTAGAGTAATCTTATCAAAAGTCAAAAGTTAACTTAATTACTAAGCCGGCTAACAATCAAAATAATTGATGTTGGTCCCTTGTATTCGTATACCCCAAAATGAGACAACAAGTAGATTAATGTTTCAAGATGTAAACATACACTTGTTAATGTTGTTTATTTCAACGATGTCGCTATCGATCAAAAATCATCAATCAACAAAGAAATAATGTTTATTTTGAAAAACTTGATGTGCAATCTAAGAAAAAAAAACATAACATTCGATCGAAACTTGAGTTATACTCAATGTCCTGAACACTATTTCGCCCCGCTATAGTGCTTACGGTCTAATGACGATAGTCTTCCAAAATACAACGATCACATTAATAATTTTAACACTCCAAATCATTAGTCTATGAACCAATAGAATGATTCAACATTCTCTCTGACTCAATACCATGAAAAGAGAAGGAAATTTGATTTTAATTTATTTTCTTAACCTTCTAACTTTATTGTAATTCTCTTTAAAAACGACCCATCTAGTGATATATAGATTTTGATGTGTCTATTAGGAAAAACACGTATCTTAATGAATAGACACGCCTTTTAATATGTTATCTCCCTTCACAGGATTACAAAATTTTTCACATAATCTCCATTCAAATTATAAATAATTAAATAATATTATTAATTGTTCCAATATATGCTATCTGAAAGCTGATAATCTAATTGATCGATTAGAACTGTTTGGAAAAACTAGCTGATTGAGTAGCTAATAATGTTAAATGACATACGCGTTATATATAACATATATATATTATATTAAAAATAATTTTAAAAAAAACATTGAAAATCAAATGACACATTTTATTTATCGAAGTAGTTGTCTATTTTATTGGAGTGGTTCCCTTTAATGAGGTAGTTGTTTGAAGTTTCAATATATGGCATAATATATATTTTATTTCATTCGATGAAATCATGTTGTAATAGATTAGTTTACTCGTTTGAGTTTATTGGCAATGAATCGATGCGTCTGTTTAGGCTTAAAAATAAAATAATTTAGTATTAGTTAATATATTTATAAGGTTTTTCAAAACAAATCTTTTTTGGTTTTTTTTCTTTTGAATTTTCTTAATGAATCAAAATAAGACATAATTATATATATATACTAGTTTCAATACGTGCTTCGCACAAATTAACCCGTTCACTATGCTAGGGGGGCTTCAATCAATTCAAAAACTTGATAATATTTGCTCGTGAGGCTATGCAGTTAATATAAGAAGCTTTTAATCTTGAGTCATTAAAGATTTTCATTTCATAAAAACAAAAAAAAGCTCATTTCACATAAAAATAACATGTACTTTGGATCCTATGAAGATTAAAAACACTTCCTTCCCCTAAAACAAGTCGTTTATGAAACAAATCATGGTACCAAATGTTAGACTTTTATTGTATTTTTTCATATCGACTTCATAAGTCTTGAGATATTGTCACTTGAAGTTAGAGAACGTCAATAACCAGTCTATTTATCAAAAAAAAAAAAACGGTCTTAAAAGCCCATTCGTTGTTCGTGGTCTTCCTGGGATTTTCTTTGTTAGAATCTTGCATAAGTCATCTTTATTATATAATTTATATTCTTAGCATGCACAATTTATGCTCACGTCTCCAATAATTTCAATTAAGAAGATATATACCTCCTGTGAAGAGAGTCTAAGATTGATCAAGTTAGTAATCCAAACTCTGCAGTGTATATTAACAAGTTTTTGAAATAAATATGAAAACTTATAACCATATATTTTAAATATATTAATTTTTATATTTAAAATATAAATTTAATGTGTGTTAATATGGAAACTCGCATTTTGTCAATAGAAAATTGACAATTGTAAGAAAATGTTCCGCAAGAAAATCTTGGCTGTCAAACGCGTGAAAATGTCATTTTCCCTTAGAATTTGTCTTTTTTCTTGGAACATTTTCCTTTTTCGTCTAATCAAGCATGACTTAAATGACCCTTAAGGTACAAGTTCATTATATACAACCACATTCATTAAGTTGTGAAAAACTTAGTCTCCAACTAATAAGCTTCGGTAAAAAACACTGGCCAGCAGAGAGATGCTAAGGTAATGTTGTTCTCAGTGGTTGTCTCTGTAATTATCATGTTCATCTCCATAATTTACAGATAAATTGCTTCCAAAGATGAAGCTGCTCCCATTATAAGCCCTCATGGCTCCAGGAAGTGATATCAATCCCCACTGTATTTTCGTTGTCCGAAACATGAGAGAGTGCAATGACAAAAGCCCTCTTCACCTATTGAATAGTTGCTTAATTAGCACAGTGTTGCTCCATGTGCCAATGTTATTTGTACCTATGAAAATAGAATGTCGGCCATTTCATGAGGGCATTTCTCAAACTCGAATATGCTTAGATGTAAAATCATGCCTATATTTTGCCAGAAACAATTAGGCCCAAATGCTAGATCGTTTAACAAAAGAAGGATCAACCATGCAATTGCATCAAGATTAATCTAAGTTCCGAATAAAGCTACATTTAGTAAGTACTCTTCATAGTAACAATTAGGTTGTGCAACTCAAAAATACTCTTCATAGTAGAAACCAAAGTACCAAGCACGATGTGCACCGCATCGATTAAACACCAACACTTGCATTGAGAGAACTTTCATCGTTGTTGTAAATCTCGAAGAATATATCAATACAAGGGGCCTCTTGATTAGAGCTTTGAGATCATGAATTCTTTCCTAATGTGTACAACAGTTGACTAAAACACCATTAACAACAAGAATACCAAGATTACACACAAAAGGGAGCATGAACTAGTCACTTAGAAAGTCATTCATACTAATATGCATAACACAATAAGCAAACAAAGATATTTATAAAAAAAAACAAACAAAGATATCTTCATCAACCCTAAAGTTGTGTCGAAACTTAAAGCATTGTTGGCAATTAATTCTCTTGTCAAGATTGCTCCTTGGAAGGCCTCAGCTGCCCATGAGAGATGTCAACTCAACACCATAACAAAATTGTATAGCAGGGCATTACTTAAAGGGAAGGGACCTAAAAATTGATCCTTCAGCATCAGAAAAGTAATGAAGAAACATTAGCACACATGAAATGAGAGTCAGTAGATGGTTTAGGAAGAGAGTTTTGACCTTCTTAGGTTCCATCAATTTCCTAGTTAGTTTGGAGTTAGCAATCCAAATGTACCCAACAAATACATATCTCTTAAGTGAGTTGATGACATATACAATCATCTTAGATTCTCCAACTATGGGTAGCACAAGATTGAAATTAACATCCTAAAGAACAACTGTAATAATGGGAATTCACATCTTCATTTTCTCATCCAAGGAACACTGCTCTATTAGCTGCGCAATTGATATTCATAGTGTCTTACAACTTGATTGGATAATGAAGTGCCTAAACCCATTAAGATCAACAACATATGTTTGATCCATGATCCAAGAGTTGAAATAAATCCATAGGCCCCATATCCCCTTGCATCACATGAATATAAACTTCAGTGGAACTGACACAAATACCATAACCCTCGCAACCACAAATGGACAAAAAAATTAAGAGTACATCAACTACTTAAAATATATACCTAATAACATATGCATAAACCTTTTTCAAAAATCGTAATGCCTTTTTCCTTAAAAGGGGTTGTTGTATCATCTCCTAACTTTATTAGGGCAATACTCGGCCTAAAACCCTAATTAAGCCTAAATTACCCTACCAGACTTAACTAGAGCCAACAACCTTACCACCTACACCTGATAAACACTACTATATATCGATTATCGAAATAAAACAAATCATATATGCAGCGGAAATTTAAAATCTTTTTCGATAACCAAAATAAGATATACAATATTAAAAACAAACCGGAATAGACCTCGGTTATATAAATCACCCATCCCATGTGATATTACAAATCTATAATTCAATACAAATATATAAAATCAGAGAAAGTCATTATATCGAAGAGAAGTTCAAGACTCCTATAACTTCTCCATCTCGTAGTTGTAGCGCTTGTCAGATCCACCTGTAATGTTAATTAGGGTGAGCGCTCTAACTTGCTCAGTAAGTAAGGATTCATACTAATCATCAACGTTCCATATAGTAAACAAAGATATCATGCAATAACAACATGAACTAATGATATCTTACAAGAATATGGAAAGCATATAAATTCAATACTAATACATAAACGAATGCAAAACAAATGTCTTTGGACTATTACATTGTAATCCCCATTTCATTTATAAAACTAGGGCCGATTACCCACCAGCGCCATTAATGCGATTTCTAGACCAACACATCACGCTCATGTGCTTTCTAGCCTATCCATTAATGCCCAATGGTTCTATCCCAAACCCTCTAGTGTAAATGTAACCCACGCCACTTATAAACTAAGTAGGATGTTACATATAGGCCGGGAAGCTAACCCATCTCCTATATCACCTCGTCTCAATTTCAAGATCTTACTATCATGAATCATAGTAAACATCGTTTTCCATTTATTGAAAACCATCACAATGTACATAGTCCCCCATACCATTCCAACAACTATATAAGCTATATATACTAAATAACTAGGTAATATTGATAAATAAGCGAATCCGCACTTACCTCTGTCTAAGTCCTTATCCAATTTCCTAACTTTCCGGGTCTATAACTCTCTCTCGGTTAATCAACGCCTATCATAGACCAATTGTAGTTAATATAAGTGTATTATAGTCTATTAAGACCCTTAAAAAACCCCTAAGCATTTTGACAAGCCAACTAACTCCAAATCAGTTCTGCACTGATCTGGGTGTGGGTAGTGCGCTACCCGACATATATAGTGTGCTACTTGTATGTCAGTTCATCTTCCCAGTACGCATAACACACTATGGCCAAAGCCTAGTGGGCTATGCGCACCAGACTTGCAAAAACATCATCATTATGCTCATCCAAATCGATCTAAAACACCTCCAAACTCAACAATTACACTCCCAAATGATCAGAGGGACCTCTAATGAGGTTATAAACTAATTCTACTCATCAAACCACATAATTAACTAAATTTCTAGCATCACCATCGAATTTAACTTCAACAAACACAAGAACAAATCATACCTAAACGTTGATCTCGTGTTGTTGATTCGATTAAGCTCCTCAACTTGATGAGTTAAAATACACAGCTTAAAGTGACACAAATTTGACATATAAAGCACTTACGCTTCGTTTGAGACTATCCAATAATCCATGTATTTCTAATATTCTTTTATTTCCCAATATATATTTATATATTTAAAAACATTTAAATATATATACCGTGTATTATTCAGCAATAAACTCATCGGATATGCCTACAAGTGTCCTTAAACGTGCACACTCGTGCCACGAATCCCTCGTCACACTTGTTATCCTACTAAACCATAGTTTACTAGGTATTTTACATTTAATAGGCTTGTGTATAATCTTCATATGATACGATAACCTATATATAAATTGATTTAACAATTCAAATAAACACCATACATTATGCAAACGCACACACACGCTAATTGAGGTACGCCAAACTTAATCATGAGCCTAACCCGAGTTAATTAGGATTTGTACTAGTGCTAATCACCAACTTAAGGTAATAGGTCGTTACAGTTTTCCCAATTTAAAGCAATTTCGTACTCGAAATTAAAGTAATATGAAATTAACTACAGTTTCGAAGAGAAATGGGAACTATTTCTCATACTTTTGCTCTCAGGTTAGTTACTCATCATTGTGAAATCCCCATTTTACTTTAATCAAAGTAATCTCTTTAGTTCTCAGTTTTTTAATTCTTACGATAAAATAATACCCTTGACTGCTTTTTGTAAGATAAGTCTTCCCGAAAATCACATTCATTCCAACCAATCCTTGGAATGAACTGAGTCTCCATTTTATTAACATAGACTTATAGAAGATGTTAATAACTCGACTAGCTAAGGAGGCAACTTTAACCTGTAAGTACTAAGATTAATCCGTTCCTATACTTTGAATGACTCAATTCACCTTGAAGCTAGCTTATCTCACAATCCAAACTTATATAACTCCTGTCATAAGTGAGACTTTCAAAAAAACATATTTGTTCTTTGAAAGCTCCAACCACCTTTGATATTTATCAGTGTATCTTTTTTTTTAGTTGTATTATAGTCAACCGCTGGCTAATCTACTACCTTTCCTCTGTGTAGTTATAAATTAATTTCGCCTCCATTAAACTTTCATCTCAACCCCTATTCAGATACTCCGGTGAATGACATGGTTGACCATATAAATGTCAAAGGAGCATTCCATTCTAGCTTGACAACTGTTTTCTTAATCGAACTCACACAAAGAAATATATATCTTCTAGTTATTATTAAACTTCAAGACACAATTTTAAGTTATCCTCTAGCACCAAAATCAATTGCTCCGATTACCCATCGGTCTACCGATAATATACCATACAAATGTTAAGATCAGTTCCACAATTGTCACAACAATTTACTCCATCATCTGGATGTGAATCTCAGATCCCTATCCAAAATAATCGACACTAAAACACCCTGAAATCTAACACCTCATGTATGTATATTTTCCATAAAAAGTCAATAGGATTTCACATAGAAACTGGCAAGAAATGCACAGACTTTATCAAATGTTAACTAAAACTTTTACTATATAGTGCTTGCGCTAATTCAGAGATAAATCGGAAACAAAATCCACTGATCTATGTTCCCATTTCCATTCAGGAGTAGTCAACGAATGCAATAAACCTTTCGTTTCCTGTGCTCAACACTCACTTGCTGACGTATTTCATATCTCTTCATTATCTTGACCACATAAGTCTTCATCTCAGATTAACAATAAATAAAGGTACCTCATTTCATGATATTCCTGACTGCTTTCTGGATGAATGCGGTAAAGAGATCAATGAGATTTCCATAGCACTTCCTGCCTTACCTGACCTTGAACTAGAATCTATAATCTATCCCTGAACCGTAACACACCATTATCAGAAACTGACTAATCAAGATAATTTACACTAGCGTTAACCTCTAACACTCTATATAATCCTGATTAGCTTTCTAATAACTAATCATCACTGAGTCTTCTCCAATTTAGTTTGAATTTGAACTTAAATGATCATATTAGTAGCTCTGTAATTAGCTCTCACAATTGATGACGTGTCAACTAAACTCATATAAATTACATCACTATCACTTCCTCGTAAAGTCTAAATTGAGAAGCTCTATTAATAGCTACATTTCTTCATATATCTGAGTTGCAATTGTATACTGATAGTATGATAACACCTTTTTAAATAGTTCTAAATTACCAGGCTCTAACTAATTTGTATCATTACTTTTCATCCTACCAATAATCGATGAAGGAAAGCATACATATTTTTAAGGTAAGTACATCAACTCTATATATAGCCTATTAAAATTAATACCAATGAACTCACAGTAAATATTGCTTCCAGTAATTCATACTTTCCAAGTTACAAGCTTGGAAACTATATTATCTAAAAACCATAGTCAACTTCAGATATATTGTGTTAAAATTGAGAAAGGTCTCTCTCAGTTATTATACATCTCTTCCCCCCCTGAGAAGCAGACTTCTGGTTCCTTACCGAAATAATAATACTGGTTCTCCACAACTCTCAGCTCTTCCACTCACATACATCTCGCTTACTTTTCCACGAGGAATTAAACCATAATACTAGCAAGAAATTTTCAAACTCTGTCAGTTTTACAACTATATCAATAACCTTCAGTTGTCACCACAACTTAGGTTAATTCATCACGAATTTCTGAGCATGAAATATCATTCATATAAGCAAGAACAATATAATCCTCCAAGTTAAAATTACTCAGCTTCTACCTATTGATATATATAACATTTTTTTTTATAAAATTGACACCGTCAATTTCTCATTTCAGGTCACCAACTATTCATTACAATGAACTTTGGACTTCACCTAAATAAATGTATTAAAAAAATCAATGAGATTCTCACAAATTCTTGCCTCATTCTTTATTTTAATTCTAAAAACTTTTCTTGCATGCTCAATGTTTTGATATGAGATTATCTTCATCCAACTTCAACAATTAGTAGTCATCCTTGACTTACTAAATAATCTCAATCAATTCCTTCATTAATTCATCACTCATTTAATCATCATTAGCTCAACTCCAACCTGAGCTTTAAAGAACAGACTACCGGTTGTCAATTTAGCCAACTGAATTGATGATGTGCCGCGCAGGACTTTCACTTGGTCATCAGTAAATATCTCACCCTAAGAGATATTACTGAGCAACTTTTATCATAACTATAGCCTCTGTCCCTTTCTTTTCAAGGTATTTTCCATACAATCACCTTGATGAGTGATGTTCAAAGTGAATTCCTAACTCATGAGATTTTAAGGTAACTTTCTTACTTTTTATTTTTATCACTCTGACGATTTTCATTTTTCAAACTTCCAAAGTTTGAAATTTATTACTTACTCTTACACCAGTCCACTGGTGTTATATTCACAGGTTGTCTTTTAATGATTTTTTTAAGATTCTCATTAATCTAAAAGAATGATTAAAATAATTTTCCACAACCTTTCTTTTTATTTACAGTGATGCCTTGTTGTACTTGGTTTAACTACCAATTTAGTTATCCTGAGATTATCAATTTCTAATAGTTCTTCTCCCAATTCTGGAACTATATATGTAGAAATAATGGCTACAATTTCTCTTTCTTGTGTCATCACGCATTCCTAACTGAATCAAAAGTCTTAGGCTAAACCTCTAACTTCTTTCACAATATAGGTATTGTCAAGCAAACATTATAGTACAACTATACTTCCATTTTCTTTGAAGGCATTCTTGCATTTACTTTCAATTTATAACCATTTTCACATTTAGTTAATTGAATGAATTACACAATGATATCAGAGACCATTGTATCAATCGTTGGTAATATCCAATTATTTCAAGCTTACTTTTCCCTTTTTATCTTTGTGTTGAATATAAGACAACTACATATTGTCTCAATCACAATCAAATCCCCTGATTTAATGTTAATATTCAACATTCTTACTATTTTATTAACCTTTAAAACTTAGCACTGGCACTTTGCAAAATCTTGGTCCAAACCAATTTATCGTTACTAATTCCAATTATGTACAGTAATTGCTCGTGCATTCTTTAAGTCTTCAAAGATTCCATGTTATTATTGATAACACAATAACAACTTCATACTATAAGGTTTTCCTTCACTTGATACCCTTATTTTATGAACATAGCATGAGTTCTAGTAAGTTCTAGTGGTTTCCACCATCCACTTAAAATGATCCAACAACCGCCTAAAATCATTTTATAAGTATATCCTTAACTCTGATCATTTCATTATGAAAATCAAATCTCAACTACCTCTTGAGAACCGTTGATTTCACTTATTTTCATAAGGAGTTGTCAATTCTAAGTAATGGATACTCATTTCGACTAGTACATATTAATCATTGGATTCCTCAAATCCTCATAATCTTGACCACTCATTCTCCTTAATTTAGACTATACCAATCTAATAGATCAGATTAGGATATCTTACCAATTCACTACTATATTTTGGATTTAACTATTTTTTTTAATAAACCACTTGTTATTCCAATATGGATTCACACCATGACTAGAATATCAACTTCATAACAACTTATGAAGTATAACTGCATTAGTGGTTTCTTAACCTCCATTAGTCTTTATCATTGACCACTAATTTGTTTACTGAATAGCTTTCATTACTTTCATACTAGTCTCAATATTAGTATTAAATCACCTCTCAAAGTGGTCCGCCATCTTTGAGTTTCATCGAAAGTCATTTAGTATTTCATTATTTTATAATTTCCATTCTCCTAATACTCACTTCAAAATCTTGATCCAATCGATACTTTTTCATTGACTATTATTTGTCTAATAATATCAGTAAGAAGAAAGACCATTGAAGATGTTACTTGGAGAAGAGTTTTATTTCATCTTTGTAACTTTTTTATGTTTTTCTTTTTTGTCTATCACCAAGGTTAAGACTCTCTGGAGCTCTTACCTTCAACACCTTCTCATACCATGAGAAATAGATGGACTTCAACCATCTTATTATTGTTCAAAAAGACATAATTCTTATATTTACTATGTAGATATAGTATACACAACAAATAACATATTTCAATCTTTTATCGTTTGGCTACCCCCAAAATCATGATAAAAACCATTTATCAAACTCTAAGCTTATTTATAACTCGAGACCACTCTTCGAGTCGATAAACTTAGGTTTCATTATTAGGGTAGTCAGAGTACCTTAAACTTTAAAGTAGGCTTTCATTTACTTCGAACACCATTCAAAAGTGAATGCAAGGTCGACACTTTATCCCTAAAAGTGATAAATCATAAACTCTGGCACCACACTGTATCAGAGTTTTTCCTTGATTCTAATAAATCATTGCTAACCAAGGCTTTAAAACCTATGGCTCTGATATCAAACTGCAGTATCCCCTAACCTGATTAGGGCAATACCCAGTCTGAAACCCTAATTAAGCCTAAATTACCCTTACCAGACTTAACTAGAGCCAACGACCTTACCACCTACACTTGATAAACACTACGTATATCGATTATCGAAATAAAATAAATCATACACGCAATGGAAATTTAAAACCTTTTTTGATAACCAAAATAAAATATACAATATCAAAAACAAATCGGAATAAACCTCGGTTATATAAATCACCAATCCTATGTGATATTGTAAATCTGTAATTCAATACAAATATATAAAACCAGAGAAAGTAATTACATCGAAGAAAAGTTCAAGACTCCTATAACTTCTCCATCCCCTAGTTGTAGCGTTTGTCAGATCTACCACTAATATTAATTGGCGTTAGCACTTTAACTTGTTCAGTAAGTATGGATTCACACTAATCATCAACATTCCATATAGTAAACAGGGATATCATGCAATAACAATATGCACCAATGATATTTAACAAGAATATGGAAAGCATATAAATTAAAAACATAAACGAATGCAAAGCAAATGTTTTTGGTCTATAACACTGTGATCCCCATTTTATTTATAAAACTAGGGTTGATTACCCATCAACGCCATTAATGTAATTACTAGACCAACACATCGCACTCATGTGCTCTCTAGCCCATCCATTAATGCCCAATGGTTTTATCCCAAACCGTCTATTATAAATGTAACCCACGCCACCTATAAACTGAGTATGATGTTACATATAGGCTGGGAAGCTAACCCATCTCCTATATCACCTCATCTAAATTCCAGGATCTTACTATCGTGAATCATAGTAAACACCATTTTCCATTTATTGAAAACCATCAACATAGTCCTCCATTCCATTCCAACAACTACATGAGCTACATATACTAAATAACCAGAAAATATTGCTAAACAAGCGATTTGTACTTACCTCAGTCAAAGTCCTTGCCCAATTTCCTAACTTTCCTGGTCTATAACTCTCACTCGGTTAATCAACACCTATCATAGACCAATTGTAGTTAATATAAGTGTATTATTGTCTATTAAGACCCTTAAAATAGTCCCTAAGCAACTTGACAAACCAACCAACTCCAAATCAGTTCTGCACTAATTTGGGTGTGGGTAGCATGTCAGTTCATCCTCCCCGTATGCATAGCACGTTATAGCCAAAGCCTAACACGTTAAGTGCACCAGACCTGCAACAACAACACCATTTTGCTCATCCAAATCGATCCAAAACATCTCTAATCTCAATAATTACATTCATAAATGATTAGGGAGGACTTTTAATGAGGTTATAAACTAATTTTACTCATCAAACCACATAATTAACTTAATTACTAACATTACCATCGAATTGATCTTCAACAAAAACAAGAACAAATCATACCTAAATGTTGATCTCGTGTTATTGATTCGATTAAGCTCATCAACTCAATTGAATTCGGCTCCTGGAACGATCTCATTTGATCCGATTTGAAACTGAACCTCCCGAACCCTCGATTGATCGAAATGAATTGATAAGAATGAATCTTTGTTTTTATGTATGGATTTTTCTCGGGATACGCATCATGCTATTTCAAGACTGATCGCGTGGTTGATGCGTTAAAGTGACATAACTTAAAGTGACACGAAATTTTACACATCAAGTATGAAATTTTACATATCAAGTACTTAAGCTTCGTTTGAGACAATCTAATAATTTATATATTTATAATATTCTTTTATTTTCTAATATATATTTAAAAACATATAAATACATATATATTGCGTATCATTCCAATAAACTCACCAAACATGCCTACAAGTGTCCTTGAGCATGCACACTCGTGTTACCACTCCCTTGTCACACTTGGTGTCCCGGTAAACCATAGTTTATTGGGTATTTTTGTTTTGTAGGCTTGTATATAATTTTTGTATTATATGAAAACCTATATATAAATTGATTTAACAATGCAAACAAAACACCATACATCATGCAAATGCACGCACACGCTAATTGAGGTAAGCCAAACTTAATCACAAGCCTAACTTGAGTTAATTAGGTTTGGATTAGTACTAATCACTAGCTTAAGGTAACGGGTCATTACAGTTGTGACCTAATTCATAATTCTTAATACCCCATGAGACATCTCTACTTGCAGAACAATTAAACAAATAAAAACTTAGTTAATGAAGAAACCTACCATAAAAAACCTATGAGAAAGAAAGCATCAAGGAAGTGAGAATTTGGGGAGGTCAATTGACCCGAATAGAAAGGGAGACCAACTTGGGAAGATAAACGAATACAACAACAAAGAAAACATCAAGAGATAGAGAGAGATACATGCAAATGAGAGATTACAACGAGCAATGAAAGGAGAAAGTGTCAAAGAAGATATGTGAGAGACTTAAATTCAAATGATTTTGGTGGTAGATAGAATCAGAGATTGAGTTATTCACAAATTTAGAAATAATAAGGATAAAAATTTAAATTTTTCTAAGACTTCCAAAATTATTAGGGTGTTGCTTATGGGGCATTTAAATTTTATGCAATGATTCTGATGATTAAATTAAAGCATTCTCTTCGAGCATATTCTTCTTCAAGCTTAATATATGCTACTTGATGAGCCTACAACAAAAGGAAGGATTAATGATCATAACACTTTTAACATAAAAGAGAATGTTCAATATAATTGCAACAAATGAATAAAAAAGCAAGAATTTATTACTACATCTCGCTACTTTAAAAAGGGAGATGTGAGCACATGTCAAATTCTTAGCTTCATGAAAATTAGCATTTTCAATGAGGAATAAATCAAAAGGTTTGCAATATGAGTTAGTAATAACTGATAAGATCACCAATATGTTGTGAGCCACCTTGTCAAAAAGGTCAAGTAGTAGACACTACTATAATGTCATTGCCCAAGTAAAATAAAAAAACAAATCTACGGAACATGCCAATCTCCATTTCAATTAACCAAAATTACCACAGTAAAATGAGAAACAAATCTATCAACAACTTGTCCATCTCCACTTTAAAATTAACTAAGAAATAAGGCTCTATCATCAACAACTAAACTTTCAACGTAACCCTAAATGACCTAATTGATTGATTACCATAATTAAGCTCCAATTAAGTTAGGCTTCCCTTGAGGCTATGTTTTTTTGATTACTATAAGTTCATGAATAAAATAACTTTAATTCATCCAAAATTAATTGATCTTTACAATTCCTAAATTTGAACGACAATTAATCAAAAACTCAATTGCATTCACGATCAACATAGAAATCAAAAGAAAAAATCCTTCACTTGATATAAATGAATCAATTCAAGAATATGAAACGTGAAAGATACACAAAGCACCTCCACTATGGAATCCACTGTCGTTGACACCCAACATGATATCAATCATCAATCATCATTAACATAAACACATGAACCTATGAAAAAGATTTAACCTTTTCACTATAAAAATGCCCAAACGACAACCAAAAAACCAGTCCTCAAATCGAAATCCTTCACCTACTTCTTGAACTCAATCTTACCAACCCGATTCCCACCCTTCTCATTCCAAAACAATGTGTTGAACGCAGGGGTAGAGAAAAAAAATATATTTTTTTTTTGTAAAAACAGATCAAATTAGTGAATAACTCACAAAAGATCTCATACGATCGAAGGGAGAATCACATGAGACTTTGAGTTGTTATTGAACTGGGAAAACTCAAAGGGCACAGAAAGAAGGCGCGTTGAAAGATTGGGATGAAAATGGTATAAAGGTAACTTTGCTTATGACTCAAAAAGTTGATATTCCTTTTTTGATATATTTGATAGATATATACATACACACATGCAAGTGCGCGCGCACACACATATGTGTATATAAATAATATTATAATATAGCTTTGTTACGTATGCCTTGAGAATCATTTATATCCCATTTTTATCTTTTTGTAAATCATATTATGTATTATAAAACAACATTATATGTAACCAAAAAAGTTGTAACTAACGTATATACATATATACTATTTATATATGAACACAAACACTAAAATAGCCGAAAAAATATGTTTACCTAATAAATTTTTGAATTTGATCAAGCGATTTAACAATTTGCTGCACCAAAAAGGTTACGGAAAGAAAAAAAGTTAAGTTCAGTGTTTTTTTTTTATAAAATGCTACCCTTAAAATTTTAGATTATCATCTATATTATTTTGAAATAATATACTTAATAAAGAAATATGAAAAAATTTATTGGAGAAAGAGAACTTTTGATAAGTAAGGAAGGTTTTGCCTTTATCAACCATAATCTATATAGAATGAATTTGAGGGGTTAGGAGAAAGTTTTGGGATAACAAATCTGGAAGGGAATTATTTTCTCCCTTAATATATTCTATATCAAAATAAAAAATACTTAAGAGAGCTTGCCATCTAGTAAATATTTGTTTAGAAACTAGATTTTTGATAACTTTCAAAAATATTTCTTTTGTTGATATGCAATTAACTCGTATAAAATTTTTTTGATTTAAACCATCAGATTGAAACTTTTGAACACAAAAAACTATTGCAAATATTTCTTTTTTGACTGTCGCATAGTTTTTCAGGGTGTCATTCCATAATTGTGAGGTATAACAAACTAATTGTTCATTTCCTTGAGGGGTTTTTTGTAATAACATACCTCCATAACCTAAGTCATAGGCATCAATTTGAATAATTTTGCGATAATCGGGATTAGCAAGATGAAGACATGGAAGTGACTTAACTTTAGACTTAATGAGTTGAGTGGCGTTAGTATGTTTAGGCGTCCATTAGAATTTGACATTTTTTTGAGAAGATCTTGTAAGACTTTTCTATCTTTAGCGGTATTTTTGTAAAAATTGATTAAATAGTTAAGACATCCTAAAAATCTTTGTAGTCGTTTTTTTATCAGCGAGTTGATCTGGGCTTATGAATACGTTGAATTTCTAAATCAGACAATTGATCTGTTTCATTATTGTTTGTCAATAGGGTTTAATTCTAAAGACTCATTTAAATGTTCTGATTGATATTCTGATATAGTAGATTGATTTTCTAAATTAGCTATTATTGAAGATTTATCTTTTTTGTTTGTTTTTTTGGAATGTACTTGTAATGTTTCTAATTTAGATGCTATTGTTTGTAGTAATTCATAAGAATATTTTGGTTTTATACCAGGTAAAGAACCTAATGAATCCTTGATCATAAGTTCTTTCAAAATAAGTTCATTGTTTGATTGTTTACTTGTAGAGGCTTTAGTCCGAGAATGTTTTGATAAGGTTGACAGATAAACATTGGTAAAGTTATTTTGTTCGACAATATGATTTAAATCTTTTTGTGATATGAGTTTATTTTCATCAAAACTTCCTTTTATTGGAGCTGATTTAATATTTTATATTATTTTAATGGGAGCTAATGGAGGGTGAGGCTGAATATATTTTTCTATTTTAAATCATTCCTATATAATGTTAATTTTATTTATTATTTTAGGAGAGGATTGGGCTAAATAATCAAAAAATTGAATATTATATTTTATTGATCTTATATAAGCAAAATATTTTTCTCTAATGGATGCTTGTTGAGACTTGGAACATAATTTATAGAAGATGGGAGTTAAAAGATGTTTAAGAAATTGTTCTTTTAAAAAATTATAATCCATTTCAAAAGTTTCTTCCTTCTCTATGTGAACCATATTTACTCAATAATCAGTAAAATCATTTATAGTAATGTAATCGTCTGTAGATGTAACTGGATATGCTACATGAGTAGGGATTCCAGAGGTTGATGCTCTTGCAAGTTGTGCTTCATACACATATTCGCTACTTGTCATTGGTATTGTAGAGCAAGATTTTCGAGAGGCAAAATTTATTTCTACTAACCTATCATCATGAGTTATGATAGTATGGATTTGATCATTTGTATTATCTGGAGGGTTTTCTTCTTTGTTTTTTTATCTTGAATTAACCATGTTTTAAGTATATTAATATCTTTCCAATTTAATTATTTTCTAGGAATAACTTTATTTTGTATATTTGTTAAAAATAATGTAGAAATCCCTTTTTGCAAATTAGTGTATGCAACTGCAGGGAATTATTGTGTGCATTAAATTTATAATAAATTATATAAACAACAACGACATTTGAACACACTCCTTTCATTTTAAACCCATGAGTATAGAGACTTAATATTGACGCTTCATGGGCATATTAATCTTAGAGACTTAATGTAAAGTTGGGAAAACAATTGAGGAAAATAGGACCTTCAGTCAAGCTTTCTTCAATTATTCCTATAAGAGAATCATTAAATTCTAGATATCTTTTATCTCTTACGGAGGCTAAAACGGATGTGTTAAGGCATAATGTAGTTAATGGTTTAATTGCTACTTGAATTAATCTGATATGCAATTATTTATATTTTCCTTATATAATCTAATTTTTAGGAGAAATTAAGAGTATTTCTTGTCCTTCTTCATCTATGGATTTAGTATCTTCTTCAAGTTTTATTAAAAAATCTTGGATTTTTGAAAAAGAACCTTGAGTATAAATTTGTTTTGGATCGATAATAGGCATATGCTAGTTTTGAAGAGATTGTTCAATATCGTTATAGGAGATTTCACTCATATTTCTTAAATCTATTTTGTCTATATTTTCTCGAGCTTCAATTTATGGTCATGGGGATTTTCAGAGGAGGAGGATGAGTCAGTGAAATTTTTTATTGAAATTTGAAGAACTTCCTGCCTTTTGTCACTGAAATCTTTTATCAATATTACTGGACACAAAATGTGCAGAAGCTGAAGACAGATCAATGGAAGGACCATTCAAACGAGCAATCCGCTATTCATGAAGCATAAACAAATATTGTGCATCTTGTAAAGTGATGGTCTGTTGTTGAGAAGAAATTACTACTGCAATAGGATCAAATTCATGTCCTACTTCATTCAGGACAGATTGAATAAGATCAGATTAAGAAACTGTTGATCCAATGGAGTTCAATTTTGTTGTAATATTATTGGTCTTAACCACGAACTTGAAGAATGAGGAGAACCTTTCTAGAAGGTATTCGATTGCTATTTCAATTGAAGAACTCTAGCCATTGAAGCTCGTGCATAGAGTTTTTCAAGAACAGTCCAGATCTCATAGGAGGATTGACATTTAGTAACATTACCAATGAAATTTTTATTAATATTGGAGAAAATCCAACACATCAACATAAAGTCTACTCTACTTCATACCTCATCATTTTGGTTTGATGAATATGAGGAAGAAGAAGCACGATTTGAAGAGAAATGATTCTCAGTAACAAGAGAACCAAGTCTAAGAGCTTTGATTACAGCCTTATTCACTTTCACCTTCTAATAGATGCAATTTGTCTCATTAAGTTTCATTGGAAGATTGAAGTTTATAGATTTTGCAATGGCTATAACATTAGGGATAAGGTTTGTGGGAATATCACCACTCTCAGCGGGACGAGATGAAGCTGACATTGTTGCCTACTCTGATACCATGTTGAGATATATCTAATGAGATTGATCTTGTCCAAGAAGAACAAAACAAGAACACAAAATGAACAAATGAGAAGAGACTCAAAAGTAACTTCTGATCTTTCACAAAAATGATATTCTTCTCATTAATCTTACAAATGATTATACACCTCTAGTTATATAAGATACTAACAACATGTCTAACTAATAACCTATCTGTTTAACTAAATTGGGTAAAACTCTAACTAACCGCAACCATTATTTAAGCATGGTCAGTAATACAACCGTTACAATGTATCATACCAGGCATGATCAATAGACTCAACTGTACATTTATGACCATGTAAACCAACTGCACATATATGATCAGATAACATACATATATGAGTAGAATGTTTAATTTCCCCCCTTAAAGGAAATCGAGGTGAAGAAGTGAGGTTTACTTTGAAGCAGAGAAAGGATAAACGAGAATTAGGCAAGAATTTGGTGAACAAATCAAGTATTTGTTGAGCATAGGGAACATAACAAAGCTCAAACAAATCAAGTATTTGGTGAACTAGTTTCTCTCTAACAAAGTAAGCATTAACCTCACATGTTTAGTCCGAGCATGAAAGATGAGATTAGAGGCAAAAGCACGAGCACTTATATTATCACACCAGAGAACTGAATAAGAGGGAATAGAAACCCCCAATTCACACAAAAGGGAAATAGGTCTATAATATGCCTTAGATACCATGAGCAAGAGCTCTGTACTTAGCCTCAGTGGAAGAATGAGCAACAACAGATTTCTTTTTGGAAGTCTAGGAAACTAAGTTACCACCAATGAACAAACAAGCTCTACTAGTAGATCTCCTATCATCAGAATCACCAGTCCAGTCTGCATCGGTGTAAGCTTAGAAAGTAAGAGAGGAGGTAGGTTTAAAATGCAAAGTAGAGAACAAAGACCCTTTAAGGTAACGAAGAACTCTTTTAGAAGCAATCCAGTAAACATCAATGGGAGCTTGTAGAAACTGACTTAGTTTGTTGACAATAAAACTAATATCAGGTCTTAAGTATGTAAGATACCGAAGAGATCCAATGGTACTTCTATAAAGAGTAGGATTAGAGAATAAGTTGCCATCATATCGAGAGAACTTCTGGCCTATGATGAATTGAGTGGGGCAAGGCTTGGAGTCTTGTAATCTAGTTTTGTGTATCAACTCCAGAAGATATTTGTGTTGAGACAAGTAAATCCCAGAAGAATCTCTGAAGACCTCAAAGCCCAAGAAGTAATCGACATGACCAAGATTCTTCAAGGAGAACTTGGAATCAAGCTAGGTGATCAACTGATTAACCTGAGTAGAATCAAAACTAATGACCAAAATGTCATCAACATAAACCAACAATAGAAAAAGGGCTCGATTAGAATGTTTATAGAAGAGAGACACATTAGAGGAAGCATTAACAAGACCCCAATCAACCAAGGCACTTTTGAGTTTGGAAAACCAAGCATGAGCAACTTTTTTAAGGCCACACAATGCCTTGTTTAGTTTGCAAACATGATGAGGAAAAGATTTATGAATAAAAACCTCAGGTTGAGACATGTACACCTCCACAATAAGATCACCATTTAAGAAAGCATTGTTGACATCAACTTGATAAATTGGCTAGTTATAGGTAACATCCAGAATGAACTAAATTCAAATGGAGTAAAGCTTTACTATAGGAGAGAAAATATCAAAGAAGTCAGTCCCAGGTGTTTGATGAAAGCCTTTAGCAACCAAACGTGCCTTATACCTTTATATAACCCCAGTAGGTGTAGTCTTGACCTTGAACACCCATTTGCATCCAACCAAACTCATAGAGGGATTGGAAGGAATAAGAGTCTAGGTATTATTCTTATCGAGAGCACAAATATCATCAACCATTGTTTGATGCCAATTATTGTCTTAGAGAGCAACCTTCACAGAAGTAGGTTCGGTATGAGACAAAAGTGCATATGGAGAGTGAACAACAAGAGCTTTGGGCTTGAAAATGCCATTCTTACTTCATGTAACGATCTGATGAACATTAAGTGTAGAAGGACCAACAGGTGAAATAACTGGTGGTAGAACAGTTGGCGTAACATATGGTACAGAGTCCAGAACATGACAAGTTGGAGAAGAGCTAGTACTAGTTGAAGTAGTAGAACTAGCTGTAGGTAACACATACAAGGAAGTGATACTATCAGTAGGTACAGTAAAGCCAGAAGCACCAGGTACAAGAGGTCCATAATCAGTAGAGCTAGAGGTAGGAAGTGAAAATGACACTATCCTTAGTCGTGTCGACACAAGAGCAAGAGACGAAGAAGATAAGTGGCAAAACATTGACAAAGGAAGAGACCTATCAGATGATGATCAAGTAGAAATAGTAGGAGATTGAAAAAAGGTCACAAAAGGGAACTCCAATTCATTGAAAACAACATCTATAGATATGTAAACTTTGCCAAAAGGATGTAAACAACGATAGCCATGATAACGAGGACTGTAACCAATGAAAACACATTGGCTGATTGAAAGTTGAACTTTTGAGAAAAGTATGAGGTGAGATTGGGAAAACAAGAACACCTAAAAGTTTTAAGAAAGTTATAATCAGGAACTTTCTTAAAACATACCTCATAAGGACTCTTGAAATCTAGTACCGAAGAAGGAAGGTTGTTGATAAGAAACATTGAAGTTAAGAAGGCCTCTATCCAGTAGGACAGTGGCATGTGAGAGTGAGCGAGAAGTGTAAGCCCCATCTCAACAATGGCACGATGCTTCCTTTTAGGAACTCCATTTTGATTATGAGTGTAAGGACATGTAAATTGGTGTTGAATTCCATTATCTTGACAATACTTCTCAATAGGCTTATACTTAAGCCCATATTAGATTGAAAACATTTTAGTTTAGCGTTAAGATGTAATTCAACAGAATTTGGAAAATGAAGGCAAACTACAAAAGTATCCGATTTAAGTTTTAGTGGATAGAACCATGAGAATCGACTAAAAAACCAACAAACACCACATAGAAACGATAACCAGAAGTAGAAACTATTAGTGCAAGTCCCCACAAATCAGAGTATACTAATTTTAGTGGTTTTGAAGCAGTAATTGAACATTATGGAAAAGACAGTTTATGCATTTTTCCAATTTTGCAGGAATTATAAAATATAATGATGTTTCTGAAGTAACAACATTATAAGACTATAAAGCTTTGTGAAGAATATGTTGAGATAGATGTCCGAGTCTGGCATGCTAAGTAGAGATCATATGAATAGATGCATTCAATCCAGTAATAACACCATATTTATTCTTGGTGGAAGGAGTACATGTACTAGGAAGAGAGAAATTGTTAGGTAGGCAAAAGAGGCCATCCTTAATCTTGTTTTGGAGTAAAACTCTCCTCGAGACCTTGTCCTTTACACAGAAGGATTCAAATGAGAATTCAGTTACAACATTATGATCTCGAGTTAACTTAGAAATGCTAATGAGATTTTTAGCAATTTGAGGAACATGAAGCACATCTGCAAAGTTAGATCATAATCAGGATGAACTTTAAATTGAAGTGCACTACTACCAATAGAAGAAACAGTAAGTTTATCACTATTGTCAACCGTAACTCTTTGTGTACCTATATACTCAGATTTGTTCATCATTGAAGAAGAATTAGTTGTCATATGGCATGAAACTCTAAAGTCCATGTACCAGCTGGGATCTCCAAATGAACTAGGTGATGCAACCATACCAAAAAATTGATGATAGTTAGCTTGTTGAGGAGAAAATGAAGGAGATTGTGTTGATTATGAAGGACTAACACCAGTTCTCTTGAAGTGGTCATAAGAATTTCCATTTCCATTTTTGTTTAGTCCAAGAAAATTCTGATCAAAATGTTGATAACATTGAAGAGCCATGTGACCAGTCTTGAAACAAATTTGATAGAAAACTCTGTTGGCATTCCTTCCTACACTCCGTCCCCCTCTATTAGAACCTTGTCCTCTATCGTTGAAACCTCTATTTCCATTATTATTTTTGTTAAAATTTGAAGAACTTCTGCCTTTTGTCACCGTAATTTTTTATCGGTATTACTGGACACAAAATGTGCAGAAGTTGAAGACAGATTAATGGAAGAAGGATCATTCAAATGAGCGTTCGTTGTTCATGAAGCATTAACAAATACTGTGCATATGGTAAAGTGATGGTCTATTATCGAGAAAAATTACCATTACAACAGGACTAAATTCATGCCCTACTCTATTAAAGAAAAATTGAATAGGATCATAGTCATATTGCAATATTCTTAATCTTGACCACAAACTCAGAGATTGAAGAGGACCATTTCTTGAAGGTATTCAACTGATGTTTCAATTGAAGAACTTTAAGTCATTGAAGCTTGTGCTGTGGCGGACCCAATTTTCCACACATTGGGCCCCACCCGGCCTAAGCCCACATGGACCCCCGAGCTAGTCTCGCAAGGTCAACGAGAGCCTAGTCAGCCTTCCAATCCATCGTTATACGTAAATTCACATTTTACAGTTGAGTTATTAATATTTTTCGAGTTTTACAATTTTTAGCGGAAGCAACTAATAAATTAAATAACTCAACAAAAAGATCAGGGAGTTAGGCAACCTAATTGTGGAACCCAGTCAATATCATCAGAGGAGAGTAAAAATACAAAATATACAAAAATCACCTAGCTATGAAGCCTTCCCTTCGCTACTCGTCCGCGGCGCTGCACTCAGTCAAACATAAGAATGACGAGCCCAGGAAAGTAAATCCAGTAGGACAGATATACAACATTTCACAATATCCAAAGCAGTCGAATTCATGCAAATAGAACGAAAAGAATCAAGAAATGCATGAATATAAAAGACCGTAAACAACTCATAGATGAGTGATGCCAAATAACAAGGAGTCCCAACCAAAACTTTTATATGGATGTATATGCCTCCCCAATTACTCTGAAAGACATATACATCTTCTATTAACAATAAGCTATCACAAAACAGTAAATAACAACAATTAATGGATAAACATGAAATACTGTATAGGTCCCTAGCTGGTTTACGCACCTCGAGAAATCGCGAATCTCAAAATGTCTCGCTCGCGTCTCGATTTACGCACCCGACACCCGACTCCTAGTCCCTGGTGTCCATTTAGACTTTTTAAGTCTATTTTACCGAAAATCATTCCGATCATAACTCAAGTTAGGTGAATAAACCTCACCTTCATCGCGTCGTCGCGATTTCGACGAAATCGCGCAACCGACTAGTCGACACCGCGACACCGCGCCACGCGCCGCGCGTCGGCGCGCGTCTGCAACTCGCCCGAGCGTCGTGTCGTGTCCTTCTGCTGGCGGCGCGCCCACCTCGCCGGCGGCGGTCTTTGTGCCGTCCGCTCGCCGCTGCTCATTTGCACCCCGCGCGCCGCCATGAGCCAGATCCTCTCGTCCGGCCGCGCCAAGCCACTCCAGTGCTCGTTCGCCCACCTTCGCGCGCGACGACCACCATGGCCGCCGTCGATCGTCGCCGAGCCACGCGACCACCCTGGTGGTTGCGTCGTTCATTTCGCTCCCGACGACCGCTTGTGGTGGCCGTGCTCCTCGCCTCAACGCGTCGATCATTGCGAGGGCTTCCCCGGTCGATCCCCTGTCCGAGCAGCTGCTAGGACGCCGCTGTCGACGTTGCTGCAACCACCACGCTCACCGTCATCCGCCGGTCATCATCGTCCTCTCCCTCTCTTCTTCCTCACGATCTCTCTCTCTGTTTCCTTTTCTTTCTCTCTCTTCTCTGATTCTTATCTTTCTTCTTGTCCCAATCAACTTTTATTTTTTTCTATATATATATATATATTATATTATATATATATATATATATATATATATTTATACATTTTCTTGTTATCTTTTTGATTTCAAATCAAAAGTGTCATCGACATTCGTGCAACACGAATCTCGAGGCAAACTCAACAATCGAGCAACGCGCATCTCGAGGCACTAACCTTCCTCGTTTTCAAACTCTCGATAATCGTGCTACACGCATAACGAGACATATCCAATGTATATTTTACACTCTCTAGCCACTATTTCGGTCTCATGTCGGCACGCGACACGAGGCGCGTCCTTGTTCGTGTTTCGACTCACCGACATTCCTCGCATAATTAGCATTTTCATCTCAAAATTGGATTCGGACATACGTATTTTGACGAATGGGTCCCACATACGACCTTGACTTGACACATGGCACAAGTCAAATTTTCAGGTCGTTACAGTCTTCCTAACGAATTAGAATTTCGTCCTCGAAATTGAAACAAATCTCACAGGACAATGGTGTTTTATGATTGAAAACCCAAGGCGATACTCGCCCAAGTCCATACTCGCCCAAGGCCATACCCCCATCTTACTCTGTAGGGCTGGGCTCCTCCGCGACAAGCTGGGCTCCTCCGTGACGAGCCGGGCTCCTCCGCAATCTCCAAGGAAAGAACACACCATATGTCTCCTCCCATCAATATATGTCAGGGCAACATCCTCGCAACATATATTGGAATACAATTGAATACAAATGAACATTTTACTTTTGTGATCCATCGTCACCAACATACGTATATCCGATGTATGCCCACGAGAAATGTAAGTCAGTCTCACTTATCGAATGCGTTTCAACCCAACTCGTACCCTCCATCAGGTTAAGATGGATAGTAATCGGACCTGACATTGCAGTAGCATGAATTTATTTTTGGCTGTCCACACGCCCATATAGGTACGTTGAAATCTCGCTCCAACTGGAACACGTCCATATCCTTGCCCATGTGCATGACTAGATCGTTGTCCCTGTCTGTGCACTCGACTGGATCTCTAACCCTGTCTCTAACCACTATCTCCTTATGCTAAGGACCTGACGGTGCTAGCTGCCGAACAACACTAGCGTAACTCTGCGCTGGTCCATCTAACATTGGCGCCATACACGCCGTACGTGGTGGAAACGCAATACGTTATGAGGTTGCTTTCTTTGTCACAACCGTCTAACCCTCATTTTTCATCAAATCAACTACAGTCTCTCGCACTGAATGTAACGATGCCAAGAATACGACTGGTACTCTGACGCGTTCGCTCCCACGCTCTCACTCACCATAACATCGACTGCACCCCATAACGTCCATATCGACGTCACTGTAGTGCCCGACCAGACATCGGCCTCGCCAAATAACGAAACTTATACGATGCTCGACCTCGATCTGGTGTGGCCAAAACGTCACGAATATTTGCTGCTAACACTTGCGAGACTGCTTCGCCTGAATCGTCACTCTACTTCCCGTATCGGTTGGCGCGCTCAACATCTCCTCATGTAAGTACGAGTTCAACACGTTCACTCGTACATGTTCATTTTTTGACGTTCAAAGTAAATATGTCCTCGAGATTCGTGCAACATGAATCTCTAGGCATCGCCTATCTCGAAACTCGCAAATTTTGTATCTCGAAAACATATGCTGGTCGTGCGATATATGCGGCTCATCAACACTCGCGAACCGCGAACCTGCAGCCTCACGATCATTTTACCGAAACATCGTCACATTTTTCATAGCCACGAATCCTCGATATCGTATATATATTACAACACAATGAATATAAAATATCGAATAAATTTTTTTTTTCCAATTTGCACTTGTTTACTTGCACGAAAATTCCTTTCGGTACGTTTACTAACGCATCTGAGCAAATTTTTAGAATGCGAATTCTTGAGATATACCATCTCGTAGGATTTATCCTTAGGTGGCCTCTACGTTTAAAACGATTCGCGGACTCTACCTCATCTCGTAACACTTAATTCATGTATAAGTCCCTAAAGGTGGTGGTCGACTTCACCAACCCTGAGACTATAAATGTATAGTGTCACTAAAGTGGAGTTACTTGGGCTTCTGATTCAACAGTACTACTCCAAAGCTTTCGTCAAAGCTAAAGGAGTCCGTACATAATGTAATCGTTAGCTCTCAAGTCATCTCAACACTTTGCTTATTTAGAGTCTACTCTTCGTTTATTCGTTTCTTTGTTTTTAACTTTACGTTCTCGAATGTTCCTTACATTCGAATGTTCCATCCGTTTTATATTATCCAACAACATCAATTTCCTTTATCATCAATTCAACACCATTTATAGATTCAACTTCCATTTCAAGTCTCACTACTTATAGGAAATCCTCAATTTATCGATTGAACTATCCGCGAAGCCGAATTGAATTTACACAACTCTCGCATTTTCCATTGGCTTCACCAAACCTATTTACCTCATATCAGATGGAAATATAGCCAAAGAATTCCATCAATATTTCTGACTAGAAACAAAAAATCATTTGGTCGCTCGTAATTGATCCCCACCAGGCTCAAATGAAAACAAGGACTATACCAAATTTAACTCAAAACCATTCAAATATAGTTTAAGCGTCCCTGCAGTACTATACCAAATTTACATGAAATCCTCTCACCTTTACGACGGATTTGATTCCCGTATCACATTCCAATTTCATTAATTATTTCGAGCGGATCCTCTAGAAATACGTGCAGTGTGTTTTCCTCAATAAGAAATCAAATGTGTCCTTGAGATACGTGCAACAAGAATCTCGAGGCAACCCCAATACTTTCACCCATTTGTCCACAATGTTGTAATTACTAAAAACGAAATCACGTATGCAAATGAAACATCAATCACCGAACTAATTCCATTTACTTTCTATCCAATTAATCATTTAAATAGCTTCCCAACGAAGACTCAAGCGGATCATAGGGTTCCACTCTAAGTTCAACCATTCCTAACTTTCGCTTGTTTTGTGTCTTATTTCACCCATTAAACTTTCCCCTAGGTTCGCCTGAACCTAGGCTCTGATACCAACTGTGACGACCCCAATTTTCCACACATTGAGCCCCGCCCGGCCTAAGCCTACGTGGACCCCCGAGCCAGTCTCGCAAGGTCAACGAGAGCCTAGTCAGCCTTCCAATCCATCATTATACGTAAATTCACATTTTACAGTTGAGTTATTAATATTTTTCGAGTTTTACAATTTTTAGCGGAAACAACTAATAAATTAAATAACTCAACAAAAAGATCAGGGAGTTAGGCAACCTAATTGTGGAACCCAGTCAATATCATCAGAGGAGAGTAAAAATACAAAATATGCAAAAATCACCTAGCTATGAAGCCTTCCCTTCGCTACTCGTCCGCGGCGCTGCACTCAGTCAAACATAAGAATGACGAGCCCAGGTAATTAAATCCAGTAGGACAGATATACAACATTTCACAATATCCAAAACAACAGTTCACAATATCCAAAGCAGTCGAATTCATGCAAATAGAACAAAAAGAATCAAGAAACGCATGAATATAAAAGACTGTAAACAACTCATCGATGAGTGATGCCAAATAACAAGGAGTCCCAACCAAAACTTTTATATGGATGTATATGCCTCCCCAATTACTCTGAAAGACATATACATCTTCTATGTATATGGATGTATATGTCTCCCATATTACTCTGAAAGACATATACATCTTCTATGCTTCCCCCATATATGAAGTTCAGCACAAGCGCCAGGGGTACAAGCCCACCTCGAAACGCAGGGACATACCACATATATGGGCATAGTTTTGCAGTGATGGAAGTATATGTCTCCCCAATTACTCTGAAAGACATATACATCTTCTATGCTTCCCCCATATATGAAGTTCAGCACAAGCGCCAGGGGTACAAGCCCACCTCGAAACCCAGGGACATACCACATATATGGGCATAGTTTTGCAGTGATGGATGTATATGCCTCCCCAATTACTTTGAAAGAGATATACATCTTCTATGCTTCCCCCATATATGAAGTTCGACACAAGCGCCAAGGGTACAAGCCCACCTCGTAGCGCAGGGACATACACATATATGGGCATAGTTTTGCAGTGATTAACAATAAGCTATCACAAAACGGTAAATAACAACAATCAATGGATAAACATGAAATACTGTATAGGTCCCTAGCTGGTTTACGTACCTTGAGAAATCGCGAATCTCAAAATGTCTCGCTCGGGTCTCGATTTACGCACCCGACACCGGACTACTAGTCCCTAGTGTCCATTTAGACTTTTTAAGTCTATTTTACTGAAAATCATTCCGATCATAAATCAAATTAGGTGAATAAACCTCACCTTCATCGGGTCGTCGCGATTTCGACGAAATCGCGCAACCGACTAGTCGACACCTCGCCACCGCGCCGTCGGCGCATCGCAACCTGCGCTGCGGCGTCGTGTCGTGTGTCAGCTGCTGCTGCAGACCGCACCGCCGCCGCATTGTATGCTTGGCCGGCGCGCCCGCTTTCGCTGGCGGTCTTGCCGTCGTCCGCTCAGCCGCCGCTCAGCTTTTCATTGCTTGCGGTGGCCGAGCCGTCCTCCGCTGGCGCGCCAAACCACTCCAGTGCTTCGTTCGCCCACCTTCTCGCTGCCGCACAGCCACCATGGCCGCCGTTGGATCGTCGCCGAGCCACGCGACCACCCTGGCCGGTCGCCGCCGTTTGCTGCTCCCGACCGCCGCTTGTGGCTGGCCCGCTGCTCCTCGCCTCAACGCGTCAATCCGCTGCGAGGGCTTCCCCCGATCGATCCCCTGTCCGCGCAGCTGCTAGGACGCCGCTGTCGGCGTCGCTGCAACCACCACGCTCACCGTCGTCCGCCGGTCATCATCGTCCTCTCCCTCTCTTCTTCCTCACGATCTCTCTCTTTGTTTCCTTTTCTTTCTCTCTCTTCTCTGATTCTTATCTTTCTTCTTATCCCAATCAACTTTTATTTTTTTTCTTTATATATATATATATATATATATTTATACATTTTCTTGTTATCTTTTTGATTTCAAATCAAAAGTGTCATGACATTCGTGCAACACGAATCTCGAGGCAAACGCAACAATCGAGTAGCGCGCATCTGGAGGCACCAACTCACCTTGTTTTCAAACTTTCGATAATCGCGCTACATGCATAACGAGACATATCCAATGTACATTTTACACCCTAGAGCCACTACTTCGGTCTCACGTCGGCACGCGACTCGAGGCGCGTCCTTGTTCGTGTTTCGACTCACCGAAATTCCTCGCATAATT
This sequence comes from Stephania yunnanensis, assembly GCA_039657365.1. Taxonomy (NCBI): domain Eukaryota; kingdom Viridiplantae; phylum Streptophyta; class Magnoliopsida; order Ranunculales; family Menispermaceae; genus Stephania; species Stephania yunnanensis. The sequence goes on from CM077585.1 coordinate 9,435,957, forward strand.
AGCATTTTCATCTCAAATTGGATTCGAACATACGTATTTCGACGAATGGGTCCCACATACGACCTTGACTGGACAAATGACACAAGTCAAATTTTCAGGTCGTTACATGTGCATAAAGTTTTTCAAGAATAGTCCAGATCTCATAGGAAGATTCACATTCTGTAACACTACTAATGACATTTTTATCAATATTGGAGAAAAGCCAACACATAAACATAGAGTATACTCTAGTCAATACCTCATCATTTTGGTTTGATGAATTTGAGGAAGAAGAAGTACGATCTGAATAGAAACGATTCTCAGTAACAAGAGAACCAAGTCCAAGAGCTTTGATTGCAACCTTCACTTGCACTTTCCAATATATGTAATTTGTCTCATCCAATTTCATTGGAAGATTAAAGTTCAAAGATTTTGCAATGGATGTAACATTAGGGATGAGGTTTGTGGGAAGATCACCACTCTCTGTTGGACGAGATGAAGCCGACATTGTTGCCTGCTTTGATACCATGTTGAGATATATCTAATGAGACTGATATTCTTCAAGAAGAACAAAAGAACACAAAATGAACAAACGAAAAGAGACTCAAAAGGGAATTCTGATCTTTCACAAAAATGATACTCTTATCTTTAATTTCACAAATGATTATACACCTCCATTTATACAAGATACTAATAACATTTCTAACTAACAACCCAACTGTCTAACTAAATTAGGTAAAACTCTAACTAACCACAGTCATTATTTAACCATGGTGAGTAATATAACTGTGACAATGTATCATACTAAAGGCATGATCAATAGACTTAACTGTACATTTATGACCATGTAAACTAGCTGTACATGTATGATCAAATAACATACATACATGAGTAGTATTTCTAACATCCCCCTCAAAGGAAACCGAGGTGAAGAAGTAAGGTTTACTTTGGAGCAGAGAAGGGAGAAAGGAGAAACAAGAACCAGGCAAGACTTTGGAGAATAGATCAACTATTTGTTGAGCAGAGGGAATATAATAAAGCTCAAACAACCCTACAACAAGTTTCTCTCTAATAAAGTGAAAATCAACCTGCACATGTTTAGACCAAGCATGAAAGACATGATTAGAGGCAAGAGCATGAACCCCGTGTTATCACACCAGAGAATAGGACGAGAGGGAAGGGAAACCCCTAATTCAGGAAAAAGGGAAGAGGTTTACTATATGTCTGAGGCACCATGAACAAGAGCTTTATACACAAACTCAGTGGAAGAATGAGCAACAACAGATTGCTTTTTCGAAGTCTAAGAAAATAAGTTACCACCAAGGAACAAACAAGATCCACTAGTATATCTCATATCATCAGAATCACCAGCCCAGTCTACATCAATGTAAGCTTAGAGAGTAAGAGAGGGGGTAGGTTTAAAATGCAAACTAGAGAACAAATACCCTTTAAGGTAACGAAAAACTCTTTTAGAATCAATCCAGTGAACATCAGTGGGAGATTGTAGAAACCGACTTAGTTTGTTGACAATAAAACTAATATTAGGTCTTAAGTAGGTAAGATACTTAAAAGCTCCAATGGTACTTCTATAAAGAGTAGGATCAGAGAATAAATTGCCATCATATCAAGAGAAATTATGGTCTGTGATGAATTGAGTGGGGCAAGGCTTGAAGTCTTGTGATCCAATTTTGTGTAATAACTCTAGAAGATACTTGTATTAAGACAAGTAAATCCCAGAAGAATCTCTGAAGACCTCAAAGCCCAGGAAGTAATTGACATGACCAAGATTCTTTAGGCAAAACTTGGAATCAAGCTAGGTGATCAATTGATTAAACTGAGTAGAATCATAACCAGTGACCAAAATGTCATCAACATAAACTAGCAACAAAAAAGGGCTCCGTTAGAATGTTTATAGAAAAGAGGCACATCAGAGGAAGCATTAACAAGACCCCAATCAACTAAGGCACTTCTGAGTTTGGAAAACCAAGCATGAGGAGCTTGCTTGAGGCCATACAATGCCTTGTTTAGTTTGCAAACATGATGAGGAAAGGATTTATGAACAAAACCTTTAGGTTGATACATGTACACCTCCTCAGTAAGATCACCATTTAAGAAAACATTGTTAACATCAACTTGATGAATTGGCCAGTTATAGGTGACAACTAGAATGAACAGAACTCGAATGGAGGAAGGCTTTACCACAGGAGAGAAAATATTAAAGAAGTCAATCCTAGGTGTAAGATGAAAGCCTTTGGCAACCAAATGTGCCTTATACCTCTGTACAGCCCCAGTAGGTGTAGTATTGACCTTGAACACCCACTTGCATCTAACCAAATTCATAGAGGGATTGGAAGGAATTAGAGTCTAGGTATTATTCTTATCGAGAGCACAAATCTCATCAACCATTGCTTGATGCCAATGACTATCTTGGAGAGCAGCCTTCACAAAAGTAGGTTTAGATTGAGACATAAGTGTATATGGAGATTGAACAACAAGAGCTTTGGGCTTGAAAATGCCATTCTTACTTCATATAACCATCTGATGAACATTAAGTGTAGAAGGACCAACAGGTGAAATGACTTGTGGTAGAACAATTGGCGTAACAGATGGTACAAAGTCAAGAACATGACAAGTAGGAGAAGAGCTAATACTAGTTGAAGTAGTAGAACTAGCTGTAGGTAACATAAACAAGGAAGTGATACTATCGGCAGGTACCACAGAGCCAAAAGAAGCAAGTATAAGAGGTCCAGAATCAGTAGAGATGGAGGTAGAAAGTGAAGATGACACTATCTTTAATCCTATTGACATAGGAGTAAGAGATGAAGAAGATAAGTGACGAAACACCGACAAAGGAGGAGACCCATCAGATGATGACCCGACAGAAATAGTGAGAGACTGAAAAAAGGTCACAAAAGGGAATTCCAATTCATTGAAAACAACATCTCTAGATATGTAAACTTTGCTAGATGGATGTAAACATTGATAGCCATGATGACGAGGACTATAACCAATGAACACACATTTGGCTGATCGAAAGTTGAACTTTTGAAAAGAGTATGAGGTGATATTTGGAAAACAAACATACCCAAAAGTTTTAAGAAAGTCATAATCAAGAACTTTTTTAAAATAAACCTCACAAGGACTTTTGAAATCTTATACTGAAGTAGGAAAGCTGTTGATCAAAAACACTGAAGTTAGAAAGGCCTCCTCCAAGTAGGACAGTGGCATGTTAGAGTGAGTGAGAAGTGTAAGCCCTATCTCAACAATGGCACGATGCTTCTTTTTAGGAACTCCATTTTGATGATGAGTGTAAGGACATGTAAATTGGTGATGAATACCATTATCTTGACAATACTTCCCAGTAGGCTTAAACTCAAGCCCCATATCAGATTGAAAATACTTCGGTTTAATGTTAAGATGCAATTTAACATACTTTTGAAAATGAAGGAAAGCAACAAAAGTATCTGATTTAATTCTCAATGGATAGAACCATGAGAATTAACTAAAAACATCAACAAACACCACATAGTAACGATAACTAGAAGTAGAAACTAGTGGTGCAGGTCCCCACAAATCAGAGTATACTAATTCTAGTGGTTTTAAAGCAGTAATTGAACATTGTGTAAAAGTAGTTTATGCATTTTTTCCAATCTTGCAGGAATTAGAGAAACGCAAAGATGTTTTTGAAGTAATAAAATTATAAGACTATAAAGCTTTGTGAAGAATACGTTGAGATGGATGTCCAAGTTTGGCATGCCAAGTGGAGATCATATCAACAAATGCATTCACTTCAGCAATAACACCATCCTTATTCTTGGTTGAAGGAGTACATGTACCAGGAAGAGAGAAATTGTTAGGTAGGCAGTAGAGGCCATCCTTAAGCTTGCCTTGGATTGAAACTCTCATCGAGGCCATGTCCTTTACACAGAAGGACTCAGATGAGAATTCAGTTACTACATCTTGATCTTGAGTTAACTTGGAAATGCTAATAAGATTTTTAGCAATTTGAGGAACATGAAGCACATGTTGCAAAGTAAGATCATAATTAGGATGAACATTAGAGTGAAGAGTACTAGTACCAATTAAAGAAATAGTGAATTTATCACCATTGCCAACTGTAACTCTTTGTGTACCTAAATACTCAGATTTATTGATCATTGAAGAAGAATTAAATGTCATATGGCATGAAGTTCCAGAGTCCATGTACTAGCTGAGATCTCTAACTGAACTAGGTGATGCAATCGTACCCTGAAATTTATGATAATTAGCTTGTTGAGGAGAAAATGAAGGAGACTGTGTTGATGATGAATGACCAACACCAAATCTCTTGAAATGGTCATTAGAATTGCCATTTCCATTTTTGTTTGGTCCAAGAAAATTCTAATCAAAATGCTGATAACATTGAAAAGCCATATGACTAGTCTTGATACAAATTTGGTAGAAAACTCTATTAGCATTCCTTCATCCACTTCGCTCTCCTCTATTAGAACCTTGTCCTACATTGTTGAAACCTCTATTTCAACTAGTGTTTTTGTTGAAATTTGAAGAACTTCCTACCTTTTGTCACTGAAACTTTTTATCAGTGTTACTGGACACAAAATGTGCGAAACTGAAGACAGATCAATAGAAGAAGGACCATTCAAATGAGCAATCCGTTGTTCATGAAGCATCAACGAATATTGTGCATCTTGTAAAGTGATAGTCTATTGTTGAGAAGAAATTACCTATAGAACATGATCAAATTCATATCCTACTTTATTAAGGACAAATTGAATAAGATCAGATTCATAAACTATTTGTCCAATGGACTTTAGTTCTGTTGTAATATTCTTAATCTTGACCACAAACTCAGAGATTGAAGAGGAACCTTTCTTGAAGGTATTCAACTGTTGTTTCAATTGAAGAACTTTAGCCATTGAAGCTTGTGCTTAGAGTTTTTCAAGAACAATCCAGATCTTATAGGAGGATTCATATTCAGCAACACTACTAATGAAACTTTTATCAATATTAGAGAAAAGCCTACACATTAACATAGAGTCTACTCTACTTCATACCTCGCCATTCTGGTTTGATGAATTTGAGGAAGAAGAAGTGCGATCTGAAGAGAAACAATTCTCTGTAACAAGAGAACCAAGGCAAAGAGCTTTGATTGTAGCCTTCACTTGCACATTCCAATAGATGTAATTTGTCTCATCAAGTTTCGTTGGAAGATTAAAGTTAAAAGATTTTGCAATGGCTGTAACAACAGGGATGAGGTTTGTAGAAAGATCACCACTCTCAGCTGGACGAGATGAAGCTGACATTATTGCCTACTCTGATACCATGTTGAGATTTGTCTAATGAGACCGATCTTCTTCAAGAAGAACAAAATAAGAACACAAATTGAACAAACGAGAGGAGACTCAAAAGTGAGTTATGATCTTTCATAAAAATGATATTCTTCTCATTAATTTCACAAATGATTATACACCTCTATTTATATAAGATACTAACAACATGTCTAACTAAATTGGGTAAAACTCTAACCAACCACAGTCATTATTTAACCATGGTCAATAATACAACCGTGACAATGTATCATACTAAAGGCATTATCAATAGAATCAACTGTATATTTATGACCATGTAAACCAGTTGCACATATATGGTCAGATAACATATATATATATGAGTAGTATCTCTAACATATACCCATTTCACTAATTGAGATATCGTAATAACTACGTTGGATTATCCATTTGGGTTATCAACGAACCAATGTGCATGTTTAAGGTTTTTAATAAAATTGCATGCAAAAATGTTGTAAATAATAATAGACAAAATTTGGTACTAACTCAGTATATATCACCTTTGCAAAGGGGGTGTTTGGTTGGTAGGAATTGAAATTAAATTAAACTCCCACGTTTGGTTGGTAGGAATTTAGGGTGGGAATTAAAGATTCTAAATTACCACGTCAGGTACAACACGGAATTAAAATCGAAAATCCTAATTACCTTTTTTTCCTACATATGAGAGAATTAGAATACATCCCAAAATTGGGATGTATTCCAATTCCCAAGCCACGTTTATTCTTTTCTTTTTTTATTTGTTTATTTGATCTTTTTTTTATGGGAGAAATCCCAACCGAGTCTTCTATCTTCACAAGTTATATACATATGTTTTCTCTCACATAATATTATTTGCCCTAACTTATTCTCCATCGCAATCTCCAGATTTGTTTTTAGCAAAGATACAACTTTTTTAATCTTTTAATAATAAATCTGATTGTCGTTATTAGTTAGTTACCTTTCATAATTGCTATATATAGGAAAATGCAGAATTGATTTTATATCTATGCAATAAAACAATATGTAATTGATTAATTGATGGTTTGCATGCATGTATGCATGAACGAGGCTTTCATTGTTAAACTATGCTTCGAGTTCAAGAGGAGATTGATATGTAGTCCCATAATTATTTTTTTTGTGTTAATATTGGAAGCTAGCTAGCTTGTGTGTAGTTAATTGCAGTTGTTGCCTAGTGTGATTCTCTTGCGCCTTGGCGCAAAAGATAAACCATAAACACAGAGCAAACTGCATTGAGGAACCTTGCACGAAGGAACCCATATGGGTAGTCTATTTTTTGATGTTCTATCTTCTCTACTTAATTAATGAGCGCAGAGGAGACTTTATTTTATCCTTTTTTTATATAGTTTTTGTTATGCTATCATGTTTTTTGTCAACTTTTATCATTCTTCCACTGACTATTTTTTTTTCAATTATATTGACTAGTTAACATGTGATTCTATTGACTAAGTGAGGTCTAGTGCCTCAACACGTCCATGGTGTATTTTCTTGAAAACCAATTTCTTGTAGTTATTGTGAAAAAAAAACTTGCTATAGTTAATTTTCTTTTGATAGGAAGTTTTTTTTCAGGATTCTTTTGATAGGAACTCGTTGTAGTTAATTAATTCCTTCAACTTATAAAAGTTTTTACCCAAACCATTGAATCCTAAATAGGTTATACAAGAAAATTAAATCAAAGATCATTAAGCTTGATTAAAGTCTGCTAGCCTTGTCACTTTTGAGAGGTACAAATTTAACAATGTACCCATTGCTTATTTTCCTCATATAGTACTCATGCTTCTTTGTATGTACATTTAGATTCTCTATTTTCTTCAACAAAAACTTTAGCTTCATTATAGCTACTCTGAAACATAAGATTATAAAGTTAAATTTTAGTGTACTAAGAAAAAAAAGGTCACATTAAGTTGGTACCCAAAAAAGTGAAAATAGCTTTGCCTATCTGCATTCAAATGCACCTATGTTGTTTTTCTCCATATCATATTATATATTTATAATTTTCTTTTGTGCTTTTGTTTCATGAGTAGTACATAACATTAAAAATCTTGTAAAATAACATTTCTTTGCAGATATGGCTCACCCTCCATTTAATAATAGGAAAACGTTTTTATCAATTATGATTCATTATATGCAGATGTTAAACGATGTAACATTAATTATCGATATGACTGTAGTTATTATTATTAGTATGAAATTATTGAGGAGGAAAGTAATAGAAGATATACACTTTAATAGAGAATTAATACGTGAGTTAAATTATTATTTGAAATTTAGTAGAAATGACAAAAAATGTATAGATAACATCCGAATGGATAGGAAAGCATTTAATAAACTTTGTGATCTTCTTCGGACAACTGGCGTCTTGAAGGGCATTATAAATAGAACCATTGAAGAAGTGGTTGCATTTTTCCTTTATATATTAGCTCATGACACTAAAAATAGGGACATACAGTGTCAATTTGCACGCTCAGGAGAAACAGTTAGTCGACAGTTTAACACAATATTGAATGTTGTGTTGCATCTCCATCTAATATTGTTAAAGAAGCCATAACCTATAGCGAGAATTCTACTAATAGTAAATGGAAGTGGTTTAAGAACTGCTTAGGAGCATTAGATGGAATATACATTAATGTTAACATGCTAGCCTCAAATAGGCCTTGGTTTCGAAGTAGGATAACATAAATCTCGACAAATGTTTTGGCCTTTTGTTCGTCAGAAATGCAATTCATTTATGTTTTACCTAGTTGGGAGGGATCTACTACTGATTCTCGAGTATTGTGAGATGCGATATCACGACTTGATGGGCTAAAGGTTCCGGAAGGTAAATGCGTCATTGTTATATGTTTGTTGACTAAACTATATATATATATATATTAAAATACTAAAATAAATATATTAAATTATTATTTATAGGTTGTTATTATCTTTGCGATGGTGGTTACCCCAACAACGAAGGTTTATTGGCACCATACAGAGGACAACGCTACCATTTGGATGATTGGGAATACCCACTTACCACGCCTGAAGAATTTTTTAACAATAAATATTTTTTAGCAAGAAACATAATAGAAAAGGCATTTGGACTTCTAAAGGGAAGATGGGTGATCCTTAGAGGAAAAAGCATTTTTTACCCTTTAAAAGTACAAATTCATATAATTGCTGTATGTTGTCTTGTTCATAATCACATTCGAAAATAGATGTTATTTGATCCTTTGGAGAGGCAAATGAATAACATAAATACTAAATGGTGGAGTGAAAATGTTGAAAATAATTCGCCAAATGAACACTATACACACATCGAGTCATTGATTGTTTGGAATGAATGGAGAGACAACCTAGCGATGGAGATGTTTAACAAGAGAAATACTTATTTTTTTCATCCAACTTTTTCTTTCTGCATTTTTTGTTTAATTTTTAATTAGTGATTTGATTGATTTTTAATTCATTTAATTACGTTGGTATGTAAGACATTCATGTATAGTTTGTTATTTCTATTGGACATACTTAGCACTAATTTTTATTTATATATAATTTTCAATTTTGTTTTTTTGGCAATATATATTTTTGTGGAATATAGAATGAGTGCTCTGGAGGCATCAAGAAGTCATCATCGTTGGATGAGGAATGAAGATGATATACTAGTAGAGTGTTTGGTGGATTTGAATGATAACAAAAGACTGAAAGTAGATAATGAGACTTTCAAGTATGGTTATCTGATTCATTGGGAAAGGATGCTTGTCGAGAAAATCCCCAGTTGTAAATTAAAAACATCACCTCATATTGAGTACGGGTGAAACGTCTCAAACAAAAGTATCGGACGATATCACATATATTTAACACAAGTGGATTTGGATGGAATGATCGTATATCTTGTGTGGACATTGAAGACGCCGTTTTCAATGACTATGCTAAGGTTACACTGTTATACAAATTTGTGTATGAAATTGACATTATATTTGTTACACAATTAAGCTTTGCACTCAATTTAATTTTTCATTTTTTCATCTTTTAACAAATTTATCCATTCGCAAAGATAGTAAGGAACAAACCATTTCCTTATCATGCCGTGTTGTCGAGGGTTGGAAAATACTATGCAATAAGGCATAATGCAGCAAGCTTCTTTGATATGGTTAGAGATGACGAAGATATGGAAGATGGTACTGATGCTGATGAGTACAATGATAATATAGAAGAAGACAGTCTTGTCAATGCAATTGGCAGTGAGGTGCGTTCACAATCAACATCATCAAAGTCAACCAATCGAGCAAGAAAGCGAACAAAGAATGATGACATAGTTGGTGGATTAAATAACATTTTACAACAATTTTGCTCTTTCTATTCTGCAACATCTGAAAACATGAGTCGTATGATTGATTGCTACTAGCATGAAACAATATTTCACTAGAAGGAAGTGGAAAGTGTTGATAGAAGAGGGAAGTCAACGAAGAGCTGACAAAGGTTAAAGGTTTGATAAGTGATGAACGGATAAAACTTATTGTCTTCTTAATAACAACCGCGCTGACTAAGATACCTTTTTCTCATTGGAAGGCGATGACAAATATGATTTTCTGATGCACTTGTTGCATGAGCATCAACAACAATTCGATTTTCAGTTGTTCTCGATTTGATATTTACTTATTTTACAGTACTTTATATTCTTTCATATGGACATTTACGCGGTAGAGTAGTATGTTAGAGTAGTTTTTTAAATACCAATGCATTGATGACTTTGGGTATTGACATTCTTGAAACGCTTATTATTATTATTATTATTATTATTATTATTATTATTATTATTATTATTATTATTATTATTATTATTATTATTATTATTATTATTATTATTGTTATTATTATTATTATTATTATTATTATTTACTTCAGATGCACCTATTATTTTTGTTTAAGAATAATATTTTTTTCCTAAAGTCTATTACAAATTAATGAATTTTATTCTTGTAATTATGTTTGTTTGATTTTTTTGAAAAGATTTAAAGCATAAAACATTTAAATTGTCTAAGTAAAAAAATTAAATCATCAATTTCTTCATCTCATAAATAAATCAAAAATTTTATTAATTCTTACTTCTAATAAAATAAATTATTAGAGATATTAGTTAATTAAAAAATGAATTATTAGAGATATTAGTTAATTAAAAATGAATTTTGATTTCAGACTATAAATTCCCTTTGTGCAACCAAACATACTCTTTTGTATTCCTAACAATTTAAATTACCTAGAATTAAATTCCCCCTATTTGAATTCCTATATAATAAATTCTTAGGAATTAAATTCCCATGTATTTAAATTTCCACCACAAATTACCGCAAACCAAACACCCCGAAAGAGTTGAATGTCGACAAATTATTTGAAATATAAAAATGAATTCATGATGCATATATAATTATAAAAGCCAATATTGTATCAAATTATATGGATGATCAAATATTTACACATATAAATGAAATCTCTTGCTACATCTACATTACAGAACAATAGGCATTTGGATTCTCATCACTGAACATGGTAAAAATTGAATTGCAATCCTCGAGTTCATCAAATAACAAATAGTGAACGTAATTCAATGGCTTCGTAGAATTGTTGTCATTTGACTTTGTCCCATCTTTAGGTATCACTATCTCCACTTTTTTCCCTGTCTTTTTCTTTAGTTTCTTTAACATCTTTTCTGGTACAATTTGACCCTTCACAGCTACTATGTGTTTCTTCATGTCCGTTGTAAACATCTCCACCCCTATTTATTTACATACAAAACTATTATCTTCGGCCTAACATTATAATTATAGACACAACAACAACAACAACAACAACAACAACAACAACAACAACAACAACAACAACAACAATAGCCTCTGTCCTAAATTAATTGGGGTCGGCTACATAGATCAAACTCTTCCATTGTGCTCAATTTAGTGCAATTAAAGGCACAAAAGAGAATGAAGAAAAACATCTCCTAGATTACTCATGTACCTTTGTATTCAGATAATACCCGGGCAACTGTTCTTTCACAGGCTTTACAATGCATTGAGACTTTGAACTCTATGAATACGGACTGTTAAAATATGAATCAAGTTAAAAGAATTTAATAAATGTAAAAGTGTTCTAATAAAGTTAAAATGACCATATTAATGAATTAATCTAAACTAAAAAAAACTTACTTTTTCGGATATTTTTTTCTTCTCTGCCATTAAGATGGAAGAAATTGACATATAAAATGTTGACTATAAGAATAGACGATAAAGAGAATAGTTTTTAGCCAGATAGAGATAATTTAGTAATTGAACAAGATTTTCGGAGGTAGTTATTATAACATTCAATAGATACAAACAACCCAGGTATGTAGTCAATAAATTAGATAACTAATTTATCTTTTTAAACCTTAATAAAACTAACTCTAGACAATGAATTGTTGCAAACCCCCAAGTACCCAAAAGAAAATAAAATAAAAACTATAAATCCTTGATCAAAACTATATATAGGTCCTAACTGAGTATCTAAAAAATTATAGCAGTTTGATATAGATTGTGTAAAATCGTATCTATTATGAGATGTGCAACTATTATTATGTTGGAATGTAAATACTAGCTTAAAAGATAGATTATACTTTGAAAAAAAGTTGCCTTTGGTAAACTCATTTAAAAATAGGGCAAATAGTATAATATATCTTAAATTTTTAAGTTTTTTACAAATTTATCCTAACATTTTTGTCTTTACAAATACATCCTAACTTTTTAGATTTTTACAAATTTATCCTAACATTTCAAGTTTTACGAATTCATCCTAACGTTAAATTTTTAACAAATTAATTTATGCTGAAATCTTCCTATTTCCAAATTTCCGACATGACAATTTATAGCCCATAATATAATAAATTGGGAGAAACTCTTCCCATTTGCAATAAGAAAGTTAAAAGTAATCCAAAATCGACTAAAATTTATTCATAGGATACAATTTACATAATTTCAAAATGCTAGGAAGTATTTGTAAAAAATTAAAATATTAGAATAAAGTTGTAAAAAACCTTAAATGTTACTATATATTTTGTAACGACCCATTACCTTAAGTAGGTGATTAGTGATAATCCAAATCTTAATTAACCGAGTTAGACTCGTGGTTAAGCCCGACATGTCTCGATTAACATGTGTATAGATTTGCACGTTGTTTGGCGTTTGTTTGATGTGTATTAGTATTTATTGAAATTAATTAGATTTATTAGCTTATAATTGAATAATTGAAAGAATTATAGGATGCCTTGATTTCGTGTGTGGGTTAAGGGTGACGCACACGAGATGTGGGGTAACGTGCACGTCCGAATGTACTCTTTGGCACATACGACGAAATTATAAACGCATGAATGTAAATGCATATATGTATTTATATGTAATTGTATATATAAACATGTATTGAAAATAAATAAATAATTAATAATTGGTAGGCGCAAAATGATATGTGGGGTCGAGAGTGATACACGTAGGACGTACAATAGAGTGCATGCCCAACAGTCGTTGTTGTCGCGTGCAACGAATTTTTGAGATCGAAAATACATAGATGAATAAATATTTGTATATAGAGGTTATATGTATATATATATATATATAAATGAATTCTAAAGTTTTAAATCAATTTAAAGTATACATTAGATTTGCCTCGAGATACACATAGTATGAGCATCGAGGAAGTGAATATGTGGGACGTTGATAAGTTTTGATGATATTTTCATGCCTCGAGATGTATGCGACCACACCACAAGGAAAATCAATGTAACTTAAATTCCATTTTTTGATCGTCTCTGAGATTCGTGCAGGACGAATCTGATGAAAAGTTTAATATTAACCAAGTTTAAGTTGGTCAGGAGGGATGAGTTACTTAATAGGCATTGGATCAACCTAGAGATACGTGTTACATATCTTGTGAAAGATCAAAATCAAAAGTGAAATATTAGATCTGCCTTTGCTGTCCGAATCTCAAAGAAATCTTTTATTTATCTTATTTAAAATCGTCTCCTCTGTAATGAAAATCGCATATAGAGAGAGGAAGAGAGAATTCGAGAGATGGGATGGTAATCAAATGAGAAACGATGGAGAGATCGATGATGGAGTCTACTAAGGTGAGATGATTGGTGTTGTTGTTGCGAGTTCTTTGTTGTTGTGTTGTTTTAGGTTGTTGTTGAACTATTGATGGTGTGTTGTTAATAGTTGAGTTGGGGAGTTTGGTATGAGGAAAGAGATGCATGGGTATATCCCCTACTAGTGTAGATCATAAGGTCTGGCTCCCTTGATTTAAAAAGAAAAATCGAAGACGTTTGTTCCTGGTTTCGACTTGATGAGGAAAATGGACACGCATTTAGAAAAGCTCGGTATAGGTAAGTGGGAATCATATCTTTATCAATTATGCAACATAATTAGTATAATTAGTTCATATAGCATTATAGATTGGGAATGTGGCAATGTTCTGTGACTTGAACTATTTTTATGAAAAGTTATCCGGAAAGAGGTACGATGGGTGAATAGGACTGAAGTGATGATGAAGGTGATTGCCAAGCTATTGATACCTTCCCTTTCAGCTACCTTGAGGTACCCGATTGTTGCTTTCATATTATTTTATATCAAAAAGTGAACTCAAAAAAGGATGCGACGGGGAATCTAATAGAGGTTGACGATCGAGGTATTAAGAGGCCAACCAATTGTTACTTTCTATTTAAGAGTGAGTAGCTACGCTATACTTGGATACACCACATAACTCACATGTTGGAAAATATGTGAGTTTCTATGGATCGTAAATCAGGGTAATGGGACTCTACAACTCTTGTTTTGAAAGGAAAAAAAATCAAAAGAAAAAAATACAAGTCACGAGTACAATTGCAATTGGCATGTAAACTTGCATTCCATAATCTATTATTATATCATTTTAATACCTGAATAGATATGTTTTGAATGCATATTGTTATTCATTTATTCATTGATATTAGTTGATAATTGATCAATTTACGAGCATCACTTACTGAGCAAGGTGAAGCACTCATCCTCAATTAACATTTTAGGTTGTAGACGTACATTTCAATTCAGGAACATAGAAGATTAGAAGTCTATAGTTTCCTCTACGGTGAAGTGGGTTCCCTACTATTTTATATTGTATTGAATTGCTATTTTGTAGTAAACAGGGTTGGGATATGATTTTACAACTAAGGTTTATGCCGGTTTTTGTATATCGTATATATTTTTATCAAAATGTATTAATTATGCTGCATTTTTATTTATTTATTCAATATACGATATAATGTTGGTGTGTTATCATGTATAAATGACGGCTATACTGTTACTCTAATTAAGTCCGAATGGTGTACTGGGGCTTAATTTGGATTTTAGGCCGGGTATCGCCCTAATTGGGATAGGGGATGCTGCAGTTTGGTATCAAAACTGTGCTTCAGATGCAATTCTAATATTATGATATTAGAATCTAAGTTTTCATAACTCGACAATACTCTAACCAATAATCAAGTTATGGATTAACTTAGTTCCCGATAAATAGTTTTGATCGATGTTTTAGAGCTAACAAAAGATAAAATATTGAATAATGTGATTTGTCGTGATGTATTATATCTATATGATAGACATACATGCAATGTCTTTCCTATACGTTATCTTGAAGGTCTTATTTCCCATCTTTATCTTAGAATCCAATGAATAGATGGTGAGGGTTTTTGGAAAACCTGGACTTCATGGATATTATAATAAGAAACGATTATGAAAATGTTATATAATGAGAAAGAACCGAGGTTTAGCGTTTGTAGAAACCTAAATCTCAATATTATATGGAACAAGAAAAGACATTAAGAATCTTATGACGACAAAAAGTAAACTCTTCTCGTATTGGACAATCTTTAATGGTCTTTGTTCTCACTGATATCGTTTAATTAATGATATTCAGTGAAGAATGATCGACTGGACCTGGACTCTGAGACATATATTAGGAGAATTGTTATTGAGAAGTGAGTAAAATAATAAATGACCTTTAGTGAAACTTAGAGGTGATGATTCACTTTAAGTGAATATATATTAGTGTCAAGACTAGTTAAACGAGATTAAAGGTTATTTAATGGAAAAAAATTATTAGTGTTGTTGTGGTTTAACTACACTTACTAATCAAATGATGTTAACGATGAAATTACATTAAAAATAAAAATTCACACAGAAAGTTAAGAGTTAAAGGATTATGAAAAATCCCCATTGATAGTCAGCTCTATCTTATATGTTAGACTTCTATCACTTTATGGTAATTTCATATGAAAAACTTGAATTCAAAAAACAAATTGTAAGAAGGTGTATAGCTTGAGTTAGAACATGGCAATAAGCTAGTGAGATGTTTTAGTATGATCGTATAGACCGAAATAGTCTAAATTGAGGATAATGAGTTGTCGATGAATTTGAGGATTTGAGAATCTAAAGAATAGTTTATGATACGAAGTAAATAAATAGGTGAGTAGTATATCAAGAGGTTGGTATTAACTGCTATTCATATTTTAAAAGTTATTGTAAATCTCTAAACTTTTAAAGAATATTTTATGATATGAAGGAAATAAATAGGTGAGTAGTATATTAAGAGGTTGGTATTAACTACTATTCATATTTTAAAAGTTATTGTAAATATCTAAACTTCTATGAATGGTTATTCGTGGAAGTAAAGCTACCACTCGAGATTCAAAGATTTGAAATGGTTATAGAAATTTAGCAGATCCTAAATGAGAGCTCAAGCTTGATAAATGAAATTGTGACTCTAAAAGTTTCAAGAAGTTTGTTTATCCGATCTTCTTTGAATTTTGTCACAACTTGAGATTAAAATAATCAATTACGTGGTTCTGATGTCAAATCATTGATTAATTTCATTTTACGTAGTGTAATATGGAAATTATATGAGTTTGAGATCTTAACTTATGTGATGAGTTAATTTTAAGAAAATCAAGGATGAATATTCATTCTCCAGAATCAACAACTTATTTGGGATTATTATGTGAAATTAGTGGTTCTAAAGAGTTGATTGCGACTTGGTTATCATTGATCAAGATCAGAATTAGAACAATAAGAATATGAAGTCAAGCAATGGCTCGATTATGATAAAAATCATAGTGGAAACCATGAAAACTCACTAGAGCTCGTACTATGTTCATAAATGAATAAAGAAATAGAGTTATTGAACTCTATCAAAATATGATTATCATTGTGTTATCAATGATAAGTTAAAAAATGTTAAAGACTTAGAAGGGGCATAAGCAATATCACAGTCATGTGAGATATGAAGATAAATTGGTTTATACCAGAGATCGCTAGTGCAAGTACTAAGCTTCAAATGTAAGTCACTCAGACATGTGTTGAATGTGAGTTGCGAGTCAATGGTCTTGACTTCGGACAATCAAAGTATTGTCCTATATTCAACACATAGTGAGAAAAGAAGTGTTATCTTTGAATGATTGAATGATACAAACAAAGTATACAAATATCTGTAGTATCGTTGTATTGTATGTTCAATTAATATGGTTTAACTGCAATAATTGCTTGGTTATACTTGGAATATGAAAAAGTTAGAGATTTGTTCTAATACCTTTATTCAGGTAGTTGTATGTTGACACAACAAAATAAGAGATTGTAGTTTATACAATTATCTAGTTTAGAAAAGAATTTAAGGCATCATTTGAAGAATAAAAGCTTGAAATGTATCTCAAACGATGAATGGAATGAATGACAAAGATTAATCCTTGAGCTGAGGCTTAGGGTTATGAAATAAGGGTGTAGATCACAAATTATTGTGAATCCATTCAACTAAATAGTTTGCGCAACTTAATTCATTTATTGTAGAGTTGAAATACAAATATATCCAAATGAAAGGGTTTTGGAGAGTCTTTTAGTTATCTTTAAGATTAGAGAATCTTAGATGAAACACTAGAAGGCAAATGAAAAGTATGAAAATCAATGAGTGGTGCAATGGAATTCGAAAACCTTCAAGCTATGAGAGTTTAAAGAATATAGTTATCAGAGTGAAAGAAATTAGAGATGAATTGAGTAACATGAATTCATGAATATAATGAATTCACACTTAGAGATCACCTACATAAAGTAATTGATGTGATTTATACTTTGAATAGAGAAAAGAATATGAAGTGTAATTATAATAGGAAATGCTTAATACTATCTCTTGAGAGATGTGTGATAATGATGATAGAATAAAGTCTTGTACAAGCACATCATCAACTGAGTTGTTGGAATTAGTAATTACATATCGATTCTTTGAAGCTTCGATTTGGAATTGAGCCAAAAGTTTGATTAATTGGGTAGTAAGGTGATTAAGAAGTCTAATGGGAATCCATTGATACGTCAAAATTGGATATCAAGGATTAATATCCAGATTAAATTGTCTAATGAAATTGGGCTAGGTGCATTAAATTCTGAAATGAAAATACCAATTCAGGAAAGAATTTTAAACAAGAATTACTTTGATGATCTCATGGATCTTTTTATATTGGTTATACAGGCAGTGCCATATAGTATTAAGGTATATGGGAAGATTATGCATTGTCTAAGGTAATGATATATGTTGTTAAATTCATAAAGAGATATGAGAATTATTTAGTAAGTTGAGACTAGATAAAACAAACATGAAGAGTTAAGTAAATTCTTATCTGTATCTGATTGTAGACGGATAACATAACTGGTGGTTATGTAATGAAATAACTAGAGTTTGGCATCAACACAATATAATGGAAGTTGTAGTTGATAGATTGACCGAATTCTATAAATTCTTGTCAGTGAGGTTATGTTATTCTTTTGACGGATTAAGCAAATATATGTATGTAGAGATGTGAGATAATATGGTGTTTCAATGTTTGATTCCCTGAAGGGAGATTCGAGACTTGCTTCTAGTGGTGGAAGAAGTTATTGATATAGCTGAAAACCATTCTCAATCTCAATACAAGATATTTTCTTTGCGTTGACAAAGAAACCAAGCTGCTAATCTTGGTTTCTTAGGAATAGATATTTTGAGCTTGTGTCTCATAATGTTTAACCATTGAAAGAAAATAGATTCCTTTGTGTGAGCTCTCTAATAACAAAGGTAATCAGGAGGATTACCTTGCAAAATAATAAAGCTAAATATGCCTCAATCTTATTGTACGTTAATGTACAGAATTAAGATTGGAGGTATAGCTTTTGTAAGAAAATTATATAATTAAGAGCTGCATAGGGAGGGTATGGCAGAATAGGTGATTTATAACTACAACTGATAAAGATAAATATATTGAGGGGTTAAGCCTCATAGATTATTGGAGAATTAAAAAGACAATTTTATTGTACTTTTGAAAATCTCATCTACGAAAGGGCTTTGTAGGCCCGGATTAAGAGAAAATAGGGTTTCATGAAAAGGAAAAGATCACTTGGGAACGAGAGTTATAAATGGAAGAACAATTTTCATTCCTCTTCGGAACTATTGGTAACTTGTACGTTTCCTTTAATTTTAAGGATGAAATTGTCTTAAATTGGAGAGACTGTAACGACCCGTTAACTTAAGTAGGTGATTAGTGATAATCCAAATTCTAATTAACCTAAGTTAGGCTCGTGGTTAAGCCCATCTTGTCTCGATTAATGTGTACATAAATTTGCTTATCGTTTAGTGTTTGTTTGATGTGTACTAGTATTTATTGAAATTAACTGGATTTATTGGCTTATAATTAAATAATTGAAAAAACTATATGACACTTAATATCATGTATGGGTTAAGGGTGATGCACTCGAGAAGTGGGTAGTGTGCGCGCCCGAGAGTACTCGTTGGCGTACACAGTGAAATTATAAACGCATGAATGTATATGCGTATATATATCTATGTATAATTGTATATATAAATATGTATTGTAATTAAATAAATAATTAATAATTGGAGGGCGCCTAATGATACGCAAGGTCGAGGGTGACACTTGTGGGACATACAATAGTGTGCAAGCTTAATGGTTGTCGTTGGCGGCACGAAGAATTTTCGAGTGTGAAAATACATAAACGAATATATATTTGTATATATATATTTTATATATACATAAATATATAAATGAATCCTAAAGGTTTAAATCAATTTAAAGCAAACATTGAATTCGTCTAGAGATACGCATAACTTGAGCATCGAGGAGGTAAATATATGAGACAGTGATGAGTTTTGATGATTTTTCCATGCTTCGAGATGCATGTGACCACATCACAAGGAAAATCAATGTAATTTTAATGCCATTTTTTATTGTTTTCGAGGCTTGTGCGGTACGAATCTCGAGAAAAGTTTAATATTAATCAACTTTAAGTAGGTCAAGAGGGATGTGTTAGTTGATAGGCAATGGATCAACCTCGAGATACGTGTTACGTATCTAGAAAAATATCAAAAAATCAAAAGTGAAACCTTAGATTTGCCTCAAAATTTGTGTAGTATGAATCTCGAGGAAATCATTTATTTATCTTCTTACAAACCGTCTTTTCTATAATGGAAATCGTACATAAATAGAGAAGGAGAGAGAATTCGAGATATGGGAGAGAAATCGGATGAGAAACGATAGAGAGATTGATGATGGAGTCGATCAAGGTGAGATGATTGGTGTTCTTGTCATTGAGTTTGTTTTTGTTGTTGTGTTGTTTTGGGTTGTTGTTGTTGAACCGTTGATGGTGTGTTGTTAATGGTTGAGTTGGGGAGTTTGATTTGAGGAAAAAGATGTAGGGGGCATCTCCCCCTACTAGTGTAGATCATGGGGTTTGACAAGCCATACATGTTTTTTTTTAAAAAAATCGAACCAGGGACTGGTTTCGACTTGATGCGGAAGATACACACGGAGGGTCGTGCGTTTGTATCTCCCTTCCCTAGGCCAGGCTCGACCCAGTGCCTCAGCCAGGGTCGGTTTAACCCGTTAAGGTCGACCCAACCCAACAAAAAAATAAAAAATAAAAAATAAAAAATAGAAAAAAGAGAAAATAAATGAAAAATGGAAAAAAATCAAGAAAAACCCAAAAAATAATATTTTGATAAAATAAATAGAAATTGATGAATTTATATGAAAAAATATTCGGGATCTCGGGTGAGACTTTATATCGGGGTTTTACCTCGTAAAGTGCAAAATAGTCACATTGACCTAAAATTTATGAATTGTTTCCAGATTTGAATGAGACCAGTTTAGGGGTTCTAAATAATAAATATTGGATCCAAATTGATGATAAATGGTCTGATTTAGGTTCTTGGTCTCGAGGTAAAGATTTATAGATTTTGGGAGTCGCGTAAGTCGGTAAAAGTTAGAAAAGCTTAGTACAGGTAAGTGGAACTCGTATCTTTATCAATTATGCAACGTAATTAGTATAATTAGTTCATATAGCATTATGGACTAGGAATGGGGCAATATAATGTGACTTGAATTGTTTTTATGAAAAGTTATATGGAAAGAGGTACAACGAAAATCAGATTGGAGTGACAATGATGGTGATTGGCAAGCTACCAAAACATTTCCTTCACTTACTTTGAGGTACCCGATTATTGCTTTCCTATTGTTTTATATCAAAAAGTGTACTCGGAAAGGGATGCAATGGGGGAACTTGATTGAGACTAACGACCAAAGTATGGAGAGGCCAATCAATACCCTTCCCTTAGATTGGTGTGCTAACCCAATGCTACTTTTCATTTAAGAGTGGGTAGCTACGCTACACATGGATACACCAGAAAAATCACACGTCAACCAACTTGTGAGTTTCTATGGATCGTAAATAAGGGTAATGGGAGTTTACAACTTTTATTTTGAAAGCAAAAGAAATCAAATGAAAAAATACAACTCACAAGTACAGTTACAATTGACATGTGAACTTGCATTCTATTATCTATTGTTATTTCATTTTAATATTTGAATAGATATGTTTTAGATGCATATTGTAATTCATTTATTCATTGATATTAGTTGATAATTGATTGGTTTATGAGCATCACTTATCGAGAAAGTTGAGCGCTCATCCCCGATTAACATTTTAGGTTGTTGACGTACGTTTCAACTCAAGAACAAAGAAGATTAGGATTCTATAGTCTTCTCTACGGTGAAGTGGGTTCCCTACTATTTTATATTTTATTGAATTACTATTTTGTAATAAACATGGTTGGGATATGATTTTATAATTAAGATTTATGGCAATTTTTGTATATCGAAAAAGTTTTAATTCCGCTGCGTTTTTATTTATTTATTCGATATACGATATAATGTCGTGTGATTATCATCTATGAATGATGACTATATTAATACTCTAATTGAGTCTGATTGGTGTACTAAGGCTTAATTAGGGTTTCAGGCCGGGGATCGCCATAATCGAGACAGGGGATGCTACTTATTATACTATTAACCCTTACAATAAGATAAGGTCAACTCGAATATTTTTAATACTTAGCGTCCAATTTTTTAGACAATCATTTATATCCTTTTTTGAGTTTTATATCAAGTGTTTACAAAAATCACGTGCAAATATGCAATACATCTATATTAGTAATAAAAATATATTAGGTAAATCATTTCTTATAATCCCGCTTGATAATATTTATTAAATTATATAGGAAAATGTGAAATCGAGAATTTCATAAACTTGATTAGACGACCAATTTGTTTTCAAATTTTATTTAGAGTTAAAGTTTCCGAGGTGGGACCCACTTATTATGGACCAGAGATCATAAGGTTTATTTTATTTTTTGTGTTGTATGCTTATTGTGTATATTATATGGTATTTTGCCGCGAAGTCAGAGTGTGTTGAGATGTATCCTCAGTTTGTCCTACTCGGGGTTGTAAGTGAGTGAAAATTAATTATTTGTTGCTTAGAAACTAATTAACAAAGTGTTAACCGTCACATGAAGATTTTGCCTCGGTTTACGTATAAGTTGGGATCGATGGCATTATAAAATGAGAATGAAGTTGGTGTAAGACTTTGCCTCAAGTTGCGTGTTAGTTGGTGGTGGTCAAGATTGAGAATGAGTTCACAATTAGTATGAGTTCGGTTAAGTACGACAATAGAATTGGTCCAAATGATTATGGTATGTCGTGGATAAACTTAAGTTTTTAGGGGTTTTGGCATGATCAAAACCAGTGTTATGGAAGTTTTATGAAGATGAACTATTTTCTTGAGAGTTTGGTTTAATTTGGTAAAAAACCAGATAAAAAATTACCACCAGAAGTTAAAACACGTCAAAATAGGATTTCGAGAATTAATAACTAAAAAAAATTTAAGCTGCTGACAACCAGCTGAGATTTATATATAAATAAAAAAATGAAATGAAATTCAATTTTTATATCGATCGTTCTCAATAGAGAACAATTTGTTCGTTGAAACTTAAAGCCTCACTGCCGATTCTTTTGCTCGAGGAGCTCCTTATGTCCGATTTTCGCTCGGTTTATTTCCACAATTTTATAGAGCATCGTGAGACGGTCGATTCAAGCTAAACCTCCATAGTGAAAATGAGGTATTCGACCCGTAATTGAACAAATTGTCGATTTAGGGCATTTTTCCTCAATTAAATTTGAATTCC
Organism: Stephania yunnanensis; assembly: GCA_039657365.1. Taxonomy (NCBI): domain Eukaryota; kingdom Viridiplantae; phylum Streptophyta; class Magnoliopsida; order Ranunculales; family Menispermaceae; genus Stephania; species Stephania yunnanensis. Next base: position 9,458,855 of record CM077585.1, read on the forward strand.
TACAATTTTTCGATTTCTTTTGCAAGGTTTTGTAGTAATTGATAGGAATAGTTATGAATTGATGTATTGTGTTGATGTGTGCAATTTGGAATAAATCCCACTGACTTGGGTTAAGGTTTTGATGAATTAAACTAATGTGATTCGGTTGATAACTATTTTGGAGATGTTTTATAGTTGATATTGATTTACATTGAATTTTTGGATGAATTGATTATTGGTTTTAATCCAATTTGACTCCACAAGGTGCTAAAAGATTTTGATGTTGGTATTGAGTGGTTTCGTGGTGTTTGTTGTTGAGTTTGGAGGATTTAATTGCAAAAATACTGATTTGGAGAAGTTTTTCATGTCAAAATAAATAATGTTTGCCAAGTTGATGGGCCACATTAGAAAATTAATAACTTCTATGTCGATGACCCGATTTGAGTGTTCTTGGAGTCTATGAAAAGTAGGAAATGAGTACTAGAAGTTTCTTTCAGTTCATCATGACAAATATTGAGGTTTTCAAGGTTAAAAAGTTAACTCAAATTGGCTAGTTGAAAGCCAGTTGAAACACTTATATAAATTAGTATTTTTGGAAACTGTTTTGAAGCGTACTTTGGCCGCAGTTTTCATTGTGTTTCCTTAATTGGTTTCACTTGAAGCTTATCCCATAATATAATTAGGTATGCAGGGAAGCTATTGAAACTATTTTAAAGGTGATTTGATGCTCCGAAAACTCTGAGAATTTAGCTCAAAATTAGTTAGTTGTAAGTAAACCCGACAATGTTCTTTACTATTTATGGAATTATCTTTGTAGCTGCATTTATGTTTAGTCTGCATTGCATTACTCATCATTCTTGGTCATGCATATATGGCATCCGGATAGAGTTTCCCATGCTTCGGTCGTTAGAGTGTTAAGTGCTCCATTCCAGACTAGGCGTATTGTAGGCACCTAAGGCGGGTAATGTCGATTCTGAGGTAGCATGCATTAAACTCATAGGACTGTTCTAAGTTCATATTGAGTAGGCCTACTTGTTGTGAGCTTAGAACAAGAAATGAGGGATCCACGTTATTAAATAAATTTGTTGGTATTTGGAAATAAAATTACATGTCTCCATGTATTCGGAGTAACTTTTGTAGGAGTACAGAGCAATGTAGGAGTTTACTTAGTTGACATCTTCGAGTTGTTTTTTGATGATGTCAGATTTTCAGTGAAGGCAAGGAGATAAGGAGAGGACTTGATGATTGTGGTGATTGTTTTTTCAATTTTAAAAGGTTAATTCTTGTTGTAAATTATTTATATATATTGTTTTGGGCTTTTGGGTGAGTGCAGGACGTGAAATAATTTTGAACATGCTATGAAAATGTCTTAAGTTAGTTTAAAAGACTTAAATTGATAAATATTATGAACTATGAGGATTTGTGAGTCCTTATAGGCTTCTCCCAATTTAGCTTTCTATTAGGTGAGTTTTCCAATAGGTCACTTTTAGGGGAGATGCTGCCAAATTTTTTACAAAATATGGATATTTGCTCTAATTAAACAAATCATGAATTGAGTTTGATTGAGGATATAAATTTAGTTTCAGAGCATTATTAAAGATTGAAATAAAAATTATTTTGAGGTTAAAGTTAATTAAATGGATTAGATACCTAATTAGGGAAATTAGGCTAAGTCAGGACTTAGTGAAACGGGCCCTAACATAATTGGTATCAGAGCTATAATTAAGCTCAACTAAGAAAACGTAAGAAATGATAATAATGTTGAGTTCAAGATTGAGTTTATTGAGAAGTTAGGTTAAGGCTCTTGGATTATATTAAGTTGCATGAACTTAACTGATGGTATGGGGAACAAGGTTTAGTAATGACATCGTGATTGTGAGTTGGGAATACTTTATTATTGTTATATATTTGTGGTATATTATTGTAATATTATTAGATATATGATAAAAGGTTTGTTCTCATTGTCTATTTGATATTTAACTCACAAAATATAATGAGTGAGTTTAGGAACAAACAAATAAAAAAAGAATTGACTTGTGAAACGATTCTAAGTGTGATTATAAGTGAAATAGACTCAAAAGTCTAAATTTATGATGTTATTGTAATTAGTCAGGTACTGATATAACTGAGGAAAATAGTCAGTCATAAAACCAATAGGAAATTGGTTGAGCAAGAAATCTAGATGATTTGGGAAAATAAGTACTGAACATGGATTTCTTAGAAATCTAATGTATTGAACTATTACAATTATAAAACACTCAGGAAAGTACCAAAATGAACTTAAATTGAAGTCTCGAACAATTGAGAATCGTTTGTAAGAATAAAAAAGAAAAAAAAAATAAATTGGGACTTTTGGGAAGTATAAGATATGAAAATCTTGGATTATAGAATGAGGTTAGTACCATTGGAACTAGTAATTCAGAAAGACCTATTCTATAAAGAATTGGTTTAATTTATAACTAATTATAAGTTGTTTTCGAGAATAGTCTTAATGAAAAAAAAGGAGACAAGAGTTTTAAAAATAGGAATTGATTAGACAAATTGAGTTTTGACTTGAAAATCACAATGGATTGTGATTAGATATGTCAAGTTGTCTAAGTCTATTTCTACAAAAAATAAAATACTTTGAAGTAAAGTATTGTCTCATTTGCAAAAATAAAACACCAAGTGAAATTAGAATAAAACCATGATTTAAAACAATCAAACAACTTCTAAAAAGAAATATTGAATGTCTTTGATTGTTTATTACTCAATTTACTTATCCATAAGTGACGTTGAGTATAATTGTTCTATGAGTTGAATAAAGAAATAATAAAACAAATGGTAATACAAGAGTTAGAAGAAATCTTTCTTAACACCAGATTAGGTGTTGTTATGAATTAAAGATTAACAAAAACTTCTAACTTAAAAATGAAAAGTGTAGTGATAATATTAATATGTAAGAAATTAAGGTATTAGGGAAATAATTTAATAATAGCTTGGATTAGATATTAAACATCAACATATGTGATTGTGTTTTGAGACTCAAAGTTCCGAGTAATCACTTCTAACGACATAAGTTACGACGCTTATCACTACAACCTAGAATGTAACTAATGAATAGATAGACGTACCGATGGATAATAAGTGACTTGTATGGAAGTCAGTATGAAATCACATATATGGAGAATTTTCATTGACTTGAATTAAGGGATTGAAATAGTATCCTTTAAATGTTTGATTATACGTCAAGTTAATCAAAGAATGATAACCCAAACTCTTCCATCTCTTCAGCTGAACAATAACGTAAAGGTGAATTCATCAAAGGTAAATTGATGAACAATAACATATAAAGTTATCTTATAGTCTCTTCAAAGTACTGAAATTCTTTTTGAGAAAAAGAAAAGTCGGTAAATCTGAGACTAATGAAAAAATCAAGGCAATAACAAACAATATAACTTTTTGAGTCACAAATTTTCTCTATTTCAAATAAATGAAGACTTCAATTGATTGAATGATCATAAAAGCCGTATTATCCTTAGATAAGTTTTCAAAAAGAGAAAAGATATAAATTATCTTTCTAAGTCAAGATTAATGAGCTATAAGTGGCCTTGTTGTTGAACCAAAGTCATGGTAAGTTTATAAAGGGAGTACGAACGAGATAAATATGAGAATAGCTAAGATTGACAAAAAACTGAATGGAATAGATTCTTTGTACGAAATAAACTGAGATGTTGAGATGACTTGTGACTGTTGGAAGTGACACAAATAGACTCCTTTAGTCAAGGTAAGACATTGGAGTAGTTGTGCATGACCAAAAGTCTAAGTAACTATGTTTCAGGATCATGATTCATTCATAGCATAGAAGGCTAGTATGGTGCATTCACTTGTTTTTGAATAATCAAATGAATCGGTGCGTTTCGGTATAAAAGAGTCTATAAAGTTTGGTTAAAGTCAATTGAAAGCTAAGTATATGCAAATAAATGGTCAAGAAATTCTCAAATAAGTATAGAAAGTGGAAATTTAAGGTGAACAAGTCCCGATAAGACTTAATATATCAAACTATAAGTTTGATGGAACGTAATATATCTTCACAAGGATCTTACCAAGAATAATACTCCAAGTTTTGTATTAAAATAGTATACAACCGATATCAGTAAATATATTGTATATTGGTTCAAATATATTACTCCATCACATGATAAGTCATTGGTGAAGTTTTGAAGCACCAATTATATTAAGTTTGAGTTGATATAAGATATATGTATGACGGTGAAGATATAAACGAATTGAAAAAATACATACAACTTACAACTCAGTTAGTAAGTGTTATCCGTATTGGTTTGAAATAATGAATAGAGTACATTGCATTTGGCTTAGATATGTTTGAAGAATTCAATATTCTTCCACTATAAATTAAGAAAATTCAGAAATATGTATTGAGTAGAGATGGAAAATAGATAACATATTTATAAACTTCTATGAAACACAAGTTAAATGTTATACTAGGAGATTATAATCAGGAAATATGTTGATCTCTATTTAAATGCGTATATCTACTCAATATAAGGATAACTGTCTTTATTCAACTAAAGGAATAAGTCTAGTGAATAGTTAGTGATCGAGATCGGGATGATGGAAATCTCATAAATTGGAGAAATGATACAAATCAATGTGAGTACGTTGGTAATGTGAAAGAATGAGGTTTGAACTCAAGAATAGAAAATAATTTGACAAAGTTAGAAAAGTCATTTACTTTCTAACTAGTCAAATAAAAAGTTAAATGAAATGCCGACAAGTTTGAATTAGTAATTGCTTTCTTTCTCATAAATCTAAATGATATGTGAGTAGACATTTAGAGAATGAATGAGAGTTGCATTACGTGGCAGGTTGCATTTTCTGATCGAATTGAAATTCGAGATCTCTTGTCATGGAATGATAGATGTAATTAGAGATCTATAATCATGGGATGACTTATGTAATTTCATGTTTCTGTTGAAAAATGCAGGAATAGTCACACAACTCTATCTTAGTATCTAATGTCATGCTCAAATATTATTTGCGTCACGATATGTATTTAGACTAATGATAGTATAAGAATTGAGTGACCGACAAGCTTAGTAAAAAATAATCTATAATGAGAAAGTATACTAGGATGTGTATACTAAAGTTTGATGGGTAAGGAAAGAATTATCAACAACTTGTAGAGTTGTTATCAATTAAGAATGAAAATGATGTTATTGAAAAATAAGATAGGAAAGATCTTGCTAAGTATTGATGTTTGAATGGAATTCAAGGCATGAAATTAATAGTGAAGAAAAGTAAGGTTGTTAGATACTCCACAAAATTGATCGTTTAAATCGTCACAATTTACAAAATACCAGGATTGATAAAGAGGTTTTTTTATGAGTTTCATTAGACCAAGAAGACGAAAATGAAAAGAAATGAAGAGTTGAGATTTTTATGATCTCTACTACTGAGTTGTTGATTATAATGAAAGTGATTGGGTCCACTTAACAGTTTCACATTGGAAATAATTTTTACAAGTTTGGATTAAAAGTGTTGTATATGAAGGATCATATTCTTATATCTTTTTTGATTCAGTAACCTATAAGTTTAAATCTCGAGGATGAAATTTTTAATTACTTGGAAAGAATTGTGAAATTGGAGATTCTCGTAAACTTGATTAGGTGACCAATTAAGTATTTTCATATTTCATTTGGAGTTAAAGTATTCGAGGTGGGACCCATGCATTATGGACCAGATATTATAAGTTTTATTTTACTTTTGTGTATTGTGTGCTTAGTGTGTGTATTATATGGTATTTTATAGCGAAGTCAGGGTGTATTGAGATGTATCCTAAGCTTGTCTTACTCAGGGTTGTAAGTGAGTGTCTAAAGGGCACGAGTGAAAATTAATTATTTGTTGCTCAAAAACTAATTGACCAAGCGTTAATCCTCAAATGAAGATTTTGCCTTGGTTTACATGCAAGTTAGGATTAATGGCATTATAAAATGAGAATGAAGTTGGTGCAAGACTTTGTCTCGAGTTGCGTGTTAGTTGGTGGTGGCCGAGGTTGAGATTGAGTTCAAAATTGATCTAAGTTAGGCTAAGTATGGCAATAGAATTGGTCTGAATGATTATGGTATGTCATGAATACAATTAATATTTTAGGGGTTTTGTTATGATTAAAACCAGTGTTGTGGACGTTTTATAAAGATGGACTATTTTATTAAGAGCTTGGTTCAATTTGGTGAAAAACTAGATAAAATAATGAGCACTGGAAGCTAAAACACATCAAAATAGGGATTTTGAGAAGTAATAAATAAAGAAATTAAGCTGCTGACAAGCAACTGAGGGTTTATATATAAATAGAAAATGAAATGAAAATCAATTTTTATTTCAATCGTTCTCAACAGATAGCATTTTGTTCATTGAAACTTAAACCATCTCTGCTGATGCTTTCACTCGTAGAGTTCCCTACATCCAACTATCTTTGTATGTGCATTTGTGTTTAGTCTGCATTGAATTACGCATCATTCTTGGTCATGCATACATGGCATCCGGATATAGTTGCCCCTGCTTCGGTAGTAAGAGTGTGAGGTGATCCACTCCAGACTAGGCATACTACAGGTGTCTAAGGAGGGTAATGTCGACTACGGGGTAGCATGCATTGAACTCTAAGGATTATTCCAAGTTCATTATGTGTGGGCCCGCTTGTTATGAGCTCAGAACAAGAAATGAGGGATCCACATTATTATATAAATTTGTTGGTATTTGGAAATGCAATGACATGTCTCTATGAATTTAGACTGACATTTGCAGGAGTACAGAGCAATGTAAGAGTTTACTTACCTGACATCTTCAAGTAGTTTTTTGATGATGTCCATTTTTAGTGAAGGTAAGGAGGAATGGAAAGGACTTGATGATTGTTTTTCAATTTAAAAAGTTTAATTCTTGTTGTAAATTATATATATATATATATATATATATATATATTGTTTTGGGCTTTTGGATATATGAGTGTAGGACATGAAATACTTTCAAACATGTTATGAAAGTGTCTTAAATTAGTTTAAATGATTTAAATTGATAAATATTGTGAACTCGCGGGGAGCTGTGAGTCCTTCTAGGCTTCTCCCCATTCTGTTGTCTATTAGATGAATTTTTTGGCAGGCCATTTTCAAGGGAGGTGCTGTAGAAACTTTTCCAAATATGGATCTTTGTTCCAATTAAACAAATCATGAATTAAGTTTGATTGAGGATATAAATTTAGTCTTGATGCATTATCAAGGATTGAAATAAAAAATTATTGAGGTTAAAGTTAATTAAATGGATTAGATGTCTAATTAGGGGAACTAAGCTAAGTAAGGACTTAATGAAACGGGCCCTAACAACGGAAGTAAAATTTTTTTTCTTTTAAGGAAAAAAAATCACATGGTTGCAATAAGTAATACTCCCTCCTCCTACAAACATAGATCGTTTTGGCCTTGGACACACAAATTTAGTTGGTATAAACTTTTACCCTTCCACATAAATAAGGAATTGCTTAAATTTCAATTTACTACCCATTCTCTTATTAATTAACCCAACTTTTTAATTAGCTGTCCTAAAAAAATCCAAAATTTGAAGGAATTTAAATTTTTCAATATTTTTTCACCAAATTGAAATTGGGATACAAAATTGTTTTCCGACAAATTTGAATGCTCTATTTGTATTAGTAAAGAAAAACATTTTGAATTCTTTAGTATAATTAAAAAACATTTGTATTAGAATTGAGTAAGCTCAAAAGACATTTGAAGGGTTGAATGCTTTTCTTCTAACAATTAAAATGTACATATTACTATCAATTGTAATTGATGTAAATGTAATGTTTGATTAAAAAGTTGAACCATTTGTTGAAGAAGACAACCAATCGTTGACAGACATGGAAGCAGAAAAAAGGAAGTCAACAATGACATAGAAAAGGATCTGGTCCATGATTCAAGTTTTGGTAAGTTTGACATATAAGAGGATCTGGAAGTTTTGGTAAGTTTTACTTATAATTTACATTTACTTAAATATGATATCATCTTTATGAATCAATTTTGGTATATTTTGTTAAACTTGCCTAAAAGTGGCAACCTTAATTTGTGCCATTAATTTGTTGTATTTTTCACGAGCCGCAAATGTACGACAACATGAAAGTAATAGTGGCATGAACTAGTGTTGGTACCGATTTTATCAAATCCACAAGGACGATTTTAATGCTAATTTGTAATTTAATTAAGAAATAAAGTTAGACAACTTTGATTTTGATTTTGCAAAGGAAATTGCCAATTAAATTAATCTATCTAAATGAAAGTAATTAAATGTGGTCATAAGCTATCGAAAGAATATCCTAGGGAATCTAAGTCACCCAAGTTGTATCCTTCAAGTCCAATAAAATTAGGAAGCCACCAAATTGGTGTGATGATGGGTGAATTTTTTAAAATCCACTCGTTTTGAGGTCTCGGTGATGGAGTTTCTAGCACCTCACTAGAACACCGTCGGTCGGCATGAATAACGTAACACATAAATCGCATCAAGCCCCAAATTCAATTGCCTCCCTAGTCAATAGGCAATTGACCATCGGTCAATGCACTATATGTTCTAAGGTTGTGTTTCCTCAAATCCAAGTGCAAAAGCCCTAATGGTCATGGTTGCTTTCAAACCCTATGATATATACCTACTCGATCAAGGTAAGCATAGCAAAACACACAAGAATACATAAATTAACACATTGAATTGAAAGAACCAACACATTCATATTGAAATCAAAAGGAACCCAACTTGGGGTCCAAAAACCCTTAGAACAAAAGTGATTACCTTATAAACGGGTTCAATACAACATAATTCATTATAGAAATACAAGAAATCATGAGTTCAAAAGAAATCTAATATTCAAAACTTAATATCCAAGTGTCCACAAGTCTCACTTCAAGTCCTCAAAAGCAAAAGATGATAATTCTACATACCACATTATTATATATAGTCCAGGGGTATTTTTGTCCAAAAGAATGGACTCAAGACTCTATAAAACATCCAAAAGTGATCTGATCGATGACGACGCTAATTTGGGTGCTGAGTTGCTAGTGTCAACACTAGGGTCTGAAGATAATGTATATGACTGGCAGCTTTGCAGTGAGGCACCAGGTAGGGCACTAGGGCGCCAGGGTTAGCGTCAGGTTAGACAAGCCGCTGAAGTGTAGTGGTGAGGCGCTAGGTTGGTGGTGAGGTTGCATGTGGGATTTTGGGGTGCCATGTAGGGCGCTGGGGTGTTAAGGTCAGCGCCAGACCAAATAAGCCACTTGAGTGTGGTGCTGAGGTAGGTGTATGATGCTAAAGTGTTAGGGTCAGCGCCTAAGGCTGAAATTTGGAATTTTTATCTCCTTATTCGCGCTTCGACTCCTCGTTTCGCTCTTTAGTCTTCCCACTTGACTTGTTATTCCATTTTATTGCCTTTTGGACCTAACACATGCAAAATACACCAAATAAGTATAAACTTACCATTAATTTCTCAATATGTTGAGTGAATACTACTAAAAAACTCATAACAATATGCTAACCATCACACCCCTAACTAAAGATTATCTTAGTCCCTAGGAAATAAATATGCACAAAAGAGATGCAAATTATTTAAACCAACAATCTAAGCATGAATAACATCGATCCACAATTCGAAAACACTGAGCATATGCAAACACAACTTATTCCTATATTCAGTTATACTTATCTCTCGATCTTAGTGGCATCTTCTAATCTCAAATTCAAACAAAACATTAATTCAACACAAGGCCTTTCAATTGCCCACAAACCTATCCTCTCAACTCAACCTTTACAAGAATCCACTTTCAACAACCCAAGTGTAAATTCGAAAGTTTAGCCTCAACTAATAGAGAGAATCCACAAAAAAGATTTGAAACCTCAGTTATTTTTCATTTAAAGCATCAACTTCCAAGAGATTGTATTAGCTTATTTTTTGATCCATTCTCAACTATCGTCAAAGTTAAAAAGGCCAATGATCCTTAAGTTTTTACTTGTTTGTAAGGGGCCATGGCTTTGGTTATCAAAAAGTTGATACTTATGCTCAAATATAGTTAGATAGAATTCACAACCCTTTCATTACAACCATAGCACTTACAAAGAACAAACTCACAAAAATATAAACACTTATTTCATTTTGGAGTTTCAATCATAAATTCTTTTTTTCATCACACCTGTCCATATGTTTCTTTTTCTTTGGACTTTATTTGGTGGACTCATTCATTTTCTTTCGACATTCCCTTTGTTATCGGGTTTGTTTCACTTTTTCACTCATATTTTACAAACTTTTTTCATTATGGTTAAGGGTTGCTCATCTCTCTAACTTTAGGTGGTTTAAGGCTTTTTGGCTCCGGACTGTGTTTGATGCCAAGGATTCATGATAAGCAAGGATCAATGGGGTGACTAGTGATATCAAGTGTGGGAAGGATACATAGGATATTGAATAAAACATTTAAACAAGGCCTAACCCTTCTCCTCAATCCCTTAATTTTTTGCATTTATCAATTCGAATGGATTTAGCACAAATCCTAGAATCCCTAAATCCCCATTAAAGCCCTCCTACTTTCAGTTTATCCCCTTTTATATTAGCATAGGTCCTTACTTACACCAAGTTTTACTGGATAATCCTTGACATAGCTAAGCTAAACACTTAAGCACATGTGAGCTTTACTCTTCCCCAAGTCTTTTGTCTCATTGGCTTGATAGAGTTTTTATCCTATACTATCATCCACATAAGATGATAATCAATAGAATAACATTATTTCCTATTACAAGCACATAATACCCAATGATGTAATCATTCCCAAAATAATAGTCTAAGGATGCAAGCTAACCACCCCAAACTTATTTTGTTCAGTGTCCTCAATGAACCTTGATGCCATGTCATACATCACCAATAATATTCTCGATTTACCGACTACTTGGATATGTAGTGAGACAAGTACGGGGTCGGTCCTACATAGACTGAGAAGGATTTTTAGTCTACAACTAAAAGGAAATGGGGTTTGAATTTCTAATTAACCTAATCTAGAAGAGATAAACTAAAAAACTTACACTAAATAAATAAAATAATACATAGATAACTGAAAACAATAATTCCAACGATATAACAAAAGCCTAGATATATAGATCTTTCACAATTGAAAAGTAATTGACTTAATCATCGATTACAAACGATGTCCATTTTATTGGATTCTCATAGGCAAGTTTGAGTATGGTCATTCTGTTTTCCAAGGTCAATGGTAGGAATGAGCGACACTACCATATACTAACTAGACTCGCAAAACCACTAGATATGTTGTAGTTTTTCAACGGGCTAGCAGCCTTAACGTTCAATGAAAACACTACCCTAAGTTATAACTAGCATGAACTTTTCTCCATCTTATACTTTGAATGTACAAGAGCACATCGATTGCCAATAGATAAGACTATATTTGCCACCTGACATAAGTCCCCTTACCGAGTGACGGTAGATTCACTGACCTAGATCTCCTACACCTACCTATGCATTTGGCCACTACATAAGCAAAGCATATTCATGCCAATCTAATGAAAAGCCAATAGACTTAAGATCAATACAACCAAAGTTACAAGGTTCCAATGAAAAGAAACTTCACTTTATAGGACAAAACCTAATGTCATCAATACTTGCAATTGTAGAAAACTTTCAATCCAATAAAGACTAAGTTATTAATACACATATAAACTAATAACAATAATAAAACAAATTAAAAAATACCTTAAAAGTAAAGGAACGAGCACCAAAAATCTAGATAGCTCATTTCTTCCAAACTTAAGAACTAGAGATAAAATAAGATGAGATCCCCTCTTCGCACATCCAACCCTAAGTATTTATATAGGTTGAAAATACAACGGAACAAATTCATTGAATCCAACAAACCCACCAAATTCAAGATCTAAAATTCTTAGATTCTTTCAGTTCCACACTGTATAACCAGTACATCTATGAAGAATTGCTGCTCAATCATTATGATGCTCTATTTTTTCCCGATTTATTTTGAATTGGGTCCAATGATGTCATAGTGCCCTACATACACACCATGGCGCTACCTAGGCGTTGGGTCTATTTTGGATTTTTGATTCTCGATTTTCTTCTAGGTCTTTGTAAGATTTTTCTTGGTCCAAGTTCAGTGTCAAATCTTCAATATGCATAAGTTAAGCCCATCGATTCCTGGAGATGTTTGACTAACTGGAGGCGTTGAGCCTTTTTTCTCTGATTCTTGTGGGAAATCTCTCCTTTTCATCAAATAGCCTATTTTAACCTTGAAAACACAAAACAACAATTTATTAGTATAAATAATGATAAAGTGTCAAAACTCACCACAAAAGTGTACAAAAACATAACATGTCCGTTGACTTATCAAATACCCCCAAACTTAGATAATTGCTCATGCTAAGCAATGGAGTATAACATAATAAACTTGCATACATAAATTATAATTCAGCTCCTATAAATCCTACCTCTAATTTAAGTGGTTTTGTCCAAATTGTTTTAACAAACTTCCCAAATGGAAATAAGAACACTCAAGCAAAACTGGTTACTTTGAGTCGAGATATTTCGACCACTTTCCTAAGGAATACTCCGCCAAACACTAGGCTTCATCAAGACTAAAGCCATCTATTAATTACAAGTTGCCTCAAAACTTTTAACAAGCCGAAAACACACAATATCTAAATAGGGCATTAAATACTAAGATTTCACAAATAGAAACTTATACAACCATTCCACTGGCATATTTAAAACATCGTTTAGGGTCAATAGTACTTTCTTTTAGGTTATTATGGCTGGGGTGGCGTAGCAAGGAAATGGATATTAAAGGATTCAAAGCATTGGAAAGACTTACTTAATCTAGGTACAAACACTCGAGCTAAATCTTTTTATTTGAGGAGTTTTTATAGATTTTCGCCTTTATTCATTTCATTCATTTATATTCTCTATTTTCTTTCGCCAAATATAATTTTTAGTACCGTTTCTGATCCATTTTCAATATATTCCTCTTTTCTCACTTTTTCTCACCACTAGATTCCCTGCTACTTTTCCTGTAGAATCTCTGGGACACTCTATTTTTTATTTACAAACTCCTATTAGTACTTTTCACTTCCGCTATGATTAAGTTAGCCTTACAATATGGTAAAAGGATTATAAGGATCTTGGGTTATGGTTTCATGTTAGGTGATGAAGGAACCAGTCTGGGTTGTTCAATTGGGCTAAATAGGGATGAATTATAAGTAGGCTAAGACTAATTGCTAAACAAATACTACCTACGCCTTCCCCAAACTTATTCTTTAGTTATACTCGGTCTGAAATGGATGCAAACCCATTCTAAAATCTTTAGAGATTAAGTTTACTCTTGTCCTATTATGATCTTCTACCCGCTTTCATATCTAGCATAGAGCCTCGCCTTTACACTAACACTTGTTGATGTAGCCTATGCTAGTAAACTAATCACAAGAACCTGAAGTTTCACTTATGCTTTATGTAAGGTCTGTCTATTTTATGGCATTTATTAATCCACATTGAATTCTCAAATTGTCAATCATATTCTAAGCTAGAGTTAAACATTTATTTAGGCTCAAAACAAATGGAAAAAAAAAAAAAAAGAATTCACATGTTTAAAGATGTGTAACAACCTACCAAACCATGAATCCATGAAATAAATGAAATCGTATTACCTGTATTTCACCAAAAATTTTGAAAAAAATTCTAAAAATTGCCAAAATTTACTAAAAGTCCTTACGATCCATCCATGCATTCCATCCAATTATATACCTACATACTGCCAAACTTGTCTTGAACCTTGTCCTCAATGTTCAAGAAAGTGAAACAACCATACAAAATTCAAAAGAATAAGTCAAATTAAAATGGAAGGTAAGAAATGAAATGGAATGAAGTGGTAAAAGTAGAAGCAGACAACAGGCAAATACTATGAAACAAATACATGAATTCCTCATTTAACAAATACAAAACAATTATGATTACTAAACTTTGATAAATAGTTACTTGAAAAGTGAGTATGTCAAATTTCTCAAATCTAATCCATTTGTTTTTCAACTGTGGCATCCACCACTTATTTAAAGCAGTAAATATCTATTCCTAATCCCAAGCTACTTCGCTGGGTTGCCTTCCAGCAGCGTCGGTGTTTAACATTGATGGCTCGACATTTTCAACATTTATTCCTAATTGGGTGATATATCAGTACCTATGAACTCGATCATTAGGAACCTTACATTATCAAAATATGGCATCAGTGGTGTCGACATCAAGTCATACTCTTCAGAAAGGGTAATAACTTCCTTATCTTGCATCAGAATGATTAACTTGTGCCATCTCATTAAGATCGCCTTGCTTTCCATATCAATCAATATCTCAGTAGAATGCATGAAAGGCCTCTCGAGTATCATAATATGCTTCATCAATCCCGAAATGTTAAAAATGTAGAAGTCCACCTCATAAATGAATCAAGTGACATACATGCGGACATTCTTCTTCATCTTGACCGCGGTGATTGTCTTGCCCTTTCCCAAGGTGATTTCCCACATTTTTAGTGTTCATGGGCAGAAATTGGCTCTTTTGAATAATGATAAAGGCATGACATTGATTTCCGTTCCAGTGTCCAGAAGTGCTTTCTCAAAATTTTCTACATTGATTCTTACAAGAATCGCTATAGGGTCTGGATCCTCCATTTTCATTGGCCGGTAGTAGTGCTACTTTTAGCATCGATATCCCTTTCTTTTTCTGCTTGTTTTTCACTTGGCCTTTTGTGCTTTTGGCTTCCTCTATATAAAGAACTCAACTTTCTCGGTAGAAGCTTCCTCTTTCTTACTTCTTGTTGTGTTTTCATTAGCCTTCTCCACTGGCTTTGCCTTCACCCAACATTCCTATTTTGGCTTGCTATCCAAAGTCATGACATATAATGCCTTACTAATACCTCTTATATGATCAGCCGGTGATTCAATTGGCTCCAAGTCAACTCCGTCTTTCATGGTCCTGTTGAAGTTTTCATAGAAGGGTTTCAACCAATGTATGTTCACTTTGAAAGTCTTCCCACTCTCCATACTCTGTGTTTTAATAGCATCATGGAATAATGTTTTAGTAACAAGAAATGGACCCACCCATTTAGGCCTAAGCTTACCTTGGTATATTTATAACCTAGAAATGAAGAGGAGGACTTTTTGACATATATCAAAGGATTTCCTTGTTAGATGACAATCATGATAAGATTTCTTCTTATCCTTGTAAATCCTTGCAATCTCATATGCATCATTCCTAATCTTTTCTAGTACCTAAATATCCAATTTTCGCTCAACACCAATTTCATTGTAATTCATGTTACAACGTTTGACTCCCTAATATGGTCTATGTTTTAACTGTATAGGGAGATGACATGTTTTTCCAAAAACTAACCTATATGGAGACATTTCAATAGGTGTTTTAAAAGCTGTCATGTATGTCCTTAATGCATCATTAAGGCATAGAATCCAATCTTTCCTTGATGAGTGAAAAATTTTCTTAAGGATATATTTGATCTCTCTATTAAAAACTTTAACTTGGTTATTGGCTTGGAGATGATAGGTTCTAGATATCCTATGGGTGACACTATATTTCCCAAACAAAGGCTCTTTGAAGTGAGTTCCTTTATCACTGATGATTGAGCGTGCAGCTCCAAATCTTGTAAAGATTCATGACTTTAGGAACTTGACTAATGTTTGAGAGTCATTAATTTTAGTGGCTTTAGCTTCAACCTATTTTGAGACGTAATCCACCACTAACAGAATGTAAGTATTCCTATTAGAAGGTGGGAATTGACCATGAAATCAATACCCTAGATGTTAAAGATCTCATAGAAAAAGATATTAGTCATTGGCATCTGATCACTTGGTTGCAATGACCCGTACTTCTGATAGTTAGGACAAGTTTTGGTGAAGACATAAGCATCATGGAATAGTGTAGGCCAATAAAATCTACATTCCAAAACTTTCCTAGCTATACGTTGGGGACCGAAATGATCGCCATATGGATATGAATGATAGTGAAACAAGATAGAATGAGTTTCTTGCTGAGGGAAGCCTCTACAAATCATTTGATCTACACATAACTTCCATAAACATGTATTATACCATAGATAATGCTTCGAATCATACACAAGCTTTTGCTTTTGGGCATGTCAGTAGTCCAATGGTAATTGATTGGTGGCTAGATACTTAACAAGGTTAGTATAATGAAACCTCAAAAGACACTACATAAACATGTTCATCAGGGAACTCATCATTGAGAGCAGTAGGTGGTTCTCCATTCTTTAGGCGACTGAGATAGTCTGCCACTATATTCTTGGCATCTTTCTAGTTTTTGATTGTAAGATCGAACTCTTGAAGTAATAATATCCAACTTATTATTCTAGACTTAGTCTCCTTCTTCAAAATTAGGTAACATAAAGCTGCATGGTCTGAATAGACAATGACATTGATACCTAGCAAAAAAGGCATGATCTTTTTAGTGCAACGACGACTGCAAGGAGTTTTTTCTCAATGGTGGTGCAAATCATTTAAGCAACATCTAAATTCATAGATGCATAATAAATCGCATGAGATTCTCTCCCTAATTTTTGTTCTAACACGACTCCCATAACAAAATTGCTTACATCACACATAATCTTAAAAGGAAGCGACCGATTAAGCGCTTTGATAATTGAGGTAGAGATGAGTATAGCCTTTAGTATGGAAAAGGCTTCTTAAATTTATCATTAAATACAAATGGAACATCTTTATGAAGTGATCAACACATAGGTTGGGCTATCTTGGAAAAATCTTTGATAAACCACCTATAAAAGCTCGCATGACCTAGAAATGCACGTATCTCTTTTATAGTAGAGGGGTAGGGCAAGGTACGAATGACATCTACTTTTACTAGATCGACTTCCTAACCTCTTGATGAAACAATATGACTTAAAATGATCCCTTGGTCTACCATAAAATCACATTTCTCGTAATTGAGAACAATATTTTTTTAATGCATCAAGACAACATTTTGGTCAAATTGTCAAGACAACTGTCAAAAGAACGTCCATAAATGGTGAAATCACCCATGAAGACTTTAATGAAGTTCTCGACAAAATCAGAGAAAATGCTTACCGTGCACCACTGGAATGTTACGGGTGCATTGCATAACCCAAACGACATGCGCTTGTAAGCAAATGTTCTATAATGACAGGTGAAGGTGGTCTTTTCCTAATCTCTGAGTGTGACGAGAATCTGATGAAACCCTGAATACCTATCTAAAGAACAGTAATGCGATTTCCTAGCCGGACGCTGAAGCATCTGATCTATGAATGGCAAGGGGAAATGATCTTTTCATGTGGACGCATTGAGTTTTCAATAGTCAATACAAACTCGCCATCTGTTTTGGATACGGGTAGGTACTAACTTTCTCTGGGCATTGGTTACAATAGTTACTCTAGTCTTTTTAGGTGTGACTTACACTAGACTAAACCATTTACTATCATAAATTAGATAAGTCATCCCTGCATCCAGAAGTTTCAGAATCTCCTTCTTGAGTACTTCCATCATAGGCGAATCTAATCGCCTTTAAGCTTGCATCGAGGGCTTGTAGTTATCCTCTAGATTTATGTGTGCATATGGAAAGGTGTAATCCTTTGATATCAACTAGTATCCATGGTATCGCTTCCTCGTAGTCTCGTAAGATGCGCACTAGTCTTTCCTCTTCTAATTTTTAGAGTTTGCTGAAAATGATTACTAGAAGTTATTCATTCTCACCTAAGTAGGCATACTTCGGGTGATCGGGAAGGCATACTTCAGGTGATCATGAAGCTTTTTCAAATCAAGCTTTGGGGATTTATTGAGCGAGGGATTGAGCATGGGACTAGAAAAGAACAAACCATAGGGACACGGAGTTTGAAACAAATTTTATTAGACCTTATCTACTAAAAGACATCTTCAACATCTTTGTCCAGTGAACATATATGCTCCAAATCATCATAAGTTACTCTTTGATAGACAATTGAGCGCAACGTATCTCCCATATGATACTCAATACTTGCTTGTACAAACAGATCAATTATGTGACGACCCTCCCCTGACTTAGGGTCAGGTCGCCCGACCCAAACCATTACCCAAGCCCAAGTACCTAAATCGAACTCGAGCAATAGCTTGGTTCATCTGAACAAAACATGTACAATGAAAATAACTATATGAATGGATAGTAAATGTGGATTCAAGGAAATAAAACATCCACAAACCTATTATAGTAAAAATCCATGAAATGGGTTTCCTAATAGTCTATTCAATTTAAGATATCCCAAAAAGCTTCTATAAGTTCTAATTAAGACAAGGAATGGTTTAAACTACCTAACAAGTATTAAAATACAATCGAAATTCATAAGTTCTCAAAATAAAATAATTAAATAATAGGAGCACGCCAGGCTCACAATGCAAGGGAAGACTTCAAGCTATCTCCTTTACCTTGCCGCAATCTAAACCATATGTAAAAGGCCATGAAATGTAAATGGGATGAGTTAAAAGGGAAAACAAAGCCCGATAAAAGGAAAACCTTGCTTAAACATCAAACACGCAAGTACTATTTGATAATAATGCAAGATCTAACATGAAGTTGAAATCAAATCGTCAAGCATTGAGTATAATTAAGTACAAACCATCCATTCTATTAATTTAAAAAAAGTTCCAAGCTGGATTAAACCATAATAGCAAAAGGTTTAAAAATCATAAACGAAATCAAAGCATTCATGCAAAGGGGCCCACAACAGATATACCATAAAAGAATAATAATAATAATTTGTTGTTCCATTCAATGCATACTAGTTATTGAGTTGATTCCGATAACTGATTCCCTTACTTTTGAGGTGATAAAGATCACTAGTGAGCATAATGGCCGTAGTGTCTTCTTAATGGTCCCATCAAACTAATAGTAAGTTTTTCCAAACCATCACTGATATGTGCACCAAGATGACTTAGGGATTTCATGAGAAGTTGACCACCGCTCATGTCCTTAGTAATTAGCCACTAAATATTTTATGAAGAAATAACCCCATCTCCTTAGCTAGGTGGGGTAATCTCAACTCTTTACCCATGAGAGGGTTATCCAACTCCTTAAATAAGAGTAGGTAGTTCCATCTCCTTTTCTAGGAGAAGGTAGTCCAAAGTTTGGTCCAACACGCATATATCCCATAGATAAGTAAAATCAAGTAAATAGCACAATGCAACCCATTCCTAAGTCTAAGTTTCAAATCATGAATCTTAATTATCTAATAACATGCCATATTTGATAGAGTGATGCTCCTCACTTACCTCGACTTGTCGCAAATCCATTCCTGGTCTTTGCACGTATGGGGTTTTATGTGAATTGTTTCGCGAATCTATACAATTTAAGACATGACACATGTAACAGCCTGTTTTAACGAATCCCGATTAACTGATAAATTACGGATTAGTATCATAAGCTCAGACCCACGTGTACGTTGCGGAAACATTTATGACACGCCCGATCGGGAAAATATGTTATTTTTGTGGGGCGATTGTTATTTATTTTACTATTAATTAATAGTTCGCGCCGCGTTAATTGAGAATTTCATTTAGTCGCGTTGTGCGCGTGTAGTGATGAGAGTGTGCGACATCGCGGTGTGTGCAAAGCGCGAGTGTACGGGGTAGTATGAGGTCTACTTGTCACATCACATCACACATCAAATCAACCTATCCCTTATCATTTCTTTATTTCTCTCCAAATAATAATAATAAAAAAAACTTGCTTTCTTCAAATCAAGAGAGAAGAGAGCGAAAGAAAATAGAGAGAGAAGGAGAGTGAGAAAGAGACGACAACAAGAGAGTGAGAGAGATCGACCGGAGAGAGAGACAAGAAGGAAAGAGCGGCGGCGGCGGAGCGATGGGGCGGCAGAGAGGAACAACGGCGGCTATGGCAACTGCAGTGGCACACCGGCTGGCAGCGGTGAATGAGACGCGGACGGCGAGGTGGTTGGGCAGCGAGCAGCGGCGGCGGACGATCAGCGACGCAAGCAGCGGCTGCGAGCAGGGCGGCGTCGAGAAATGGTGGCGGCAGAAGATTGAGGGCGACAACAATGCCGGCGTGGTGTCGGCGGTGTCTTCGACAACGGCGATGGCGAAGTGCCGCCAGCGTCGGCCGCGCCACGCAGCAGCCGGCCGGCTGGAGGCGAGAGCGGCCGCGTCGGAAAGGCGGCGGCGACGACGACGATGCTTGACGCGACAACGATGATGGCGAGGCAGTGGCGTCACCGAAGGTGGCGCAATAGCGGCAGCGGCGCGGTGGTGGCGCCGGCAGCTATGGGTGGCGCGTTTCGGAACAATCGATCCCTGGTTTGGTTCGAAAAGTGTGCAAAATATTAAACTTTTTGGAATAAAAGTTATTATCTCAAATTTTGGTATCACATTATAATTCATTTAATGAAACTCTAAAATAACAAAAAATTGTATAATTGAACACACAGGGACTTAGGCTACCATAGTCGAGTGTCGGGTACGTATCTCGAGGCGAGTGCGGGACGTTTCGAAGGCGTTGAGGTAAGTAATCCCATGAGAAAATTAGTTAAAATTCAATTTATGACAGTTACTTTATTTTGCACTCTAAATTATTTCAATGCGCTATTTATTATTGTTCAATTACTGTTCATCCACTCCCACGTGTGTATGTGTGTTTGTCGACGGGGTCGGCATGGCACGGACTCACACCCCGGGGCTAGCTACCCCGCGCTGTTCGAGTAATTGGCCATGTTAGGGCTACGCAGTGACTATTCTCTGCAAAACCCATAGGTTGAGAGATGTTTGACGTAGTCCTAATTCTACGTCAATGGTTCCTCTCGAGAGATGTTTGGATGGGGTTCTACCGTTCAATGGTTCCTCTCATTCGACCGTGAGATGTTTGGCGAGGTAGTCTTCAATGTTTCCTCTCGGTTTAGCTACAAAGATTCCCGGATGTCGACTAGGGTTCTCTGTCACGCTACACTCGTGTCCAAATTTGACTTCTCAATGACTTATTTTCATGCGAATTTCCTTATTCTTGTCATTTATTTAAATTGCATGAATTGTAGCCGTTTCATTGGAATTTGTGAATATTAGCTAACGTTCTCTGGGATTTACTCACTTGGGATTTGTCATTATTTTTGGTGAAAATCGCAGATCTTGCGACGAGCCGGGGCAAGGGCATCTCAGGCGACTACATCTGAGTTAGGAGAGCCTGTCATTTTTGCGTAGGTGTTATATGTAATTATTTATTATTTTTATGAATGTTTTTGGAGGACTTGTATACCTGATACATGTATATGTTCACCTTTTGTACTTATGTCGCTCGTTAATATACGTGGTATCTACTGTCGGGTTTCCACACTTTAGGGTTATTTATACAAATGCAAACTTTTCTTCCATATGGTGTTTGCATGTTTTAAAGGGCTTCCGCTTGATATTTAATAATTTAAATTAATCGTGAATAACTTAACTTAATCAATTTAATGTGAATATCCATAAAATCTTCCATAAACACTAATTTAAGGCGAATAAGGTACGTATAAGGGTGTAGGTCGTAGGCAATCAAAATTAAGTGTGTAGTGACGTGGCATGCTTTGTGACTTGTCTGGTGACATGGCGGTACCCGGTTTGCCTCGGTATTTGGGGCCGTCACAGTTGGTATCAGAGCTTAGGTTCAGGCGAACCTAGGGGAAACTTTAATACATATACAACCGAACAAAACTTAACAACAAATATTAGATGTGGAAACCCGAAGATCCTAACTTAGAACTTTAGTTAGGAAACAAAGTGAGCGGGTAGTACTGTGACTTATATGTGTATGTATTATTGATTGTAATGCTTATGTACACGTATTACGACGCCGATTTGTGGCACGTTTATCATTTTTAAATTCGACATGGATGGACGACCAGTTCTTCATACGGATGATGAAAGCCAGACGAGCGGCTTAACACTTGCCGATTCAAATCAGACCTTGCGCGACACCACCGCACTCTATAGTTTAATACTCGAGGAGGTTTTTCGATTGCTTCGAGCGCATGCAGTGGTAATACCGGCCCCTGCCACACTTGCCGCCACCACTACCGTAGAGCAGACAGTTGTCACACTGACTGTTCCGGCGACCTCGCTCACGACCACCACTACCGAGATTACATTCGAGACATTTTTATCAAGGGAGGCGAAGTTGATTAACTAGTTCATTCGTGTCCAGTCAAGCTACTATCATAGAGGCAGAGACCCAGAGGTAGCTGGGAAATGGATCGTTCACACGCGAAACGTCATGAACTTTTAAGGATTCACAACGCATACGAGATAGGATTTTAGGATTCATGATTAGAGGAGATGCATCAGTATGGTGAACCGCCCACACAGCCGCCCACGGAGAGCCGAATACTTGGGCAAAGTTCAAGAAATTCTTCTATGATTTGTATATCCCGATCGAGGCTCAGCTGAGACTGAGAGATAAGTTGTTGACGCTGAGGCATGATGGCCAGATGGTGGCGTAAAAAATGGAGAGATTAACACCTGCTTACCTTGCGATGGATGTAATTGGAACCGAGCGACTTCAGGTCCATGATTTTATTCTAGGACTCGACTAGAGATTGAGGGAGCGCAGATTGTACACAAAGTCTAGTAAGTGCGAGTGTTTACGCTCAAGGGTGAAGCCCTTGGGACACGTGATTAGCGACATAGGTACTTTAGTAGACTCGAGTAAGATTCACGTCGTCATCGACTGGCCTACACCAGAGTGCGCGACAGACATCAGGAGCTGTTAGGATTGAGAGAATAGTATCGACGCTTTGTACGGGACTTCTCCAAAATTGCAGCGCCGATGATTAGATTGACCAAGAAGTGTCCTATTAGTCCAGTGAATGCGAAGTGGCCTTCACCGAGTCGAAGAAGAAGTTGACTTCTGCATCGTTGTTGGTGTTGCCTAAGTCGGCCAAAGACTTGACTATTCTTACGATGTTTGTGACATAGACTGGTATGCGTACCGATGCAGGGAGACAAGTAATAGCTCATTTATCGAATTAGTTGGGGACTCATGTGAGGAGTTGTCCAACATACAACCTAAAGCTCATAACATTCATGAGTCTTTCAGAGGTCCAAATACCGCAGAGGTACATATTTACGGTCAGATGCGAGGATCGACAGTATCTATTCCAGGCATCTTAGAATGTCAAAGAGCTGATGTAATGCATCAGAGGTTCAGAGACATGACACAAAGTCTAGGTTGCCCAGATTGGCGCGAGTCCGTTGATGAGTAGTTGATACACCCAGGTAGATTGTGGGTTCTTGCAGTGGCAGAGTTATACGATGGTATTCTTCAGGAGGCTCACAACTTCAGGTACACAGTGCATCCCGACATGACCAAAATGTAGCATGATATGCGACGGTTATTTTGGTGGTTAGGGATGGAGGCAGATGTCAGCCAGTATGTTGGGAGTTGCGAGGTGTGTCAGCAGGTTAAGGACGAGCACAGGAAGCCTGGTGGACTATCGCAGTCACTGCCTATCCCATAGTGGAAATGGGAACACATCATTACGGACTTCGTCAGTGGGTTTCCGATGACTTTGTGCAAGCACGATGCCCTTTGGGTAATCGCGGATCGACTGACATAATCAGCGTATTTTATCCAAATCTCCATGAACTGTAGTTTTCCACAGCTGAGCATGCTCTTCGAGCGGGAAATCATCAGACCGCACAGAGTGCCAGTATCTATCGTGTTAGATAAAGACAGTCGACTTACTTCGCAACTTTGGTAGGCCATGCAGGAACAGTATGGTACCGGATTGCGGTTCGACACGACTTTTCATCCACAGACTGACGGACGGTCTGAGAGACTTATTCAAATCCTTGAGGACATGCTCAAAGCCTGTATGCTACAGTTTGGAGGATCATGGGATGAGGATTGCCACTTTGTGAGTTTGCCTACAATAATAGCTATCAGGCTAGTATTGAAATGCCACCATTCGAGGAGCTATATAGGAAACCATGCATATCACACAGAGAAAATTGTGCTGATTTGTCAAGAGGTTACACGCCGTTCAGGACAGACAAAAAAAGTGCGCGAAGTAATACCACGATGTACTGAGTTATAAAGTGGATGATTTGGTTTACTTGAAGGTTTCTCCCTTGAAGGGCCTCTTTGCGGAGAGAGAGTCTACCGTGCGAAGGCGATACTCCACTTGTTCCAAAGTAGAGATTGGATTAAGTTTGCATTTCGGGACGAAATTCCTTTTAGTTGGGAAGATTGTAAAATTTTAACTAATCCCGATTAACTGATAAAATATGGGTTAGTATCATAAGCTCAAACCACGTGTACGTCGCGGAAAAATTTCTGACACGCCTGATTAGGGAAATATGTTATTTTGTGTGGCGATTGTTATTTATTTTACTATTAATTAATAGTTCGCGTCGCGTTAATTGAGAATCTCATTTGGTCGCGTTGTGCGCGTGTAGTGACGAGAGTGTGCGACGTCGCGGTGTGCGCAAAACGCTGGTGTACGCAGTAGTATGGGGTTAAGTTATCACATCACACATCAAACCAACCCATCCCTCAACATTTCTTTCTTTCTCTCCAAATAATAATAATAATAAAATTTTCTTTCTTTAAATCAAGAGAGAAGAGAGAGAAAAAAAGAGAGAGAGAGAAGGAGAGTGAGAGAGAGATCGGTCAGGAGAGAGACGCCCAGGAAAGAACGACGGCGGAAGCAGCGTGAGCTGGGGCAGCGAGAAGCGAGCGGCGGCTTGCGATGGCGGCTTGCAGAAGAAGAATACAAAGTATGACCTCGACAGTGGTGACGCGGTGAATGAGCCGCGGACGGCGAGGTTGCTGGGTAGTGACGGACGGCCAGCGAGCGGCGGCGGCGAACGACCAACGACGCGAAAGTGGCATGGCGAGCAGTGGCGGCTGTGAGGCGGCAGGAAATGGTGGCGGCAGAAAATCGAGGGAGAAAGCGATGCCGACGCGACGTCGACAACAACGCGTAGCGCGCGCCGACACGGTGCCGGCGGCGGCAGAGGCGGCTTTGTTGGCAAGGCGGCGGCGACGACGCGTGACGCAACTACGATGATGGCGAGGTAGTGGCGTCACCAAGGCACGATGACGATAGCGGCAATGCATGTGCGGTGCGGCAGCGTTAGCGGTGGGTGGCGCGTTGCCGGAACACTCGATCCCCGGTATGGTTCGAAAAGTTTGCAAAATTTTAAACTTTTTGGAATAAAAGTTATTATCTCAAATTTTGGTATCACATTATAATTCATTTAATGAAACTCTAAAATAATAAAAAAAAATTGTATAATTGAACACTAGGGACTTAGGCTACCATAGTCGGGTGTCGGGTACGTATCTCGAGGCGAGTGCGGGACGTTTCGAAGGCGTTGAGGTAAGTAATCCCATGAGAAAATTAGTTAAAATTCAATTTATGACACTTACTTTATTTTGCATTCTAAATTATTTCATTGTGCTATCTATTGTTTTTCAATTAGTGTTCATCCACTCCCACGTGTGTATGTGTGTTTGTCGACGAGGCCGACATAGCAAGAACTCACACCCCGGGGCTAGCTACCCAGCGCTATTCGAGTAATTGGCCATGTTAAGGCTACGCAGTGACTATTCTCCGCGAAACTCGTAGGTTGAGAGATGTTTGACGTAGTCCTAAGTCTACATCAATGGTTCCTCTCGAGAGATGTTTGGATGGGGTTCTACCGTTCAATGGTTTCTCTCATTCAACCGTGAGATGTTTGGCAAGGTAGTCGTCAATGGTTCCTCTTGGTTTAGCTACGGAGATTTTTGAATGTCGACCTGGGTTCTCTGTCAAGCTACACTCGTGTCCAAATTTGACTTCTCAACGACTTATTTTCATGCGAATTTCCTTATTCTTGTCCTTTATTTAAATTGCATGAATTGTAGTCGTTTCATTGGAATTTGTGAATATTAGCTAACGTTCTCTGGGATTTACTCAACCGGGATTTTTCATTGTTTTTGGTGACAAATCGCAGATCTTGCGACAAGCCGGGGCAAGGGCGTCTCAGGCGACTACGTCTGAGTTAGGAGAGCCCGTCATTTTTACATGTGTTGTATGTATTTATTTACTATTTTTATGAATGTTTTGGGAGGACTTGTATACCTGATACTTTTTTATGTTCACCTTTTGTACTTATGTCGCTCATTAATATACGTGGTATCTACTGCCGGGTTTCCACACTATAGTGTTATTTATACAAATGCAAACTTTTCTTCCATATGGTGTTTGCATGTTTTAAAAGGCTTCCGCTTGATATTTAATAATTTAAATAAATCGTGAATAACTTAACTTAGTCAATTTAATGTGAATATCCATAAAATTTTCCATAAATACTAAGTCAAAGCGAATAAGGTATGTATAAAGGTGTAGGTCGCTGGCAGTCAAAATTAGGTGTGCGGTGACGTGGCATGCTTGGTGACGTGTCTTGCAACATGGTGGTACCCGGCTTGCCTCGGTATTTGCAAAGTACTTCTGGACATGAAAACTTTCAAATTACAAAATTTTCAATACGACAAAATTGGTCGCTTTTGAGTTAGCTTTAACATGCCACTAGATTGGGTCCATTGCAATTTAAAATGAAGAAGTTATGACCAAATTTCAGAGGCTAGTTCATAACAACAACATACAAAATTTTAAATTTTGTTTTATAATTTAAAAAACTCATAACTTTTGATTTCAAAGCCAAATTAAGAACTTATTAACAACTGGATTATTGGCTTGAAATGAGGAATCTAAAAATATAAACCAATTTGAAAGACTTAAATGTCTACCCTCCGAAAATGATAAAAAATAATAATTGATTTCAAACTTGAAATGGAGAGATGTATATCTAGGGTTGTAGTTTGATCCCTAGATCTTAAAGCTCTATAAAATTAATGAAATGATTTGATCTTATTCTTGAAATCTTTGACTTCAGCGAGAGATGGAGTTCTAAATTTTCTTCTTCTCAAATGTTGCTTTGTATTGCATGTAGAGAATGAGCATTACATTTGCTATATATATATAATTGAATAGACTATATTTCAACCGCACATCTCCTATATGTTTATCCATCTCTATGTAGATCTGGTGGTTCTTACTCATTCGTAACCCCATTAATTAAAATTAGCCTAATATACATTTGTACACCAAGTCTTATGGGGATGGTGACTACATGCATCTCAAGACATATCAATGCTTAGTGTTTTATTTTCTTAACATAGGGCTGATTAATGTAATTTAGACTAATTTAAACTTATAAATATAATCATATAAATTTAGTGTTTTTAGTCACATACTTCACATAATTGCAATCCCATTAACCCTTTACTACTGGCACCTAGTGCCCCGCACCCCGACACGCATCTTGAAGATCGTCTTATTATTACCTTATTTAATTAACTAACTTAGGCTATGGTTTAATTAGGCATCATACTCTATTTCTTAGCCTAGTCGAGCATCCCAAGGTGACTACTACCCGATACCTGTGTCTACACACTTCTCAACGTAACTCCCCGTCACACCAACTCAGCCGATAAAATGTGACACACATGCGATGCAATACAATAATATAATTAATTTTTAAACATTGCACATAAACAACCATAGTCCACAAATAGCATTTAACCTCGATTCTCGTGTCTGAGTTAATTGAGTTGTCCACATAACACTAGAATCACGACCGTTAATCTCAAAGATTAACGATAATCCTTGTTTAGTTAGTTTGGGCCATTACAATTCTTCCCAATTAGAGAGAATCTCATCCTCAAAACTTAGATCACGAGGAACCTCAGGTTCACTTAACCTATCCCCATATGATCACGCCTCACACCTTGATTGTACCATTTTAGGTCCCACAAACACCCCATTGTTGGGTTTTGGGATTCATACGCAGCGAAAAATTTAAAACAATCTTGAAAAACCCCAACATGATAAAAAATAAGTTCTATTAAACTAGATCTACAAAAGTACACGTTAACTTTATCCGTGATTTCCTTCTCCGATTGTTCAATCTCTAATACATTTAATTGCCCGTCTTCTATCAAAAATTCACATACAAACGGTGACTACAATTTGGAGTGGTAGCCCCAAGAGAAAGAGAAAATGTTTTGCTCTCTCCCAAAATCCAAAGAACTCGAAAGTAGCAAAAAACAAAAATCTTATTTCATTTTAGGGTTTCACTTTTTAATTATATGTGTAGATAAGCCCTCAATTGAAATCCTATTCATAACGCAACTATTGTATTTAGGTAGTTTAAGAAAATTACACATATGCCCCTATTAATAAGTTATCATATAAAAAATCGTAAGGGCTTTTATGTCATGAATTTCATCATATAAAATCCATTACTTTGAAAAAATTGAAATTGTGCAAAGCCATTCTTTGTGTGCGACCCAATAGGTTCATGCAACTTTGGCAACGAACCAAAACCATTTTGGTACACAAGTCATAAGTGGTTTCTAGTTAGACATTTTGACTACCCAAGTAGCATGAATATAAAAATTGATAAAACCTAATGAATAAAATATATCATATCCTTTCGTGGTGCAATTTCCTTTGACTAAACATAAAACATGGAAAGACACCCTTAATGTTCAATAGTACTTGTCTTGATCTTTTGGTAAACAAAAATATCCAAGTGACATTGATCATATCAAATCACTTGGACTTGGCCATTATCAGTCTATCATATTAAGGGATCCATTGATATCTTTCTCTATATGAGAGCGAAAATTTTTATCTTAATTACATGCCTTCACATACTATTCCATGGTAACCAATCACAATTTTTATAATCATCCGGTTAAAGACAACATTTAATTATGCAAATTACCATGTTCCCAATATTGAAGTCTATTATAATTTTAAGTCAAAGACTAAATGTTATACTTATCATAAGTAACACCTATGACTTAATCCATGTGGTGTTCTCATAGCGGGTTTGTTCCTTAACAAGTACTCATGATATTAATTCGTATCCCTATATGCATGATCATCACATGACTATCAATCAAAATTTACACTAGTTTTAATTCATTATAGTTCTCCAGTATAATAATCGACTAGGGACATTTAGGATACAACAACAACAACATAGCCTAAGTCCTAAATTAACTGGGGTCGGCTACACAGATCAAACTTTTCCATTTTGCTTGATTAAGTACAATTTATGGTGAGCTTTTCAAATCATTCAAATCCCTCCTAATTAATGCATCCAATGTTAGCTTTCGTCTGCCCCTACCTCGTTGAATTTCTACAGTTTCTATTGAGTCAAGTTTTCTAGTTGGGGCATTTGTAGGTCATCTTTGTAGGTGACCAAACCACCGCAACTGCCCTTCCCTAATCTTGTATCTATTGGTGCTACTCCTACTGGTCTTTGAATTTATATATTTCTTATTCTATCTTTACGAGTTTTACCACACATTCACCTGAGAATCCTCATTTCTACTATGTTCATTTTTTGTAATTGTAGTTGTTTTACCGCCCAACATTCACTTCCATAGAGCATAGCTGGCCTAATTGCGATCCTATAAAATTCTCCTTTTAACTTAGTAGGAACATTTCGATCACAAACCACCCCTGTCGCACTCCGCCATTTCTTCCATCTAGGTTGAATTCTATGTGTGACATCATTCTCAATGTTACCATCATTTTGTATGATCGATCATAGGTATCTAAAGTGGTTTACCTTAGGAACTTCTAATTCCCCTAATTTTACCACTCCGTTGTCTCGATGTCTAGTGTTTCTAAACTCATAGTGCATGTAATCGATTTTCGTCCTTCTCAACTTAAAGCCTTTAGATTCTAATGTATCCCTCAAGAGTTCTAATTTCTTGTTCACTCCAACTAGGTACATTTAAGATATTTCAAGAAATACCTATGGATCTTAATATAAGGTAAACATGTAATTACTTATAATAAAACAACAAATGAAAACCTTAATTTAATTAACTAAAATTATTAGATAAATAATGTTTGTAGATTGAGCTAGGACACATGCCCCAACATCTCCTACTTGCACTGGGGGCCAATCATTCATGTATCTAATACCTAATGACCTAACATGACCACAATGTTTTGCTTGTGGAAGAGCCTTCGTCAAAGGATCTGTAACATTATCTTTTGTAGGAACTCAGTAAAACTTCACTTATCCCATCTCAATGATTACTCGAATGAGATGAAAATGTCTAAGTATATGTTTGGATCGATGGTGTGATCTTGGTTCCTTGGCCCATGCTATCGTACCATTATTGTCGCAATACAAGCAAATAGGGTTAGCTATACTAAGAACCACACTAAGTTCGAAGATGAAATCTTGATCCAAACCGCCTCCTTAACTGCATTGAACGCTGCAATATAATCAACTTCTATTGTAGAATCGGATACAATTTCTTGTTTCGAACCTTTCTAGCTCACTGCGCCTCCATTCAAAGTAAACACATATCTAGATTGTGATATGAAGTTATTTATATCAGTTTGAAAATTTGCATTTGTGTAACCATTTACAACAGGCTCATCTTCCAAACTTTCATAGACCAAAAACACTTCTTTAGTCCTTCTCAAGTGCTAAAGAATATTTTTTTACTACTATCCAATGACTCTCACTAGGATCAGACTAAAACCTTCTTGTTGCGCTTAAAGTAAATGATACTTTAGGTCGGATGCATAACATGATATACATGATAGATCTAATAGCTGATGCATATGGAATCGTATTCATGCGCTCTTGCTCATCAATAGTCTTTGGACACTGAGTCTTACCGAGACTTATACTATGAGACATTGATAATGAACTACTTTTAAAGTATTGCTACTGAACCTATTCAGGACCTTTTCTATGTAAACAGTCTAACTTAGACCGATCAGCCTTTTAAATCTATCCCTATAGATCTTAATCTTAAGGATGTAGGCTCCATCTCCTAAGTCCTTTATTGAGAAATACTTCCTTAACTAAGACTTGACACTTTGTAAGGTTGGGATGTTATTTCCAATAAGTAGTATATCATCAACATACAGTATCAAAAGCTCCCACTGGCCATCTTGTTGCACTAGGGTCATCTTCATTTTTCATGAAACCAAATTCCTAATTTCTTCATCAAAATGAAGATTCCAACTCTGAAAAGCTTGCTTTAATTCATAAATGGATCTTTGAAGCTTGCACACCTTCCCAAAATTCTTATGATGAACAAAACCTTCAGGCTGTATCATATACACATCCCCAAGTAACTTTCCATTTAGATGAAGCTATTTTGACATTCATTTGTCATACCTCATAGTCATAATATGTGACTATGGCAATTAGAATTTTAATGGATTTAAGCATGGCTATAGGAGAAAAGTCACATCATAATCAACATCTTGAGTCTAACTGAAACATTTTGCTACTAATCGTGCTTTATGTATGCACATTTCCAACCATGTCAGTTTCTTCTTGTAAACCCATTTACATCCAATGGTCTTACCACCTTCAGCTAAATCAACCAGGTTCCAAACTTGGTTATCATACATGGATTGCATCTCGGAAATTTATGGCACAAAGCCATTTATCTGCCTCAAGGGTAGACACAGCTTCCTCATAAGTAGTAGGCTCCTTTTGATCCATAAACAATACCTTACTATTTTTAGTAATAAGAAACTCGAATCTCTTAGGCCGATGTCTTACCCGATCAGACCTACGCGGGCCTTATAATACCTGTGGAGGTTCAACTAGTTTAAGACTTTGTTGATCTCCTATTGGCGGTTGACAATTTATTTGTGGTTCTTAAACTTCTTCAAGATTTACTTTATTCCCATTGTCGCCTTTTGAAATTAACTATTTTTTTGCATAAAGAAACCATTTTGAGAAACAAACACTTTGTTTTCAGTGGGTTATAAAAGTAGTATCCTTTAGTTTCTTTAGGGTAATTAACAAATACACACTTAGTAGATTTGGTAGATAATTTTTCTAAAGTTTGTCATCACACAAAAAGCTCACAACCCAAATCTTAAAGAAAGACAAACTTGGTATTTTCCAAACCACAACTCATATGGTGTTTTATTCTCCGCTTTAGAAGGAATATGATTCAGTGTAAATGCAACAGTTTTTAAGGCATAACCCCAAAAGGAAATAGGAAGATCTGCATTACTCATCATAGATAGAACCATCTCCAACAAAGTTCAATTTCTCCTATCGGAAACACCATTCCATTATGGAGTTGCTAGAGGAGTTAATTGTAAGACAATCCCACAATTTCTAAGATGATCATCAAATTCTTAGCTCAAATATTCATCCCCTCGATCGGATCGAAGTGTTTAATAGTTTTACCAAGTTGATTTTGCATTTGATTCTAAAATGTTTGAAACATCTCTGAAAATTCACTTTATGTTTCATGAGAAACACGTAACCATATCTCTGAAATCATCAATGAAAGTAATGAAGTACTGATAGCCACCTCTAGAAACACGTAACCATATCTGCTGAAATCATCAGTGAAAGTAATGAAGTACTGATAGCCACCTCTAGCCATAGTGTTTATAAGACTATATACATTAGTATGTATTAGACCTAATAAATCATTTGTCCTTTCACTGTGTCCAGTAGAGGGACTTTTTTTTCATTTCGCCCACATATTCCATATGATTCAAAATCAAATGAATCTAAAATCCATCTTTATGGAGTTTAGAAATGTGTTTCTCATTTATGTGGCTAAGACGACAATGCCAAAGGTAGGTTTGATTCGAATCATTTGACTTGGATCTTTTTGTATTTACATTAAAAATAGAATTATCTATCGACCTTTTAATGTTTAGAATATAAAGATCATCACACAAATTAGCATTTGCATAGAAAACGTCTTTCCAAGAAATGGAA
The DNA here is from genome assembly GCA_039657365.1 of Stephania yunnanensis. Classification (NCBI taxonomy): domain Eukaryota; kingdom Viridiplantae; phylum Streptophyta; class Magnoliopsida; order Ranunculales; family Menispermaceae; genus Stephania; species Stephania yunnanensis. The sequence goes on from CM077585.1 coordinate 9,491,783, forward strand.
TATTTATTCTTCGCAATAATAAAATTAAAACCATCTAAATTCAAATATGAAACTGAAATGATGTTTCTACTTAAGGCATGGATATAATAACAATTATTTAAAACTAAAACAAATTCACTAGGTAAAATTAACTTATAGTATCATACAACCAACGCAACAACCTTTGCTCTATTTCCTACTTGTAAGATGACTTCTCCTTTATTTAGCCTGCAACTTTTGGTGAGACTTCGCACATTAATACAAATGTGAAATCCATATTCGGTACCCAATACCCAGGAATCACTAGTAGACAAGGTAACTTCAATAGCGTAAATACCTGAAGCAGTAGTTGCACTACCTTTCTATTTTTCTTTAAATCTTCAAGGAAGAGCTTGTAATTCTTGAACCAATGCCTAGGTGCATGGTAGACATGACAATTTCTTTCCTTTTTTTTTTTCTTCTGGGACTGTGAAGTAGAAGCAACATGAGGCTTGAATTGTTCTATAGGCTTTGTGAGAGTCATAATAGCCTTGGCAACTTTAGCCTTGCCTATGCCTTTTTCTTCAGAGCATTTCCTTTCCGAACCATCAAAGCATTAGCAATTGGTTTCTTGACATTTTGCTCAGCAAATTTAAGCATTAAATCCAACTCTGAGATAAACTTCTCCATACTATTGATGTTACAGTTGATCACAAATTATGAATAGCTACCAAACAATGAATCCAGGATCAAATCCGTAGCCAACTCTTGGCTTATAGGAAATTCAAGTATATCAAAATGGTCAATATAACCCTTAGTTTTTAGAAAATGAGGACTAACTGACGCGCCCTCACCTATTTTGCAAGAATGAAGGATCTTGACTGTCTCGAACCTTTCTTGCCTTGCTTTCTATTGGAACGTTTCCTTCAATATCATAGCCATGTCGTAAGCTTCCATGTATTTAATGTCCTTCTAAAGTTCAGGAACCATGGTTGCCAACATAATACATGCAATATCAGTTGAGTCATTGACATGCTTAGTGTGTGCAACCGTCATGGCTCTTAAAGCATTGCTTAATGGTTCTTTTGGAGTAGAATTATCTAGGACATACAACTTGCGCTCATGCTTAAGAACAATTCTCAAGTTTTTGAACCAGTCAAGAAAGTTTGTCTAGAGCAATTTATCCTTCTCAAGGATGGGTCACAGTGATAAGGGATTAGTGTGATTTGAAGAGGCCAAGATCTATAACAAAGTTTATGCAAAAGCTCATTTTAATATAAAGGAATAGACTCCTACCGAATTAATAACCCTCCTTAAAAGTGCTATGTTAATTTATGGACTAAAATTCATGTTTCATTTGATTCCAAGATAGCGAAGGCATGAAATTTGAATTAGGTTATTTAGGTATGTACAATTTACCAATTACATCATATATAACGTTTAGTTGTTTGTATAAGATTATAATATCTTATGTCTCAATATATTTTTTCTCATCTAGTGCCTAAAGCCTAAAACTGTTTTGAAAGCTTTATCAAGACTAACTATTTCAAATAATTGAGTAACCATTACTTAACTTGCCTTCCCAAGATGACACAATTAATTCTGCAGAGGTAGGCCCATATTGATGGGATCGAAGCCTTGACAAGTGTTTAAGAATGGATGACCCTTGACTTAAAATTTGGAAGATGGATTTTTATTTGTTTTTAGTGATCATAATTTAAACAAGATAAATATCATATATTACAATGCATAAACAATCACTAAACAAGGTAGGAAATTATACCAATATTGACTATCATACGAATTTCCTTGCGCTATGAACAATTAACGACAATTATTTATTTATTTATTTATTTTAGACATTGAATTTCAATTCAGAAAATCGAGAATCGCCTAATATTTCTCATTATTTTAGTCAATCCAATTAACTAAAACAACCCCTTATTTTAATTTTAAAAAATGTTAATTAAAATGTTTCTTATTAACTCGGACCCATCTTTAACTTAATATCTTTTTCTAATCTAATTAGAATTTAAGATAATTTGAATCCTTATCGAATTAGAATTTGTTATATATCTCACCATCTTAGGATTTATAATTCTTATTCGATTACAAATTTATCTCCTATCTAATAAGACTATATTAATGGATAAGCACAATGAGATATATGATCAAAACCAATTTCGATTCTTATTCATACAAAACATGTAATTGAATCAAGAAACAAAATATTAAGCATGCATTCAAAACCATAATCATATTAAATTAATCATATTAACCTAATCATGATTTCTATCATTGAGGCATACATAATTATTAAACAAAAACCAAATATGTATTCAACACTAGAATCATATTAACCTAAACATGACTTCTACCATGAACATACAAAATTCTCATTGTTAAATATTAAAACATATGTTAATCGAAATATTCTAAACTTGAATTTTATCATTGAATCAAATCGTGCATATGTATCAAATACATGAATTAACAACATGCTTTAAAACTAATTCTTGGTAACAATTATCACAGAACCTATATGTACATCATATATATATACATAAATCAAGATCATGTCTTCACACATATATCATATATACATTAGATAAAACATGCAAATGTTTAATAAAACCGAGCCTATGTCTCTGTTACATTGTTGGGTTTTGGGGTTCATATGCAGCAGAAAAATCAAATTAATTTTGAAAAACCCAACAGGATAAAAAATAAGTTCTACTAAAGTAGATCTACAAAAGAAAACCTTACCTTAATCCATGATTTCCTTATCTGATTGTTCGATATCTAAGACATTCAAGTGCCTGTCCTTTATCAGAAATCCACATATGAATGCTGACCACAATTTAGAGTGCTAGTCCTAAGAGAGAGAAAATGTTTTTCTTTCTCCCCCAAGATCCAGAGAACTTGAAATTAGCAAAAAATGAAAATCTTATTTCATTTTAGGGTTTCACCATTTATTTATATGAGTAGATAAGCCCTCGCTTAAAATCTAATTCGTAATACAACTATTGTATTTAGGCAGTTTAAGAAAATCATAAATACGCCCATATTAATAAGTTATCATATAACAAATTGTAAGGACTTTTATGTCATTAATTTTATATTATAAGATTCATACTTTGGACCAATTGAAATAACGCAAAGCCATTCTTTGTGCGTAAACCAATAGGTTCATGCGACGTTGGCAAAGAACTAAAACCATTTTAGTACACAAGTCATAAACGATCTCTAGCAAGATATTATGTCTACCTAAGTAGCATGAATATCAAAATCCACACAACCTAATGAATAAAATATATCATCCTTTTGTCGTGCGATATCCTTTGAATGACATAAGGCATGTAAAGTCACCCTTAATGTTCAATCGTAATGGTCTCGATCTTTAGGTAAACTGAAAACATCTAAGTGACATTAATCATATCAATTCAAATGGACTTGGCCATTATCAGTCTATCATATCGAGGGATCCACTGATATCTTTCTCTATACAAGAGTGACAAATTTTATCTTAATTACGTACCTCCACATATTATTTACATGGTAACTAATCACAATCTTTATAATCATTCGGTTAAAGACAATGTTTGATTGTATAAAATTACCATGCTCCTTATATTTAAGTCTATGGTAATCTCAAGTTGAAGGACTAAATGATATACCTATTATGAGTAATACATATGACTTAATTCATGTGGTGTTCTCATAGCGGGTCGATCTAGTACCTTGTTCCTTAACAAGTACTCATGATCCCAACTCATATCGCTATACACATGATCATCACATGACTATCAATCAAGATTCACACTAGTCTTAATTCATTATAGTTCTCAGTATAATGATCGGTTAGGGACATTTACAATATTTCAACAAATACCCATGGATCTTACTATAAGGTAAACATGTAATCACTTATAAATAGCAAATGAAAACCTCGATCTTATTAACTAAAATTATAAGATAAATAATGTTTGTAGATTTATCTAGGGCATATGCTCCAACACCCATTACTTTCATAACCATCATAAGGGACGTAGTGTTGCAGTGAGACATAGTCGCTGCCACCGAGGTGATCATGATCTGTCAAGCTCTTCGACACCTTCTCAAACTACTCCCATCTAGATTCTATGCCCAAGTCTCCCTAACCTAGTTACCTAACACCAGGTAACTGTAAGTTTTTCCTATCATGTATCATAACACAATAAACTTAACAGTCTATACCATGATATACCATGACCTACCTTAACTTACCATGCATGCATGAACTTTAACAACAATTATTCAAAATTTAAATCACGTACCTAGAAACGTTGCTGGGATGTCTCCCGTCCTGGATTAGTCACCACATGTACTGGCCTTTGAGTCTGCACTAGTGTCAATGTTATTGGAGTCGTCAATCTCCATGGACAATCCCTCTTGGCGTGACCCTCCTGCCTATATCACCAACACGTAGTCCTCCATCCTGGTCATGCATGTTGACTCCCTAACCCCTGCGATGGCATTAGTAGTGATGACACATCACAAGTTCTGGCTGTTCGATCATCGTCCCTACGGCCTCGACTATAGTGTCTGTCCTCTATGTAATCCTGATCTTTTTATCTTTTTTGCCCAAAACTCTATTCCACCCGCCTATTCAACTTAGTGGATGAACACATGTCCCCCTTTCTATATTCGATGTTTTTCATGGATAAGTGCTATATCATACATTTCCTTTAATGCCTACGCTCCAGTGGAAACAATGGCTATGGCTATATCCTCGATCAATCCTCGGACAAAGTAGTAAAACTGTAGTTTCTCGGTACTCGCAACATTTGTGGAAAATTGTAATATCCATGTACTATAACACTAACTGGCTACCCTGTCTCTAAGCTAGAAACTCCTATCTCAGCCTCAACTAGATCTCGATATGAATGTACTGATTGTAGAATACCTATCAAAACTCAGCCCATATGTTCAGATATGAATGAGTGTTTGGATATGATGTCCACCTCATGACAACATCTCCTCTTAGCATATAGCCCGATATCGGGCCTATATGCTCTCCTAAATCCGTAATAGCTTGTGAAGCCTCTAATGCGCAATCAACCATTTCCCGACTGCCTACATGACTTCACCTTCATGGAAATATCTAGATTAAATTTGATGAACTCCCTAATCAACTTGACCTATGTTGTCATCGAAGTCTCAAATACATCTATTTATGCTGGCGTAGCTATCAGTGTCTCAATCATAGCTAACTCTGTCTTTGTCTACATTATTGTCGATATGCAAACCACAACTAGAGTCTCCTATACTATTGCTTGCATAAGTACAACCTGGATAGTCAGTTCGACTGTAGTCAAAACAACTGTCATCTAGCCATGCTCTATATCCGGGCACTAGTGAATGATGTAAGTGCTATTATTTGTGTGCATATCATCTCCTTTAATACTTTAAACTTCCTTTCGTAAGCCGCGAATCACTCGACCACTGTTGGATCTAAACCTTCATCTCAAGTCTGATCACTCATTTGACTAACATCAGTAGTAAGTGGAGTTGGCCGGGCATCCATCGTGATATGCATTGAAAAGCAAGCTTTGGATCACCTTTCGTATGCACGTACATAATATATATAATAAAAAACATAACACATATATATAAGCTCTATCACTACCCGACTCAAGTTCGCTTCCCAAACTAAGATTCTAAGTTAGGATCTTCAGGTTTTCACTCCAAAGGTTTATTTATTTAAGTTTTCTACAATTTCATTAAACTATTCCCAAGTCTCCATCAACCTGTCTCTAATACCAACTGTAGTGGCCTCAAACTCTGAGGCCACCGTGGGACTCGTCACGTCGCATCACACATCAATAAGCCTCGCTATGTAATGGCTTACTTGTCTACGATGCCCTGCGACCTAACTAAATGCAAACACGTTTTACATTAAACTCTAACTTATATAATAATCTTCATATAAATATTACCGATTTAAATTAGTCGGTTAATCAATTTATCAAGTATTGATAAAATTTTACAACGTAAGTCTTTAATTGAATATATTATGCAATATTTAACAATCCTAAGTAGTGGAAAACACGACAAAAAGATACCATTTATATATCAACACAAAATAAGTACATCAAAATATCCATATACATCTATTCAACGTCCTATAATCCCTAAACTAAAACCCAACAAAAATTAAATACATATATATTGTAATCAAACACGAGCTGGTGTCACTATCTCAGAGGTAGTCGTCCAATACCTCTTGCCCTTACTTTTACTCGTCGAATGATCTACACTCGGTCACCCAATAAATACAGTGATGAGTCTAGTGAGTAAAATCCCAAGAGAAGTCCATAAAATATTCATGAAATAAAATTGCTAAACTACGAGACATGTGAATATACCATATACAACAACAACAACAATAACATAGCCTCAGTCCTAACATGCGAATATAACATAAAACAATAGTAAATCATATTCCCATGAATGTACGATGCATACGACAAGAAAAACCTCAGTGAATAAATGTAACGACACATACTAATAAAATAGGCTCGGAGAATAAAGCAACGATGAATAAATAAACAAGCGAATAATCCAAGAAAACCTCAACTCAAACCACCTGGTAATCGATAAAACATAACAAGAATCACGTATATACTTGCAGGCTTATAATGACTAAACCCCAACTACGATTGACAGATGAGTCCCTCCAAACTCTATTTCAAGTCAAGGGAACATCCTATATCCCTCCCGACGGTCCAAGATAAATCTTACTGCCGTTAACACGAGTGCTAAAAACAAGTAAACTAGTGAAAGTGATTTAGCCACAACAAATACATACGCAACCGAATTAGAGTGAAAACCCATGTGTGCCAACTAGCAGTCACACATGTGATCCAATGTTGATAAAGCAAAGCCATGAATCTTGTGAGGCATTCCAATGTGTTTATGCTCCTCAATACATGCTCCAACTTCCCTGGACTCTCAAACCTAACCTTACCGAGCTCTTCGGTACCCGAGCTACGTTCTCTCAGTCCCCCAAAGTCAATTAAGTGTGTTTATTGTGTATTCAAGATTAGTTGAATATGTTTTAAATTGATCTTCCTAATCAGCCCATAAAGACTAAATAAAGTCTCAATTTCAGTCTTGTGTTGTTGCATATTTTTAGGCATGAAATTGTCCAAATATCAAAAACTTCCCTTCATACAAAGTTTTTGGTCTCTACTTTAGCTTTTCAAAAAGGTTTGGTTTGAAAATCTCTAATTTTAAAACAAAAAAGATATCATAATTTTACCGAAAATAGCTCATATTGGATCCATATCTGACCACTAGACTTAGAAAATTTATTTCTCCCAATCTATAGTTTCAAAAATCGTGATTTTTGGTCAAAATGTAGTTAACATTCTATATAACAACATGCTAAAAGATTAGCTCATTTTAATGAGTAAATAGGGAGTTATGCCTTTTAAAAGTTTAGTTTCAAAAACTCTATAATGACATTCTATCACTTATTTGCAGATCACTTGTGGACATGAAAACATTCGAATTACAAAATTCTTAGTAGGAAAAAGTTCTTTCCTTTCGAGTTAGCTTTCAAATGTCACCGGATTGGGTCCAGTTTGATTTAAAATGTGGAAGTTATGACTAAATTGCAGAGGTTGGTTCATAACAACAACAAACAATTTCAAATTTCGTTTTATAACTTCAAAATTTCATAACTTTTTTTATTTCAAAGCCAAATTAAGAACTTCTTAATAGCTGAATTATTAGCTTGAAAGGAGGATTCAAAATATATAAACTAATTTTAAAGACTTAAACATCTACCCTCTAAAAATGAAAAAAAAACTAGAATTGATTTCAAACTTGAAATAGAGATATGTATACCTTAGGTTGTAGTTTGATCCCTAGCTCTTGATGCTCACTGAAATTGATGAAATGCTTTGATCCTGCTCTTGAAATCTTTTACTCCAGCAAGTGAAGGAGTTCTGAATTTTCTTCTTCGAAAATGTTGCTTTGTATTGCATGTAGAGAATGAACACAACATGTTCTCATTTATATATATTTAATTAAATGGACTAGATTTCTACATATTTATCCATTTCCATGTAGATCTAGTGTTTCTAACTCACTCCTAACCCCACTAATTCAAATCAACCTAATACACATTTGCACACTAAATCTTATGGAAATGATGACAACGCATCCCCGAGGTGTATCAATGCTTAGTGTTTTACTTTCTTAACTTAGATCTAATTAATTTAATTTAGACTAATATAGAATTATACATATAATCATATATGGTTAGTGTGTTTAGTCACATACTTTACATATTTGCAATCCCACTAACGCGGTGCCTACACCCTGACACGCATATCAAAGTGAGCCCTATTATTACCTTATTTAATTAACTAACTTAAGTTATGGTTTGATTAGACATTATAATCTTATTTTTAGCCTAGTCTAGTATCCCCGGGTAACTACTACATGATACCCGCATCTACACACTTCCCAACGTAACTCCCTGTCACACTGACTCGCCTAATAACAATGTGACACACATGCGATCCAATACAATAATATAATTGATTTTTAAACACCAAAAATAAACAACCATCATCCTGAAATAACATTTACCCTCGATTCTCGTGTCCGAGTCAACTAAGTTATCCATGTAATGCCTAAATTACAACCATTAATCCCCAAGATTAACTCTAATCCTAGTTTAATTAGTTTGGGCCATTACAACTTACCTAATATAGGTCTTAATATAGTCATTAAACTTTAACTACTCGCCAAGTCTTTGTATCATCATGCGTATCTAGGTATTCCCTTATACTCTCCCTCGAAGTTGCAATGTACACCTTAGTCGTTCAATTAGCTAGTAGGGATAACTTATTGAGATGAGATTTTTGTGCCTATCTATGCAAAATATCTTTGTCTATCTAGCAACAAAACCATCATGCCAACTGGCAGTAGGAACAAGGATATCTACCCAATATAATATGAACACTAGCATGCCATCTATGTTGCCATCTCAATTACATATTAATGAACAAATTTTCATGACCTTGCGACTTATCTGTAGAGTCTATGAATGAGCATGCCAAGTATTCCTCTCAGGAATAATACCTTAACCTCAATGTTAACATATATTTATCGACATTTATGGTTGTAGGTTTATATTTTAAGTCGACTCTCACGATCATGGGTGACTATTTTTAATTCATTTGGTTTAGTCAGGCTCACATTCGGTGAAAGAAATGACTCTCGTCACCTTTCTAAGCTAACTCTTAGCTCTCATAGCTTGTTTAAAACTTTCTCTAATAAAAAATACAAAGGTGTTTAAAACTTTTATATTTTATGTTTGAAAATAACTGTCACTCCCATCGAGAAACTTCAAGTCACTTACTACCAACAATTATCATGATTTCTTGTGATGTTATCAATATCATTAAAATTTAGGCTTTCAAGTGGGTTACTTCCCTTGCAAGTCTCATGGCTATGAAAGTTTATCGTAGTGTTCATTATCTCTTTTGTTCAACAATCCATTATACCATCTATTTATTTATTCATCTTTCCAACAAATCGATCCTACCTTAGGATTCCCAATTTTAAGGATTCAATCATAATGACTTAAGTTAGGTGGCATTAGTTACATTATTTATTTCTTGTCTTTATTTTTGTTCAATTGCCCTTTTATGACACGATTAGGTTCCACTTGACCTAATAGTTTTCAATCTACATGTCCAAGAACGAACAATCATACCAAGAATATAAATTTAGCTAGGTATCCCAAATCTTATAATCTATCTTTCAATGTATTCATTGTCATTTGACCCATTATAGTATTACCTGCTGTAAGATATGCTCACCAAGTTGTACCAACTTGGTTCATTTATATTTTTGCACGACAATCAAGTACACCACACTTATTTCAAAAGAAGATGTAACATTTCGATATTCTCAATTTTTGAAACTTGGCTATCCTCGATACGCCACGCCCCATAATGTGCATTTCTTTTTAATCAAAATTAATAGGTCTAGTTATTGCATTCTCTCAAGATATTCTTTAATTTCTCAATCGTTGTTTCAAGCGCCATGCACTTAATGGTCATTTTAATGTATTCTTAGTATGGGGAATGTCCAATTTTAGTATTCTACCAATTATTTATGAGATCATACAATTTCATCAACAATAGTATTTTTTTGTCGAGTTTTGTCCTTGCCTATCCAACCCAAATGTACCATGTTTTTGTTTCCCAATAAGTGTAAGGTGATAAGTCTCAAATTAAATAATGCATGTTGGTCTCAACACCAAAATAGGAGCCCGTACCTGTAACTACCCATCGTGGGGTCTCATGGTCCTTTTCAGCTACTACATGGACTCGCCCGAGCAACTAGAGCTACAACCCTCTCAGATAGTGGTGGGTTAAGGCACCTGCTCTTATAATTTATTGTTTCCCCTACTAGAACCATTATATGCAACTTATGGTAATTCAAAGGTAACTGCACGACACTCGCGGATGCACTTGTTCTCGACCCTCTAGCCTCGTTTTGTTGCATGTGCTGCGATGGACATGGTGGCCCAAATGTCACAGTCTGAGTAGTAGAAGGTGTGAGGACACATGAATGTGTGGTGGTCCCTAAAGCTAATCTAGAGGGTGCATGGACAAGTGATGATCCTCCAAATCTGTGCTACTTAGGATTTCCTCTATTAATTTTTTTATGTGTTGAAACTGCGTTTGCCTTTACTATACCAATTTAACCTTGCCTAAAATTGCATATCATTCTCACAAGTGCTTACTCGCACTCAAAGGCCCAATATTAAGCTTGCTAGTAGGTCTCTAATCGTCATGTTTCCACTAAAATGCATATGTATCTCCTCAACCCATCGATAAATTGTTTCTTACGAGTCACCTCGGATGGAACATACTTATAGGCGAACTCGACCAACTTATCGAATCTTGATGCATATTCGGCCACGGTGAAGTTTCCTTGTACTAAGGCAAGAAACTTCTTGATCTTATCTGCTTTAATGGTTCCCAAGGATAACTCATCATAGAATGAATGCTTGAACTGTGGCTAACTCATATTTGGTCCCTTAGCTCCCTTAATGGAAAACCACCACTTGTGTGCTTTGTGCTATAATAAGAAGGTCACTAATGGCACTATAGTCTACTCATCAATGCCTAAAGTCTTCCTCTTCTTGTCCATGTTCAGAATCCATGGCTCTTCCTCAATTAGATTTGGTCAATTTTAGTAGGTTTAGTATTTAAAATATATATTTAATTATATTTTTTGCACTTCTTGATAAGTCAGTATTTATAAGTTTTTAGTAGTTTATTTTAGTATATTTAATTATTAAAGTATTTAAAATATATATTTAATTGTATTTTTGGTCAATTTTAGGTGAAACAGAGTGTGCGATTGAATTCGTGGCAGAAAATACTCAAAATGGAGTATTTACTTACAGTGATCGGATGTCGAACAGTTTGCATCGAAATACGCATTGCGCAGTGAGTCGAATAGCGGACAGGGTGTTCCAGCCAATCAAAGCATGTCACGTCACCTAGCGCAGACTACCTCACACATAGCGCCATTCATTCTTCTCGCACAGCCTTCGTCCAACTGCCTCGAGATTCGTAATCACACAAACTCCCAGAAATTCGCAAGTGTCGAGCGACTTTTCTTCTGCTAGCGCGTGTCCACGTGGTGATCTCCCATTGGCCAGACACGTAACTAGAAAGCGTTTCAGCCAACCACGTGCGGACACGTGGCGATGAGTCACCTCACACACAATGGAATGCACAGTTTTCGGCGAATCAGGCGGCAACAACTCAGAGGCGATGACAGGATGGTCTAATCCGCCTATGACACGTGGCGCGGCAACAGAAAAATAGCGAATCACGTTGTGACACATGGCAGAATCCAATTTTTGATCTAAAAACACCCCTATGATGCTCCTCGACGCACGAGTCACCTCCCTAACCCCTAAAATTAGTATCTGAGAACAATTTGGAGTACTTTTATATATTAGGAACCTAGGTATTATTAAAGGAAGAATGAATTAGTACTTTTAGAGATCTATTATTAGTTTTTAGTGTAGATTTTCTACAATGATGTCTGGTAATCAATTTCTTGCCTAAGTCGAAGGTGAAGCAAGTCGGAATAATGGATTCATAGCATATTATGTGAGATCTTTTAATATTATTATTTAATTAATTTAATTTCTCCTATTTCGTTGTTGTTGATTTTAATTATTATGATTTAGATCTATGGTATGTATGTCGCCAGTGCATTCTTTTAGATGGACAATCTACTGTTATTTGGAATATTAGTATCCGTGTAATTGTGCTTTTAGACCAATAAATTAAAAAACATTCACCTGTTTACCGTAAAACCCTTTCGGTTCTTGAATGTACAACAATTGAATCTAGGTTAAATCGGTAGTGGATGCGATCCGGTTATTTAGGATTAGTGTTCCTATAGATCTATATTACTGCGGTTAGTGTATTAAATTGGATTGGCGGATGTCTAGGGTTATACAATAATTAGGGAAGTAGTTAGTGGCGGACATTCTGACTATCGAGATTAGGGGAATTAGGAATTTTTGGCGGATGTTGATTTTCTATAGCTAATCTAAGAGAATTTAAATTAATAACTTTTTGGGAAAGATTGAAGACCATGATTGCTATTGAATCTTGATTCTGATTTGTAGAAATGAAGATTTAGGTTTTATTTAGGTGTTAATTAATTATTAATTAATTGTTTTAGAAGTTAGTTTAGTTAATTTATTTATTTAATTTAGTTAGATTAGTTAGTTAAATTAATATTTATTTTAAAACCCCCGATTTTCCTTTTTTGTTGTTTTAACCTGAGAAAGACAACCAGTCTATGTGAGATTGACCATTTACCACTATTCTACAAAATAGTTGATTTAGGAAACTTTACTTTATTGAAGTGTTCGGCGTGCATCAATTTTTGGCGCCGTTGTCGAGGATCGGTATATTTCTTTCTTTGGTTTATTGTTATTGTTATTTTTATTTTTATTTTTTATTTATTTTTTTATTTTGCCTATCTAGTCCCTTGCTCTTAACATGTATCCAGGCAATATCTCGAGTTCCACTAACCAGAAACTTGACCGACTAATCTCTATGATGGAACATCTCCTCTCCTTTGGTGAAGTGCAAGTCAACCCCGCGATGGACTCCTCCTACCCCCATAATTATGGTCGATACGAAGACTCACATTATTATAATGTGAATGGAGTAGGTATGCCACATAATATATATCAATATTTTAACATGAATTCTTTTGTGCAACAGGTCGAGGTTTGCGAAATTTGTGGAGACTATTCTAATTCCGTACATAATTGTCGATATCATCCATAGTATGAGAATTATCACTATTCTAATTATGCATCGCCACAACCCGACTTCTCTGGATTCATGTCACACTCACAGGTTCCTCAACATGAAGGACATCAACAATTTCATCAAAGCCTCTCCTTGGAAGATATATTGATGCAAATGATAGAAAGTGTGCAAGATTGTCGACGAGTTTGTCGTAACATACGAAAACTTGATTTTAGTTGTCCAGGCTAGAAAGACTTGTTAACTGACTTAGATCAATATATTTCCAATCGTCAAAGAAAACTTGATGAAGAAGAGTCAACCAACTTTTAACCTAGAGGAGGATGTGAGCGTTGATATGTTGACGAATCTTGAGGTGAAAGAGGATACACAAATGGAAGACTATTTGATAGACACATATGAAGAATGTGAAGTCTTTCAAATTGAGCCAGAGATTGTCATTGCATTAAATAAGGGAGAAGATGAGATGAAAATTGTTGTCAATTCAGACAAGCCGGAGATGCCACAAATAGAGAGCGAGGAAGACCAACCTCTAGTGTTGGTGCAACCACCCACCCTCCTATGCACATTTGGTACACCTTATAAGGGGTGGAAGTAAGAGAGCATTTGCAGATCTTCTACAATGCCGACACCTTTGTGTTGGACGAGCCTGATACGATAGATTCGTTTGTGTTGGAAGTCCTGAATGAGCTCCTAAATCTGAAAGAGGGCGTGCATGCTTCATCGCCCAAATACGTAGATGCTTCATTCGTATTTGACATCTCTAAAGGAGAGGGCATCACGTGACTAATCGTGTTAAGTCTAGCCAAAGACTTAAAAGAAATGCAGCTCGTTGGGAGGCAGCCCAGCTTTATTTTTATTTTATTTTATTTTATTTATTTCTTGCATTTATTTTAGTTTTAGTTTAGTTATAATTTTTTATTTATTATTTTTAATAACACTCTAATTTGGTTTCTTTATTTTTACAGGTGATGGAGGGTTAGAGCGCTAAATTTGGTAGGTTTGACTTTGGATTACATTTTTAACATGTTTATAAGATTTTAGGTGTTTTGAGACTTAGTTGGGAGATACCTAACTTAAGTCGCTGCATTAGTGGCAGGTTTTTGAGTAGACCAAAAACCCTAAATTTCATTCCATCATCTTGTTGATTTTACCCTTAGTTGATAGACTTCGGCTCTTAAGACTTGATTTGAATTTTTTTTCAGTTAACTCCTATGTTTACTAGTTTTTGCTCTTCTTATGATTGTTCTTTTATAGTTTCCTTAGTCACCCACACAAGAGAGATTTAGTGCATTCACTAATTTTTAGAAACTTTATATTATGCATGACTTTGTATCATTTCCTTCATCTTATTTCTATCATATTCTTTCACCATCTTGTTTGTTTTATATGTTTGGACTTCTTGACTTGTTTTAAACCTTGAGGATAAGGTTCAGAATAAGTTTGGGGGTGCTTTAGGGACTGTGGATTTATTTGGATCTTTGCGAAAGACCGGAGATGAGATTGTTTAATTTTTTATGCGGTTATATGCGGATATTGGATGGTAATGGCGGTGTTTTATATCATTTCTTCCATTTCTTTCATTTCATTTCTATTCATATTCCTTTCTATTTTCATTAGGAATTGATACACTTTCATGTATATATTTAGTATGTTTTATTTATTTTAGAGTCACCCGAAACTTTGTTCATGCCTTTGGTTATGGATGAGTAAATTATAGTTGCCTTTTTAACTTGAAACTTAGAGAAATTTAGGAGAAACATTTAATCAAGTTTGTAGCTCAACATTCTAATGATTTCATGATTAGAGATTCAGATGATGGCTAAACTCAGTGCTAGATAACGAAAATGAGTAAACGGTCAAATTTATGCAAGTTATATTATTTTAACCCGCATTAGGGGATTTGCTTGATTACAGTGAAAGTGAGATGTACTAACATGAGTTTTTCATAAAAAAATAGAAAGTCCTATAGGTTTCCAAAGGAAATGGAGCAGGGAATCTTGTGGTGGGAAAAAGTGTGAAAAGCGGTCCGTAGGAAATGGAGCAGGGACCATATTAATTGAAAAAAGAAAAAAAAAGATTTGGAAAAGAAAAAAAATAAAATAAAAATGAAAAATGAATAAAGGCGGAAGTTTTGAAACTCCTCAAATAAAAGATTTAGTTCGAGTGCTTTCACTATATTAACTGAGATTTTGAACTTGCGTGCTTTAATGTGTAAACCAATAAAACTTGTGATTAGTTGATGGTCTTTGTTTTAACCGAGTCTATGTTTTGAAAGTGAGATCTTAATTGTGTTTGACTTGCGAGACTTGACATATCATAACTCTGAAATTTTCTGAGTTACTTGTTAATTTGGTGACTATGTAAATCAAATGAACTCCATGAATTTGAGTTGGGTATAAGATTAGTTCAGTTAGTGCATTATTATATTAGGAGTCTAGTTTAGTTTGTGTTGTCATTTACACCTTTGCTCGGGACGTGCAAAGTCTAAAGTTTGGGGGTACTTGATAAGTCAGTATTTATAAGTTTTTAGTAGTTCATTTTAGTATATTTGATTAATTAAAGTATTTAAAATATATATTTAATTATATTTTTGGTCAATTTTAGGCGAAACAGAGTGCGCTGTTGAATTCGTGGCGAAAAATACTCAAAATGGAGTATTTACTTGCGGTGATTGGATGTCGAACAGTTTGTATTGAAATACGCATTGCGCTGTGGGTCGAATAGCGGACAGGGTGTTCCAGCCAATCAAAGCATGTCACGTCACCTAGCGCAGACTACCTCACACATAGCGCCATTCATTCTTCTCGCACAGCCTTCGTCGATCTACCTCGAGATTCGTAATCACACAAACTCCCAAAAATTTGCAAGTGTCGCGCGATTTTTCTTCCACCAGCGCGCGTCCACGTGGCGATCTTCCATTGGCCTGACACGTAACCAGAAAGCGTTTCAGCCAACCACGTGCGGACACGTGGCGATGAGTCACCTCACACATAATGGAATGCACAGTTTTCAGCAAATCAGTTGGCGACAACTCAGAGGCGGTGACAGGACGGTCCAATCCGCTTACGACACGTGGCGCGATAATAGAAAAATAGCAAATCACGTTGTGACACATGGCAGAATCCAATTTTTGATCTAAAAACACCCCTACGATGCTCCTCAGCGCACGAGTCACCTCCCTAACCCCTAAAATTAGTATCCGAGACCAATTTGGAGTACTTTTATATATTAGGAACCTATGTATTATTAAAGGAAGAATTAATTAATACTTTTAGAGATATATTATTAGTTTTTAGTGTAGATTTTCTACGATGATGTCTGGCTAATCAATTTCTTGCCTAAGTCAAAAGTAAAGTAAGTCGGAATAATAGATTCATAGCATTTTATGTGAGATCTTTTAATTTTATTATTTAATTAATTTAATTTCTCCTATTTCATTGTTGTTGATTTTAATTATTATGATTTAGGCCTATGGTATGTATGTGGCCAGTGCATACTTTTGGATGGACAATCTACTGTTATTATGAATATTAGTATCCGTGTAATTATGCTTTTAGACCAATAAAGTAACAACATTCACCCATTTGTCATAAAACCCTTTCGGTTCTTGAATGTACAACAATTGAATCTAGGTTGAATAGGTAGCGGACGCGATCCGGTTATTTAGGATTAGTGCTCTCATAGATCTATATTACTGCGGTTAACGTGTTAAACATGATTGACAGATGTCTAGGGTTATACATTAATTAGGGAAGTAGTTAGTGGCGGACGTCCTGACTATCGAGATTAAGGGAATTAGGAATTTCTGGCGGATGTCGATTTTCTATAGCTAATCTAGGAGAATATAAATTAATAACTTTTTGGGAAAGATTGAAGACCATGATTGCTATTGAATCTTGATTCTGATTTGTGGAACTGGAGATTTAGGCGTTATTTAGGTGTTAATTAATTATTAACTAATTGTTTTAGAAATTAGTTTAGTTAATTTATTTATTTAATTTAGATAGATTAGTTAGTTAAATTAATATTTATTTTAAAACCCCCGATTTTCCCTTTTTGTTGTTTTAACCTGAGAAAGACAACCAGTCTTTGTGGGATCGACCTTTTGCCACTATTCTACAAAATAGTTAGTTTAGGAAACTTTACTTTAATGACTTGTTCGGCGCGCGTCAACTGTAGTCTCCTCAT
Organism: Stephania yunnanensis; assembly: GCA_039657365.1. NCBI lineage: Eukaryota > Viridiplantae > Streptophyta > Magnoliopsida > Ranunculales > Menispermaceae > Stephania > Stephania yunnanensis. Next base: position 9,509,314 of record CM077585.1, read on the forward strand.
CAATGCCTAAAGTCTTACTCTTCTTGTCCATGTTAAGAATCCATGGCTCTTCCTCGATTAGATCTGGTTATGTGTAGAAATGTGGTACGTCATACTTTACGAACTCCCTTTGTATCTTACCTGTCTGGCAAGCTTTAATGTCTTCATTAATTGTAGGTACAGTCGCTACAGCTAAGATAGTGATATAATCAGCTCCCTTCTGTATGGGATGGTCCTTGCATACGGTTGCTAGTTGAGGATTAAGCCTTGGTCCCTCGGGTGCCTATTCGACTGGTTTACTATTCCTCTAATGTTGCAATAGTTCCAAAATATGTGCCATGTTTCGTTCTTGAGACTAGGCTGGTTTAGCCAACTTATGGTTCTATGCATAGGTCAAGTCTTGAATGGCCTTTTGGTGTGTCTCAGTAATAGCAGATATGCGATGTTCTATCTGAATACGCCATTATTTTTTTTCTTTTTTGTGAGTTTCCCTTAAGTTGTAGGAGGCCCCTTCGTAGTAACTCATGGTGCGCTATGGAGCAACGAATCGGAATTAGTCCTATAAAATAAGAAAGTAGGCAATAATATCTAAATGCTATAAATACTACAACACAAAGCAAATAACATCGTACCAATATTTTATTTCATGTTTTAAATCCCTTCCTATCCCAGGATTGGTCTTTTGTGCATATTAAGTCGACTTGAACCAATGTCGCATACCATTGATTTGTTCAACTTAAACTTGACATTTACACTTAAAGGATCTACATATTTAGATTTCACTAACCTAATATTTCCCGAGGTTCTTATCCTTATTCTTTGATACCAACTATGATGACCCTTCCCCAACCTAGTCAGGTCACCCGACCCGAACCATTACCTAAACCTAAGTACCAAAACTGGGCCTGAGCAATGACTTGGTCCACCTGAACAAAACATGCTGAAAGACAATAGCTATACGAGCGGATAATAAATGCATAATCAAGGAAATAAAATATCCATAAAGCTATTATAGTAAAATCCATGAAATGGGTTCATGGATTTTACAATAGTCCATTCAATTCACAATATCCTAAAAAGCTTCTATAAATTCTTAATAAGACAAGGAATGGTTCAAACTACCCAACAAGTATTAAGTTACTACCAAATTCGTAAGTCCTCAAAATCAAATAACTACATAATAGGAGCATGCAAGGGTCACAATGCAAGGGAAGACTTCAAGCTATTTCCTTTCTCTTGCCATAATTTAAAGCAGATGTGGAAGGCCCTACAATAAGTGGGCTAAAAGGGACAATGAAGCTCGATAAGAAGAAAACCTCGTTCAAATATCAAACACGTAAGTACTACTTAATAATAATGCAAGAATTAGCATTAAATTGAAATCAAATCATTAAGCATTGAGTAGAAAACATGGAAATAATATTTATGTTTATAATTAAGTATAAACCATCCATTCTATTCACTCAAGACAAGTTCTAAGATGCATTAAACCATAATACCAAGAGGTTTGCAAATCATAAATGGAATCAAAGCATTCAAGCAAAGGGGCCCTCAATTGATTTACCGTAAAAGAATAATAATACTTACAATTCGTTGTTCCATTCAATCCATACTTGTTATTAGCTTCATTCTAGTTACCAACTTCCCAATTCTTAAGGTGATGAAGATCACTAGTGAACACAATGGCTATTATGTCCCCTTAATGGTCCCATCAAATCAATAGTAAGTTTGTCCAAGCCATCACCGATATGTGAACCGAGATTACTTAAGGTTTCCATGAGAAGTTGACCATCGCTCATGTCTTTAGTAATTAGCCACTAAGATTTTTATGAAGGAATAACCCCATCTTTTTTGCTAGGAGGGTTAATTCCAATTCCTTAACCAATAGTAGTTTGTTCCATATCCTTGTCCGGGAAAAAGTAGTCCTAAGTTTGGTGAAACACACATACATCCCATGGATAAGTAAAATCAACTCAATAGCATAATGCAACCCATTCCCAATTCTTGAGTTTCAAATCATGAATCTTAATTATCAAATAACATGCCATATTTGATAATTGAGTGAAGCTCCCCATTTACCTCAATTTGCCAGAATATCCACTCTCGATCCTTGCTCCCATAGGGTTCTAAGTGAATTGTTTTTGAATCTATACCATTTAAGACACGTCATATTAAGGATAAGTCATATTTTAAATTTTAATTTTCCATTAAATTTACTTTATGTCCCACTAGTGTGGGTCCCATGTGTTGGGGTATGTGACCTAGGTCAATCTATAAACATTATTTATCTTATAATTTTAGTTCATAAAATTGTGATTTTTCATTTGTTGTTTTATTATATAAGTGGTTACATGTTTACCTTATAGTAAGAACTATGGGTATTTTTTGAGATATCCTAAATGTCCCTTGTCGATCATTATACTAAGAACTATAATGAATTAAGACTAGTGTTAATCTTGATTGATGGTCATGTGATGATCATGCATATAGGGACTAGAATAAGATCATGAGTACTAACTAGGGAACAAGGTAATGGACCGACCCACTGTGAGAAGACCACATTGATTGAGTCATAGGTGTTACTCATGATAGGTATATCATTTAGTCATCTTGAGATTACCATAGACTTCAATATTAGGAGCATGGTAATTTGACACAATCATATGTTGTCTATAACCAGACAATTATAAAGATTGTGATTGGTTACCACGTGAATAATATGTGAAGATGTGTAATTAAGATAAAATTTGTCACTCTCATATAGAAAGAGATATAAGTGGGTCCCTTAATATGATAAACTGATTAATGGCCAAGTCCATGTGAATTGATATGATCGATGACACTTGGATGTTTTCAATTTACCTAAAGATCAAGACTAGTACGATTGAACATTAAAGGTGACTTTCCATGCCTTATGTTTAGTCAAAGGATATCGCATGATAAAAAGACATGATATATGTTATTCATTAGGTTGTATCGATTTTGATATTCATGCTATTTGGGTGGTCATAATGCCTTGTTAGAGACCGCTTATGAATTTGTACCAAAAATGATTTTAGTTCATTGCCAACGTCGCATGAACCTATTGGGTTGCACACAAAGAATGACTTTACACAATTTCAATTGGTCCAGAGTAATGAATTTTATATGATAAAATTCATGACATAAAAGCTTTTACAATTTGTTATATGATAACTTATTAATGGGGGCATATATGTAGATTCTGGGAGAGAAACAAACATTTTCAATCTCTCTTGGGGCTACCACTCCAAATTGTAGTCACCATTCATGTATAGATTTCTGATAGAGGATGCGCGCTTTAACGTTTTGGAGATCAAACAATCACAAAAGAAAATCACTTATTAAGGTATGATTTTCATTTATAGAATTGGTTTTAATGGAACTTATTTTTAGTCCAGTTTGGGTTTTTCAAGATTTTATTTGAACTTTCTGCTGCGTATGAACCTAAAACCCCCACAGTGGTATCAAAGTCTTAGGCTCGGTTCTATTAAAGGTTTGCATTTTTCTGATGTATATATGATATATGTGTGAAAACATGATCTTGATTAATGTATATATGATAATTGTTATCAAGAATTATTTTTAAAACATATTGTTAATTCATATATATTGATACATATGCATGATTTGATTCAATGATAGTATTCATGTTTTGAATATTTTGATTAACATATGTTTTTAATATTGAACTTTGCAAATTTTGTATGTTCATGGTAGAAGTCATGTTTAAGTTAATGTGATTATAGTGTTGATTAAATATTTCATTTTTGTTCAATAATTATGTATGTCTCCATGATAGAAATCATGATAAGGTTAATATGACTAATTTAATATGATTCTGGTGTTTAATGCACGATTAATATTTCAAAATTGATTTTGATCATATATCGCATTGTAGTTATCCTTAATGTATTCTTATTAGATAGGAGATAAACTTGTAATCGGATAAAAGAATTACAAATCCCATAAGATAGGTAGGATGAATAACAAATTCTAATTGGATAAGGACTCAAAGTATCTTAAATTCTAATTGGATAAGGATTCAATGTATCTTAAATTCTAATTGGATTAGATAAGATATTAAGTTAAAGGTGGACCCGAGTTAATTAAAAACATTTTAAGTAATATTTTTTGAAATTAAAATAAAAAGGCAATTTTGGTTAATTGATTGACTAAAATAATGTGAAATCTTAGGAAATTATTTATTTTTAGAAATGAAGTTCATTTTTTGAAAAAAATAAATGGGGGCTCTACCCCTTCCGCTGACCGATCAGTAGAACCGCCGCCCACCGATTGGCCAGCGAGACCGTCGATAAGTGTTTACAGTGCAAGGAAACTCGTATGATAATTAATAATAGTATAATTTCCTAACTGTTTTTAGTGATTGTTTATGCATTTTAATATATGATATTTATCTTGTTTAAATTATAATCACTAAAATATATAAAAATCCATCTTCTAAATCTTAAGTCAAGTGACATCCATTCTCAAACACTTGTCAAGGCTTCGATCACATCAATATGGGTATGCCTCCGCAAAGTGTATTGTGTTATCTTGGTAAGGGAAGTTGAGTAACGATTACTCTATTGTTTGAAATGGTTAGACTTGATAAAGCTATCAAAACGATTTTAGGCTTTAGCCTTACCTAGCCAACTCTTAGCTTATAGGAAATCTAAGTCTATCAAGATGGTCAATATAGCCCTTCATTTTCAGAACATAAGCAGAATATCAAGAAACCTATTTCTAATACGTTGATGGTTGAGAAAAGAAATGCAATAAATAAAAAGGGCAAAGGTAAGGCTATAGTTACCAAGGCTGTTGTGACTGTTACAAAGCCTATGGAACAAGTTAAGCCTCATGTTTCTTTTACGTCATAATCTTATAAGGAAAAGGAAAAAGAAAGAAATTGTTATTTCTGCCATGCGCCTGGGTATTGGTTAAAAAATTGTAAGCTCTATCTTGAAAAACTGAAAAAACGTAACGTGACTGTTGCTTCGGGTATTTACATTATTGAAGTTAACTGGTCTACTAATGATTTTTAGGTATTAGATATCAGATTTGGATTTCACACTTGTAGGAATATGCAGGGTCTCACCAAAATTAGAAAGCTAAAGAATGGAGAAGTCATCTTACGAGCTGAAAATGGAATAAAGGTTGTTGTGTTGGCTGTAGGATGTTATGAGTTAATTTTACCTAGTGAACTTGTTTTAGTTTTAAATAATTGTTATTATGTCCATGCGTTGAGCATAAACATCATTTCAGTTTCATGTTTAGATTTGGATGGTTTTAATTTCATTATTATGAATCATAAATGCTCTATTTCCCGTAAAGACATTTTCTATGCAAATACTGATTTGTGTGATGGTCTTTATATTTTAAACATGAAAAGGTCCTCATATACTCCTATTCTTAATATAAATGCCAAAGAGATTCAAGTCAAATGATTTGAATCAAACCTACAGTTAGCATTGTCGTCTTGCCCACATAAATGAGAAATGTATTTTTAAACTCCATAAAGATGGAATTTTAGATTCATTAGATTTTGAATCATATGAAACATGTGTATCTTGTTTACTAGGCAAGTTGACAAAAAATCTTTTTATTGGACATAGTGAAAAGACAAGTGATTTATTGGGTCTAATACATACTGATATATGTGGTCCTATTAACACAATGGCTAGATGTGGATATCAGTACTTCATTACATTCACTAATAATTTCAGCATATATGGTTACATGTATGTCATGAAACATAAAGGTGAGTCTTTAGAGATGTTTCGAACATTTCAAAACGAAGTGCAAAATCAACTTTGTAAAACTATTAAAGCATTTCGATCAGATTGAGGTGGTAAATATTTGAGCCAATAGTTTGATGATCATCTTAAAAATTGCGGTATTGTCTCGCAGTTAACTCCTCTAGCAACTCCATAATGGAATTGTGTTTCTCAGAGGCAAAATCAAACTTTATTAGATATGGTTTAATTTATGATGAGTCAAGCAGATCTTCCTATTTTCTTTTAGGGTTATGCCTTAAAAATTGCTACATTAACACATAATCATATTCCTTCTAAAGTGGTTGACAAAACACTACATGAGATGTGGTTTGCAAAAAGACCAAGTTTGTCATTCCTTAAGATTTTGGGCTGTCAGGTTTAATTTGATGAAAAACCTCAAAGAAATTATAAGCCAAATCTACCAAACGTGTATTTGTAGCTCATCCTAAAGAAACTAAAGGATGCTACTTTTACAATCCAACTGAGAACAAAGTGTTTGTGGCTCGGAATTGTGTCTTTACGGAAAAGAACTTATTTTAAAAGACAATGATGGGAATAAAGTAAGTCTTGAAGAAGTTCAAGAATCAGAAATAAACACTTAAACGCTAGTGGGAGATCAATAAAGTCTTGAACTAGTTGAACCTTTAAATGCATCACAAGGCCAGCGTAGGTCTTATAAGGTAAGACATCAGCCCGAGAGATCTGGATTTCTTATTATTGATAGTAGTGAGGTATTTCTTATGGATAAAAATAAACCTAATACTTATCAAGAGGTTGTGTCTAGCCCCGAAGTAGATAAATAGCTCAGTGCCATGAATTCTAAGATGTAATCCATGTATGATAATTAAGTTTGGAACCCAATTGATTTACTTGAAGGTGGTAAGACCATTGGATGTAAATGGGTTTTCAAGAAGAAAACTTGCATGGATGGCAATGTGCATACTTATAAAGTATGGCTAGTAGCAAAAGGTTTTAGACATACTCAAGGTGTTGATTATGATGAGACTTTTTCTCCTATAGCCATGCTTAAACCCATTAGAATTCTAATTGCCATAGTCGTATATTATGAATATGAGATATAGCAAATGGATGTCAAAATAACTTTTGTAAATGAAAAGTTACCTAAGGATGCATATATGATACAGCTCGAAGGGTTTGTTCATCCTAAGAATTCTAAGAAGGTGTGAGAAAATAAAAAATCCATTTATGGATTAAAGTAAGCTTCTCGGAGTTAGAATCTTTTTTTGGATGAAACAATTAAGGAATTTGGTTTCATTAAAAATGAAGATGAGCCTTGTGCATACAAAAAGGTCAAAGGGAGCGTGGTTCTTTTCTTAGTACTATATGTTGAAGATATATTACTCATTGGAAATGACATCCCAACCTTGCAGAGTGTCAAGTCTTGGTTAAGGAAGTGTTTCTCAATGAAGGACTTAGGAGATGCAGTCTACATCCTTGGGATTAAGATCTATAGGGATTGATTTAAAAAGTTGATTGGTCTAAGTCAGGGTGCTTACATAGATAAGGTACTGAATAGGTTCAGTATGCAAGACTCTTAAAGAAGGTCGTTGCCAATGTCTCATGATATAAGTCTCAGCATGACTCGATGTCTAAAGACTAATGATGAGCGAGAGCGCATGAACACAATTCCATATGCATCAGCTATTGGATCTATCATGTATGCCATTCTATGCACACAACCTAGTGTACCATATGCTTTGAGTGAAACAAGCAGATATCAGTTTGATCCCGGTGAGAGTCATTTGATAGCAGTAAAGAACATTTTTAAGTTCTTAAGAAAGACTAAAGAAGTGTTCTTGGTTTATGGAAGCTTGAAAGACGAGCTTGTTGTAAATAATTACATAGATGCAAGTTTTCAAACTAATAAAGATGACTTTAGATTGTAGTCTGGATATGTGCTTACTTTGAATGCAGGCGCAGTGAGCTAGAAAAGTTTGAATCAAGAAATTATGGTAGATTCTATAATAGAAATTGAGTATATTGCAGCGTCTGATGCAGTTAATGAGGCAGTTTAGATAAAAATCTCATCTCTGAACTTGGTGTGGTTCATAGTATAGCTAACCTCATTTGCTTGTATTGTGACAACATTGGGGCGATATCACAGGCTAAGGAACTAAGATCACACTACTGGTCTAAACATATACTTAGACATTTTAATCTTATTTGAGAAATAATTGAGAAAGGAGACATGAAGATTTGGAGAGTTCCTATAAAAGAAAATGTTGCAGATCCTTTGACAAAGGTTCTTCCACAGGTGAAACATGATGGTCATTTTAGGTTATTAGGTATTAAATACATGAATGACTGCCCTAGTACAAGTGGTAGATATTAGTGCATGTGCCTTAGGTCAATCTACAAACATTATTTATCTTATAATTTTAGTTAATAAAATTAAGGCTTTCATTTGTTTTTTTATTACAAGTGATTGCATGTATACCTTATAGTAAGATCTATAGGTACTTGTTGAAATATCCTAAATTTCTATAGTCAGTCATTATGCTGGGAACTATAATGAATTAAGACTAGTGTGAATCTCGATTGACAATCATATAATGATCATGTGTATAGGGATATGAATCAAGATCATGAGTACTTGTTAGGGAACAAGGTAGAGGACCGACCCGCTATGAGAACACCTTATGGATTGAGTCATAGATGTTACTCATGATAGGTACATCATTTAGTCCTTTGACTTGCGATTACCATAGCCTTCAATATTTGGAACATGGTAATTTGACACAATCAAAGGTTGTCTTTAATTGGACAATTATAAAGATTGTGATTGGTTACCATATGAATAATATGTGTAGGTGTGTAATTAAGATACAATTTATCACTGTTGTATAAAGAGATATCAGTGGATCCCTCGATATGATAGACTAATAATGGTCAAGTCCATGTTAATTGATATGATCAATGTCACTTAGATGTTTTCAGTTTACCTAAAGATCGAGACTAGAACGACTGAACATTAAGGATGACTTTCCATGCCTTCTATTTAGTCAAAGGATATTTCAAGACAAAAATATATGATATTTGTTATTCATTAGGTTGTATCTATTTTGATATTTATGCAACTTGCATAGTCAAAATGTCTTACTAGAGACCGCTTATGACTTCGTACCAAAAATGGTTTTGGTTCATTACTAATATTTCATGAACCTATTGAGCCACACACAAAGAATGACTTTCCACAATTTTAATTGCTCCAGAGTAATAAATTTTATATGATAAAATTCATGACATAAAAGCCCTTACGATTTGTTATATGATAACTTATTAATAGGGTCGTATGTGTAATTTGTTTTAACTGCCTAAATACAATAGCTATATTACATATAGGATTTTAAATAAGGGCTTATCTACACATATAAATAAAAGGAAAAACATTAAAATGATTGAATATTTTTCTTTTTGCAAATCCTGAGTTATCTAGATTTTAGGAGAGAAAAAAATATTTTCAGTCACTTTTCGGGCTAACCTTCAAAATTGTGGTCACCGTTCATGTGTGGATTTCTGATAGAGGACATGCGCTTGATCGTTTTGGAGATCGAACAATCACAAAAGAAAATCACGAATTGAGGTATGATTTATTTTCGTAGATCTAGTTTAATGGAACTTAGTTTCGATCTTGTTGGGATTTTTCAAAAGATTCTTAGAATTTTTTGCTGCATATGAACCATAAAAGCCAACACAGTAGGTTCCCATTGCCTGGTGTGAGTGTCGAGGGGTGGGACCCGATCGATCTTCCTCATGGATTTGGTAACGCCTTGTTTAAAGGCATTGATTTTTTTTTTGCTATTTATATGTTATTTTTATTTATTATATATATTTATTATTTCTCATAAAAACAATTTATGGTCTGGCGGCCATTTTGGTCCTAATTGACCGGTGGAAGGGCCAAACGACCATTAGACATCTATTAGGCAGAGGCGTGTGCCTGTACCTAACAATGTCGGCTGCAAGTTGGGAGGAGCCCTTTTTAAGCCTTAGCGAGGCTGGCTAGGGATGCTGGTGTGCTTGAGCTAGCCTATCCTAGCGGCGACAGTCATGGGGTGGGGTGCCCAAATGCTACCCCTCATTTGGCTCTTTTACCATTATTGGGCAGTGGCGGGCTACGAAAGCGCTACCTCTTTCCTCTGTTCGACGACGGCGCTACTGCTGCACTCCTCCGTTCAGCGGTGGTGGCAGTGATGTCGTTGCCCCCTCTCCGATGGTGTCGACATCCCTTAGGGGTTTTCCATTAAAATCTCACTAAATTAAACTAAAAGAAAAAGTTATCCACAACTATTAAAATAAACCCAAGATTGTGATTTATTTAGACAAGAAAGGAAATGGTATAGAGGGTGGATTTACCTTCAACGGATGCCTCCTTGGCTTCACACCTACTACGACTCCCCAAAAAAATCTCATCTCATTTCTCCCTCAATTTTATGTGTGAACAAAAAGGGTATATGGTTTATAATTAGATAAATATACCAGGACTAAATGTGTAGGGTTTTTGTAATATTACTAAATTGCCCTCAGGATGGGTGTTTTAAGTTGTTGGATTGTTACAAATCACATCCAAAATACATAAGGATGATACATCGGCATGATATTTTACAGCACCATGAATGTTGAATTTCACATCATCACCGTCGAACTCCACCATCAAAGATTTGTTTGCAATGTCGATTTTAGACTATGTCATTGTCATGAAAGGGAGTCCTAATAGGATTGAAGAGGAATTAGGGAATGGTTCCTCTGTCTTGTTTAGGATAAGGAAGTATGTAGGAAAGTATAACGGTCCTTCGATGACAATGACATCCTCTAAGACTCCTCTAGGGTCTACAATAGATATGTCTACTAAGTGGATTGCTATCCTAGTTTCCCTTAGTTCTTTGTAATTGAGTGACTCAAATACAGACAAAGGCATGACATTTATGGACGCTCCTAAGTCTAGCATTGCCTTAGAAATATGTCTATCACCAATTGTGATTGGCACCGAGAATATTCTTGGACTTTGCACTTAGGAGGAAGTTTCTTTTGAAGGATTGCCAAGACAATTTCACCAATGACGAATTTATCATGTTCATTTAGCTTTAATTTGTTTCTGAACAACTCCTTTAAGACTTTGGGAATCCTAAGCATGTTGGCTACAATATCTAGTAAAAGGATATTGATCTCTATTTTCCTAAGGGTGTCTATGATTCCATTGTCTTACTCCTCTTTCATTGATTTTGTAAGACGTTGATAGAGGATGAATAACAACATGTTTGGTGATTTGTTCTACCTTTGGTTTCTCAAGTGGCAACAATAACTTATATCTCATGCTCAGCCTCTGCTCTTACGTCTTTTGGTTTACCTGGTAGATCTGATTGTTTGGGTCATTCGAGTTCAGTTCCACTCCTCAAAGTAATCTTACTAGCCTTAACAAAATTTTAAGTGCATCCCTATTTGCTTGAGCTTTAATCCTTACTTGCTCGATCTACTTCGCCATTTCACTAAATCTCGTCATATTTTTTTACTTAAAGACTTAAACATATTATGAATTTCTCCCATAATGACTACTTAAACATGTATGGGTGATTGAAGTGCTTCTAGAACAACTGGATGATGGCTCTGAAAGCCATTGTTCTAATTGTCTTGACGTCTTTCCAGAAATGATCCTGCGAATTTCTCAGCCATATCAACTTGACATTTATCCCTAAAACGTAAAGGATAGTTATCTGTAGTATGTGTGTACTCTAAACAAGTACTACAAGTTGGTGTTCTCCCTGATCTTAACATTAACTGCTTTATCGTGGACTTCAATTCTGACATTTTGCTCTCAAGTGTATCATCTTGCAAATTGACTCCAGCTCCACTCTTGTAAGTATCATAAGCAACACCATAATGCCTAGATTGATTACGTAATGACATGTTACCTTAAGCTGGTGATTAGTGTTAATCCAAAATTCTAGTTAACTTGAGTTAAGCTTGTGGTTAAGTTCGACATACTCGAATAGCGTATGCATAGGTTTATGTAATGATTTGTGATTGTTTGGAATGCTTAGTGAATTTATAGGTTGTAGTATAAAAAGATAATTTATATACGAGCCCATAATCAAAAAATAAATAAATAAACAATAAATTGTTGGTACACCAAGTGCGACGAGGGGGTCATGAAATGAATGCACACACCCGATAACACTTACAGGCATGCTGATGAGTTTATTGGCAAGAAAATACACAAAGTATATATATTTATATATATATTTGATATATATATATATATTAAAACTATAAGTTTGGTTTGAAGTATATGGATTGTTTGATCGCCTCGAGATGAGCATAAATGTTAATTGTGTCAAAATGTGTGTCACTTTAAGGAGTGTCATTTTAACACATCTATCACATGATTTGCCCCAAGATAGTGCAATGCATATCTCGATAAAAATCTATATACATACATATATATATATCCAAAACCATCAAACTTATCCTCACTATTGTATTGATAAATCGAGAGAGTTAGAGGAATTAATTAGCTGAGGGTTTGATCTGGAGGGGATCAATGCAAGAGTAATTTCCAGTGAACTTAAGGTGATCAAACCTTGGTTGAATCAGAGATCATCATCATGGTAAGTTGAGTTTATAGTTTTAAGTTGAATTTGATAATTATTTATGACTTCTATGTGAATTAATGTTGTTGATCACTATAAATGGGTTTATACCTTTCTAAAGGACATCCCTGATGATTTGGGAGAGTGTTTGAGGTTTTTTAGTGATTTATGGATTGGATAGTGGCTGCTGCCATGTTCAGGAGGAGCACGCTTCCTACATCAAGTATGAAAAATCCAGTTGATGGAGCGCACCCCACTAATTGAGGGAGCGCGCCCCATCCTAGAAAATAACAACTATGCTATAATTTACTTAGAATTTCTAGAGGTTTCAGAGACTGACTTAGGGGTTCTAAATGTAGGTATTAGACTTATATTGATCATAAATGGTTTGTGATAGGTGTTGGAACATAGGGAAAACTTGAGGAAAATCTCTCCTTTTCGTCTAATGGCCTATTTGAACTATAAAAATATAAAACAAGGATTTATCATTATAAATGATTATAAAAGTGTTGAAATTGACTATAAAAGTGTATAAAAACATAGCATGTCTGACGACTTATCAAACCTCAAAACAAAATAGGCTAAAAATAGGTAAGAGAACAAGAACCAATATCAAATCAAAAAGTAAGTATAAAGCAATAGAGATAGTACAAACAAAAAGAAAATAAATAAACAAATAGGAGATAGAATATGTTGACTGGGACTCCCTTGAGTAGAATAGCATAACCCTTAGATAAATAATAAAAATATATCAATCCTTGGAGAGAGAAGGGTAATCGTCCCCCGCACGATGCTCGCCAACATCATCGTAGAAACAAGCTGAATCTAGAAGAGGGTAGCCACGATCACTAAGATAGCAAAATATGTGCCTTGTATATCATGCCATCCCCTTTTGATGCAATGCAGTAACATGCTGGTATGCTCGTTGCTTAATAAGTTGTGCATTTTGTAATCTTTCTATATTTTCCAATTATTGTTTCATAGCTTGCTACTCGCTGCATACTTCTAAAAGTCAAAAAACCCTATCATCCGGAGGGTGTGCCTACTGATGGTGGTGATGTAAAATCAAAGCTAGTGGATTTGGGTCTTCATCACCCTGTGTTGCCTCAGTATCACCTTGATGTGCCTCTTGCCCTACAGCTTGAGTAGGTCCACATTGGCACACCTATGTCTATTCGGGTGGTTTTGCTTCTTTCTATTGCCTTGGCAGATCATCATTAGCATCAACTTATCCTGGAGGCAAGCCACATTGCCAAAGTGTGGCATCCGAAATAGTGCCCAATTTAAATGTGTATTTATTAGATTCAAAATTTGGCTTGCTTGCAGAGTAGAGTGATGATTCATAGGTGTTATAAAAATTTTGGTGGAGGTCCGTAGAGAAAACTTAAAAGCGATCTTGAAATGACTTCCCCAAAATCCACCTATTTATGTGCCAAAATATGCACCAATAGGGTAGATCGCTCATAAGTTATCTCACTAGTATTTTTTGATGGCATCAATATGGAGCATATAAAATGGAGCCAGCCCCATCGCGCATGCCTTATGTTTTTCATTGATAATTGTTGATCATTTCTACCATCCTTAAATTGTTTCCAAACAGCTTTCCTTGGGGCACAAACTCTTTGAGTAATCTGTTATTTGGAGTAGTTCCCAAAATTGTCTAGAAAGCAAGATTTCAAAGCATCATCAGATATCTTTAGAGCCTTGTTCACAAAAGGACCATTAATCCAGACTTTCACACCTTTCACCCATACTTCAATATCCTCACAGTTGTGGTTTCCATTATCGTAAAATTCACGTGCAACTTCAATGGATGCCACTTTTGTTTATCAATGTCTCTCTGAATGGCCACATTTCTCCATCGATTGATGGCCACGATATCTAAGATACGGGTTTATACTTGTCAAAGACATTGAACATTTATTCTAGCTTGAATTTTGTGGTACTATATTACTTGTACCATTATTCGACCTCGTCATTGAGGTAATAGTTATACTCTTCCTCTTATAATGAAGAAGATTCATATTGAACTATCTGTCATTTGGAACGAGACCGGACCACGAGTGATTTAGAGAGAGTGGAGTGTGACTTACTAGTCCTAAGAAGAAAAAGAAATGTGTAAGTCCAAGTGAGTGTGTCTTAAGACAATAAAATAGAGGTTGAGGTACATTGTGACGACCAAAAACCTAAACACCAGCCCTATGGGCGTTTTGGTAACTATACAAATCCTAGAATAATTAGGCCTATTATATAAATCTTATTATAAACCCTAGCCCATTTCATTTGTTCAAAACCCCAAATTTGAAGAGAAGGATAAAGGAGAGCTTGTTAGTGATTTCACTGTGAGTGTTGTGCTCTAAAGTCAATAAAGTCCCTTTTTGAAGGAAATCACACTTTTCTTTCTCCTTATCTCTTGTTCTTTAATGATTCAAATCTTTAAAGCCATTAATGGCGGTCTTGAAACACAACCACCAAACAATGGTGTGTTTGTGCTTCAAAAGACCAATTTGGTTAGGTAACCCTATTTATGAAAATTTGAGTAATTCTGTTACATTTGAGGCAAACCAGCAGATGCATCAAGTTGGAAATCCTTAAAAGGGCAGAGCAGCACCGTCGCGATGCCACTAGAGAGTGACAGTGGCGCCGGATATAAAGGCGGTGATAGCACCTCCACCACCGCCAATGAGAAATGGGGCACTACTAGGCGGCCCCCATTCCCTTAAGTGAAGGGTGGTGAACCTCTTCGTTCTCTGCCAGAATGTTCTGCCTGGGAGGGAAAAGACAAGCCAGGGTCCTGGTTGATCCTTGGACCAAAAACCAAATGCTAATTGGCCCTTGGACAAAAAAAATATAATAAAAATAAAATAATATATATGTATATATAATATATGAAATAAAATAATATATAAATGTATATATATTAAATAAAATAAAATAAAAAATGGGGTGCACTACTGCATCCCCGAGGGAGATCGATCGGGTCCCACTTCTCGACCCTCGCATCGGGTGATGGGGGATCCGCATGACCCATACAGTGGACCCTGAAATAAATGTAGAAATAGATTTGAACTAATATACGACTTGTCAATGATGTGAATGTGTCTTAAATTGTTTAGATATGCAAGGCAGTTCACATGGGACCTCGAACGCGTGAAGATCATAAATTGGATTCGCGACGAGTCGATGTAAGTAGGGAGCTTGCTCAATTACCAAATATTGCTTGATATCAGTTATGTTAGGACATAAATTTTTAGTCAGAACCTTAGGAAATGGGTTGCATAGTGATATTGACTTGATTCTACTTATCTATGGTATTATGTGTTTTGCACCAAACTTGAGATTACCTACTTCTGGATAAGGTGTTAGGATTGCCCCATCCTAGGTAAGGAGTTGCGATTACCCTATCCTTAGAAAGGACTTAGGATTAATTTCTTATATAGATCATTGTGATCGGTTATTAGGGACAAGATGTTGGGGCATGTGCCTTAGGTCAATCAATTAATTGTCTTTATGAATACTTTTGGTTAATAAAATAGAGGATTTCATTTGTTGTTTATTATAATTAATTTGCATGTTTACATTATAATAAGATCCATGGGTATTTACAGAAATATCCTAAATGTCCCTAGTCGATCATTATACTGGGAACTATAATGAATTAAGACTAGTATGAGTCTTGATTGATGATCATATGATGATTATACGTATAGGGATACGAATCAAGATCACGAGTACTTGTTAGGGAACAAAGTACTGGACCGACCCGCTATGAGAACATCACATGGATTCAGTCATAGTTGTTTCTCATGATAGGTATATTTTTCAGTCCTCTGACTTGAGATTAACAGAGACTTCAACATTAGGAACATAGTGATTTGACACTATCAAACGTTGTCTTTAACCGGACAATTATAAAGGTTGTGATTGGTTACTGTGTGAGCAATGTGATAAAGTTGTGTAATCGAGATAGAATTTGTCCCTCTCATATAAAAAGAGATATCTAGTGGATCCCTCGATGTGTTAGACTGTTAAAAGGCCTAGTCTAAGTGAATTGATATTAATCAATGTCACTTGGATGTTTTCAGTCTACCTAAAGATCGAGACTAGTACGATTGAATATGTTGGATGACAATTCCATGCCTTATGTTTGATCAAAAGGATATCGTGTGACAAAAGGATGTTGTATACACTATTTATTAGGTTGTATCGATTTGATATTCGTACAACTTGGGTAGTCATAATGTCTTGCTAGAGGCCGCTTATGACTTGTATACCAAAATGTGTTTTGGTACACTGCCAACGTTGTATGAGCCTATTGGGTCGCACACTAAGAATGGTTTTGCGAGATTTTAAGATGGTTCAGAAAAACGAATTTTATATGATAAAATTCATGACAGAAACGTCTTTGTGGTGTATTACACTTATACTTCTTTAAGTAGGGGTATATGTGTAATTTACTTAACCGTCTATATACAAGGGTTGTATAAATAGACACTTTAAGTTAGAACACATAGACGAAAGATCAAAAGGCCGAAACTCTATTTTCGTTTAAGAAACGAGTTAGGGTTTTTGGTATGCTCTGGATCGTTTTGGAGAGAAACAAAAAGATTTGGTATTCTCTCGAAGCTAGCACTTTGAATCTCGTCCGTCGTTTGTGTGTGGACTACTGGTAGAGGGCGTTCGTCGTTGGTAGCGCCTTAGAGATCGGTCAACCTTCAGAAAGGTATATTGCGATTGAGGTATGATTAAGTTTTTCATGGTTTAAATGTTTTAATGGAATTAGATTCGGATCCTGTTGGGTTTTTGTCAAAATTGTTTTGTAATCTCCGCTGCGTATGAACCCCAAAACCCAACAGTGGTATCAGAGCCTTCGAGTTTGATTCCATTAAATTCATTGCATGTTTTCTTCTGATATATACATGATATATGATTGAAAACATGTTAATAGTTGATGTATATGTGATATACATAAGTTTTCTGTGAGATTTATTATCATGTTTAGTGTATATGATACATTTATTCATTATTTAATTGAAATTAGTTTCGTACATGCTAGTAACCATGTTAGGTTAATTCGAATAATTTTAATGAATTGAGTTTCCTGTTCTATGATCCATGACACCATTAGGTTCGATTTGGATAGTAGTTCATGATTTTTATTACATGTTTGTGATTATTTGGATGAGGACCGAAATTCCAAATAATTAATTTTCGAAATTATGTATTTATCTTGTTATATCTATTTTGTTATGAAGTTTCTATTTGATAAAGATATATAACAAATTAGAATAGGAGATAAATATCAAGAATCTTGTTATTGGTGATATACTAAGATTCGAATATCTTAAATCCAAAATAAATAATTAATTTTTGAAATTATTTATTTATCTTGCTATATCTATTTTGTTATGAAGTTTCTATTTGATAAAGATAGATAACAAATTATAATAGGAGATAAATATTAAGAATCTTGTTATTGGCGATATACTAGGATTCAAATATCTTAAATCCAAAATAAATAATTAATTTTCGAAATTATTTATTTATCTTGTTATATCTATTTTGTTATGAAGTTTCTATTTGATAAAGATATATAACAAATTAGATTATGAGATATAAGCAAAATCGGTTTCGTTATCCCTATTGGATAGGAGATAAATATCAAGAATCTTGTTATTGGTGATATACTAGAATTCAAATATCTTAAATTCTAATTGGATTAGGATAAGATGATTAGTTAGATGTGGGCCCGGGTTAATTAAAAATGTTTTAATTGACTTAATTTCGGATAAATGAAGGGGTAAATTTAGGATAATAAAATCAGCAAAAAATATGATTTTGTATAGCGAACTTTAATTTCCGGAATAGAAATTTGTCTTCTAAATAAAAAAAAAAAAAAAGCAGGGCGCCCCTCGTGCCCTGTGCCCTGTTATTGATGGCCAATGGGACCGCCGTCTAACTAATCCTAGCGCACATAAATTCTTTTATTAGTGATCAGTATAAAAATCTCCAAATTGTTTAGTGATTTAACAAATCAATAAAAAATATATGATATTTCATTGTTTACATAAAATCACTAAAACTGAATAAAATCCCTTTATTAAATTTTAAGTCTCATGCCATCCATTTTAAACACTTGTTAAGGCCTCGATCACACTAATACAGTTTCAGCTATAGCTGGGTGTATTGTGTTATCTTGGTGAGACAAGTTGGGTAAGAGTTACCTTAATGTTTAAAATGGTCCGACTTAATAAAGCCATCAAAATAGTTTTGAGCTTTAGGCAAATGATGAGATAAAAACATGCTAAGACATAAGATGTCTCATATCTCATAAAAGGATCTAAAAATTACATAAGATGTAATTGGTAACTGTTACCTACCTAAATAATCTAGTTATGTGTTTCATGCCATAGCTGTCACAGAATTAGGTGAAATATGAATTTTAGTCCCCTAAATAAACAATACGTTTTAGGAGGGTTGTTAATTTAATGGGAGTCTATTCCTCTAAACTAAAATAAACTTTGCATAATCTTTATTGTAGATCAATGGCCTCTTCAAGTAACAATAATCCCCTGTCACGGCGATCCATCCTTGAGAAGGATAAGCTATATGGGACTAACTTTCTTTACTGGTTCAGAAACTTGAGAATCATTCTCAAGCATGAACGCAAGTTGTATGTCCTGGATGCTCTAATCCCTGAGGACCCACCAGCCAATGCTACGAAAGCCGTGAAGGATGCGCATAATAAGCATGTCAACGATTCTACTGATGTTGCATGTATTATGCTAGCAACTATGGTTCCCGAACTTCAGAAGGACATGGAACTAATGGAATCCTACGACATGGCTATAACGCTGAAGGAAATGTTCCAACAGCAAGCTAGGCAAGAAATGTTCGAGACACTCAAAAACCTACATTCTTGCAAGATGACTGAGGGTACGTCAGTTAGTCCTCATGTTTTGAAGATAAAGGGCTATGTTGACCAGCTTGATAGACTCGGATTTCCCATAATCCGAGAGTTGGCTACGGATTTGATCCTAAATTCATTATCGGAGAGTTACTCACAATTTGTGATGAACTACAATATGAATAATATGGAGAAATCAATTTCAGAGTTGCATTTGATGCTCAAAAATACTGAACAAAATATCAAGAAACCCTCTAGTAATGCGTGGATGGTCCAAAAGGGAAAGGGAATGAAGAAGAAAGGCAAAGGCAAGGCTAGAGTTGCCAAGGCTGTTGCAGCACCCGTCGCAAAGCCTGTGGAACAAGTCAAGCCCCTGCCTGTTCCTGCTTCAAAACACCCAAAAGAAAAGGAAAAAAATTGTCATTTCTGTAATCAAACCTATCTTTGGCATTGTCGTCTCGAGCACATAAACGAGAAACGCATAACGAAGCTCCATAAAGATGGGCTTCTAGATACATTTGATTTAGAAACATATGAAAAGTGCGTATCTTGTTTACTAGGCAAGATGACTAAAAGTCCCTTTACTGGACACAATGAAATGGCAAGTGATTTATTGGGTCTAATACATACTGATGTATGCGGTCCTATAAACACAATGGCTAGAGGAGGTTATCAAGTACTTCATTACATTTACTGATGGTTTCAGAGATATGGTTATGTATATCTTATGAAACATAAAGCTGAGTCATTTGAGATGTTTTGAACGTTTTAAAATGAAGTGCATAATCAACTTAGTAAAACAATCAAAACACTTCGATCAGATCGAGGTGGTGAATAGTTAAGCCAAGAATTTGATGATTATTTTAGAAATTGTGGGATTGTCTCCCAATTGACTCCACCAGCAACTCCACAATGGAATGGAGTTTTTGAAGGGAGAAATCGAACCTTATTAGATATGGTTCGATCTATGATGAGTCATGCAGATCTTCCATTATCCTCTTGGGGTTATGCATTACAAAACGCAGCTTTCACTCTAAATCGAGTTCCTTCTAAAGCGGTTGATAAAACACCATATGAGATATGGTACGGGAAGAGACCTAGTTTGTCTTTTCTTAAGATTTGGGGTTGTGAGGCTTACGTAAAGCGACAAGTCTCAGAAAAACTAGCACCTAAATCTGATAAGTGTTTATTTGTGGGGTATCCTAAGGAAACAAAAGGATATTACTTTTATAATCCCGCTGAGAATAAAGTGTTTGTTGCTTGGTATGGTGCCTTTATGGAAAAACGTTTTATTTCAAAAGACACTAGTGGGAGAGAAATAAATCTTGAAGAAGTTCAAGAATCACAGATAAACACCGAACCGCTGCTGGAAGTTCAACAACATTCTGAACCAGTTGAACCTCCGCAAGTGACACAAGGCCCACGCCAATCTAGTAGGGTAAGACATGAGCCAGAGAGATTCGGATTTCTCATTACTAATAGTCGTGATGTGTTGTTTATGGATCAAAATAAGCCCACCACTTATCAGGAGGCTATGTCTAGACCAGACTCAGATAAAAGGCTGAGTCCCATGAATTCCGAGATGCAATCCATGTATGATAACCAAGTTTGGAACTTGGTTGATTTACCTAAAAGTGGTAAGACAATTGGATGTAAATGGGTTTTCAAGAAGAAAATTGACACGGATGGCAATGTGCGTACTTTTAAAGCAAGACTTGTAGCAAAAGGTTTCAAGCAGACTCAAGGTGTTGATTATGATGAAACTTTTTCGCCAGTAGCCATGTTTAAATCCATAAGAATTTTAATTGCCATTGTTGCATATTACGACTACGAGATATGGCAAATGGATGTAAAAACATCATTTCTTAATGGAAAGATTCTTGAGGACGTGTATATGACACAACCTGAAGGTTTTGTACATCCTGAGAATTCTAGGAAGGTATGCAAGCTTTAAAGATCCATTTATGGATTAAAGCAAGCCTTTCGGAGTTGGAATATTCGTTTTGATGGAGCAATCAAGGATTTTGGTTTTATTAAGAACGAAGATGAGCCTTGTGTATACAAGAAGCTCAGTGGGAGTGTAGTTTTTCTGGTACTGTATGTTGATGATATATTACTCATTGAAAATGTCATCCCAACATTGCAGAGTGTCAAGTCTTGGTTAGGGAAGTGTTTCTCAATGAAAGACTTAAGAGATGCAGCCTATATCCTAGGGATAAGAATCTATAGGGATAGATCTAAGAGGCTAATCCGTCTAAGTCAGAGTGCTTACATAGATAAGGTGTTGAATAGGTTCAGTTTGCAAGACTCTAAAAAGGGATTGTTGCCAATGTCTCATGGCATAAGTCTCAGCAAGAATCGATGTCCTAGGACAAATGATGAGCGAGACCATATGAATAAGATTCCATATGCATCGGCTATTGGATCTATCATGTATGCCATGTTATGCACTCGACCTGATGTATCATATGCTTTGAGCACTACAAGCTGATATCAGTCAGATCCTAGCGAGAGTCACTGGATAGCAGTAAAGAACATCCTTAAATACTTAAGAAGGACTAAGGAAATGTTCTTGGTCTATGGAGGTTTTGAAAATGATCTAGTTGAAAATGGTTACACAGATGCAAGTTTTCAAACTCATATAGATGGTTTTAGATCGCAATCTGGATATGTGTTTACTTTGAATGGGGTGGAGTAAGAGACTGTGGCAGATTCTACAACCGAAGCTGAGTATATTGCGTCCGATGCAAAGAAAGGAGGCGATTTGGATCAAAAAGTTCATTTCTGAACTAGGTGTGGTTCCAAGTATTGCTAACCCTATTTGTTTGTATTTTGTGACAATAACGGGGCAATAGCACAGGCCAAGGAACCTGGATCACACCACAGATCCAAACATATACTCATGCATTTTCATCTCATCAGAGTATTGAGAGGGGAGACGTAAAGATTTGCAGAGTACCTACTAAAGACAACGTTGTGGATCCATTGACAAAAGCTCTTCCATAAGCAAAACATGATGGTCATGTTAGATCATTAGGCATTAGATGCATATATGATTGGCTCTAGTGCAAGTGGGAGATGTTGGGGCATGTGCCCTAGGTCAATCAATTAACTATCTTTATGAATACTTTTAGTTAATAAAATAGAGGATTTCATTTGTTGTTTATTATAATTAATTTGCATGTTTACATTATAATAAGATCCATGGGTATTTACAGAAATATCCTAAATGTCCTTAGTCGATCATTATACTGGGAACTATAATGAATTAAGACTAGTATGAGTCTTGATTGATGATCATATGATGATTATACGTATAGGGATACGAATCAAGATCACGAGTACTTGTTAGGGAACAAAGTACTGGATCGACCCGCTATGAGAACATCACATGGATTAAGTCATAGTTGTTTCTCATGATAGGTATATTTTTCAGTCCTCTGACTTGAGATTATCAGAGACTTCAACATTAGGAACATAGTGATTTGACACTATCAAACATTGTCTTTAATCGAACAATTATAAAGGTTGTGATTGGTTACTGTATGAGCAATGTGATGAAGTTGTGTAATCGAGATAGAATTCGTCCCTCTCATATAAAGAGAGATATCTAATGGATCCCTCGATGTGTTAGACTATTAAAAGGCCTAGTCTAAGTGAATCGATATTGATCAATGTCACTTGGATGTTTTCAGTCTACCTGGAGATCGAGACTAGTACGATTGAACATGTTGGATGACAATTCCATGCCTTATGTTCGATCAAAAGGATATCGTGTGACAAAAGGATGTTGTATACACTATTTATTAGGTTGTATCGATTTGATATGCGTACAACTTGGGTAGTCATAATGTCTTGCTAGAGGCCGCTTATGACTTGTATACCAAAATGTGTTTTGGTACACTGCCAACGTTCTATGAGCATATTGGGTCGCACACTAAGAATGGTTTAGCGAGATTTTAAGATGGTTCAGAAAAATGAATTTTATATGATAAAATTCATGACAGAAACGTCTTTGTGGTGTATTACACTTATACTTCTTTAAGTATGGGTATATGTGTAATTTACTAAATCGTCTATATACAAGGGTTGTATAAATAGACACTTTAAGTTATAACACATAGGCGAAATATCAAAAGGCCGAAACTCTATTTTCGTTTAAGAAACGACTTAGGGTTTTTGGTATGCTCTGGATCGTTTTGGAGAGAAACAAAAAGATTTGGGATTCTATCGAAGCTAGCTCTTTGAATCTCGACCGCCGTTCGTGTGTGGACTACTGGTAGAGGGTGTTCATCGTTGGCAGCGCCTTAGAGATCGATCAACCTTTAGAAAGGTATATTGCGACTGAGGTATGATTAAGTTTTTCATGGTTTAAATGTTTTAATGAAATTAGATTCGGATCCTGTTAGGGTTTTTGTCAAAATTGTTTTGTAATCTCCGATGCGTATGAACCCCAAAACCCAACACATGAGCAGTGCTAACTTCTAATGGAAACCTTAAGTGATTTTGGTGCACACATCATGTTTTAAATGCTTCTTTATACAATTTCAATTCATGCTAGCCTTGCATTCTTATTTAGTATTATCTGCGTATTTAATGTTTGAGTTGGTTTCCCACATTACTGAGCTTCGTTATCCCTTTAAGCTCACCCTACTTACATCTATTATTGAACTTAAGATTATTGAACTTAAGTAATATTTAAATAGGTCTTATGGGTAGAATGAACCTTAGTCTCCCTTGTCTCGATCTAGCGCCGATGTATCAATTTATCTGATTTTCAAATTATTAAACTTGGGTAATATTTAAATAGGTCTTCTGGGTAGAATGAACCTTACTCTCCTTTAATTTAAATTATTTGATAGTATTTGAATGAGATAAGTTACATTGTAAGGATTTGAAAACCCAACAATAGTTTCATAATATGTCATATGGATTTCCCTTTATTTAATTCTGCAATTATTTGTTCATATGCACTAGTTTGATATTTCACAGGTTGTTTTAGGCATGTCAGACCATTTGCTCAAGCTCGGTTCAAGTATTGGGCCCAAGAGGCGGTCTGGGCAGGGCGACCCGACCCTAAGTCGGGGTCGTCACATACATAATAAAACTTTAACCTTAAACAAAAAGATTACCCATTAAAATTCATGAAAAATGCAATAAGAATCACTCGGACAATGGAACTTTCGTTAAAGTCATGAACAATGAAGAAACATAGGCAAAAAGGACTATGAATGTTATAATAAAGGCACTCTATAACTAAGGTAAAATATTATATCAAAATCATTCAAATGGTCTCTTTCACCTAGTTATTTATTCTATCAAGTTATATAAACTTTCCCCCAAACTTCAGTTCAATTGCAGCCATGAGAAATTACAAACATAAAAACACAATTTATGGAAGTATTACTCGCTAATATAAACACAAAAACAATGGGCGAGAAAGACAGTAGTTTCACATCTTATGAACGTACAAACAAATCAATGAGGCATTTTATCACAAATAAGCAAGGCAATTATAAGGCATTTGGATCACCTACACATAATCACAAATCTGCTATGATGGACATACAAAAGAAAGTAAAACATGTGGTCATTAGGACATTTCATCAAACACATGGTAAGCATTTGAAACACAAAGTCTATACATCTCCAAATTATTGCATTAATTCATTATAGATACTGAATTGCAATCCAACAATGTTAATAGAATCAAGCATTTGTAACAAATTACCCAAAAAAATCACAACCCTCACATGGTAAATGGAACATAAAAAAAGACTCATATACATCAAAATCAAGTATTCATATCAAAAAGTCAAAAATGGAATCCCATTGAAGTGAGAAAACTTACATTGTAGAAAGATTTAGTTCACAAGTTAAAAACCTTTAAGAATGGAAAACCCAAAAATTTGACCTCAAAATTGAAGAAAGCGAGAAGATCTAAGTCCCTCCTACTTGATTTGATGTTTATTTTGGTAAATTATAGGGTGGGGGAGATGATTGGAAGGTGGGGAAGGAGGCTCGGGTTCAGCTAGGGAGGATGAATAAGAGGGGAGATGAAAAATATTTGGGGTGTCTTATATAATCCGACCTGGCGATGGTCATGGTGTTGAGGCACTGAGGTCACCAACCGGGTTTTGCCTTGTTGTGCTGAAGCGTGGTCTGGGCACCTAAGAGCATGCTTCAGTGCCACAACAATTTTATTATTTTATTTTTTATTTTTTATGTTAAGCTGCTGAGGCACTAGGTTTAGCACCCTTTTCAAAAACCCTCAGGCATCTGGCACTAAGGCGCTAGGGTTAGCGCTGGTGCTGCATCAAACACATGGTTTGCATTTGAAACGTAAATTCTCTACATCAAACACATGGTAAGCATTAAAAAATAGACTAAATTGAGTAAATTTAGTCAAAATGCAAGCTAAAATGTCAAACTCTTGTACACTCCCCCGATCGGTTGTTGCGAAATTGTCTATTTTGATGAAAAATCACTCAGCAAATAAGATATGCCTAGTTAGTCTTGCAATTAAACCCAATCATTTGTTTAATACAACTCATTAAAATGCTAGACAAAATAACCCTAGGGTGCCTCCTAGAAGCACTGAATTTCTCGTCCTTAGCTTGACGCCTATAAAGGGACCATCAAGCTCCAAAGGAGGCAAACTTGTTTTGCCGTACTTTCAAACCATAATATGCCTTTACTCTTTGAGTGGTGACCTTGAATGTCTTGCCATTATCTCCCCGAAGCTCTACCACATTGAAAGGCCACATTTGTATAATTGTGTATGGTCCATACCATCTTGACTTCAACTTACCCTGAAAGAGTGTCAAACCGCAAATTGTATAGCAAAACTAATTGTCTTGGTTCAAAAAATATGTGTTCAATCAATTGGTCATGCTACCTTTTTGTTCGTTCTTTGTTCAACTTGGCGTTCTCATATGAATCAAGTCGAAGCTCATCCAATTCAATCAACTCAAGTAACCGTATATCACCAGCGGCTTTGATGTCTAGACTCAACTATTTGAGTGCCCTACAAGCTTTGTGCTCCATCTCAACTAGTTAGTGACGTTCTTTTCCATACACCAACCTATACAGAGATGTATCAGTTAGTGTTTTGAATGATGTCCTATTGGCCCACAAGCCTAATCAAAATGTAATGCCCAATCTTTTTTTATGTTAATTGATACTTTTTTCCAAGATTTGTTTAACCTCACAATTACACATTTTGGCTTAGCCATTGATTTGAGGACGATAGACCAAAGAAGTCCTATGTCGCACACCATAGTTTTGAAGTACCATCTCCAATGCTCTATTACAAAAATAAGACCCTTCATCACTCGCCAAGGATCGACGCTTCCCGAACCAAGAAAAGATCTTTTTATTTCAAAAAGTTAATAAACGCTATTGCATCATTCTTTGTCGTTGCCACAACTTCAATCCATTTTGATACATAATCAACAACCACTAAAAAAATATTGTTCCTATGAGACATTGCAAAATGGCCCATAAAGTTAATTCCCCACACAACAAACAATTCTACTTTTGGAAAAGTGGTTTGAGAAAATCCTTGTCTTCTCAAAATATTACCGGTCTTTTAACATTCATTGCAATTCTTAACACAAATATAAGTGTCCTTGAAAAGAAACAACCAATAAAGACCACATTGAAGCTCTTTCGTCGCTATCCTTTGCATACGTAAATGACAGCTAAATAGAGAAGAGTGACAACCTTCTAAGATTCCCACAAATTGATCTTCAAATACACATCATCGAAACAACCCACCATTGCACTATCAAAATAAATAGGGATCATCCCACAAATAATGCTTTAAATCACTCAAAAATTTATTCCTTTCAGATGGACTCAAATCTCAAGGCAACACTTGACACACTTAATAATTCACGAAATTGGCAAACCATGACACATCTTTTTAAACTTTAACTCTAAACAATTGCTCATTCAGAAAAGTGTCTTAAACCAACTTCTTTGTATTTGTTGCGACATTTATCCTAGGTCAAGCTATAAATGTTCTTTATCTTATAATTTTAGTTAATAAAATAAAATTTTTCGTTTGTTGTTTTATTATAAGTGATTGCATGTTTACCTTATAATAAAATCCATGGGTATTGTTGAAATATACTAAATGTCTATAGTCGGTTATTATATTGGGAACTATAATGAGTTAAGATTAGTGTGAATCTTGATTAATGGAATTGTAATGATAATGCATATAGAGATATGAATTGAGATCACGAGTACTTGTTAGGGAACAAAGTACTGGACCGATCTGCTATGAGAACACCATATGGATTGAGTCATAGTTGTTATTCATGCTTTGTATATCATATATTGTTTCGACTTTCTATTACCATAGACTTCAATATTAGGAGCATAGTAATTTTATACAATCAAATGTTGTCCGTAACCGGATGATTATAAAGATTGTGATTGGTTACCATGTGAATAATATGTAAAGGTGTGTAATCAAGATAGAATTTGTCACTCTTATATAGAGAGATATCAGTGGATCATTCGATATGATAGACTGATAATGGCCAAGTCAATGTGAATTGATATGGTCAATGTCATTTAAATGTTTTCAGTTTACCTAAAGATCGAGACTAGTAAGATTGAACAATAAGGGTGACTTCCCGTGCCTTATATTTAATCAAAGGATATCGCACGACAAAAGGATATGATACATGTTATTCATTAAGTTGTATCAGTTTTGATATTCATGCTACTTTGGTAGTCATAATACCTTGCTAGAAACCGCTTATGACTTGTTTACTAAAATGCTTTTGGTTCATTTCCAACATCTCATGAACCTATTGGGTCGCGCACACAATGAATAGCTTTGCTCAATTTCAATCGGTCCAGAGTAATGAATTTTATATGATAAAATTCATGACATGAAAGGCCTTATGATTTGTTATATGATAACTTATTAATAGGAGCATATGTGTAATTTGCATGAATTGCCTAAATACAATAGTTGTATTATGAATAGTTTTTTAAGAAAGCTTATCTACACATATAAATAGAGGTTGAGACCCTAAAAACGAATAAGATTGTTGTTTTTTTATATTTTTGAGTACTCTAGATCTTGGGAGAGAAGAAAAACGTTTTTAATCTCTCTTGGAGTTAGCACTATAACTGTTCATGTGTGCAAGAGATTGCACACTTGAATGTCTTTTAAATCGAACAATCAGATAAGGAAATCAAGGATTAAAATATGGTTTACTTGTGACATCCAAAAATTTTATAAACTTGATTAGGCGGCTAATTAAGTATTTTTGGATTTAATCCGGGATTTAGATATCGATGTGGGACCCACGCATTACGGATTTGAGATCATAAATTTAATATTATTTTTATGTAACGTGTAACTATTTGATGTATTATACACTATCTCAACGTGAAATAGGGTCAAGTGGAATGTATACGCGTAATCCATGAGTTTTGGAGCGCGTTGGAAAATTTTCTCCAATTTTGGTAATTTTAGGGGATTTTTTAGAGTTTAATTTGGAGTTAAAATAAGAGATAATCATGAAATTAAATAAAACAACTAATGGATTGATGGGTGCCTAGTGACACGCGTGGTGGAGGGTAACATGCATGAAATGTACAATAGTGTGCACGCCCGAGGATGGTCGTTGGCACGTTTGGTGAATTTATTTTCGCAATAATACAAAGGTGTATATATATTTATATATAAAAACTATATATATATATAAATCAATCTTATAGTATGAATTAAATAAAAGTATACATTGGATTTGCCTTGAGATATGTTTAGCGTGATCATCAAGGAGGTAAAATGGTTGAACATGTTGTTGAAGAAGTTTGTCTATGTCTCAAGATGCGTGCAAACACATCTCAAGGAAAATCAAAGGTATATGTGTTTTTATATAAAACCATTTTATTTACCTCGAGATACATGATAGGTATCTCGAAGAGATCAAAATAATTGATTTCATGTAAGTCAATTAAAGGTAGTGATTATTTTGTTAATAGTCACTACATCGACCTCGAGATACGTAACATGTATCTCGAGGAAGGTCAAAATATATAAGATAAGTGAATCATTAGATTTGCCCCGAGATTTATGCGATGCGAATCTCGAGAAAATCTTAATATATATCTTCAAATCAAAGCACATTGTCTCTGTTGATTTCAACCGAGAGGGGCAAAGTGAGTTCGAGAGAGAGTCGAAACATAAAGGGTTTGAGACCGAGAGAAAAATCAAGATGGGTATGAAATCAAAGCAGAAGGTTAGTTGCCATGATTGTTGATGTTGGTTTTGTTGGGTCATTAATGGAGATTGGGGTGGGTTCCTATTGATATTTAATTTGTTGGGTCGTTAATGGAGGTTCGGGATGGGAGGCTCAGGCCATCCGAGGAAGAAGACGACTTCGTCTTCCTTCCCAGAGAGGAGACCCAACTGGTAACCTAATTTGAAAAAAAAAGGAAAAACATTCTTCACTGTCAAAGAAGAGTATTCAAGAAGAAAAAGGGATAGACCTGAAAAATGAGGAATTTGGGATTTTCTTAAGGATTTATATTGGGTTTTTCCTCATGATGTATTCTACGATACCCGAAAATGTATAAAATTATAAAAATTAATTTGAAGCCTAGTTTGGATTAATTTTCAATTTAAACCCATAATTTGGAGTCAAAATCGAGATTCGAACACCCGAGTGGTTGATTTGAAGGGGGTTTTCGGTCGAGGTAGGATCGATAAAAATGTAATAAATTGGAAAAATCATATTTAAGCCTAGACAACGTGATTTTTGATGTCAAACAATAATCTTGAATCAAAAATAAAATTCTAGCATCAAAGAATTTATTTTGGAAGTATTTTAGGGGTTTCAGAATGCGATTGGGTCAATTAAACTTCAATTAATTAGGAAAATTATAAAATTGTTACAGAAACTTAAAGGACGAATAAATTAATTATAGCACCACGATTAAAACCCTGTATGAACTAGCTTATCGACTTGGAACATGAGGGAATATCGGTATCACGTTTGTAAGGTTAAGTAAATCCCATAATAACCTTTAAATTATATGATTATAATTTCGTATAAAGTGTATTGATCCTTAATATTGCATTTTTTTTATACAAGCATACATGGGCAAGGAGGATAAGGTCAATTCGAGTCTCCTTATAGTGTTTACCTAATGAAGTCTAAGAATTTGCATGTAAATTCATGGAAAAATATCATGGAAAGATATGACAGGATAGCATTTTGGTAATTTCGGTGAAGTTCAGGCGTTTAGGTTTCGGCGTTCCGGGGGCATGGGTTGATTGGAAATGGCATGGAGATTACGGGTCAGAGCTATGCTATGACTACGACGTTTTTCGACGAAATTCCATTGTTTCGCCCTCCGAAACGGAAATTTTGCTATTTTAGGAAAGTTTTGTTTAGCTTTAACTTTCATTAGGAATTTCCATTTTTATTGTCGTTTGCGGTATTTGTTTCTATTTTTCGTCTAGTTTCCAGTTTAGGGCCTTTATGGCTTTTTGGACTTTTTACTATTTTTGGCAAATTTTAGGGTTTCGCTATTTAAGCGACCTATTGGATGTAATTCACAGTTTTTGGCTGGAATAAAAGAATTTTTGAACTTTCGCTTAAGTTCTGACCTAGATCGAGTTGTTCGTGGATTCGTTCAACTGGTTTAGAAGATCTTCGCTGCGTCAGTTGGTATCAGAGCCTGCTTTAGCGTGATTGGAGAAATCATGCCGCCGAAGAGGAACCACCAGCGTATCGAGGAGGTGTATGACCATGACAATCTAAATCGATAAATTGGTCAAATAATTAACCAACGCATGGGCACAGTGGTAGAACAATTAACTGCCAGAATCGATCAGTTGTTGGGTCAGAATATGGATCGTGTCCGTAACCATCGAAGGGAACCTATTGGTGATGCACCAATAGGAGATTCTTCTACCGAAAGGGAGGATGAGTACGTTGAGGCACCGAGGAGGCACTACAGGCCACGTGCAGTTGAGGATGATCGCAGGCGGTGAGAGTCTGGGATGAAGACGGAGGTCCCAGAATTCCATGGTACCCTTCAACCGGAAGAATTCTTGGACTGGCTGGCGTTAGTTGAAGAAGTCATATAATTCAAAGGTGTGCCCAAAGACAAGCATGTGCAATTGATTGCAACTAGATTCCATAACAGGGCCACGACTTGGTGGCAACAACAGAAGTTGATGCGGAATAGGAATGGAAAGGCGAAGATCACCTCATGGGAGAAGATGAAAAAACACTTACGGGCTGAGTTCTTGCCTTACAATTTCCAACGCCTTATGTATCAGAGGTTGCAGAATCTGAGACAAGGGGCAAAGTTAGTAGATGATTACGCTACTAAGTTTTATTAGTTAGTCGCTAGAAACGAACTGCAGGAGACTAACGACCAATTAGTGGCACGGTATATTGGTGGACTGAGGGTGCAGATCCAAGATGTCGTCAACATGTTTGATCCGGCTTCCTTATCTGCAGCGCAACAGCGAGCATTGTTGGTGGAGAAACAATAGCGTCGTGGTGTGAGTAATGCTTCCAGTAATGTTAGTGTTGGGACAGCCAATACTGGAGGTAATACCACCGCAATTAACCCTGCTAGTCGCGCTAATAGACCTAGCACTAGTGGGATTAAATGCTTCGGTTGTGGCGAAATTGGTCATAGGAAGTCATAATGTAAAGGGAAGAAGGCTCTCTTTATTGAGAACGAAGAGGAAGACGAAGGGGAAGAGGCCAACATCACAGCAGAACCAGCCTTTGATACTTCTGACAACACAAAAGAGGAGATCGTGACTGGAGATGTGGGTACTGCCTTGGTTGTGAGGCGTTCTTGTATGACTCCTTGAGCTGTCGCTGATGATGAGTGGCTGCAGAATAACATCTTTCAGTCCAAGTGTACCATCTTAGGCAAGGTGTGCAGGTTCATGATTGATGCAGGGAGTTGTGAGAATATCGTCTCAATTGAAGCGGTTCAGAAGTTGGGCCTTGCAACTGAACAATACCCCAAGCCCTACAAACTAGCTTGGCTGAAGAAGGGTGGTAAGGTGAAGGTGTCGAAGCGCGCCTTGGTGACTTTTTCTATTGGTGCTAACTACAAGGATTCAGCTTGGTGTGATGTTGTGGCTAGGGATGCTTGCCACTTGTTACGGGGACGTCCTTGGCAGTTTGATAGGGGAGTTATGCATGATGGCAGAACCAATAAATACACCCTTATGTTTAAGGGAGTGAAGATTATGCTAGTACCCGCCAAGGATCCAGAGGAAGTTAAGCCTACTAAAGAATCTAGCAGCTTGCTGTCTTTGGCAAGATTTGAAGATGCATTACAGGAATTTGTGGTAGTTTAAATCTTGATAGGAAAGGAAGTAGATAGAGATGTTGATGTTCCTGAAGCTGCAATTCCTATTGTGAAAGAGTTTAGTGATGTTTTCCCTGATGAGATGCCAGAAGGACTGCCACCATTGCGTGATATTGAGCATCAGATTGACCTTGAACCTGGTGCGTCACTACCTAATAGACCACACTACCGAATGAGTCCCAGTTAGCATGAAGAGTTGCGTAGATAGGTTGAAGAGTTATTGGTGAAGGGATTCATCCGTGAAAGTCTGAGTCCGTGTGCAGTAACAGCCCTCCTTACACCAAAGAAAGATGGCTCCTCGCGGATGTGTGTGGATAGTAGAGCAAGCAACAAGATTACTGTCAAGTATCACTTTCCTATCCCTCGCTTAGATGATTTACTTGACCAATTGAGTGGAGCAAATTTTTTTACAAAATTGGATTTGAAGAGTGGGTACCACTAGATTCGCGTTAGAGTTGGGGATGAGTGGAAGACTGTTTTTAAAACTGGGCCTCGGTTGTATGAGTGGTTAGTCATGCCGTTTGGGCTGTCAAACGCACCTAGCACATTCATGAGAGTCATGAACCAGAGCTTGAGACCTTTGATAAGCAAGTGTGTTGTGGTATATTTTGATGATATATTGATATACAGTACTAACGAGGAGGAACACCTCCAGCACGTGTGAGATGTTCTGACTATCTTATGCAGGGAGAAATTCTATACTGCGATGAAGAAGTGCTCATTTTTGACACCGAAGGTCCTTTTCTTAGGTTATGTCATTTCTAAAGAAGGGTTGCAGTATGATGAGTCTAAAGTAGAAGCCATCCGCACTTGGCCTAGACATACCACCGTTACGGAGGTTCACAGCTTTCAATGGTTAGCTTCCTTCTATAGGCGGTTCATTCCACACTTCAGCAGTATCATGGCCCCAATTACAGATTGTATGAAGGGCGTAAAGTTTGGGTGGAGCAACGAGGCAGATGAAGCATTCCAACTAATCAAAGTGCGGTTAACCACTGGCCCCATTTTGGTGTTGCCAAATTTTCACCTACCTTTTGAGTTGCATAGTGATGCATCCAAGGTACGCATTGGAGCTGTCTTGAGTCAGAATAATAGGCATGTTGCTTATTTCAGTGAGAAGTTGTCTGGGGCGAAGTCGAGATATAGCACATACGATGTGGAGTTCTATGCAGTGGTACTAGCCGTGAAGCATTGGTGGCATTATCTTTTCCACAAAGAGTTCGTGCTGTTTACAGACCATGAGGCATTGCGACACTTACATGGGCAGAACAAGGTCTCGACCAGACATGCTTCCTGGGTGGCCTATTTGGAGCGTTTTACTTTTGTGGTGAAACACAAGTCTGGTGTGACCAACAGAGTTGCTGATGCCCCGAGCAGATGAAAACGTTTATTGGGCTGCATGACCATTGAGGTACCTGGGTTTTCCTCCTTCTCTGATTTGTTTACTACTGATCATTTCTTTGCTACTATTGTGGAGAAGGTGCGAAGTGGGGAGCGTATTGATTACACACTTTAGGAGGGTTTCTTATTTCGGGGCAACCAGCTTCGCATTCCTAATTGCAGCCTGAGATTGCTGATTATTAGAGAGTTGCATGAAGAGGGACATGTTGGGCGTGATCGCACTTTGCACCTGGTGCAGACCTCTTACTTTTGGCCTACGATTCGCAAGGAAGTGGACAAATATGTGCAGCGGTGCCAGACTTGCCAGCTTTCGAAGGGTACCGCAACTAATGCCAGTCTATATATGCCTTTGCCCATTCCAGAACAGTCATGGGTTGATATTAGCATGGATTTCGTGCTGGGGTTGCCTAGAACACAGCGGGAAAATAACTATATTTTTATGGTGATTGACCGTTTTTCCAAGATGGTTCACTTCATCCCGTGCAAGAAGACCACAAATGTTGTAAAGGTGGCTTAGCTGTTATTTCGGGAGGTGTATAGATTGCATGGCCTTCCTACCTCGATTGTTTCAGATTGAGACACCAGATTCCTTAGCCATTTTTGGCGCAGTTTGTGGGCTATGGTGAACACGCAGTTGAAATTTAGCAGTGCTTATCATCCGCAAACAGATGGGCAGACTGAAGTTGTCAACCGTTCGCTAGGCAATCTTTTGAGGAGCTTGGTGGGTGAGAATGTCAGGAGTTGGGACTTCAAGTTAAGCCGAGCAGAATTTGCACACAACCATGTTGTTAATCGAAGTAACTGTTTGTACGGTGTAGAACTATATAGTGTCTACCTGATTGTGTGTGCAAGGTATATTTAGCTACATGATTGTGTATACAGGGTAGAATTATAGTGTCTACCCGACTTAATGTACATGGTATAACTATATTATGCTTGAGGGGCTAGATTTACTGATACTTTACATCACGGGATTATCATGAGATCACGTTGAACTAGATCATATTTTGATAGACTCGATGAACGAGACTCATTTGGTTATCCTCTCTAGGCATGAGTCTTTATTACTATTTACTTACCACTTTTAGAGGATGACCTCTAATTGTGGTCGAATAGTAGAAGCGAGAGGGATTGATGGTTGTATTTTAATTCCTTAAATTATATTGTCCGTTTAATCTCTTGAATTATTATGCATTTGATTATTACAGTTGTACAAGATAGTATGAGATTTACTTATCTGACATTATCAAGTTTTTATAATCGGATAATGACATGTTTTAGCGACAAGTTAGGAAAGGGAAAGCTTTCCGATTGTTCGTGACTTGTTTAATTCTTATCTCTCTATGCATGTATTATTTTTTATGATATTATATTATATAAATAGGTCTTTAGGTTCGAGTGTGATTAGGATCTCCTTTGGAATGGCTAGAATGATTTTGGGATGAATTGAGATTTTTGAGTTAGGGTAATGTTAATTTATGGTTTCTAATACTTCAAATCAGGTTAGAATAAATATATAGTTTTGTTAATGCATTATATATTGTTATAGGTGGGTTGTGAGTCCTTTGGCATTTTCACCAAATTGAGCAAGTTTTGTTGAAGAATTTTGAAGGCCGGGTATTTCGGTGTAGGCTTAAAAATAGAGGTATTGTCGAAGAATTTTTATGAAATTTTGAGGATTATGTAATTCATCTAAACAAAATTTTAGGTTTAAGATTTACTTTATAATCATATATGGTTAATAAAGTTTTATATTTGATGATTACAAGATCTTAATCTTAATTGTTTATTGTTGAAAAAGTTAATGCTGCTAGATTATCAAGGGATTAGGGTAATTTAGGCGGGTTAGATGCCTTAATTATGTGAGGTCTGATAATGTTGCTATCAGAGCCTAGGTTTAGCTAAATTGAGGATAAATCTTGGTTGAAAACCAAAAAGTTATTGTGCACGATTAGCTGGGAAGTGATCGTGAGATAGGGTATTTGAATTATTATGTTATATTTGTATTGTATGTATTTATTATCGTTAGATATGCGATATGAAGTTTATTCTTCTTGTTTGGATACTTAACTCGTAAGATATGACACTAAGACTAGAAGCGGATCGATAATTAAAAGAGAGAATAGACTAATGCAACGAAACTTAGTATAAATGGATATGAAATAGACTTGTGAAGTATGAATTCACAAAAATGTTGTAAGTAGTTTGGTACCGATATAACTGATGAAAGTATCAATTATTAAACCAATAAGAAATTGGTCAAAAGGAAAGTCCAAAGGATTCATGTACGTAAACACTGAACATGGATTTCATGGAAATCAAAAGTATCGAACTATTACAATTTATAAATGCTCAGGAAAACAATAAAATAGATTTAAATTAAGTCTTAAGTGATTGAGAATCGTTTGGAAAACGTAACATGAAACTGGGACTTTTGGGAAGCACATTATATGGATATCTTGGATTTAGAATAAATTTAGTACCAGTTACACAATTAACTCAATAAAACTTATTCTACGAAATATTGGTTTGATTCATAACCAATTAAGGTTTCTTCTAAAGTGCCAAGGTCAGTGCCTAAGGCTAAAATTTGGACTTTTTCGCTCTTTTTCGCTCTTTGACTCCCCACTTTGCTCCTTAGTATTCCCACTTAACTTGCAATCCCATTTTATTGCCTTGTGGACCAAATACACGCAAAATACATCAAACAAGTATAAACTCATCGTTTATTTCCCAATATGGTGAGTGAATACTACTTAAAAACACATAACATTATGCTAACCATCACACCCCCAACTAAAGATTCTCCTTGTCCCTAGGAAAGAAATATACACAAAAGAGATGCAAATTATTTAAACTAACAATCTAAGCATGAATAACATAGATCAACAATTCGAAAACACTGGGCATATGCAAACATAACTTATTCTCATATTTAGTTATATTTATCTCTCGATTTTGGTGGCGTCTTCTAATCTAAAACTCAAACCAAATATTGACTCAACTCAAAGCCTTTCAATCGCCCATGAACCCAACCTTCACAAGAATTCACTTTCAATAACCTTTTGTGAAAATCTGAGAGTCTAGCCTCAACTAATAGAGAGAGTTTGCAAAAAGATTAGAAACCTCAGTTATTGTTCATTTAAAGCATCAACTTCTAAGAGATTCTATAAGCTTATTTTTCGATCCTCTCTCCACTATCATAAAACTAAAAAGACCAATGATCTTTAGGTCTTTACTTGGTTGTAATGGGGCATGGATTTAGTTATCAAAAAGCTGATAATTAAGCACAAATATAGTTGGATAGAATTCCTAACCCTTTCCCTACAACCATAGAGCACTTACAAAGATCAAACTCACAAAAATACAAACATTTATTTCATGTTGGATTTTCAATCATTATTTCTTTTTTTCATGACACTAGTATGTTTCTTTTTCTTTGGTCTTTATTTGGTGGATTCATTTATTTTCTTTCGACATTCCCTTTTTTAAGGTTTGTTTCATTTTTTCACTCAAACTTTACAAACTTTTTTTCATTATGGTTCAGGGTTTCTCATCTCTCTAACTTTAGGTAGTCTAAGGCTTTTTAGCTCGAGATAGTATTTGGTGCCAAGGATTCATGATAAGCAAGGCTCTACAAGATGATTAGCGATCTCATGTATGTGAAGGATAAATAGGATATTGGGTAAAGCATTCAAACAAGGCCTAACTCCTCTCCTCATTCCTTTAAGTCCAAAATTTATCGCCTCGAATGGATCTAGAACAAGTTCTAGAATCCTTAAATCCCCATTAAAGCCTCCCTACTTTTAGTTTATCCCCTTTTTAATAGCATAAGTCCTTCCTTACACCAAGCTTCTTTGGATAGTCCTTAATCTAGCTAAGCTAACACTTAGGCACATGTGCACTTTACTTTTTCATAAGTATTTTGTCTCATTGGTTTTATAGAGTTTTCATTTTAGACTATCAACCACAAAAAGATGAGAATCAATATAATAACATTATTTCCTATTACATGCACATAATACCCAAGGATGCAATCATTCCCAAAATAACAATCAAAGGAAGCAAGCTAACCACCTCCAAACTTATTCTATTAAGTGTAATTAATGAACCTCGATGTCGCATCATACATCACTAATAATAGTCCCGATTTACCGGCTACTTAGATATGTATTGAGGCAAGTACGGGGTCAATCCTACATAGACTGATAAGAATTCCTAGGCTACAACTGAAAGGAAATGGGGGTTTGGATTTCTAATTCGCCTCATCTCGAAGATATAAACTGAAAAACATACACTAAACAATAGAAGAATATATAGATAACTGAAAATAATAATTCTAACAATATAAAAAAGCCTGGATTTAGAGATCTTTCGCAATTGACAAGTAATTGACTTAATCATTATTTAAAAAAAATATCCATTTTATTGAATTATCATAGGCAAGTTCGAGTACGGTCACTCTATTTTCCAAGGTCAATGGTAGGAATGAGTGACACTACCATCTACTAACTAGACTCACAAAACCGTCGAATATATCGTAAGCCTTCAATGGGCTAGCAGCCTTAACGTTCCATGAAATCACTTACCCTAATTGATAACTAGCATGAAATGTTATCCATCTTATACTTTGAATGTACAAGAGCGCATCGATTGCCAACAGACATGACTCTATTTGCCACCTGATGTAAATCCCCTTACCGATTTATGATAGATTCATTGACCTAGATCTCCTACACCTACCTACGCATTGGCCACTACATAAGCAAGCATATTCAAGCTAATCTAATGAAAACTAGTAGACTTATGATAAGTATAACCAAAGTTGCATGGTTCCGATGAAAGGAAACTTTACTTTATAGAACTAAACATCATGTCGTCAATACTTGCAATTATAGAAAACTCTCAATCCATTAAAGACTTAGTTATTAATACACAAATAAAGTAATTACAACAATAAAATGTATGAAACAACACCTTAAAAGTAAAATAACGAGCATAAAAAATTAGAGAGCTCATCTTATACAAACTTAAGAACTAGAGATAGAATAAGATGAGATCCCCTTTTCGCACATCCAACCCTAAGTATTTATATAGTTGAAAATATAACGGAACACATTCACTGAATCCAACAAATCCACAAAATTTAGGATTTAAAATCCTTAGATTTTTTTAGTGTCATACGTATAACCGGTACATCTTGAAAGAATCATTGCTCGATCGATGTGATGCTTTATTTTTTGCCTAATTTAATTAGAATTGGGATCGACACTGCCACAGCGCCTTATATACATGCCAAGGCACTACCAAGGAACTAGGTGTATTTTGACTCTTTGATTCTCGATTTTCTCCTAGGTCTTCGTAAGGCTTTTCTTAGTCCAAGTTCAGTGTCAAATCTTCAATACACATAAGTTAATCCCAGCGATTCCATGGAGATGTTGGATGAACTAGAGGCGTTTAGCCTTTTCTTGGCTTTTTTCATTGATTCTTGTGGGAAATCTCTCCTTTTCATCCAATAGTCTATTTTAACCCTGAAAACACAAAACAAGGATTTATCAGTATATATAATGATAAATGCGTCAAAATTCACAAAAAACAATGTACAAAAGCATAGCATGTATGACGACTTATCAAATACCCCCAAACTTAGACAATCGCTTGTCCCGAGCAATGGAGTATAAGATAGTCAACTTGCATACACAACTTACAATTCGGTTCCTATAATGCCCAACTCTAATTTAAATGGTTTTGTCCAATTTGTTTCAACAAACTTGCCTAATGGAAATAAGAACACTCAAGCAAAGCTGGTTACTTTGAGTCAAGACTAAATCCATCTATTAATCACGAGTTGCCTCTAAACTTTTAACAAGCCAAAAACACACAATCTCTAAATAGGGCATTAAATACCAAGATTCCACAAATAGAAACTTATACAACCATTTCAATGGCATATTTAAAACATCATTTAAGGTCTATACTACTTTCTTTTGGGTTATTATGCATGGGGTGGAATAACAAGGAAATAGATATTAAAGGATTCAAAGCATTGAAAAGAATTCCTTAATCTAGCTACAAGCACTCGAGCTAAATCTTTTTATTTGAAGAGTTTTTATAGACTTTCGCCTTTATTTATTCCACTTATATATATTCTATATTTTCTTTCTCAAAATATATTTTTAGTGTGGTCCCTGCTCCATTTCTAATGGATTCTGATTTTTTCACTTTTTCTCACCACTAGATTCCTTGCTACTTTTCTTGTAGAACTATGGGACACTCTATTTTTTATTCAAAAACTCATGTTAGCACTTCTCACTTTCGCTACGATTAAGTTAGCCTTCAATTGTAAGTAAAAGGATTATAAGGCTTTTTGGTTATGGGTTTCACGATAGGTGATGAAGGAACCAAATTGGGTTGCTCAATTGGGCTAACTAGGGATAAATTATAAGTTGGCTAAGGCTAACGGCTAAACAAACACTACCTATGTCTTCTTCTAGACTTATTCTTTAGTTATACTCAGTTTTGAATAGATACAAACCTATTCTAAAATCTTTAGAGATTAAGTTGCCCCTTGTCCTATTATGACCTTCTACCCACTTTCATATCTAGCATAAAGCCTCGACTTCACACTAGCACTCGTTAATGTATCTCCGTCAATAGCCTAATCATAAGAACATGATGTTTCACCTATGCTCTACTTAAGGTCTTGTCCATTTTATGGCATTCTTTAATCCACATTAAATTCTCAAATTGTCAATCATATTCTAAGTTAGAGTTGAACATTCGTTTAGGCTCAAAACAAATGGAAAAACAAAAAAGAAAGAATACACATGTTTAAAGATGTCTAACAACTTACCAAACCATCAATCCATGAAATAAATGAAATTGTATTACCTATATTTCGATAAAGACTTTGAAAAAAAACTATGAAAATTGTGAAAATCTACCAAAAATCCTTACAGTTCATCCATACATTTCATCCAACTGCATACCCGCATACCCCAAACTTATCCTGAATCTTGTCCTCAAGGTTCAAGAAAGTCAGACAATCATATACAATTCAATAGAATAACTAAAATTAAAATGGAAGGTAAGAAATAAAAGGGAACGAAGTAGTAAAAGTAGAAGCAGACAACAAGCAAATGCAATGAAACAAAAACACATGAACTCCTCATTTAACAAATTAAAAACAATAATTATTACTACAATTTGATGAATAGTCACCCGATAAGTGAGTTTGTCGAATTTCTCAAATCTAATCTAATTTTTTTCCAACTGCGACATCCGCCACTTATTTAAAGCAGTAAATAACTATTCCTAATCCTAACCTACATCGCATGGCTACCCTTCAGGAAGGCCAGTGTTTAATGTCAATGGCCTTATGTTTTCAACCTCTATTCCTAATTAGGTGATATATCATTACCTATGAACTCAATCATTGGGAACCCACGTTATGGAAACATAGTACCAGTGGTGTTGGCATCAAGTCATACTCTTCGGGAAGGGTAAAACTTTCCTATCTCACATCAAAATGATGTCCTTCTGCTATCTCATTAAGACCGCCTTACTTTTCATATCAATCAATATCTTAGCAGAATGCATGAAAGATCTCCCAAGTATCATAGTATACTTCATCAATTTTGAAGTGTCAAAAATGTAGAAGTCTACCTCATAAATGAATCAAATAACA
The DNA here is from genome assembly GCA_039657365.1 of Stephania yunnanensis. NCBI lineage: Eukaryota > Viridiplantae > Streptophyta > Magnoliopsida > Ranunculales > Menispermaceae > Stephania > Stephania yunnanensis. Next base: position 9,551,071 of record CM077585.1, read on the forward strand.
TACATGAGGACATTCTTCTTTGTCGTGACTGCGGTGGTGGTCTTGCCATTTTTCAATGTGACTCCCACCTTTTTAGTGTTCATAGGCGGAATCTTGGCTCTTTTGAAGAATGATAAAGGCATGACATTGATTTCAATTCCAATGACCAGAAGTGCTTTCTCAAAGGTTTCTCCATTGATTCTCCTAGGAATCTCTATAAGGTCTAGATCCTCCATTTTCTTGGACACTAGTAGCGCTACTTTCTATATTGGTATCCCTTTCTTTTTCTGCTTGTTTTTCACCTAGCCTTTTGTGCTTTTGGCTTCCTTTGGATAAAGACCTCAACTTTCTTTATAGTAGTTTTCTCTTTCTTACTTCTTACTACATTTTCCTCAGTCTCCTCCCTGGCTTTTCCTTCACCAAACATTGTTGTTTTGGCTTGCTATCCAAAATCATGACATATAATGCCTTACTAGTGCCATTTGTATGATCAGCCAGTGATTCAATTGGCTCTAAGTCAACTCCATCTTTGAATGCCATATCAAAGTTTTCATAGAAGGGCTTCAACCTGTGTTTGTTCATTTTGAAAATCTTCTCGCTCACAATGCTCTATATTTTAATAGCACCTTGGAAAAATATATTAGTAACAAGAAATGGACCCACCCATCTAGGCCTAAACTTAACCTAGAAGATTTTTAACCTAGAATTGAGGAAGAGGACTTTTTGACCTATTATAAAGGACTTTCTCATTAGATAATGATCAATATAAGCTTTTGTCTTATCCTAGTAAATCCTTGCATTCTCATATGCATCATTCCTAATCTCTTCTAGTTCCTAAATATTCAATTTTCGCTCAACACTGATTTTGTTGTAATTCATGTTACAATATTTGACTGCCCAATATGCATATGTTCTAACTCAACAGGAGATGGCATACTTTTTCAAAAACCAACCTATATGGAGACATTTCAATCTGCGTTTTGAAAGTTGTCTTGTATGCCCATAATGCATCATCAAGGCATAGACTCCAATCTTTCCTTAATGATTGATCAATTTTCTCAAGGATAGATTTGATCTCTCTATTAAAAACTTCAAATTGATGATTGTCTTGGAGATGATAGATAGTAGATATCTTATGGGTGACATTATATTTCCTGAACAAAGACTTTTTAATCTTATTATAGAAATGCGTTCCTTTGTCACTAATAATTGAGCGTGGAGCTCCAAATCTTGAAAAATTTTGTGAATTTAAGAACTTGACCACTATTTGGTAGTCATTACTTTTAGGGGCTTTAGCTTCAACCCATTTTGAGACATAATCTACTATTAACAGGATGTAAGTCGACAAAATGACCTTCACATGCGTATGAATGACAATAAGCCAAGATAGAATGTGCTTCCTGTTGAGGGAAGCATCCGTGAATCATTTGAGCTACAAAGAACTTCCATAAACTTTGATTATCCCACAAATAATGCTTCAAATCATACACAAGCTTTTGCTTTCTGGCATGTGAGTAGTCCAATGGTAATTTCTTGATGGCTAGATAGTTAACAAGGTCAGCAATAATGGAACTTCAAAAGACACTACATAAACGCATTCATCAGGGAACTCGTCATTGAGAGCAGTAGGTGGTTCTCCATTCTTTGGGCTACTGAGATGGTTTGCCACTAGATTCTGAGCACCTTTCTTGTCTTTGATTGTAAGATCAAACTCTTGAAGTAATAGTGTTAAGTTTTGGGGTTCATACACAACAAAAATTACAAAATAATTTTTGACAAAAACCCCCAACAGGATCCGAATCTAATTCCATTAAAAATGCTTAAAACATGAAAACATAATCATACCTCAGTCGCAATATACCTTTCTGAAGGTTGATCGATCTCTAAGGCGCTGCCAATGACGAACGCCCTCTACCAGCAATCTACACACTAACAGCAGTTGAGATTCGAAGTGCTAACTTCGAGAGAATACCAAACCTTTTTTGTTTATCTCCAAAACAATCCAGAGCATATCATAAAACCCTAAATCGTTTCAGAAACAAAAATAGAGTTTCGGCCCTTAATCTTTCATACGTGTGTTCTAACTTAAAGCATCTATTTATACAACCCTTGTATATAGATGGTTAAGTAAATTACACATATACCCTTACTTAAAGAAGTATAAGTGCAATGCACCACAAAGACATTTCTGTCATGAATTTTATCATATAAAATTCATTTTTTTGTACCATCCTAAAATTTCGCAAAACTATTCTTAGTGTGCGACCCAATAGGTTCACACAATGTTGGTAGTGTACCAAAACACATTTTGGTATACAAGTCATAAGCGGCCTCTAGCAAAACATTATGACTACCCAAGTTGTACAAATATCAAATCGATACAACCTAATCAATAGTATATATAACATCCTTTTGTCACACGATATCCTTTTAATCAAACAAAAGGCATGGAATTGTCATCTAGCATGTTCAATCGTACTAGTCTCGATCTCTAGGTAGACTGAAAACATCCAAGTGACATTGATCAATATAAATGCACTTAGACTAGGCCTTTTAACAATCTAACACATCGAGGGATCCACTGGATATCTCTCTTTATATGAGAGGGATAAATTTTATCTCGATTACACAACTTCATCACATTGCTCACACAGTAACCAATCACAAACTTTATAATTGTCCGGTTAAAGACAATGTTTGATTGTGTCAAATCACTGTGTTCCTAATATTGAAGTCTCAGGTAATCTCAAGTAACAGGACTGAAAAATATACTTATCATGAGAAACAACTATGACTTAATCCATATGATGTTCTCATAGCGGGTCGGTCCAGTACTTTGTTCCCTAACAAGTACTCGTAATCTTGATTTGTATCCCTATACGTATAATCATCATATGATCATAAATCAAGACTCACACTAGTCTTAATTCATTATAGGTCCCAGTATAATGATCGACTAGGGACATTTAGGATATTTCTGTAAATACCCATGGATCTTATTATAATGTAGACATGCAAATTCATTATAATAAACAGCAAATGAAATCCTCTATTTTATTAACTAAAAATATTCATAAAGACAGTTAATGGATTAACCTAGGGTACATGCCCTAACATCTCCCACTCGCACTAGGGCCAATCATACATGCATCTAATGCCTAATGATCTAACATGACCATCAAGTTTTGTTTGTGGAAGAGCTTTTGTTAATGGATCCGCGACATTATCTTCAGTAGGTACTCTGCAAATCTTCACGTCTCCCCTTTTAATAATTTCTCTGATGAGATGAAAACGCCTGAGTAAATATTTGAATCTGTGGTGTGATCTAGGTTCCTTGGCATGTGTTATTGCCCCGTTATTGTCACAATACAAACAAATTGGTTAGCAATACTTAGAACCGCACCTAGTTCAGAAATGAACTTTTTTATCAAAACCGTGTCCTTTGTTGCATTGGACGCTGCAATATACTCAGCTTCTGTTGTAGAATCTGCCACGGTATTTTGTTTCGAACTTTTCCAGTTTCTACACCCCCATTCAAAGTAAAAACATATCCAGACTGCGATTTAAAATCATCTATATTAGTTTGAAAACTTGCATCTGTGTAACCATTTACAACTATATCATTTTCAAAACCTCCATAGACCAAGAACACTTAGTCCTTCTTAAGTATTTAAGAATGTTCTTTACTGATATCTAGTGACTTTCACCAGGAACTGACTGATATCTGGTTGTAGTGCTCAAAGCATATGATACATTAGGTCGGGCGCATAACACGGCATACATGATAGATCTAATAGCTGATGCATATGGAATCTTATTCATACGGTCTTGCTCATCATTTGTCTTAGGACATTGAATCTTACTAAGACTTATGCCATGAGATTGGCAATAATCCACTTTTAGAGTCTTGCAAACTGAACCTATTCAGCATCTTGTCTATGTAAGCACTCTGACTGAGACTGATTAGCCTCTTAGATCTATCCCTATAGATCCTTATCCCTAGGATATAGGCTGCATCTTCTAAGTCTTTCATTGAGAAACACTTACCTAACCAAAACTTGACAATCTGCAATGCTGGGATGTCATTTCCAATGAGTAATATATCATCACCATACGGTACCAGAAAAAAACTACACTCCCACTGACCTTCTTGTATACACGAGGCTCATCTTCGTTCTTAATAAAACCAAAATCTTTGATTGCTTCATTAAAATGAAGATTCCAACTCCGAGAAGCTTGCTTTAATCTATAAATGGATCTTTGAAGCTTGCATACCTTCCTAGAATTCTCAGGATGTACAAAACCTTTAGGTTGTGTCATATACACATCCTCAAGCAGATTTTCATTAAGAAATGTTGTTTTTACATCCATTTGCCAAATCTCATAGTCATAATATGAAGCAATGGCAATTAAAATTCTTATGGATTTAAGCATGGCTACTGGCAAAAACGTTTCATCATAATGAACACCTTGAGTCTGCCTGAAACCTTTTGCTACAAGTCTTGCTTTAAAAGTATGCATTTTGCCATCCATGTCAGTTTTCTTCTTGAAAACTCATTTACATCCAATGGTCTTACCACCTTCAGGTAAATCAACCAAGTTCCAAACTTGGTTATCATAAATGGATTGCATCTCGGAGTTCACGTCACTTAGCCATTTATCTGAGTCTAGTCCAAACATAGCCTCCTGATGAGTGGTGGGCTCATTTTGATCCATAAGCAACACATCACAACTATCAGTAATGAGAAATCCTAATCTCTCTAGCTCATGTCTTACCCCACCAGATTTACGTGGGCCTTGTGTCACTTATGGAGGTTCAACTGGTTCGGAACGTTATTGAACTTCCAGTAGCGATTCAGTGTTTATCTGTGATTCTTGAACTTCTTCAAGATTTATTTATCTCCCACTAGTGTCTTCTGAAATAAACTATTTTTCCATAAAGGCACCATATCGAGCAACAAACACTTTGTTCTCAACTGGATTATAAAAGTAATACCCTTTTGTTTCCTTAGGATACTCCACAAATAAACACTTGTCAGATTTAGGTGCTAGTTTTTCTGAGACTTGTCACTTTACGTAAGCCTCACTACCTCAAATCTTAAGGAAAGACAAACTAGGTCTCTTCTCGAACCATATCTCATATGGTGTTTTATCAACCGCTTTAGAAGGAACTCGATTTAGAGTGAAAGTTGCAGTTTGTAATGCATAACCTCAAAAGGATAATGGAAGATCTGCATGACTCATCATAGATCGAACCATATCTAATAAGGTTTGATTTCTCCTTTCAGAAACTTCATTCCATTGTGGAGTTGCTAGCGGAGTCAATTGGGAAACACCATAATTTTTAAGATGATCATCAAATTCTTGGCTCAAATATTCACCACTTCGATCTAACCGAAGTGTTTTGATAGTTTTACTAAGTTGATTCTGTACTTCATTTTGAAACGTTCGAAATATCTCAAATGATTCAGCTTTATGTTTCATAAGATATACATAACAATATATGTTGAAATCATTAGTAAATGTAATGAAGTAATGATAACCTCCTCTAGCCAATGTGTTTATAGGACCGCATACATCAGTACGTATTAGACCCAATAAATCACTTGCCCTTTCACTGTGTCCAGTAAAGGGACTTTTAGTCATCTTTCCTAGTAAACAAGATATGCACATTTCATATATTTCTAAATCAAATGTATCTAGAAGTCCATCTTCATGGAGATTCATTATGCGTTTCTCATTTATGTGCCCAAGACGACAATGCAAAAGATAGGTTTGATTCAAATCATTTGACTTGAATCTCTTTGTATTTATGTTAAAGACTGGAGTATCAGTGGACATTTTCATGCTGAGAATATAAAGACCATTACACAAATCAGCATTTGCATAAAATATGCCTTTACGAGAAATGGTACATCTATTATTCGCAATAATAAAATCAAAACCATCCATATCCAAACATGAAATAGAAAAATTGTTTCTGCTCAAGGTAGACACAAAATAACAGTTATTTAAAGTTAAAATAAGTCCACTAGGTAAGACTCAGTCATATGATCCAACAGCTAGGGCAACAACTCTTGCTACATTCCCTACGCGGAGGATGACTTCTCATTTCTTTAATTTTCTACTTCTGGTGAGTCCCTGCACATTTATACAAATGTGAGATCCATATCTTGTATCTAATCCCTAGGAATCACTAGTAGATAAATTAATTTCAATAACATAAATACTTGCAGTTGTAGTCGCACTACCCTTTTTCTTCTTTAGATCTTTTAGATAGAGTTTGCAATTTCTGAACCAATGTCCAGGTGCATGGCAGAAATGACAATTTTCTTCCTTTACTTTTGGGTGTTTTGAAGCACGAACAGGCTGGGGCTTGACTTGTTCGACAGGATTTGCGACAGGTGTAGTAGCAGCCTTGGCAACTTCAGCCTTGCCTTTGCCTTTCTTCTTTATTCCCTTTCCCTTTTGGACCATCAACACATTACTATAGGGTTTCTTGATATTTTGTTCAGCCGTTTTGAGCATCAAATGCAACTCTAAAATTGATTTCTCTATATTATTCATATTGTAGTTCATCACAAATTGTGAGTAACTCTCCAGTAATGAATTCGAGATCAAATCCGTAGCCAACTCTTGGCTTATGGGAAATTCGAGTCTATCAAGCTGGTCAACATAGCCCTTCATCTTCAGAACATGAGGACTAACTGACACACCCTCAGTCATCATGCAAGAATGTAGGTTCTTGACTGTCTCGAACCTTTCTTGCATAGCTTATTGTTAGAACATTTCCTTCAGCGTTACAACCGTGTCGTAGGCTTCCATTAGTTCCATGTCCTTCTGAAGTTCGGGAACAATAGTTGACAGCATAATACATGCAACATCAGTAGAATCGTTGACATGCTTATTATGTGCATCCTTCACTGCTTTCGTAGCATTAGCTGGTGGGTCCTCGGGGATTGGAGCATCCAGGACATACAACTTGCGTTCATGCTTGAGAACGATTCTCAAGTTTTTGAACCAGTCAAGAAATTTAGTCCCAGATAGCTTATCCTTCTCAAGGATGGGTCGCAGTGATAGGGGATTATTGTTACTTGAAGATGCCATTGATCTACAATAAAGATTATGCAAAGTTTATTTTAGTATAGAGGAATAGACTCCCACTAAATTAACAACCCTCCTAAAACATACTGGTTATTTAGGGGACTAAAAACCATATTTCACCTAATTCTATGACAGCTATGGCATAAAACACAAAACTAGATTATTTAGGGAGGTAACAGTTACCAATTACATCTTATGTAATTTTAAATACTTTTATGAGATACATGATATCTTATGTCTTAGCATATTTTTTATCTCATCATGTGCCTAAAACTCAAAACTATTTTGATAGCTTTATTAAATTAGAGCATTTTAAACATTTAGGTAACTCTTACCCAACTTGTCTCACCAAGATAACAAAATACACCCAGCTATGGCTGAAACTATATCAGTGTGATCGAGGCCTTGACAAGTGTTTAAAATGGATGGCACGAGACTTAAGATTTAATAGAGGGATTTATTCAGTTTTAGTGATTTTATGTAAACAATGAAATATCATATATTTTTATTGACTTGTTCTATCACTAAACAATTTGGGGATTTTTATATTGTTCACTAATAAAAGAGTTTTCGTGCGCTAGGATTAGTTAAACGGCTGCCCGTTAGCGGACAATGGTTCCGCTGACCGGTCAGCGGACGTGGGAACAAAGGGCAGCGGCCCCATTTTTTTTTTTTTAGGAGACGAATTTCAATTCCGAAAATTAAAATTCGCTATAAAAAATCATGTTTTTCGCTGATTTTAGTATCCTAAATTAACCCCTTGATTTATCTGAAATTAAGTCAATTAAAACATTTTAATTAACCCGGGCCCACATCTAACTAAACATCTTATCCTAATCCAATTAGGACTTAAGGTATTTGAATCCTAGTATATCACCAATAACAAAGTTCTCGATATTTATCTCCTATCCAATAGGGATAACGAAACCGATTTTGCTAATATCTCCTAATCTAATTTGTTATCTATCTCTTATCAAAAAGAAATTTCATAACATAATAGATATAACGAGATAAGTAAATAATTTCGAAAAATAATTATTTGCAATTTCGGTCCTCATCCAAATAATCACAAACATGTAATTGAATCATGAACTACTATCCCAATCGAACCTAATCATATTAGTTTCGAATTAATATTAAGACTTATACAATTTAAGAAACTTAAAACAATGTAACATAAATATGTATACTGAATTACAAAGATTTCATCCACACATCAATACACGAAAAATAAAGATTATACCTAATGGTGTCATGGATCACAGAACACGAAATTCAATTCATTAAAATTATTTGAATTAACCTAACTTGGTTACTAGCATGTACGAAACTGATTTCAATTAAATCACGAATATATGTATCATATACACAAAACATGATAATAAATCTCACATGAAACTTATGTATATCACATATAAATAAACTATTAACATGCTTTCAATCATATATCATGTATATATCAGAAGAAAACATGCAATGAATTTAATCGAATCGAACTCGAAGGCTCTGATACCACTGTTGAGTTTTGGGGTTCATACGCAACGAAAATTACAAAACAATTTTTGACAAAAACCCCAACAGGATTCGAATCTAATTCCATTAAAAACGTTTAAACCATGAAAACATAATCATACCTCGGTCACAATATACCTTTCTGAAGGTTGATCGATCTCTAAGGCGCTGCCAACAATGAACGTCCTCTACCAGTAGTCCACACACTAACAGCGATCGAGATTCGAAGTGCTAACTTCGAGAGAATACCAAACCTTTTTTGTCTATCTCCAAAATGATCCAGAGCGTACCAAAAAACCCTAATTCGTTTCTGAAATGAAAATAGAGTTTCGTCCCTTAATCTTTCATACGTGTGTTCTAACTTAAAGCGTTCATTTATACAACCCTTGTATATAGACGGTTAAGTAAATTACATATATACCCATACTTCAAGAAGTATAAGTGTAATACACCACAAGGACATTTGGGTCATGAGTTTTATCATATAAAATTCATTTTTCTTAACCATCTTAAAATCTCGCAAAACCATTGTTAGGTGCGACCCAATAGGCTCATACAACGTTGGTAGTGTACCAAAACACATTTTGGTATACAAGTCATAAGCGGCCTATAGCAAAACATTATGACTACCCAAGTTGTACAAATATCAAATCGATACAACCTAATCAATAGTGTATATAACATCCTTTTGTCACATGATATCCTTTTAATAAAACATACGACATGGAATTGTCATCCAACATGTTCAGTCGTACTATTCTCGATATCTAGGTAGACTGAAAACATCCAAGTGACATTGATCAATATCAATTCACTTAGACTAGGCTTTTTAATGCTCTAACACATCGAGGGATCCACTGGATATCTCTCTTTATATGAGAGGGACAAATTCTATCTCGATTACACGACTTCATCACAATGCTCACACAGTAACCAATCACAACCTTTATAATCATCCGGTTAAAGACAATGTTTGATTATGTCGAATCATTGTGTTCATAATGTTGAAGTCTCTTCGAATCTCAAGTCAGAGGACTGAGAAATATACCTATTATGAGAAACAACTATGACTTAATCCATGTGATGTTCTCGTAGCGGGTCGGTCCAGTACTTTGTTCCCTAACAAGTACTCGTGATCTTGATTCGTATCCTATACATATAATCATCATATGATCATCAATCAAGACTCGCACTAGTCTTAATTCATTATAGGTCCGAGTATAATGATCGACTAGGGACATTTAGTATATTTCTGCAAATACCCATGGATCTAACTATAATGTAAAGATGCAAATTAATTATAATAAACAGCAAATGAAATCCTCTATTTTATTAACTAAAAGTATTCATAAAGACAGTTAATGAATTGACCTAGGGCATATGCCCCAACATGTATCCATCTTATTATTCTAGGCTTAGACTACTTCTTAGAAATTAGGTATTACAAAGCTGCATGGTCTGAATAGACAATGATTTTGGTAACCACCAAAAAAGGCCTGAAATTTTTTAGTGCAAAGACAGCTAGCTGCAAGGAGTTCTTTCTCAATGGTGGTGTAGTTCATTTGAGCAACATCTAAAGATCTAGATGCATAATAAATCACATGAGATTATCTCCCTACTTTTGCTTCTAACGTGACTTACATAACATAATTGCTCGGATCACACATAATCTTTAAAGGAAGCGACCAATTAGGCACTTTGATGATTGAGGTTGAGATGAGTGTAGTCTTTAGTATGGAAAAAAGACTTTTTTAATTTATCATCAAAGAAAAATGGAACACCTTTCTAAAGAAATCGATACATAGGTTGGGCTATCTTGGAAAAATCCTCGATAAAATGCTTATAGAAGTCTACATGACTTAGAAATGAACGTATCTCTCTCACACAGTTGAGGCATAGGGCAAGGTATCAATGACATCTATTTTTGCTGGATCAACTTCCAGACCTCTAGATGAAATAATATGAACTAAAATGATCCCTTGGTCTACCATAAAATGATATTTCTCATAATTGAGAACACGGTTTTTTTAATGCATCAAGACAACATTTTGGTCAAATTGTCAAGACAATTGTGAAAAAAACATCCATAAATGGTGAAATCATCTATGAAGACTTCAATGTAGTTCTAAAAAAAATCAGAGAAAATGCTTCCCATGCATGGTTGGAATGTTGCAGGTGCATTGCATAACCCAAACGACATATGCTTGTAAGCAAATGTTCTAAAAGATAGGTGAAGGCTTATCCTGATCTTCTGATGGAACGGGAATCTAATGAAACCTTGAATACCAATTTAAAAATAGTAATTGGGTTTCCTAGCTAGATGCTGAAATATCTGATCTATGAATGGCAATGGGAAAGGATCTTTCGTTGTGGCCTCATCAAGTTTTCTATAGTTAATACAAACTCGCCATCCATTTTGGATACGAGTAGGTACTAACTCTCCCTGGGCATTGGTCATAGCAGTTACTCCAGTCTTTTTAGGTACGACTAGAATTGGACTAATCCACTTGCTATCAGAAATATGTTAAGTCATCCTTGCATCAAGAAGTTTTAGAATCTCCTTTTTGACTACTTCCATAACATGCGAGTTTAATCGTTTTTAAGATTTCCTCGAGGGTTTGCACTCATCCTCCAGATGTATTCTATGTGCATAAATGGAAGGGTGTAATCCGTTGATATCAACTAGTGTCCATCATATCGCTTCCTTGTAGTCTCGTAAGATGTGCACTAGCCTTTCCTCTTCTAGTTTCGAGAGTTTGTTGGAAATGATTACTAGAAGTGATTAATTCTCACATAAGTAGGCATACTTCAGGTGATTAGGAATCTCTTTCAAATCAAGGTTTAGCGATTTGTCGAGTGAGGGCTTGAACTTGGGACAAGAGGAGAAAAAGTCCATATGGACAAGGAGTTCAAAACAGAGTTCATTAGACTCTATCTCCTTAATGACATATTCAACATCTTTGTCAAGTAAACATATGTGCTCCAAATCATCAAAAGTCATTCCTTGATAGACAATTGAACTTAATGTAGCTCCCATAAGATAGGCAATACTTTCTTGTACAAGTGGATCAATAATGTGACGACCCTCCCCAGTGTTGGGGCATGTGCCCTAGGTCAATCCATTAACTGTCTTTATGAATACTTTTAGTTAATAAAATAGAGGATTTCATTTGCTGTTTATTATAATTAATTTGCATGTTTACATTATAATAAGATCTATGGGTATTTACAAAAATATCCTAGATGCCCCTAGTCGATCATTATACTGGGAACTATAATGAATTAAGACTAGTGTGAGTCTTGATTGATGATCATACGATGATTATACGTATAGGGATATGAATCAAGATCACGAGTACTTGTTAGGGATATGAATCAAAAGGCCGAAACTCTATTTTCGTTTTAGAAACGACTTAGGGTTTTTAGTATGCTCTGGATCGTTTTGGAGAGAAACAAAAAGATTTGGTATTCTCTCGAAGCTAGCACTTCAAATCTCGGCCGCCGTTCGTGTATGGACTACTAGTAGAGGGCGTTCGTCGTTGGCAGCGCCTTAGAGATCGATCAACCTTCAAAAAGGTATATTGCGACTGAGGTATGATTAAGTTTTTCATGGTTTAAACGTTTTTAATGGAATTAGATTCGGATCCTGTTGGGGTTTTTGTCAAAATTATTTTGTAATCTCCGCTGCGTATGAACCCCAAAACCCAACAGTGGTATCAGAGCCATCGAGTTCGAGTCCATTAAATTCATTGCATGTTTTCTTCTGATATAAACATGATATATGATTGAAAGCATGTTAATAGTTGATGTATATGTGATATACATCAGTTGTCTTTGAGATTTATTATCATGTTTTGTGTATATGATACACATATTCGTGATTTAATTAAAATCAGTTTCGTACATGCTAGTAACCATGTTAGGTTAATTCAAATAATTTTAAGGAATTGAATTTCATGTTCTGTGATCCATGACACCATTAGGTTCGATTGGGATAGTAGTTCATGATTCAATTACATGTTTGTGATTATTTGGAAGAGGACCGAAATTGCAAATAATTAATTTTTGAAATTATTTATTTATAAATAATTATTTTTCGAAATTATTTATTTATCTTGTTATATATATTTTGTTATGAAGTTTCTATTTGATAAAGATAGATAACAAATTAGAATATGAGATAAATATCAAGAATCTTGTTATTGGTGATATACTAGGATTCAAATATCTTTAATCCAAAATAATTAATTAATTTTTGAAATTATTTATTTATCTTGTTATATCTATTTTGTTATGAAGTTTTTATTTGATATGGATAGATAACAAATTAGAATATGAGATAAATATCAAGAATCTTGTTATTGGTAATATACTAGGATTCAAATATCTTAAATCCAAAATAAATAATTAATTTTCAAAATTATTTATTTATCTTGTTATATCTATTTTGTTATGAAGTTTCTATTTGATATAGATAGATAACAAATTAGAATATGAGATAAATATCAAGAATGTTGTTATTGGTGATATACTAGGATTCAAATATCTTAAATCCAAAATAAATAATTAATTTTTGAAATTATTTATTTATCTTGTTATATCTATTTTGTTATAAAGTTTCTATTTGATAAGGATAGATAACAAATTAGATTAGGAGATATAAGCAAAATCGGTTTCGTTATCCCTATTGGATAGGAGATAAATATCAAGAATCTTGTTATTGGTGATATACTAGGATTCAAATATCTTAAATCCTAATTGGATTAGGATAAGATGATTAGTTAGATGTGGGCCCATGTTAGTTAAAATGTTTTAATTGACTTAATTTCGGATAAATTAAGGGGTTAATTTATGATAATAAAATCAACGAAAATTGTGATTTTCTATAGCGAATTTTAATTTTCGGAATTGAGATTCGTCTTCTAAAAAAAATCCAAATTGTTTATTGATTGAACAAATCAATAAAATATATGATATTTCATTGTTTACATAAAATCACTAAAACTGAATAAAATCCCTCTATTAAATTTTAAGTCTCGTGCCATCCATTTTAAACACTTGTCAAGGCCTCGATCACACTAATATAGTTTCAGCCATAGATGGGTGTATTGTGTTATCTTGGTGAGACAAGTTGGGTAAGAGTTACCTTAATGTTTAAAATGGTCCGACTTAATAAAGCCTTCAAAATAGTTTTGAACTTTAGGCAAATGATGATATAAAAACATGTTAAGACATAAGATGTCCCATATCTCATAAAACGATCTAAAAATTACATAAGATGTAATTGGTAACTGTTACCTACCTAAATAATCTAGTTTTGTGTTTCATGTCATAGCTGTCATAGAATTAGGTGAAATATGGATTTTAGTCCCCTAAATAAACAGTATGTTTTAGGAGGGTTGTTAATTTAGTGGGAGTCTATTCCTCTATACTAAAATAAACTTTGCATAATCTTTATTGTAGATCAATGGTATCTTCAAGTAACAATAATCCCCTGTCACTACGATCCATCCTTGAGAAGGATAAGCTATCTGGGACTAACTTTCTTGACTGGTTCAGAAACTTGAGAATTGTTCTTAAGCATGAACGCAAGTTGTATGTCCTGGATGCTCCAATCCCTGAGGACCCACCAGCCAATGCTACAAAAGCTATGAGGATGCGCCAGTTAGTCCTCATGTTTTGAAGATGAAGGGCTATGTTGACCAGCTTGATAGACTCAGATTTCCCATAAGCCAAGAGTTGGCTATGGATTTGATCCTGAATTCATTACCAAAAAGTTACTCGCAATTTGCGATGAACTACAATATGAATAATATGGAGAAATCAATTTCAAAGTTGCATTTGATGCTCAAGACTGTTGAACAAAATATCAAGAAACCCTCTAGTAATGTGTTGATGGTCCAAAAGGGAAAGGGAATGAAAAAGAAAGGCAAAGGCAAGGCTAGAGTTCCCAAGGCTGTTGAAGCACCTGTCGCAAAGGCTATTGAACAAGTCAAGCCCCAGACTGTTCCTGCTTCAAAACACCCAAAAGAAAAGGAAAGAAATTATCATTTATGTAATCAAACCTATCTCTGACATTATCGTCTCGGGCACATAAACGAGAAACGCATAACGAAGCTCCATAAAGATGGGCTTCTAGATTCATTTGATTTAGAAACATATGAAACGTGTGTATCTTGTTTACAAAGCTAGATGACTAAAAGTCCCTTTACTGGATACAGTGAAAGGGCAAGTGATTTATTGGGTCTAATACATACTGATGTATACGGTCCTTTAAACACAATGGCTAGATAAGGTTATCAGTACTTCATTACATTTACTGATGATTTCAGCAGATATGGTTATGTATATTTAATGAAACATAAAGCTGAATCATTTGAGATGTTTCGAACATTTCAAAATGAAGTGCAGAATCAACTTGGTAAAACTATCAAAACACTTCGATCAGATCGAGGTGGTGAATATTTAAGCCAAAAATTTGATGATCATCTTAGAAATTGTGGGATTGTCTCCCAATTGACTCCACCAGCAACTCCACAATGGAATGGAATTTCTAAAAGGAGAAATCGAACCTTATTAGATATGGTTCGATCTATGACGAGTCATGCAGATCTTCCATTATCCTTTTGGGGCTATGCATTACAAACTGCAGTTTTCACACTAAATCGAGTTCCTTCTAAAGCGGTTGATAAAATACCATATGAGATATGGTATGGGAAGAGACCTAGTTTGTCTTTTCTTAAGATTTGGGGTTGTGAGGCTTACGTAAAGCGATAAGTCTCAGAAAAACTAGCACCTAAATCTGATAAGTGTTTATTTGTGGGGTATTCTAAGGAAACAAAAGGATATTACTTTTATAATCCCACTGAGAACAAAGTATTTGTTGCTTGGTATGGTGCCTTTATGGAAAAACAATTTATTTCAAAAGACACTGTTGGGAGAGAAATAAATCTTGAAGAAGTTCAAGAATCACAAATAAACACTGAACCGCTACCGAAAGTTCAACAACGTTCCGAACCAGTTGAACCTCCACAATTGACAAAATGCCCACGTAAATCTAGTAGGGTAAGACATGAGCCCGAGAGATTTGGATTTCTTATTACTGATAGTCGTGATGTGTTTCTTATAGATCAAAATGAGCCCACTACTTATCAGGAGGCTATGTCTGGACCAGACTCAGATAAATGGCTAAGTGCCATAAATTATGAGATGCAATCCATGTATGATAACCAAGTTTGGTACTTGGTTGATTTATCTAAAGGTGGTAAGACCATTGGATGTAAAAGGGTTTTCAAGAATAAAACTAACATGGATGGAAATGTACATACTTTTAAAGCATAACTTGTACCAAAAGGTTTCAGGCAGACTCAAGGTGTTGATTATGATGAAACTTTTTTGCCAATAGCCATGCTTAAATCCATAAGAATTTTAATTGCCATTGCTGCATATTATGACTATGAGATATTGCAAATGGATGTAACAATAACATTTCTTAATGGAAAGTTGCTTGAGGACGTGTATATGACACAACCTGAAGGTTTTGTACATCTTGAGAATTTTAGGAAGGTATGCAAGCTTCAAAGATTCATTTATCGAATAAAGCAAGCTTCTCGGAGTTGGAATCTTCATTTTGATGAAGCAATCAAGGATTTTGGTTTTATGAAGAACGAAGATGAGCCTTGTGTATACAAGAAGCTCAGTGGGAGTGTAGTTTTTCTGGTACTGTATGTCGATGATATATTACTCATTGGAAATGACATCCCAACATTGCGGAGTGTCAAGTCTTGGTTAGGGAAGTGTTTCTCAATGAAAGACTTAGGAGATGCAGCCTATATCATAGGGATAAGGATCTATAGGGATAGATATAAGAGGCTAATCGGCCTAAGTCAGAGTGCTTACATAGACAAGGTGATGAATAGGTTCAGTTTGCAAGACTCTAAAAAGGATTGTTATCAATGTCTCATGGCATAAGTCTCAGAAAGAATCAATGTCCTAGGACAAATGATGAGCGAGATCGTATGAATAAGATTCCATATGCATCAGTTATTGGATCTATCATGTATGTCATGCTATGCACTCGATCCGATGTATCATATGCTTTGAGCACTACAAGCAAATATCAGTCAGATCCTGGTGAGAGTCACTGGATAGCAGTAAAGAACATCCTTAAGTATTTAAGAAAAACTAAGGAAGTGTTCTTCGTCTATGGAGGTTTTGAAAATGAACTAGTTGTAAATGGTTACGCATATGCAAGTTTTGAAACTGATATAGATGATTTTAGATCGCAATCTGGATATGTGTTTACTTTGAATGGGGGTGCGAAAGTGGAACGTCGAAGCAAGAGACAAGTGGCAAATTTCTACGTGAAAGTGAGTATATTGCGGCGTCCGATGCAAAGAAAGGAGGTAGTTTGGATCAAAAAGTTCATTTCGAACTAGGCGTGGTTCCAAGTATTGCTAACCCTGTTTGTTTGTATTGTGACAATAACAAGGCAATAGCACAGGCCAAGGAACCTAGATCACACCACAGATCCAAACATATACTCAGGCGTTTTCATCTCATCAGAGAAATCATTGAGAGGGGTGACGTAAAGATTTGAAGAGTACCTACTGAAGACAACGTTGCGGATCCATTGACAAAAGCTCTTCCACAAGCAAAACATGATGGCCATGTTAGATCATTAGGCATTAAATGCATGTATGATTGGCCCTAGTGCAAGTGGGAGATGTTGGGGGCATGTACCCTAGGTCAATCCTAACTGTCTTTATGAATACTTTTAGTTAATAAAATAGAGGATTTCATTTGTTGTTTATTATAATTAATTTACATGTTTACATTATAATAAGATCTATGGGTATTTACAGAAATATCATAAATGCCCCTAGTCGATCATTATACTGGGAACTATAATGAATTAAGACTAGTGTGAGTCTTGATTGATGATCATATGATGATTATACATATAGGGATACGAATCAAGATCACGAGTACTTGTTAGGGAACAAAGTTTCGGATCGACCTGCTATGAGGACATCACATGGATTAAGTCATAGTTGTTTCTCATGATAGGTATATTTTTCAGTCCTCTGACATGAGATTACATGAGACTTCAACATTAGGAATACAGTGATTTGACACAATCAAACGTTGTCTTTAACCGGACGATTATAAAGGTTGTGATTGGTCACTGTGTGAGCATTTTGATGAAGTTGTGTAATCAAGATAGAATTTGTCCCTTTCATATAAAGAGAGATATCCAGTGGATCCCTCGATGTGTTAGACTGTTAAATGGCCTGGTCTAAGTGAATTGATATTGATCAATGTCACTTGGATGTTTTCAGTCTACCTAGAGATCGAGACTAGTACGATTGAACATGTTGGATGACAATTCCATGCCTTATGTTTGATCAAAAGGATATCGTGTGACAAAAAGGATGTTATATACACTATTGATTAAGTTGTATCGATTTGATATTCGTACGACTTGGGTAGTCATAATGTCTTGCTAGAGGCCGCTTATGTCTTGTATACCAAAATATGTTTTGGTATACTGCCAACGTTGTATGAGCCTATTGGGTCGCACACTAAGAATGGTTTTGCGAGATTTTAAGATGGTTCGGAAAAATGAATTTTATATGATAAAATTCATGACATAAACGTCCTTATGGTGTATTACACTTATACTTCTTTAAGTAGGGGTATATGTGTAATTTACTTAACCGTCTATATACAAGGGTTGTATAAATAGACGCTTTAAGTTAGAATACACGTGCGAAAGATCAAAAGGCCGAAACTCTATTTTCGTTTTAGAAACGACTTAGGGTTTTTGGTATGCTCTGGATCGTTTTGGAGAGAAACAAAAAGATTTGGTATTCTCTCGAAGCTAGCACTTCGAATCTCGTCCGTCATTCGTGTGTGGACTACTGGTAGAGGGCGTTCGTGTTGGCAACGCCTTAGAGATCGATCAACCTTCGTAAAGGTATATTGCGATCGAGGTATGATTAAGTTTTTCATGGTTTAAACGTTTTTAATGGAATTAGATTCGGATCCTGTTGGGGTTTTTGTCAAAATTGTTTTGTAATCTCGCTGCGTATGAACCCCAAAACCCAACACCCAGACCTAGGGTCTGGTCGCCTGACCTAAACCATTACACAAGCCCAAAAATCTTAACTAGGCCCAAGAACCAGCTTAGCTCGTCTGAACAAAACCTACGGAAAGACGATACCTATACGAATAGATAATAAATGTGGAATCAAGGAAATAAAATATCCATAAAGCAATTATAATAAAAATCCATGAAATGGATTTTCAGATAGTCTATTCAATTCATGATATTCTATAAAGCTTTATTAGTTCGAATTAAGACAACGAATGGTTCAAACTTTCAAACTACCCTACAAGTATTAAGTTACAACCCAAATTCATAAGTTATCAAAATCAAATAATTAGATGATACTAGCGTGCAAGGCTCATAATGCAAGAGAAGACTTCAAGCTATCTCCTTTCTCTTGCTGCAATCTAAAGCAAATATGGAAGGCCTTGAAATGTAAGTAGGGTGAATTAAAAGGGACAATGGAGCTCAGTAAGAGGAAGACCACGCTCAAACATGAAACATGCAAGTACTACTTAATAATAATGCAAAATCTAACATGAAGTTGAAATCAAATCATCAAGCATTGAGTATAATTAAGTATAAACCATCCATTATATTAATTTAAAATAGGTTCCAAGATGCATTAAACCATAATAGCAAGTGGTTTAAGAATCATAAACGAAATCAAAGCATTCAAGCAAAGGGGACCACAAAAGATATACCATAAAAGAATAATAATAATTATAAGTTGTTATTTCATTCAATGCATACTAGCTATTGACTTGATTTCATTGACCCATTCCCCTACTTTCGAGGTGATGAAGATCACTAGTGAACACAATGGTCGTTAGGTCCTCTCAATGGTCTCATCAAACCAATAGAAAGTTTGTCCAAATCGTCGTCGATATATAGACCAAGATGACTTAGGGTTTTCACGAGAAGTTGACCACCGCTCATGTCCATAGTAATTAGCCACTAAGATTTCTATGAAGACATAACCCTATCTCCTTAGCTAGGTAGGCTAATCCCAACTCCTTACCTAGAAGAGGGTCATCCAACTCCTTACCTAAACGTAGGTAATTCCATCTCCTTGTCCAAGAGAAGATTTTCCTAAGTTTGGTGCAACACATATACATCCCATAGATAAGTAAAATCAAGTAAATAGCATAATGTGACCCATTCCTAAATCTTAAGTTTCAAATCATGAATCTTAATTATCTAATAACATGATATATTTGATACTTAAGCGATGTTCCATACTTACCTTGACTCACCATAATATACACTCCCGGTCCTTGCTCACGTGAGGTTCTATGTGAATCATTTCGCGAATCTATAAAATTTAAGATACGTTGCACCAATGAAAAGTCAAATTTTAAATTTAAGTTTTCTATTAAATTTGCTTTGGGTCCCACTAGTGTCGGTCTCGCAGGTTCCCCGTCGCCCGATGTGAGTGTCCAAGGGTAGGACCCGATCAGTCTCCCTTGGGGACGCGGTAACATTTGGTTTAAAGGTAACGATTTTTTTCTAATATATATTATTTTTATTTATTACATATATATATATATATATATTTAAAAAAATTAAGGTCCAAGGACCATTTTGTCCCTAATTGACCGATTCAAGGACCAAACGACCCCTGCACATTTGTTGACTAGAGGCGCATGCCTCTGCCCTACAACATCTGATACAAAGTGGGCAGAGCCCCTTTAGGCCTTGCCGAGGCCGGCCAGGGGCACTCGTGCGCTCTGGCCAGCCCCTCCTAGCAACGCTAATTATGGTATTGGGCAGTGGCGACGCGACAACGCTGCCTCTTTCCTTCTATTCACCAGTGGCACTGCTACCCACTTCTTTGTTTAGTGACGGTGGTGATGCCACTGCCCCCTCTCCAATGGTGTCAACATGCCCTATGGGTTCTTTACTAAAATTTCACCAAATTAAACTAAAAGAAGAATTCATCCACCACTATTAGAGCAAACCCAAGATTATGATTTGTTTAGACAAGAAAAGAAATGGTATATAAGGTGGATTTACCTTCAACGGATGTCTCCTTGGCTTAACACCTACCACGATTCCCCAAATAAAATCTCATATCTTTTCTCTCTCAATTTTGTGTGTGAACAAAAAGGGATATGGTTTATAATTAGATTAATATACTAGGACCAATTGTGTAGAGTTCTTGCAATATTACTAAGTTGCCCTTGGGATGGGTGTTTTAGGTTGTTGGGTCATAACAAATTACATCTAAAATACACAAAGATGATACATCGGCATAATATTTCATGGCACCATGAATGTTGAGTTTCACAACATTTCCATCGAACTCTATAGTTAAAGATTCGTTTGCAATGTCAATCTTAGACTGTGCCATTTTCACAACATCTCCATCGAACTCTATAGTCAAAAATTTATTTTCAAGAGTTTTATCTTCTCAACATCAATCTCATATTCATTTAGCTTTAATTTTTTGCTACACAACTCCTTCAAGACTTGGCAATCCTAAGCAAGTTGGCTACAACATTTAGCAAAGGGGTATTAATCTCTACTTTCCTAAGGGCGTGTATGATTCCTTTGTCTTGCTCATATTCTTTGATTTTGCAAGACGCTTAGGAAATAAAGGATGATTAACAATAGGTTTAGTGATTGGTTTTACTGTTAGTTTTTAATGTGGCAATAATAACTTATATCTCATGTTTAGCCTCTATTTTTGCCTCTTTTGATTTACTTTGTAGATCTGGTTTTTTAGGTCCTTCGATTAAGCTCCACTCCTCAAAGTAATCTTACTAGCCTCAATAGAATGCTAAGTACGTCTCTATTTGCTTGAGCTTCAATCCTAACTTGCTCGATCTGCTTTGCCATCTCACCAAATCTCATGTCATATTTTTACTATAAGACTTAAACATATTTTGAAATTCTGCTATAATGACTACTTTCACATGTATGGGTGATTAATGTGCTTTTGGAATAAGTGGATGATGGCCCTAAAAGCTATATTTCTGATTATCTTGACCTTTTTCCTGAAATGATCTTGCGAATTGCTCGGCTAGATCAACTTGACACCCATCCCCAAAATGTAAAAGGCAGTTATCTATAGTATCTGTGTATTATGAACAAGTACTACAAGCCGAGATTCTCCCTGATCTTAACAATAATTGGTTTATCATGGACTTCAATTTTGACATTTCGCCCTCAAGTCTATCATCTTGCGAATTGACTCTAGCTCCACTCTTGGAAGTATCATTTTTTACACCATAATGCCTAGATTGATTTTGTAACGACATGGTACCTTAAGCGGTGATTAGTGTTAATCCAAAGTCCTAATTAACCCGAGTTAGGTTTGTAGTTAAGTTTGGCGTACCTCGAATAGCGTATGCGTGGGTGTGTGTAATGATTTGTGTTTGTTTGGAATGCTTAGTGAGTTTATAATTTATAGTATAAAAAGAGAATTTATATACAAGCCTATAATAAATAAATAAATTATCGGTACCCTAAGTGCAACGAGGGGATCGTGAAATGAATGTGCAAACCTGAGAACACTTGTAGGCATGTCCGGTGAATTTATTGGCGAGAAAATACACGAACTATATATATATATATATATTTATATTATATATATAAATTAAAACTATAAGTTTTGTTTGAATTATATGGATCATTGGATTGCCTTTATATGAGCGTAAGTGTTGATGATGTCAAAATGCGTGTCACTTTAGGGAGTGTTATTTTACCACATTAATCACTCGATCTGCCTCGAGATAACGCGATGTCTATATCGAGGAAAACTATACATATATCAAAAACCATCAAACTTATCCTTACTGTTGCATTGATCAATCGAGAGAGTGAGAGGAACTAATCAGCTAAGGCTTAATCTAGAGGGGACCAATCCATAAGTGATTTCCAGTGAAGTTAAGGTGATCAAACCTTAGTTGGATCAAAGATCATCATCATCATGGTAAGTTGAGTTTTAAGTTTTAAGTTGAATTTGATAATTGGTGACGGTTTCTATGTGAATTGTTGTTGTTGATCACTGTTAATGGGTTTAATACCTCACCGGAGGTCCTCCCTAATGATTTGGGTGAGTGTTTGAGGTTGATTTAGTGATTTTTAGATTGGACGGTGGTTGTTGCCCTATTCACTGTCGAGACAGTGCGAGGTGGAGCATGATCTATCTAACAGAAGAGTTTGCTCCCTTTATCAATTAGGACATACCTAGTTAGTGGAACGCGCCCCACAAATTGAGGGAGCGGGCTCCTACCCCAGAAAATAACAACTATAGTGTAATTTACTTCGAGTTTCTTAAAGTCTTGAGGACTCACTCAGGGGATCTAAACATATGTTATTAGACCTATATAGATCACAAATGGTTTGTGATAAGTGTTTGAAAATAGGGGAAACATGAGTGATCCGAAAACTTAGAGAGTTTGGAAATAGAAACCTGAACTGAGGTAAGTATGGATTCGCTTATTTATCAATATTGTCTAACTATTTTGGTATATGTAGTTCATATAGTTTATGGACTGAATGGGGGAATATGTACACTACGATGTTTTTACTAAATGGAAAACGATGTTTAATGTGACACATGAGAGTAACTTCTAGTTTTGCGAATAGGTTTTATAGGAGATGGGTTACCTTCCTAGCCTATATGTAACTCTTGCTCAATTCGATAAGTTGCGCGGATTACATACTTACTAGAGGGTTTTGATATAAACTATTATATATTAATGGATTGACTAAACAGCATATTGGCCAATGTGTTAGTCTAGCAATAGCATTAATGGTGTAAGTGGGGTAATCGACCCTA
The DNA here is from genome assembly GCA_039657365.1 of Stephania yunnanensis. Lineage (NCBI taxonomy): Eukaryota > Viridiplantae > Streptophyta > Magnoliopsida > Ranunculales > Menispermaceae > Stephania > Stephania yunnanensis. The sequence goes on from CM077585.1 coordinate 9,574,566, forward strand.
ATTTTACAAATAAAATAGTAATCACAATTTAATAGTCATTGACAGATGGACTTGCATCTGTTATTTATCGAATTATATGTTTTTCATAATATGTTAGTTAACATTAGTGCATATTTTTATTGCATAATGTTATCGATTATTATATTGAATATTGATGGCTTTGTGAATCCTTATTTACTGACTAAGTTGGAGCGCTCACCCCAATTAGCATTTTAGGAAAAATGACGAACACTACGACTATAGGATAGAGAAGATTTAAGAGTCTTGATCTTCTCTTCGATGTAATAAATTTTCCTTTATCTAATATATTGTATTAAATTATAGTTTTGTAATATCACAAGGGATGAGAGGTTTTGTATAAGGAGATTTATCTCGATTTGAATTTATTTTGTATATCGTATTTAAATATTGAAAAGTTTTAATTTTTGATGCATTTATTATTTTCTTTGCATCGATATTCGCTATATAATTATTTTAGTCAAGAGATAGAAAGAGGAGTTGCTGGCTCTATTTAAGTTTAGCCAGATTATCGAAGCTTAATTACATGCTTCGTATCGCCCTAATCGAGTTAGGGGATGCTGCAAGTTCACCCTTTTTCAATGATTTTCTTAGCTTCAAAGGGTGTAACTTCTAAAACACTTCCATTACATACCATATCCACCCAAAGTTTCTTACCATTAGTTAGCCCTCTATAGAAGTTTTCTAACAATGATTTCTAAGTGAAATTGTGTTTTGGGCAAACATGACAGAGTCTTTTAAATCTCTCCCAATACTTAAAGAAAGATTTAGTCATTCATGTAAATGGTATAGATTCGTTTCTCGATAGAGGTTATCTTGCTCGCTGGCATATACTTTTTTCCTGAAATTTGAGGTGTAGATCCTTCCAAGAATGAATAGATCTAGGAGGTAAGTGGAACAACCAATCCAGAGCATTACCACTCAGACAAAATGGAAAAGCTTTCAACTTAACAATATCAAGCTCAACTACTGTAGGCTTCATACCTACAATAACCCATTTGAATTCCACCAAAGATTTCTATTGATCCTCATCATCTCTTCCAAGAAATTTGGAAGTTTCTGGGTAAGTCCAGTCTTTAACGTGAACTCTCCTGATTTGGTAGGGAATTATATGCATAGAGGTTGAGAACCTCCTCAAAGTTGGTTTGCTTCCCTAAATGTAAGTTATTTCTCTTCTAAGCACTTTTTTAATTTTTTTAATTTTTTTATTTTTATCCTAGAGAGTCGTTTAACACAGTCCTCGACAACAGCACCATACATCACCAATAATAGTTTTGATTAATTGACTACTTGGATATGTAGTGAGGCAATTATGGGGTCGATCTTTCAGATACTAAAAAGGATTCTTAGGCTACAACTAACAGGAAATGAAGGTTTGGATTTCTAATTAACCTCATCTAGAAGAGATAAATTAAACAACTTACATTAAACAATAATAGAATACATAGACAACTAAAAACTAAAATTCCAACTATATAGCAAAAGCCTAGATTGAGAGGTCTCTTACAATTGATAAGAAATTAACTTAATCATTGGTTACAAAAAGTGTCCATTTTATTACATTCTTAAAGGAAAGTTCGATTGCAGTCACTCTATTTTTCAAGGTCAATACTAGGAATGAGTGACACCACCATATACTAACTATACTTGTAAAACTACTATATATAATGTAGGCTTTCAATCGGCTAGCAGCCTTAGCTTCCCATAAAAACACTTTACCCTAAAGTGATAACTACAATGAACTTTTATCTATCTTATACTTTGAATGTACAAGAGCACATCGATTGCCAAAAAACAAGGCTCTATTTGCCACCTAACTTAAATCCACTTACCGAGCGATGGTAGATTCACTGAACATATCTCCCACACCTACCTATGCATTGGCCACTACATAAGTAAAGCATATTCAATCCAATTTAATGAAAAATCGACATATTTATGATCAATACAACCAAAGTTACAATGTTCCAATGAAAGGAAACTTCACTTTAAAGAACAAAAACTCATATCATCAGTACTTACAATAGTGGAAAACTATCAATCCAGTAAAGAATTAGTTAGTAATACACATAAACTAATTACATCAGTAAAACGTATTAAATAATACATTAAAAGTAAAAGAATGAGCACAAAAAAATCTAGATAGCTCATCTCTTCTAAACTTAAGAACTAGATATAGACTACGATGAGATCCCATTTTCGCATGTCTAACCCTAAGTATTTATATAGGTTGAAAATAAAACGAGATTTGAGAATTAAAATCCTCAGATTCATTCATCGTCGTACGTATAACTAGTACAACTCTAAAACATCGCTGCTCAATTGTTGTGATGCTTTGTTTTCTGCCTAATTTGTTCTGAATCGGGTCCAGCGATGTCACAATGCCTTATGTACACACCAAGGTACTATTAAGGCACTGGGTGTATCTTGGCTCTATGACTCTTGATTTTCTCTAAGTCTTTATAAGGCTTTTGTTGGTCCAAATTTAGTGTCAAATCTTCAATACACATGTTTCAAGCCCAGCGATTCCATAGAGATGTCAGACCAATTGGAGGCCGTGAGCCTTCTCTTGGCTTTTTTTTTCACTGATTCTTGTGGAAACTCTCTTCTTTTCATTTAATAGCTTGTTTTAACTATAAAAGCACAAAACAAGGATTTATCAATATAAATGATGATAAAAGTGTCGAAATTGACAACGAAAGTGTACAAAAACATAACATGTCTAATGACTTATCAAACCTAAAAACAAAACTTACCAAAAATAAGTAGGAGGACAAGAACCAATATCGAATCAAATAGTAAGTATAAAGCAGTTAAGATAGTACAAATAAAAAGAAAACAAATAAGTAACTAGGAGATAGAATATGTTGACTGAGACTCCTTGAGTAGAATAGCTTAACGCTTAGATAGATAATACAAATATATCAGTCCTTAGAGAGAGAAGGGAAATCGTCCCTCGCACGATGCTTGCCAACATCATCATAAAAATAAGATGAATCTGGGAGAGGGTAGCCACGATCACCAGGATAGCGCAATATGTGCCTCGTATATCATGTCATCCCTTCTTGATGCAACACAGTAACATGCTAGTATGTTGATTGTTCAATAAGTTATGTTTGTTTCAATCTTTCCATGTTTTCGAATTGTTGTTTCATAGCTTTCTGTTCTCTCTGGATGTCCTCTAAAAGTTGAAAATATCTATCATCCAGAAGGTGTGGTTGCTGATGTTGGTGATTCCCAATCATAGCTAGTGGGTTTGGGTTTTCATCCCCTTTTATTGCCTCGGTATCACCTTGATGTGCTTCTTGCCCCATAGCTTGAGTAGCTCCACGTCGACTTGTTTATCTTTGTGCTGGTGGTTTTGCTTCTTGCTACTGCCCTGGTAGATCATCATTAGCATCAACATATCTTGGAGGTGAGCCACATTGCCAGAGTGTGGCATCTGAAATAATGCCTAATTTTAATGTGTATTTATTATATTCAAAAAGGACTTTGGCTCGCTTGCAGAGTAAAGTGATGATCTATGAGTGATATAAAACTTTTGGTGGAGGTCCACGAAAAAACTTCAAAGCGATCTTGAAATGACGTCCCCAAATTCACCTCTTTGCGTGCCAAAATATGCGCTAATAAGTTAGACTGCTCATAAGTTGTCGCACTAGTATTCTTTGATGGAATCAATATGGAGCATATAAAATGGAGCCAACCTCATCGTGCACGCCTTAAATTTTCCAATGATAATTGTTTATCATTTCTACCACCTTTACTTCACTTCCAAATAACTTTCCCTTTGATACAAACTATTTGAGCAATCTGTCATTTGGTGTAGTTCTCATAATTGTATAGAAAGCAAGATTTTGAAGCATCATCAGATATCCCTAGAGCCTTGTTCACAGAAGGACCATCAATCCAGACTTTCACACCTATCACCAATACCTCTTTATCCTCACAGTTTTGGTATCCATTGGCATAAGATTCACATGTAAGTTTAATGGATGTCATTTCTTTATCAATGTATCTCCGAATGGTCGCATTTCTCCATCTATTGATAGCCATGATATCTAAGATACGAGTTTTGTACTTGGCAGAGACATTGAACACTCATTCTAGCTTGATTTTTATGGTACTATATTACTTATACTGTTATTTAGCCCCATCATTAAGGTAATAGTTATACTCATCTTCCTCTTATAATGAAGAAGATTTAGATTGAACTATCTATCATTTGGAATAGGATGACTAGATATAGGCAATTTAGACTGAGTGGAGTGTGACGTACTCATCGTAAGAAGAAAAAAATGTACAAGTCCAAGTGAGTGTGTTTTAAGATAACAAAATAAAGGCAGAGGTACATTATGATGACCTAAAACCCAAACACCAGCCCTAGAGTAATTTTGGTAATCATGCAAACCCTAGACTAATTGGTCCTATTATATAAATCTCATTATAAACCTTAGCATGTTTCCTTTGTTCAAAACCCCAGATTTGAAGAGAATGACAGAGGAGAGCTTATTGGCGATTTCACAGTGAGTGTTATGCTCTAAAGTCAATAAAGTACCTTTTTGAAGGTAATCACACTTTTCTCTCTCCTTATTTCTTGTTCTTTAATGATTCACAGCTTTAGAAGCCATTAATGGTTGTCTCAAAATATAACACCAAACAATGGTGTGTTTGTGATTCAAATGCCCAATTGGGTTGGGTAACCCCATTTGTGAGTATTTGAATAAATTGTTGGGTTTTGGGGTTCATACGCAGCGGAGATTACAAAACAATTTTGACAAAAACTCCAACAGGATCCGAATCTAATTCCATTAAAAACGTTTAAACCATGAAAAACTTAATCATACCTCAATCGCAATATACCTTTCAGAAGGTTGATCGATCTCTAAGGCGCTGGCAACGACGAACGCCCTCTATCAGCAGTCCACACACGAACGGCGGCCGAGATTCGAAGTGCTAGCGTCGAGAGAATGCCAAACCTTTTGAATCTCTCCAAAACGATCCAGAGCATACCAAAAACCCTAAGTCGTTTCTTAAACAAAAAAAGAGTTTTGGCCTTTTGATCTTTCGTTTGTGTATTCTACCTTAAAGCGTCTATTTATACAACTCTTGTATATAGACGTTTAAGTAAATTACACATATACCCTTACTTAAAGAAGTATAAGTGTAATACACCACAAGGACGTTTCTGTCATGAATTTTATCACATAAAATTTGTTTTTCTGAATCGTCTTAAAATCTCGCAAAACCATTCTTAGTGTGCGACCCAATAGGCTCATACAACGTTGGCAGTGTACCAAAACACATTTTGGTATACAATTCATAAGCGGCCTCTAGCAAGACATTATGACTACCCAAGTCGTACGAATATCAAATCGATACAACCTAATCAATAATGTATATAACATCCTTTTGTCACACGATATCCTTTTGATCAAACATAAGGCATGGAATTGTCATCCAACATGTTCAATCGTACTAGTCTCGATCTCTAGGTAGATGAAAACATCCAAGTGACATTGATCAATATCAATTCACTTAGACTAGGCCTTTTAATTGAGTCTAACACATCGAGAGATCCACTAGATATCTCTCTTTATATGAGAGGGACAAATTCTATCTCGATTACACAACTTCATCACATTGCTCACACAAGTAACCAATCACAACCTTTATAATCGTCAGGTTAAAGACAACGTTTGATTGTGTCAAATCTTGTGTTCCTAATGTTGAAGTCTCTCGGTAATCTCAAGTCAGAGGACTGGAATATATACCTATCATGAGAAACAACTATGACTTAATCCATGTTATGTTCTCATAGCGGGTCGGTCCAGTACTTTGTTCCCTAACAAGTACTCGTGATCTTGATTCGTATCCCTATACGTATAATCATCATATGATCATCAATCAAGACTCACACTAGTCTTAATTCATTATAGTTCCCTGTATAATGATCGACTAGGGACATTTAGGATATTTATGTAAATACCCATGGATCTTATTATAATGTAAACATGCAAATTAATTATAATAAACAGCAAATGAAATCCTCTATTTTTATTAACTAAAAGTATTCATAAAGACAGTTAATGGATTGACCTAGGGCACATGCCCCATCATCTCCCACTTGCACTAGGGCCAATCATACATGCATCTAATGCCTAATGATCTAACATGACCATCATGTTTTGCTTGTGGAAGAGCTTTTGTCAATGGATCCGCAACGTTGTCTTCGTAGGTACTCGCAAATCTTTACGTCTCCCTCTCAATAATTTCTCGATGAGATGAAAACGTCTCGAGTATATGTTTGGATCTCGTGGTGTGATCTAGGTTCCTTGGCTCTGTGCTATTGCCCCGTTATTGTCACAATACAAACAAACAGGGTTAGCAATACTCGGAACCACACCTAGTTCGAAATGAACTTTTTGATCCAAATCGCCTCCTTTCTTCGCATCGGACGCCGCAATATACTCACTTCATTGTAGAATCTCGCCACGTCTCTTGCTTCAAACTTTTCCAGCTTACTGCACCCCCATTCAAAGTAAACACATATCCAGATTGCGATCTAAAATCATCTATATCAGTTTGAAAACTCGCATCTGTGTAACCATTTACAACTAGATCATTTTCAAAACCTCCATAGACCAAGAACACTTCCTTAGTCCTTCTTAAGTACTTAAGGATGTTCTTTATCGCTATCCGGTGACTCTCACCGGATCCGACCGATATCTCGCTTGTAGTGCTCAAAGCATATGATACATCAGTCGAGTGCATAACATGGCATACATGATAGATCCAATAGCCGATGCATATGGAATCTTATTCATACGGTCTCGCTCATCATTTGTCTTAGGACATTGAGTCTTCTTGAGACTTATCCCATGAGACATTGGCAACAATCCTCTTTTAGAGTCTTGCAAACTGAACCTATTCAAGACCTTGTCTATGTAAGCACTCGACTTAGACCGATTAGCCTTTTAGATCTATCCCTATAGATCTTTATCCCTAGGATATAGGTCGCATCTCCTAAGTCTTTCATTGAGAAACACTTCCCTAACCAAGACTTGACATTCTCGCAATGTTGGGATGTCATTTCCAATGAGTAATATATCATCAACATACAAGACTACCCGGAAAAATAACTACACTCCCACCGACCTTCTTGTATACTCAAGGCTCATCTCCATTCTTAATAAAACCAAAATCCTTGATTGCTTCATCAAAACGAAGATTCCAACTCCGAGAAGCTTGCTTTAATCCATAAATGGATCTTTGAAGCTTGCATACCTTCCTAGAATTCTCGGGATGTACAAAACCTTCAAAGTTGTGTCATATACACGTCCTCAAGCAGCTTTCCATTAAGAAATGTTGTTTTTACATCCATTTGCCATATTTCATAGTCATAATATGCAAAGCAATGGCAATTAAAATTCTTATGGATTTAAGCATGGCTATCGGCGAAAAAGTTTCATCATAATCAACACCTTGAGTCTGCTGAAACCTTTTGCTACAAGTCTTGCTTTAAAAGTATGCACTTTGCCATCCATGTCGTTTTCTTCTTGAAAACCCATTTACATCCAATGGTCTTACCACCTTGAGGTAAATCAACCAAGTTCCAAACTTGGTTATCATACATGGATTACATCTCGAGTTCATGGCACTTAGCCATTTATCCGAGTCTGGTCCAGACATAGCCTCCGATAAGTGGTGGGCTCATTTTGGTCTATAAGCAACACATCACGACTATCGTAATGAGAAATCCGAATCTCTCTGGCTCATGTCTTACCCTACTAGATTTACGTGGGCCTTGTGTCACTTGTGGAGGTTCAACGGTTCGGAACGTTGTTGAACTTCCAAAGATAGCTGCGATTCGGTGTTTACCGTGATTCTTGAACTTCTTCAAGATTTATTTCTTTCCCACTAGTGTCTTTTGAAATAAATTGTTTTTCCATAAAGGCACCATACCGAGCAACAAACACTTTGTTCTCGGCGGGATTATAAAAGTAATATCCTTTTGTTTCCTTAGGATACCCCACAAATAAACACTTGTCGATTTAGGTGCTAGTTTTTCTCGAGACTTGTCGCTTTACGTAAGCCTCACAACCCCAAATCTTAAGAAAAGACAAACTAGGTCTCTTCCCGTACCATATCTCATATGGTGTTTTATCAACCGCTTTAGAAGGAACTCGATTTAGAGTGAAAGCTGCAGTTTGTAATGCATAACCCCAAAAGGATAATGGAAGATCGCTCGACTCATCATAGATCGAACCATATCTAATAAGGTTCGATTTCTCCTTTCGTAAACTCCATTCCATTGTGGAGTTTTGGTGGAGTCAATTGGGAGACAATCCCACAATTTCTAAGATGATCATCAAATTCTTGGCTTAAATACTCACCACCTCGATCGATCGAAGTGTTTTGATAGTTTTACCAAGTTGATTTCGCACTTCATTTTGAAACGTTCGAAACATCTCAAATGATTCACTTTATGTTTCATAAGATATACATAACCATATCTGCTGAAATCATCAAGTAAATGTAATGAAATCGATAACCTCCTCTAGCCATTGTGTTTATAGGACCGCATACATCGTATGTATTAGACCCAATAAATCACTTGCCCTTTCACCGTGTCCAAGTAAAGGGACTTTTAGTCATCTTGCCCGATAAACAAGATACGCACGTTTCATATGTTTCTAAATCAAATGAATCTAGAAGTCCATCTTTATGGAGCTTCGTTATGCGTTTCTCATTTATGTGCCCGAGACGACAATGCCAAAGATAGGTTTGATTCAAATCATTTAACTTGAACCTCTTTGTATTTATGTTAAAGACGGAGTATCGGTGGACTTTTTCATGCTTAGAATATAAAGACCATCATACAAATCAAGCATTTGCATAAAATATGCCTTTACGAAAAATGGAACATCTATTATTAGCAATAATAAAATCAAAACCATCTCGTATCCAAACATGAAACAGAGGAAATGATGTTTCGCTCAAAAAGTGACACAAAATAACAATTATTTAAAGTTAAAATAAGTCCACTAGATAAAACTAAGTCATATGATCCAACGGCCCAGTATAAAGAACTCTTGCTCCATTCCCTACGCGGAGGATGACTTCTCCTTTCTTCAACTTTCTACTTACAGTGAGTCCCCGCACATTTATACAAATGTGAGATCCACATCCGGTATCTAATACCCAGGAATCACTAGTAGATAAATTAATTTCAATAACATAAATACCTGTAGTGGTAGTCGCACTACCCTTTTTCTTCCTTAGATCTTCCAGATAGAGTTTGCAATTTTTGAACCAATGTCCAGGTGCATGACAGAAATGACAATTTCCTTCCTTTTCTTTTGGGTGTTTTGAAGTAGAAACAGGCTGGGGCTTGACTTGTTCCACAGGCTTTGCGACAGGTGCAGCAACAGCCTTGGCAACTTTAGCCTTGCCTTTGCCTTTCTTCTTCATTCCCTTTCCTTTTGGACCATCAACACATTACTAGAGGGTTTCTTGATATTTTGTTCAGCAGTTTTGAGCATCAAATGCAACTCTGAAATTGATTTCTCCATATTATTCATATTGTAGTTCATCACAAATTTTGGGTAAACTCTTCGGTAATGAATTCAAGATCAAATCCGTAGCCAACTCTTGGCTTAAGGGGAATCCGAGTCTATCAAGTGGTCAACATAGCCCTTCATCTTCGAACATGAGGACTAACCGACGCACCCTCGGTCATCTTGCAAGAATGTAGGTTTTTGACTGTCTCAAACCTTTCTTGCCTAGCTTGTGTTGGAACATTTCCTTGGGGTTGTTATAGCCATGTCGTAGGCTTCCATTAGTTACATGTCCTTCGAAGTTCGGGAACCATAGTTGCTAGCATAATACATGCAACATCGTAGAATCGTTGACATGCTTACTATGCGCATCCTTCACAGCTTTCGTAGCATTGGGTGGTGGGTCCTCGGGGATTGGAGCATCCGGGACATACAACTTGCGTTCATGCTTAAGAACAATTCTCAAGTTTCGAACCGATCAAGAAAGTTAGTCCCAGATAGTTTATCCTTCTCAAGGATGGATCGCGATGACGAGGGGATTATTGTTACTTGAAGAGGCCATTGATCTACAATAAAGATTATGCAAAGTTTATTTTAGTATAGAGGAATAGACTCCCACTAAATTAACAACCCTCCTAAAACGATCTTGTTTATTTAGGGGACTAAAATCCATATTTCACCTAATTCTATGACAGCTATGGCATGAAACACATAACTAGATTATTTAGGTAGGTAACAGTTACCAATTACATCTTATGTAATTTGTAGATCCTTTTATGAGATACGGGACATCTTATGTCTTAGCATGTTTTATCTCATCATTTGCCTAAAGCTCAAAACTATTTTGATGGCTTTATTAAGTCGGACCATTTTAAACATTTAGGTAACTCTTACCCAACTTGTCTCACCAAGATAACACAATACACCAAATTGACTATATGAAACTGTATTAGTGTGATCGAGGCCTTGACAAGTGTTTAAAAATGGATGACATGAGACTTAAAATTTAATAGAGGGATTTTATTCTGTTTTAGTGATTTTTATGTAAACAATAAAATATCATATATTCTATTGATTTGTTCAATCACTAAACAATTTGGAAATTTCTATATTATTCACCAATAAAAGAATTTCCTTGCGCTAGGATTAGTTAGACGGCGGTCTCATTTTCGGCCAAATGCTTTTTTTTTTTTTTTTTTTTTTTTTTTTAGAAGACGGATCTCAATTAGAAAATTGAAATTCGCTATAGAAAATCATATTTTTCGCTGATTTTACTATACTAAATTTACCCCTTAATTTATCCAAAATTAAGTCAATTAAAACAGTTTTTAATTAACCAGGGCCCACATCTAACTAATCATCTTATCCTAATCCAATTAGGACTAATCTTATCCTAATCCAATTAGGACTTATCTTATCCTAATCCAATTAGGACTAATCTTATCCTAATCCTATTAGGACTAATCTTATCCTAATCCAATTAGGACTTATCTTATCCTAATCCAATTAGGACTAATCTTATCATAATCCTATTAGGACTAATCTTATCCTAATCCAATTAGGACTTGAGATATTTGAATCCTAGCATATCACCAATAACAAGATTCTTGATATTTATCTCATATTCTAATTTGTTATCTATCTTTATCAAATAGAAACTTCATAACAAAATAGATATAACAATATAAATAATTAATTTCGAAAATTAATTAATTATAAATAAATAATTTCAAAAATTAGTTATTTGCAATTTCGGTCCTCATCTAGATAATCACAAATATGTCATTGAATCATGAACTACTATCCCAATCGAATCTAATCATATTAGTTTCGAATTAATATTCAACCTTATACAATTCAAGAAACGTAAAACAATGTAACCTAAATATGCATATTGAATTACAGAGATTTCATCCATGCATCAAAGCACAAAGAATAACGATTATACCTAATGATTTCAATTAAATCACAAATATGTGTATCATATACACAAACGTGATAATAAATCTCAAAGAAAACTTATGTATATCACATATACATCAATTATCAACATGCTTTCGATCATATATCATGTATATATCAGAAGAAAACATGTAATGAATTTAATGGAATCGAACTCGATGGCTCTGATACCACTGTTGGGTTTTGGGGTTCATACGCAGCGGAGATTACAAAACAATTTTGACAGGATCCGAATCTAATTCCATTAAAAACGTTTAAACCATGAAAAACTTAATCATACCTCAATCGCAATATACCTTTCAGAAGGTTGATCGATCTCTAAGCGCGCAACGACATGAACGCCTCTATCAAGATCACACACGAACGGCGGCCGAGATTCGAAGTGCTAGCGTCGAGAGAATGCCAAACCTTTTGAATCTCTCCAAAACGATCAGAGCATACCAAAAACCCTAAGTCGTTTCTTAAACGAAAAAGGAGTTTTGGCCTTTTGATCTTTCGTTTGTGTATTCTAACTTAAAGCGTCTATTTATACAACTCTTGTATATAGACGTTTAAGTAAATTACACATATACCCTTACTTAAAGAAGTATAAGTGTAATACACCACAAGGACGTTTGTCATGAATTTTATCACATAAAATTTGTTTTTCAATCGTCTTAAAATCTCGCAAAACCATTCTTAGTGTGCGACCCAATAGGCTCATACAACGTTGGCAGTGTACCAAAACACATTTTGGTATACAAGTCATAAGCGGCCTCTAGCAAGACATTATGACTACCCAAGTCGTACGAATATCAAATCGATACAACCTAATCAATAATGTATATAACATCCTTTTGTCACACGATATCCTTTTGATCAAACATAAGGCATGGAATTGTCATCCAACATGTTCAATCGTACTAGTCTCGATCTCTAGGTAGACCGAAAACATCCAAGTGACATTGATCAATATCAATTCACTTAGACTAGGCCTTTTAACAGTCTAACACATCGAGGGATCCACTAGATATCTCTCTTTATATGAGAGGGACAAATTCTATCTCGATTACACAACTTCATCACATTGCTCACACAGTAACCAATCACAACCTTTATAATCGTCCGGTTAAAGACAACGTTTGATTGTGTCAAATCACCGTGTTCCTAATGTTGAAGTCTCGGTAATCTCAAGTCGAGGACTGGAATATATACCTATCATGAGAAACAACTATGACTTAATCCATGTTATGTTCTCATAGCTGGTCGGTCCAAAAGACTTTGTTCCCTAACAAGTACTCGTGATCTTGATTCGTATCCCTATACGTATAATCATCATATGATCATCAATCAAGACTCACACTAGTCTTAATTCATTATAGTTCCCAGTATAATGATCGACTAGGGACATTTATGATATTTATGTAAATACCCATGGATCTTATTATAATGTAAACATGCAAATTAATTATAATAAACAGCAAATGAAATCCTCTATTTTTATTAACTAAAAGTATTCATAAAGACAGTTAATGGATTGACCTAGGGCACATGCCCCATCATAAATTTATTAGATCTTAGGCAAATCGGTGGATGCATCGAGTTGAGAATCTCAAAGGGGAGCTTCATCTTCGCGTTGCCACATGTAAGTGATGGCGGCGTCGAAAAAAGAGGTGGTGGGGGCGCCGACAAAAGATGGGGGAGCCACTAGGCCGCCCCTATTTACTTAATTGATTGGTGGTGACCTTTTTCCGTTCTCGGGCAGAATGTTCTGCCCGAGAATGAGAAGACAAGACAAGGGCCAAACTGGGCCCTAGATCAAAAACCAAGGGCCGAACTAGCCCTTGGATCCAAAAAAATATAATAAAAATAAAATAATATGTATACGTTATATGAAATAAAATAGTATGTAGATGTATATAGATAAAATAAAATAAAATAAAATAAAAAAAAAAAATCCTTGATTTCAAATGGGGCACATTACTGCGTCCCCAAGGGAAACCGGTCGGGTCCCCACCCTTCGACCCTCGCATCGAGTGACGGGGGACCCGTGGGACTAGTGGACCTCAAAACAAATGTAGAAAAAAATTAGGATTAATAGATGACTTGTCAATGATGTGAATGTGTCTTAACTTATTTAGATACGCCAAGTAGTTTCCATTGGAACCCGAGCATGCGAGGATCGGAAATAGGATTCGCGATGAGACGAGGTAAGTGCAGAGCTTTCTCAATTATCAAATATGGCTTGATATTAGTTATGTTAGGACATACATTTTTAATTAGGAATTTGGAAAATGGGTGCATCACGTTATCGAATTGATTCTACTTATCTATGGGATGTATGTGTGTTGCACCAAATTAGAAATTACCAACTCTTAGGTAAGGAGTTGGGATTGCCCTCTCATGGATAAAGAGTTGGGATTACCCTCTCCTAGGTAAGGAGTGGGGATTACCCACTCTTCATAAAGGGATTGGGATTAATTTCTTATAAAGATACTTTTGGTTGGTTATTACAGACATGAGCGGTGGCTAACTTCTCATGGAAACCTTAAGTGATTTTAGTGCACAGATCGGTGATTGCTTTGGACAAAGCAACTATTGGATTGATGGGACAACGAGAAGGCAAATAAGGCTCGTGTGGTTTCTAGTGGTTGCCATCACTTCAATGGTAGGGGAATTGGTCGCCGGACTCTTTTTAATAACTAGTGTACAAAAATTGAGACCACGACTTTATACTATTATTACTTTCTATGGTATCTCTCTTTTGTAAACCCTATGCATGATTATGAGTTTTGAATTTAATATGTTTTATCAATCTTGTTGACTTGGCTTATTAATGCTTTATAATTCATGTGATGTCTTGTTTTAAATGCTTCCTTATTTAATTTCAATTCATGCTAGTCTTGCATTCTTATTAAGTATTACTTGCATATTTGATGGATGAACGGGTTTCCGCATTACCGAGCTCCATTATCCCTTTTAGCTCACCCTACTTACATCTCAGGACTATACACATCAGCGCTAGATCGAGACAAAGGAGAGTCGATAGCTTAGACCTTCTATTTTGATGTGAGCCTTATAATGATATTATCGATTTATTTGATTTTGAAATTATTGAACTTGGGTTATATTTAGATAGGTCTTCTAGGTAGAATGAACCTTACTTTCCTTTAATTTAAACTATTTGGTAGTACTTTAATAACTTAAGTTGTATTGTAAGGATTTGAAAACCCAACAATAGTTTCATAGTACGTCATATGGATTTCCCTTTATTTAATTCTGCAATTATTTATCCATATGCACTAATTTGATATTTTGCAGGTTGTTTTAGGCATGTCATACCACTTGCTCAGGCCCGATTCGGTTATTAGGCTCGGGAGGCGATTTGGGCCGGGCAACCTGACCCTAGGTCGGAGGAGGTTCGTCATATACATAATAAAACTCGAGCCTTAAAGGAAAAGATTAGCCATCAAAATTCACGCAAAAGGCAACAAGAATCATTTAGAAAATGGAACCTTGGTTAAAGTCATGAACAATGAAGAAACATAGGCAAAATGGAATACGCAAGTTATAATAAAGGCACACTATAATTAAGGTAAAATATTAGATCAAAATCATTCAAATGGTATCTTGTACCAAGTTATTTTATCTATCAAGTTATTTTGACTTCCACCAAACTTCAGTTCAATAGCATTCTTACGAAATTACAAAAACAAAAAACAATTTATGGAAGTATAACTCGCTAATATAAATGCAAAAATAATGGGAAAGCAAGATAGTGGATGCACATCTTATGAACACACAAACAAATCAATGAGTCATTTTATCACAAATAAGCATGGAAATTATAAGGCACTTGGATCTCCTACACATAATCACTAATCTACTATGATGGACATACAAAATAAGGCAAAATATGTGGTCTTTGGGACATTTCATCAAACACAGGATAAGCATTTGAAACACAAAGTCTCTACATCTCCAAGTTATTGCGCTAAATCATGGTAGATATTGAATCACAATCTAACAATGTTCATAAACTCAAGCATTTGTAACAAACAACCCAAAAACGATTTGTGAAGGCCCAAGGCACCCCGGAGAACGATGAATTGACCTAGTAGAGCCCCTAGCATGGCCCAGTGGCATAAGTCTCGCTAAATCTGAGATCTTAAGCCTCTAGGACCCAGGTTTGAGAATTGGGGACGAAAAACCACGCCCACTATGGCTTAAGAAAGGACAGTGGGGGGGAATATGGATGGTGGGAGGCCTTAGAAAGCTCCCACTGCCTTGGGGGTGCCGGGGGCTCTACTGGGTCGATTCGTCGTTCTCCGGGGTGCCCTGGGCCTTCACAATAAAAGGCACTTTTTGTGAAGGCCCAGGGCACCCCGAGAACGATGAATCGACCCGATAGAGCCCCTGGCACCCCCAAGGCAGTGTGGAGTCCGCCCCACACCATCTACGTCTCCCTCATTGTGCTTTCTAAGGCCACTGTGGGTGTAGTCTTTCGCCCCCTCATTTCGAACACGCGCCCTATGGGGTAAGTACGCATGTCTTACAAACCGAGTACCATTGGGCTGGCCTAGTGGTACAAGTCTCGTTAAATCTGAGGTCTTAAGCCTCCAGAACCAAGGTTCGAGACTTGGGGCCGAAAACCCAAGCCCAATGTGGCCTTAGAAAGCACAGTGGGGGGAACATAAATGGTGGGTGGCCTTAGAAACCTCCCACTGCCTTGGGGTGCCAAGGGCTCTGCTGGGTCGATTTGTTGTTCTCCAGGGTAGCCCTGGGCCCTCACAATAAAAGGTGCCTTTTTGTGAATGCCCAAGGGCACCCCGAAGACCAACGAATCGACCCAGCAGAGCCCTGGCACCCCCAAGGCAGTGTGGAGTCTGCCCCACATCATCTACGTCCCCTCCCCCCACTGTGGTTTTTAAGGCCACATTGGGTGTAGTCTTTCACCCCCTCTGTTCGAACACGCGCCCTATGGGGTAAGTACGCATGTTTTGCAAACCGAGTACCATTGGGCTAGCCCAATGGTACAAGTCTCACTAGATTTTGGATCTTAAGCCTCCAAGACCCAAGTTTGAGACTTGGGGGGCCAAAAACCATGCCCATTGTGGCCTTAGAAGCATAGTGGGGGAACGTGGATGATGGGAGGCCTTAGAAAGCTCACATTACCTTGGGGGTGCCAGGGGCTCTGCTGGATCAATTTGTCATTCTCCAAGGTGCCCTGGGTCTTAACAATAAAAGGCACATTTTTGTGAAGGCCCAGGGCACCTCGGAGAACGACGAATCGACCCAGCAGAGCCCCTTGCACCCCCAAGGCAGGCCCAATGGTACAAGTCTCGCTAAATTTAGGATCTTAAGCCTCCAGGACCCAAGTTCGAGACTTGAGGTGGCGAAAGACTACGCCCCATGTGCAGGAGTACATGGGGGGACGTAGATGATGGGAGGCCTTAGAAAGCTCCCACTGCCTTGGGGGTGTCAGGGGCTCTGCTGGGTCGATTCGTCGTTCTCCGGAGTGCCTTGGGCCTTCACAAATTCGCAACCCTCACATGTTGAATAGAACACAAAAAAGACTCATACACATCAAAATCATGTATTCATACGAAAAAAAAAGTCTAGTATGGAAAACCATCAAAGTGAGAAAACATACTTGTAGAAAGATTTAGTGCACAACTTAAAACCTCGTTAAGAAAGGAAAACCCAAAAATTTGACTTCAAAAGTGAAGAGAGAGAGGAAATCTAAGGCCCTCTTACTTGATTTGATGTTTATTTTAGTAGATTAGAGTGTGGGGGAAAAGATTGGAAGGTGGGGAAAGAGGGTTGGGTTCGGCTAGGGAAGATGAATGAAAGGGGAGGTGAAAAATATTTGGGGTGTCCTTATATAATCTGACCTGGCAATGGACCCGGCACTGAGGTAGCAAGGTCGCCAACAGTGTTCTGCCTTGTGCTGAAGCATGGTCTAGGCACCTAAGAGCATGCTTCAGTGCCACTTCAAGTTTATTATTTTATTTTATTTTTAATATTTTATGTTGGGGTGTTGAGGCGCTTGGTTCAACGCCCTTATCCAAAACCCTCTGGTTTCTGGCGATAAGCCCAGCGGTGAGGCATTAGGGTCAATGTTGATCTTGCGTCGAACACATAATTAACATTTGAAACAAAAAGTATCTACGTCAAACACATGGTAAGCATTAGAAAACAAATTAAACTTGAGTAAATTTAGTCAGAACGTAAGCTAAAATGTCAAACTCTTGTACACTCCCTCGATTTGTTGTTGCGTAATCACCCACTTCGATGTGAATTCACTCACTAATGGAGATCAACCTGAAGTTATTAAGATATTCCTAGTTAGTTTGGCAATTGAACCTAATCATTTATTAAATAAAACTTATTAAAACACTAGACAAAATAACCCTAGGGTGCCTCCTAGAAGCACTAAAGTTTTCGTCCTTACCTCAACGCCTATCAAAGGACCATCAAGCTTTAGAGGAGGAAAACTTGCATTGCCACACTTTTGAACCATAATACGCCTTTACTCTTTAAGCATTAACCTTGACTGTCTTGCTATTATCTCCTCAAAGCTCTACCACACCGAAATGCCATATTTGTACAATTGTGTTCAATCAATTGGTCATGCCACCTCTTTGTTCGTTCTTTATACAACTTAGCATTCTCATATTAATCAAGCCGAGGCTCATCTAACTCCATTAACTCAAGTAGTCGTACATCACCGACAACTTTAATGTCTAGATTCAACCAATTAAGTGCCCTATATGTTTTGTGTTCCATCTCAACCGGTAAATGACATGCTTTTTCATACACTAACCTATACGGAGATGTCACAACTGGTGTTTTGAATGATTTCCTATAGGCCCACAATGCCTCATCAAGATGTAATGCCCAATCTTTCCGATGAGAATTGATATTTTTCTCTAAGATTTGTCTTACCGCAAGATTATTCACTTCGGTTTGGCCATTGATTTGAGGATGATAGACTAAAGAAGTTTTATGATGCATACCATACTTCGGAAGTACCATCTCCAATGCTTTATTAAAAAATGAGCATCACTTACCAAGGCTAGAGGCATCCCAAAATGACAAAAGATGTTCTTTTTCAAGAAGTCAATAACCACTTTCGTATCATTCTTCGTCGTTGGCACAGCTTCAACCCATTTTGACACCCAATCAACGACCACTAAAATGTATTTTTCGTATAAGACATTGCAAAATGGCCCATAAAGTCAATTCCCCATACACCAAATAATTTCACTTCTCGAAAAATGGTTTGAGAAAATTCTTGTCTTCTAAAACTATTTTCGATCCCTTAACACTCATTGCAAGTCTTGACACAAATATAAGTGTCTTTGAAAAGACTCAGCCAATAAAGACCACATTAGAGCACCTTCACTGCTATCCTTTGCACACCAAAATGACTGCAAATAGAGGAGAGTGACAACCTTCTAAGATTCCCATAAATTCATCTGCGAATACACATCGTCGAACCAACTTATCATTCCACTGTCGAAATAAATAGGGATCATCCCATAAATAATGCTTTACATCACTTAAAAATTTATTTCTTTCAGATGGACTCAAATCTAGAGGCAACACATGACACACCTAATAACTCACAAAGGCAAACCATGGCACATATTTTTGAACTTAAGGCCTTGACAATTGCTCATCTAGAAAAAATGTCTTAAACAGACTTTTGTATCTGTTGGGGCATGTACCCTAGGTCAATCTATAAACATTATTTATCTTACAATTTTCGTTAATAAAATAGAGTTTTTCATTTGTAGTTTATTATAAGTGATAACATGTTTACCTTATAATAAGATCCATAGGTATTTGTTGAAATATTTTAAATGTCTATAGTCGATCATTATACTGGGAACTATAATCAGTTATGACTAGTGTAAATCTAGATTGATGGTCATGTAATGATCATGTGTATAGGGATGCAAATTGAGATTATGAGTACTTTTTAGGGAACAAGGTACTAGACTGACCTGCTATAAGAACACCACATGGATTAAGTCATAGGTGTTACTCATGATAGGTATATCATTTAGTCCTTCGACTTCAGATTACCATAGACTTCAATATTATGAGCATGATAATTTGACACGATCAAACGTTGTCTTTAATCGGACGATTATAAAGATTGTGATTAGTTACCATGTTAATAATATGTAGAGATATGTAATCAAGATATAATTTATCACTCTCGTATAGAGAGAGATATCAGTGGATCCCTCGATATGATTGACTGATAATGGCCAAGTCCATGTGAATTGATATAATCAATGTCATTTGAATGTTTTCACTTTACCTAAAGATTGCAAATAGTACGATTGATTATTAAAAGTGACTTTCCATAGCTTATGTTTAATAAATATATCGCACATTAAAAGGATATGATACATGTTACTCATTAGGTTGTATCGATTTTGATATCCATGCTACTTGGGTATTCATAATGCCTTGCTAGAGACCGTTTATGACTTGTGTACTAAAATTGTTTTGGTTCACTGCTAACATCGCATGAACTTATTAGGTCGCATACAAAGAATGGCTCTATGCAAATTCAATAGGTCCAAAATAATGAATTTTATATGATAAAATTCATTACATAAAAGCCCTTATGACTTGTTATATGATAACTTATTAATAGGGGGTATGTGTAATTTGTTGAATTCCCTAAATACAATAGTTTCATTATGAATAAGTTTTTTAAAGAAAGCTTACATACACATATAAATAGAAGTTGAAATCTTAAAGATTTTCTTTTTTTTGTGTATTTTTTAGTTCTCAAAATTTTGGGGAGAAAGAAAAACGTTTTCAATCTCTCTTAGAGCTAACATTCTAATTCGTGGTCACCGTTCGTGTGTGGATTTCTGATAGAGGATGCACACTTGAACGTCTTGAAAATCGAACAATAGATAAGGAAATCATTGATTAAGGTATGATTTTTTTGCGACATTCAAGAATTTATAAACTTGATTGGGCAGCTAATTAAGCATTTTCATATTTAATCTATGATTTAGGTATCCAAGGTGGGACCTAGGCATTATGTATCATAGATTATATGTTTAATATTATTTTTGTGTGTCGTGTACCTATTTGATATATTATACATTATTTCGACATGAAATAAAATGGAGTGTATATGCACTATTTTAGAGTTTTGAAGCGCGTTCCAATTTTGGTAATTTTAAGGTATTTTTCATAATTTAATTTGGAGTTATGAATAAGAAATAATTATGAAATTAAATAAAATAATTTATAAATTGGTAGGCCTCAGTGACACACGAGGTCGATGGTGACATGTGTAACATCCTAGAATTTTATAAACTTAATTATACAGCTAATTAAGTAACTTTGGATTTAATTTGGGATTTAAGTATTCAAGGTGAGACCCGCGTGTTACAGATCAAAGATCGTAAATTTAATATTATTTTTGTGTTTTGTAAGCCTATTTGATATATTATATACTATGTCGATGCAAAATAGGGACAAGTAGAATGTATATGCAGTGTCCGTGAGTTCCGGAGCGCGTTGAGCAATTTTCTCGAATTTTTGGGTATTTTTCAAAATTTAATTTGGATATAAACTAAAGAGAAAATCACGAAATTAAATAAAATAATTAATAAATTGGTGGTCACCTAATGACACGTGTTGTCGAGATTGACACGCGCGGGATATATAATAGTGTGCCACCCGAAGGTTGGTCGTTGGCGTGCGTGGCGAATTTATAGCCACAAAATTACATAGGTGTTTATATATTTTTTTTATATAAAAATCTATCATATAGTTTAAATCAAATAAAAGTAAGCATTAGATCACCTCGAGATACGTGTGACATGATCATTAAGGAGGTGAAATGGTTTAATGTTGTTGTTGGTAAGATGTGTTCACGCCTTGAGATGCATGGTGTCCAATCTCGAGGAGAATCGAGTGGTGTATGGATATCAAACCATAAGTCTACCTTGAAATATGCATTACATATCTCGGGGAGATTAAGATAATTAGTCACTAGTAAGTCACTCAAGAGGTGGTGATTATATCGTTGATAGCCACAAGATTAACCTCAAGATACGTAGCAGTATCTCGAGGAAGATCAAAAGTAATATATAAATAAATTTTGGATTTGCCTCGATATTCATGCAATGTTAATCTCGAGGAAATCAATATATATCCCAAACAGAACATACACCGCCTCATCAATTTGTTTTAGGCTAAGTTTATATTATGGAATGAAAATCATCAGATTTATTGCGAGATTCGCATCGAGGAAATCTAATATATTATTTGTAAAGTAAACATAATCACCTCTGAATCTTGAAACTTAAAAATCGAAATAGAGAAAAAGTGAGACCGAGAGGGAGGGAGAGAGAACAATAGAGGGAGACCAAAAGAGAGAGACCAAGGGATCGAAATCCATGGTAAGTGAAGCGTTGTTGTTCATTATTTGTTGTTGTTTTCGTTGTGTTTTGTTGTTAATGGCGGATGGGAAAGGGAGATTCTGATCATTAAGGGAGGAGAGACCAAGAGGTGGAAGTATGAGGATGGCAGGGGAATGATCTCCCTTGCCAAGTATCAACTCAGGGTTGGGGTAGGGAGCCTAACCATAGTGAACTCGATAAAAAAATCCGCTCAAACAGACGAGGAATAAGATGATGGGAGGGGGTTTGATCGCCCAAACCGAACGGGATTGATCTGTATTAAAGGTTAAACCCTTCCCTATTAAAAAAATGGTTTTCAAAAGAATAAAATAACATAAATCCTAAAAAATTAGGAAAAATTTAGAAAATAGGATTTTTGGACAAATTGATGAAAATTGAGGATTTTTATGGAACATGAGAAATTTGAGTTTTTCTCGAGGATTTATATTAGGGTTTTCTTCGTAGTGCGTGCTATGATACTCGAAAATGTCCAAAATTTAGAAAATTATTTTAAAGCCTAATTTAGCTTAATTTCATTTTCTGAATCACAATTTGGAGTCAAAATTGAGATTCGGACATCAAAAAAATTGGTATGGAAGGATTACGAGGTTTTCGGGTCAAGGAGGACCAAATAAAATATATAAAAATTGAAAAAATTAAATTTAAGCCTAGACAACATAATTTTTTATGCCAAAAAACAATTTTGAGTCAAAAATGAAATTCATGCATAAGGAAATTGTTTTGGAAGTATTTTATGGATTTTAAGACGTGTTGGGTCAATTAAATTACAAATAATTGGAAAAATGGTGAAGTTGTTGTGGAGGTTTACAGGATGTATTAATGAATTGTAGGACCACGATTGAAGCCTCTTTTGGACTAGTTTACCGACTCGGAGCGCAAGGTAGTTGCGGTATCACATGAGTAAGGTGAAGTAAATTACATAGTAACCTTTAGATTGTATGAGTATTTCTCGATTATAATTGCATGCACAGTTTATTGCTGCATATTTATTGATCATGCATTCATGGACACGAGAGGAAGGAGGCCTTTGGGGGTCTCATTGTGTTCATTGGCTATATTTGTGGTAGGATGAACACCTTGATGCTCCGCGAATGGAGTAAATAATCGTTGTAGAAACGTTTTTAGGATTTGGTGTTTTTGTGATGTTGGCCAGGATCATACTCCATGGATAGTTGAGGGCATGGCTTCTTGAGGGACTTCCTCTCAAACTCATGAATCTTTATTACTATTTACCCACCACTTTTGGAAGACGTTATTTGATTGTGGCCAGTCAACAGAAATGGGATGGATTGCATACTTGTATAGTTACGATTCCTTGTGATATTATTGTTCGTTTAAATTTTTGGAATGCAAGGCATTCAATTATTACAGGTGTATTTGTTAGTATGGGACTTACTAATCTGACATTATCGAGTTTTTCGAATTGGATAATGACAGGTTCTAGCGACGATAAGGGAAAGGGAAAGCTTTTGAATCTATATGACTTGCTTAGTTCTTTTCTTTATGTATGTATTGGTTTTTGAATATATTATATTGTATAAATGAGTTTTATGGGTTCGAATGTAGTTAGGATTTCCTTTGGAATGATGGGAATGGTTTTAGGACAAATTGAGATAATTTTTGGAGTTAAGATATTGGTAGTTTAAGAACTTTGATATTTCAAACCAAGTTAAAATGAATAAATAATTTAGTTGACGCAATATATATTATTATGGGTGGATTTTGAGTCCTTCGGCATTTTTACCAAAGCTAGGCAGGTTTTGTTGAAGATTTTTGAAGGCTAGGATTTTCAGTACAGGCTTAGAAATAAAGGGGATGCTGTCAAAAAAATTTTGCGAAATTTCTCAGACTATCTAATTAATGTTAATGAACTTTAAGGTTTAAGATTCACTTATAATCTTTAATGGATGATAATATTTTATAATTGAAGATTATAAAATCATAATATTATTTGTTTATTGATGAAGAGGTGAAGAGGTGAAGGCTGCAAGATTATTTAGTGATTGAGGTAATCTAGGCCAGTCATATACTCTAATTAAGTGGGGTCTGACAATATTGGTATCAAAGCCTAGGATTCTAAATGAATCTTGTTGATCAAGGATAAGTGAGTAATTAGTTTAAAAGTAACGCGATGGAACGGGGATTAAAAAGTTTTAAAACTTTATTATTGTTTTATATTTGTGTTGTATTTATGTATTATGGCTAGATATGCGATAGAAAGTTTATTCTCCTTATCCGTTCGATACCTAACTCGTAAGGTTGGACGAGTAAGATAAGAAATGGAAAATTAAAAAGAGAATAACCTTGTGAATCAGAAACGGAATTTTCCGTTTCTGATTTGCGAAATTCCGTTCGATTGGAATCGAAACGAACAGACGGAATGCGTCCGTCTCAAAACGTCGTCGCCGATACGATCGAAACGGAAAACGGATTCCGTTTCGATTAGAGGGAATAGAGACGGAAAATATCCGTTTCGATTAGAGACGGATTTAGAGACGGAAATTAGAAACGAACAGAGACTTAACGAACAGAAATGGAATTTATTTCGAAATGGTACATTTGTAATTGCATTCGTCTCGATTCGTTCGATTAGCAACGGAATCGAGACGGAATTAATAAATTTATGAATTCGTCTCGATTCCGTTTCTAATCAAACAACGGAATCGAGACGAATCGAGACGGAATGCAAATAGTCCGTCTCGATTAAATCGCTAATTAGCAACGGAATCGAGAGACGGATTATTCGTTTCGATTCCGTCTCGATTCCGTTGCTAATTCGCTGACGGAATCGAGACGAATTCTTATTTCCGTCTCGATCCGTTTGTGATTGATAGAAATATTTCTGGAAAATTAGAGACGGATTAGCAACGGAATATTTGAATTTCGTTGCTAATCCGTCTCTAATTTTCCAGAAATGTTTAAATATGAGACAGTAACATATTCCAATTGATTCTCCAACCTAAAAATTCAAAATACAACCCGATATAACCTACTCCATCGCTTTGCACCCCTCCAACAAGTCCTTGGGGGTGCTAACATCCCACAAAAAAGCCAAATTGCACATCCATACATCGACAATATATATCAACAAAAATTCAAAAGATCAAGAAAAAATGTGAAACTCAAAATTAGCAAAAAAATTTATATATCCACAAAAAATTGTCATGTATTACAAACGCTCCATAACTTGAAAGTATACACTAAAACCACCAATCCTATCGTTAAACAACCCAAAAAAAAAAAAGAACACTCACAAAAGGTCCAAAATTTGGAAGTATACACAAAAAGGACTTCATCTAATAACTAAAACGCAGGTTTGAAGCATTTTTGATTCTCCATCGAGGCAACAACCGGTGAGTATGCACTGAAAGAAGTAGGCAAAGGAGAGATTATTGAACTAAGGATGTACATTGGAAGCGAATGAGAAAAATGGTGGATTTGAAGAAACATAGAAATTAATAATAATCATACATAAAAAGTCGGCTCCGAACCTAATTTTAAATTTTTTTACGATTGAGTTTGCTTTGGTCTTTTGTCAATTATGCACATATGTAGGTAGAGAGGAGTACTAGAGCTAATAAGGAACATGAAAGAGGATAATGGTGAAGTGCAAGAATGCTAAAAGGAAAAAACTAAACTCAAATTTGATCCCCAAACTCCCATCAATGCGTAGGAAAATAGCAACATTGACCCCCAAACTCCCATCAATGCAACATTCACAGTTCAAATTTGATCGTAAACTCAAATTTCATCCCATTTAAAAATCTTTGTGTGCTCGAAAACAAGCCAGCCATGTGTTCCTACTTTAAAAAAAAAAATGGCAGCTGACATTCAAGAAATGCAGTGAAGAAAAGAAATAAACCATACAATGAGGAATAAGAAAGCTTCCAAAAAAGACATGAACATGAAGCAAATGCAGTCAAGGACTGAAGTTTTGTTGTTGTTGTGAGTTTGGGGGTCAATGTTGCTATTTTCCTACGCATCGGAGATGGCGAACAATGTATCTATAAGATGCAACTATCATGTAAGTTGAGTTGGATTATTTATCAAGCTTTGAAAGGCTTGCATTTCAACATGCATATGATAAGTAATGGCATAAGTGCAAGAATGCTAAAAAGGAAAAAGTAAAAGTTAAGCACAAACCTATCATGTAAGTATGATTCTAGAACTCATCCTCTCACCCCATCTAAAAAGCTCTGTGTGTCCAAAGGCGACAAGCCATGTGTTCCTACTAAAAAAAAAAAAAATAAACCAGTGGGATTCAAGAAAAGCAAGTGAAGAAAAGAAAAAAACCATACAATGTTGAATAAGAATGATACCAAAAAAAACATGATCATCAAGCAAATGCGAGTCTGGATGAAGTTGGTGTCAATGTTGCTATTTTCCTACGCATAGGAGATGGCGAACAATGTTTCTATAAGATGGACCTATCATGTAAGTTGAGTTGTATAACATGTATAACATGTTTTATAAGGGTTGGTTAGGTCCTGGACGAGTTTATGGGTCGCTAACACAAAGGGATAAAATAATTATATTGAGGTCCCTGCAGGTTAGCGCGCTAATTCCAAAGATTAGCGCTAATTAGCCACGCTGAGATATTTTTGACTTTTGGAAATCAAGCTTTACATTTGAATTTTTGATTTCCTGGATTCCTAGCACGGCTATAAACGGTCATATTGGAATTCCTATCACTATAAAACCACCAAAAACTTAGTTTTAACATAAGGAAGAAGAAACACATTCCAAAATTCAAGATCTACAAAAAGAAGAAATTTGATTTTTTAGAAGGAGCAATAGAAGATCACTATAAAACCACCAAAAACTTGGTTTTAACTATAATATACTAATGTTTGAAACAAACTAAACCACCACAAGGTGAAAATCAAGTAACTTAAAAAGTCTACATGACAAACTATTGAAAGGAAGTGATTCAGTCGCTAAAATAGAATAGCCAAGAGAAGATTCACCTCGATAAGCACCTAAGCCACGCCCCCAAAGCCTCCATAACCCCCACCAAGCTCATGCCTCCACTATACCCACCACGCCTACCTCCGAGACCGGAGTCCTATAAGGACCAAAATCACCACCACCAAAAAAAGAATGAGTTTAACATGCAAATGAAACAAATCGTCTACAACATGCTCATCGTCAAAAGCAATGAACCCATTCCCTCGAGAACGATAGGAAAAACTAAAACCCGCCTATCCGAAAACGGGAAAAATAAAAATAAAGGAACTTCATCATCGCACCCTCCACTACATCAGGCTTCAACAAACCACCATCGTCCGCAGTACATTCATTGTCCATTTATCCTCTCGTATATCTTAGTTGGCTTGGACGCCTTGATTGATGCATAAGTTATCATGGATTTTATTTTTAATACATTATCCTCCCCAAAATAAATTTTTTAACCTCAGTTTAAGTAAAATATACTATAAGTACCGAATGTTTGCAGAATTAATCCATGGGAGAAGAAAACATGCTGGCTGTTGTGTGCAAATCTTATGCCGTTGCAGGTTCTCTCGAGTGCTATGATGAAGAAAGTGGTAGAATCGATAGGGAGCAACATCTTCATGCCATAGCAAATGAATTTAGGAAATCGATAAAGGGTCGTTTTCCGGTCATCTGTGTTGAGAACATGTAGGCTATTCTTCTTCTACGGACATGCCATAATAGAAGAAGAAGAGCCTACATGTGCAGAACACAGATGACCGAAAAACGACCCTTTATCGACTTCCCAAATTCATTTGCTATTGCATGAAGATGTCGCTCCCCGTCGATTCTACCACTTTCTTCATCATAGCACTCGAGAGAACTCGCAACCGCATAAGATTTGCACTGTACACAACAAACAAGATGTTTTCTTCTCCCATGGATTAATTCTCGCAAACATTCTACTTATAGTATATTTTACTTAAAAACAAAAAAAAGAATTGGGGGAGCAAAAGGAAAAAAATAAAATCCACGATAAAATATGGAACATCGACCTAAAAATGCACAAAAAGAAGTGTGAATCATAAAGTAATTCGATGAATTTCTAAAGTTGTCTACACTATAAAACGTTTAATCTAAGCATTTGAAACAAACAACAAGTGAAGTACCTATGTATCACCAACCTGCTCATCTCTCGAGAGCCACGCTTACGTCTCACGCCCAACATTGTCCCCTTGTTGGGGTGGATCGACAGGATCTATTTCTTTTGCAGTATTCTTTGGTCATGAGGTGGCGGTGGTGGTGGCGGTGGTGGTGGTTGTTGCTGAGCTAGGTCTATTTCGTCCATGTCCATCCCAAGACGCTGATGCATGAAGTTCATAACCTTTCGTAGTCGCTCCGCAACGACATCGAACTCTGCCCGCGGCACCACATCCGGCGTCTGCGACGTGCTAGCACCAGGAGTTCCGTATCTCCTCTTCTTTCTCCCTACGGACCCGAGTCCGTAGACACGTCCTTTGGAAGACTCACCCGCCACATTGAGGTACACCGCCTCATCATCCACCGATTGCTCCGATGTAGCCTAGGTCAGCTCCTGACGTCTGCTCTGGAGCCTATCCTGCATATATGCACAACAAACAAAGTACATGATATGGGGTAAGTGAAAGACTTAATAATATTTTACATATCATTTCTATACTTACATAGAACCGCTCTGATCTAGTATCGATGAATGTCGTCCTGTCGTGATTAACGGTGTGGAGATGCAAGTACAAATCATTCACCGACGGTGGCGTCTCGGATGAATCACTGCGTGCGAGACCGAGCAGAGCATAGTGAACAAGAGTATAAATGTACAAAATATCCTAGATGTTAAAAAAAACTAACCAATCTTTCTTGGGTAGTCGCAAATGACACGGAACCACCACCGTGCTTCGAGGGTCCAGTCCCAGGGCCTTCGACCTCAGTGTTCCTATTCTCCGTCGCTTGCCTAGACCTAGCCTGGAAGTCCTCGCTCTCCCAGTACTGCAAGTATCTCCTCCATGCCTCATCTGTAACATAAACTGGCTGCACCCGATTCTTCTTCAACTTGTGCATCAACGCGGTGTACCTTGTGCCTGCAAGCCTGTCGTACGCCGCTCGCACGAGATCCTCGGGAAGCGCATCATCCCATCTAAAAAATATCTACAAATTGGCGATTGCTATTGTTAGCACTTATTTGAGAAAATAGTATAAATCATAAGGCACATGGTAGTCTTGTTTACCTTCCATTGTCGCCAGTATTGGTCTTTATGATGAGGCGGTACCGACTTCCAACAATACCCTTCAGGAATCATCCATCGTTTAAAAACTTTTGTCATCCTCCGTGCACAAAAGTGCGAAGGATGCAACTCCCTGTGTTTCATTAACATGCATATCACCTTAACTACTTCTTCAATATTTGACATCCATATTGAAATTGACATATAAAAGTCAAACTCAAACTTACGTATCATTGGCAATCAGCGTGATAGGGATCCCCTGCACGCGAGGGGGCTCCATCCCTGACCTCTGAGGTGGCCGCGGAGGGCTGTCACCTCCAACCCCGCTCTTACGTCTTCCTCTCGGGATCTTGCCGCCGATCCGTGGTGGGGTGCGAGCCTCGTGGGTAAAGGAGTCATTGATGTCGGAGAAGGTGTGGGGAAGTGTGTAGTAGGCATAGTCCTTGATGACGACGAAGATGGTACGAGACGACCCGACGGTATGGAAGGGGAAGGTGACGCTGCGGCGTATCGTGCTCGAGAGACCAGAAGTCGGAATCGATAATGGAGGTATCGAACCACGACCTCGACCGCCACGACCTCTATGGACCCCTCCCGTGGCACGACCACGAGGCCGATTGGTATTTCGCCGCGCGGATGTCGGTGCCGCACCTATTCCGCCCGGACGATGGCCTCCTAATGGCAAACCTCGACATCCCCTACGACCACGTCCGGCCATGATACCTAACAATATTCACGAGTAAAACATCAGAAAAGAAGGGCATACAAAAAGTAGAAATTCAGTCTATATTATTGGACTTAATAAGAACAAAATCCATGCAAATAAAAGTAACTACATTATTGGTCGTTGACATATCATATACAAACTTTATTCGCTATCATCCGTTTCAAATTCACTCTCATGAGTAGAAGGTGATGATTTTTTTCTTCGATTCATCTCCACTATAAACTTCATCGCTTGGACCCGCTTCAACAATGAATCGAGTCCCAGTCGGAACATCCAGATTGTTGATATCGGCATCTGCATCATCGACTACGCACGTGGTGGGCATCCCATCTTGGAAAGCAATCTCTGCCGAGCCCTGGTCATTATCGTCTTTGCTAGTTTCCTCGTCAGCGAATTTTGGCTGACAACAACAAACTCGCTAGCCATTCTTGTCGATCGTTCCGCATAGAGAAGGGTACGAAAGGTAGTAGACTTGAGTGGCTTGCATTGCCGGTACAAATGGCTCGTAGTTGTTATATCGTCGACTTCGTTGAACCTCTACCAATTGAAGTGTTGGGTGAGTCCTCACACCATGATTCGGTGTAGGGTCATACCATTCGCACTTAAACAAGACCACACGTTTGAGGCCGGTATACTCAATCTCCACAACCTCTTGCAGTACTCCATAATAGTTATGGGAAACATCGAGCGTAGTTTGAACCCTTCACCAAAACACCCATTTGCTCTGCGTCGATCTATTAACGTCATATGTTGCGGAGTGGAACTTATACCCATTAACAAGGTAACCGGGGTAGACAGTACATGATCGACTAGGACCAACAGAAAGATCAACGAGCGTCTCGTCAACTATAGAATTCGAGCCTATTCGTCAAAATTAGAGATGCAATATGACACATTAGTTATGGGAGAAACATTTGAATCTATAACGTACAAAAGTAATGCCCTTACATATGTTTGAAACCAAATGGGGAAGTTGTGCTCTAGACTACTATCAACTTGCGACTCCCCCATTGCTTGAGTGATTTCATCGACGAATATCCTAGAAGAAACGAACGTGTAAGTCGGATGTATTTATAATGTATGAACAATGAATGTCTTGCATTAATGAAAGAAAGTGATGGACATACGAATGTAAGGAGCGATCTCTGGACAATTGAGCAAAGTATGTACGAATGAGCGGCATTATACTCCCTGCTCTGTTAAGTACCGCTCCTTCGACTTGCCCATGGGTCGACCGGGATAAGTGAAAATTGAGAAATTGCCAACGAAGTTCGGTGTGGGCCCGAGATCGCCATCGTCGTTACGTGGCACTTTGTCATGCAACGTAAAGACGTGATCTTCGAAGTAGTAAGAACAAAAGGATGTGACCTCTTCGACCAAATAAGCATTACACATGGAGCCCTCAACCTTCGCTTTGTTTCGCACATTGTTCTTCAAATGTTTAAGGTACCTATATGAATGTTATAGGAAATGTTGATATAAAACCTATTGAATGGGAAAATAATATCAAGGGCTCAAGATAGTACCTCTCAAATGGATACATCCATCGAAATTGAACGGGACCGAGCCGGACGGGCCTCGTAGGCCAAGTGGATTGGTAGGTGTTCCATAGAGTCAAATAAGCTTGGAGGGAAAATTTTTCCAACTTGCAAATGATTTTTGGTATTTCAGACTCTAAGACCTCCATATCTTGAATACGACACATTTCGCGATAAGGACCAGGAAAAATAGGCTTAATTCGCTAATTGCAACCCAAACCGGGTTTGGGAGAAGTTCTCGAATGCAATTGGTATCAACCGTTGCATGAATATATGACAATCATGGCTCTTCATGCCGAACATTCGCAGATTTCTTTGGATCTACACATCGACCAAGATTCGATGCGTAACCATCAGAAAACGCAACTTTTCAACCCACTCGCACAATTTTTGTCTTCTTGATGTATCAAGAGCATAGCACCTAAGGACGTAAGTATTTGTCGCCGAATCAATGTGTAGAGAAGGTCGGTGACAATATTCACGAATATCTTGCCTCGATTTTGCATTGTCCTTACTCTTGCCCCGGTACACACATAATAGTGTTGAATATGTTGTCAAAAACATTTTTTCGATGTGCATGACATCTAAGTTGTGGCGGATCAAGTTTGTCTTCCAATACGGCAAGTCCCGAGAATATGCTTTTCTTCCTCCATCCCGAATTCTTAGCTATCCGCCCATTCACGATTCAGCGCCGATTTGTCACCTTCATCAAGCCAAACGATTCAATTTACGCCAAAATTTCTTCACCAGACCGCAAAGCGGGCGGATCATCGATTATGACCATTTTGCCTCTAATGAAATTTTTTTGTCTTTCCTTAATGGTGATGACTTCTCCAAGAAACGACGATGACGATCGAACCACGATGTCTTACCTCCATTTCGCAATTGATATGCATTTGTATCCTCCATACAATATGGACAAGCGTACTTACCGTGTGTGCTCCAACCGGACAACATGCTATATGCGGGAAATCACTAACGAGTCCATAAAAGGGCAACTCGCATGACAAAATTTGTCTTGGTGGAAACGTCGTATTAAACCACCCCATTGTTCCATAAATCTTGCAACTCTTTCACAGCGGTGAAGGAACACGTCGATTTTTTCGCTTTGGGCTGGTCGGTCCAGGAACGATAACCGTTAAGAACATAAACTCAGATTTCATGCACATCGACGGTGGAAGGTTGTAAGGAGTCAAAATCACGGGCCACGAAGAGTACGATTTCCGGAAATCCCAAATACTTGAAAACCATCGGTGCACAATCCTAAACGAACATTCCGAACCTCGGCGGCAAAGTCTTTATTGACGTCATTAAAATGTCTCCAAGCAATCGAATCGAATAGTGTTGCATAAACATCTTCAGGCGATGAATGATCTCCAGCCCTCGGCATA
Source organism: Stephania yunnanensis (assembly GCA_039657365.1). Classification (NCBI taxonomy): domain Eukaryota; kingdom Viridiplantae; phylum Streptophyta; class Magnoliopsida; order Ranunculales; family Menispermaceae; genus Stephania; species Stephania yunnanensis. The sequence continues at coordinate 9,607,400 of CM077585.1, forward strand.
TGTTTTGCGGTTGACTCAGACGCATACAATCGTTGCAACCGAGGGCCCAAAGGGAAGTAGTACATTCTTTTGCAAGGGCGGTTTTTTGTGTTCGACGACCACGACCTCGTCGATGTGCAACGTATCGTGATTTCCCCACAAAATTTACATGACGTTAACTCAGAGTCCACTCCCCAATAAATCATACATTGGTCCTCACAACAATCTATTTTCTCAACAGGTAGACCTAGACCTCGCATTAGTCTTTTAGAGGCATAAAAATTCTCAACCATTGAGTTGTCATTTGGCAAACAATCCTTCATGAGTTTAATGATTTCATTATACCCTCGTTCGAGATATATGATGTTCAGACTTGATCGCAAGTAATCTTGCCATTGCGGACAACGTTGTCATGGTTTCGCAACCAGGCCACAATTGTTCCCTACTTGCATCAATCATGTCATATAGTTGGCGTGCTTGGGGGTTTGGTGATTCTTCCACGACATTCCAATTGAAACTTGGACCTGCCACGTTGTGTAGCATCTCGCGGTAAGGTGTCGGATCGTAGCCTCGAACATCAGCATCATCAATATGGCAATCCATTTCGTGAAAATTTTGCGGCCCTTCATCTCCGTTCTCACCATGTTCGTACCAACTGTGATATCCCCGGACAAATCCATACCTACATAGGTGGTGCTCAACCGTTTCGACGTCCAGGTACGGAACAAGTCGACATTTCTTAAAATTGCACGGACATCTAATCTTCCGTTCACTTTGGTATGTAGGACAATGTTGTTTTGCAAATGATATGAATTCTTTAACCTTCGCCGCGAATTCAATTCGAACATAACCGTTGTCGAGCCGGTTGTACATCCAGTCTCTGTTTGTAGACGACATTCCTAGTCGAACGTAACCCTTGTCGAGCCGGTTGTCTATTCAAGTAATGAAATAATAATGATTAAGATGATAAGAAATCTCACAAATTGGAGAATATTGTAAATCGGAAATGCGATCTACACCATCTAGAAGAAATTGATAGCTAAGTGAAAGAACGAGGTTCGCACATTAAACTCATGAATAGAGAATAAATTGAAAAAGTTAGGAAGTCATTAATGAGTCATCACAATCTAAAGAGAAGGAATTGATTGAGTTATGTTGTTTATGTAAGAAGCTTGGGCATTATCAAAAGGATTGTTGTAAATGACTCATAATAAACATGTATAACATGTATTATAAGGGTTGGTTAGGTCTGGACGAGTTTAAGGGTCGCTAACACAAAGGGATAAATTAATTATTTTGAGTTCCTACTGAGTTAGCGCGCTAATTCCAGTATTAGCGCGCTAATTAGCCTTACGCAGATATTTTTGACTTTTGGAAATCAAGCTTTACATTTGAATTTTTGATTTCTGGATTCCTAGCACGGCTATAAACGGTCATATTGGAATTCCTATCACTATAAAACCACCACAAACTTGGTTGTAACATAAGGGAGAAGAAACACATTTCAAAATTCAAGATCTACAAAGAGAAGAAATTTGATTTTTTAGAAGGAGCAATAGGAGATCTTTGTGGTTGTTCTTAAGTTCTCAAATCCAAAGCACCTTTGAGGCTTTCAAAGGAATATAAGAGTCTCTGCAAAGCTGATCTCTTTTGTCATCCTCTTGGTTGTAAGGAAATCCTTGATATAAACTCTTTCTTGTGCTTAATCGACATAGTTTTGTGTATTTGATTTGAAAATCAGTTTGATGTGTGTTTGAACACTTTCATCCTGCCTCTTGCACTTAAATTAAAATTTTTAAGACCCTAAGATTGCAAAAAGAGACCACCAGTAGCCCGACATTTAGTTGTGTGGGGAATCGAAGTTGAGGCCGTGCGCCTAACCTATATCGATATCAGAGGCATACAAATACCACATAGTATCAACGCGTCTACTACTTGTTCACTCATACGTCCTTAAGGTTATAGGTTTATTCCATTCTCTAGAAATGTAATGTGAAATAGCAACATTCACTAAAAGAGTAATCCTAGTGTTTCTAACCCTAACTAGTAGTAGAAATTAAGTAATTATGGGTATTATTCAATCGTAACCAACAACACCTAACTAATCAATCATCCATAGCAAGTGCATGAATATGAAATTACTAACAACTATAACATCAAACGACAAAGTAATTACCTCAGTACATGATTCTAATGTATTATAATGACTCTCATGACATGCTTTACCGATAAAATAAACATGGAATAACAACCAAATACGGATGACATGCTTTACCGATAAAATAAACATGGAATAACAACCAAATACGGAATCAATATAAATCTTGAATTGCTCAATTAAAAGGTTGAAATGAAATAGTACATATTAATAAACCTAAAAATAGAACAAGCATAACCTCAAAAACTATGCATGTAAGAGAAGAAGCGAGAACAAAAACTTCTAAACCAAACAAAAGACACAACATTAACTTAATAGATCAAGTGAAGAACACCAACTAATGGACAATCAACCAAGGAACAAATCAAATCACTCAAGAACAGTTAAAATAAAACCTCATAAAGTAATAACAATTATAAGAACTGAACTCTTAAAATATGTCACACGATCAAGAGTTTGTTCCTTCACGATTCATAAACAATAAGGTAGTACTATAACACGGCCAATTGCCAAGGCAATTTACAAAAATAAAATGGATTCCATGACCATAATAGCTAAGACCTTTCAAGAAAATAAATTTTTTATTTAAATCCATTTATTTGACTAGTATATTTGAGCCGCTAAGAAAACCTAGTATACACAATGGTCACCACATTATGTTCATTTCCTATATTTGAACATCAAGGCATATATATTGCCTTCCCTAGAGATATAGCTTCAGTTCAAGTGAAAATCTATAACATATTTCATTCATGAGCATAATATTTGCAATGCTAACAAGTATTACGACTTTAATATTCCTGGATGCGCATATAAGGTACGTAGGAACACCGGACACCCCAAATATTTATTGATAGATGGAAATTTATGAAGTCTGCATGCTTAATTTAAATTGGAAAATCTTTCAAGATAAAATAGCTTCTTGCCTTCAACTCAGATCTTTACTAGAAGATCGAAGCTGTCAAATGAACCATAGCGGAAACTTAAATAATTCTCATGTCACCCGACGGATTATTCCATAAATTTTTTAAATTAGATAAACAAGGGGACTAGAACGCCAACCTGACTGACGCAAATTTTTAGCGAAAACAGCCAAGCAGTTCAGTACTTCCTCAAAACCGTCACAAGGTGAATGATCTCTATGAAAGCTGAAGAGCTCTTGATCATGAGTGTTGCCTGCATTATAAAGAACAATAAAAAACAAATAAGAAATGAAGATTGTAGTAAGACTCCAAAACTACAAATGCCTTGCTAACCGGATCCGAATCAGAGACCAGAGAGAGCGAGAGATATCGGCGATGACGGAGAGAGCGCGCGAGACGGAGAGACCAGAGAGACGGCGAGACCAGAGACAGCAGAGAGACCAGGTAGCACGACCAGACGGAGAAACGGAGACCACCGCGACCAGACGGCCAGAGCAGAGACACCAGAGAGACCAGCTCGCACGACCAGACGGAGAGACGAGACGATCGAACGGGATGGACGTCTGGGGACGAGACGATCGACCGGCGCGACGAGACGGAGAGACGGATTTAGGTTTTTGGGGTTTTTTCGTGTGAATGATTTGGGGATTTGCTGTTTTGTTGGGGGGGTGGGGTGCGGGAAAGAGAAGAGGCTGCCAGGATCAGACAAAATACAAATCTCGAGGAATGATGAACGGCCATAAGAAATGAAGAATTTGGCGGGAATGGTGGCGCCAAATTTCAGAGACGGAATTTAATTCCGTCTCTAATTCCGTCTCTAATTCCGTCTCTGATCCGTCTCAAATCCGTCTCTGAATATTTCCCTGTCAGTTCCGTCGCTAACTGTTAAATTTAGAAACGGAACTTATTCCGTTTCTAATTCCGTTTCTGATTTAGAAACGGAAATAAGTTCCGTTTCTAATTCCGTTTCTGATTTGCTATTTTTTTGTAGTGGAAACTGATCGTAAATGGATGTGAAATAGACTTGTGAAGTATGATTTCATAAAGGTGTTGTAAGTAGTTTGATATTAATATAACTGATGAAACTATCAGTTACAAAACCAATAGGAAATTGGTTGAAAAGGAAGTCCAAATTATTCATATATGTAAACACTAAACATGGATTTCTTGGAAACCGAAAGTGTAGAACTATTATAATTTTGAAACACTTAGGAAGACATTAAAATAGACCTAAATTTAGTCTCAAGCGATTGACAATCATTTGGAAAATGTAAAAAAATAATATTGAGACTTGTAGGAAGCATAAGATATAAATATCTTGAATTTTAGAATAAGGTTAGTACCGGTTGAACTAGTAACTTGGTAAAACCTATTCTACAAAATATTGGTTTGATTCATAACTAATTGAGAGTTGCTTTTAAAAATAGTCTAAATGAGATGTAAATTCACCAAAAGTAATTTGATGAATAACAAGATACAAAGTTATCTTGCATGGTCTCTTGAAAAGTATCGAATTTCATTTTAAGAAAAAGAAAAGTTAGGATATTTGAGACTAATGGAAATAACCTAAGGAAGACTTCAATTCAATAAACGATAATAAGAAGTCGCACCATCCTTTGATATATTTTCGAAAAAAAAGGGACATAAATTACATTTCTAAGTTAAAACTAAGGAGTTAAGTGATTTAGGTGTTGAACAGAAGTTGTAACAAGTTTATAAAAGGATTAAGAGCAATATCAATATGAGAATAACTAAGATTGACAAAAAATGAACGTAATAGACTCGATGTATAAAAAATGAGATGTTAAGATGACTTGTGGCTTTAGGAAGTGACATGAACGAACTCCTTTAGTTAAGCTAAGGCACCGGAGTAGTTGTGCATGACCAAAAGTCTAAGTAACTATGTTTCATAATCACGATTCATTCACAGCATAGAAGATCGGTGTGACGCGTCCACCCATCTTTTAATAATCGAATGAATTAGTGATAGTTGGTTTAAAAAAGTCTATGAAGTTTCATTAGAGTCAATTGGAGGCTGAAGTATAGGCAACTAAATGGTCAATATATTCTCAAATTGGTATGAAAATGAGAATTTCAGGTTAACAAGTCCCAATCAAATTAGAATATCAAACTTATAGTTTGATAGAACTTAATATATCTTCACATGGATCTTACAAGGAGTTAAACTCTGAATGTTGAAAGTTTTGTATCAAAGAAGTGTACAACTGATATCAATGAAAATGTTGTACATTAGACCAATTGTAGTGCTACATCTCCTAATTAGTCAATCGTGAAATTTAAAGCACTAGTTATTATAAATTGGAGATGAAGTATGACGATTATATGTTGGTGAAGATATAAATGAAATGAAAAGAAATGAGTGATTTATAGCTTCGTTAGTAAGCCATATCTCAGTTAGGTTGAGAATTTTGTATATAATACAGAGTATCTAACTTGATATGTATGAAGAATTGAACATTCTTCAATTCTAATTGACTAGAAATGAAAAAGAGATAGCATATTTATAAACTTGTATGAAATACAAGTTAAAAGTTATACAATGAGACTATAATAATCGAATATTTTGATATTTCTTTTTAGCAACGTATGTCTACTCAAGTTGACGATAATTGTCTCTATTCAGGTAATAAGAGAAGATGGTGAATATTAAGTGATTAAGATGTAAGTTTGTGGGAGATCTTAGTAAAGTGAAAGAAATGAGGTTCTTGATGAACTCATCGTTAGAGAATGATTTGGCAAAGTTAGAAAACATAATTTTCTAACCAATCTAAAAAGTTAAGTAAATTGGCTAACAAGTTGAAATTGGCAATTACTTTCTAGTCCACAATCTAAATAATATCGTGAGTATATATTTAGTGAATGAGTGAGAGTTGCACGATATGTCAGGTTTTTATTTCAGTTAGGATTCAGAATTTGAGATCTCTTTTCATGTGATGACAGATGTGTTATGAGATCTATATTCATAGGATGACCTGTGTAATTTCGGGGTTCTCATGAGGAACACTGGAATGGTGATGGATCAGATAGACATGCAAATCTATTTAGTATCTAATGTTGTGATCAAATATTATTGGCATCAATTGTAATATTAGACTGATGATAATCTAAGAATTAATTGGTTGATAATTTAAATAAAAAATGATGATTAGTGTTGAGAAAGTAAATTGGGATGTGTACTAGAATATGGGTGAATATGGAAAGAATTATCAACGGTTTATGGAATAGTATTCAAATTAAAATAAGAATTGTGTTACGAAAAGCAAGATAAGCTAGGTCTTGCTATGTATTGATACTTAAATGGGATTCAAGGTATGAGATGAGAAATGAAGTAAGGTTATCACACTACAAGAAATTATAGTTTTAGTCACGACTTCGATTCAGTAGGGACAAGTTGTTTTTCCGTCACCTATAGTTTTTGTCACGGTATTGTCAGGGAAAAACTAAAGTTGCGTATACTCCATTGCAAAAACGTTTTTGTCATGGAAATTAGAATGACAAATACCTTTTATGACGGATCTTTGACATATTTATTACTAGATTATTGCACGTCATGAACAACACATTTTTGTTACGACTGTATTTGCGTCACAAACGTTTCATTAAACAACGAAGAAAAATGTTTTACGTCACAAGACTTTGTCCGTCACAAATACATGTAGTTACGACTTTCTACTGGTGACAATAAATAATAATATTTTATATGTACATTGCTCCATCACAAAAAAAAAGTTTTTATATAAAAGTTGTAACTATCTTGCATCTGTCAATATAAAAATATTGCATCTATTAAAATATTAAGAATTTACTTTACTTGCATTACAAGGCCAACATTATCAATCTATTCAAAGTTTGATTTTTGTGATTTTGAATCCAAATTACCAAAAAAATGATAATACTTAATTTAGAAGTCTAACATAGCAAAATAAATTAAACTTTGACAGGTTTCTTCATGGTATAAGTCTAACATAGTAAAATAAAATAAATCCATGTTTTCTTCAATGTTTTCACTCCATGCTTCTTCAATTTCTTCTTCACGTGAAGCTTTCTTCCAGTTCATCATCTTTACCCTTTGAAGTCTCATCCAATTACGCATCTAAAATTTTAAAGTTATAAATATAAGTAATTGCACTTAAACACTTACATAAATAAAAAAATCTTTAATAAATCGTAACGTAAAATTTCAACAGAACCTTCACTTAAATTAAAGATTAGCAAAAAAATTTAAACATTTTGCAAACTTCTGCATGCATCAAATAATTCCACAAGTCAAATATAATCACCTTCATGAATCATAATGTATTACGGAAATTCCAGCAAAACCTCCCTTTAAATTTAAGATTCTTAAAAATTCCATTTGCATCAAATAATTCTACAAGTCAAATACATTCTTCTTTAGTGAACCATAATGTATTACCAAGATTTTAGCAGAACATGCCCTTAAATTAAAGATTCACAAAAAATTTTAAACATTGTGCAAACTTCAACATGCATCAAATAATCATCTAACTCAAATATATTCAAACATGCATAGTGCTTAAATTATTGGTGCAAATTTATGAGTTTCATTTGTATAGAACATAAAATAGTAAAAAGCTCAAAAAATCATCAAAAGTTAGAGGGTCAACATATACTAAAAGCATTAACAATTCTTGAAATAGTAGTTTAGCTAGAAAATGTCATTCAACTCAATGATAGAATAAATTGTCAAGTTTAGGAGATAAGTAAATGTTCAAAATAACAATCATAAAGGTGGATGCTCTTAAGTTGGTCACATGGAGGTAACTTAAGATATTCTAGCAAAACTTAAATTATTACCTTTTTTATCGTTCAATTTTGAATAATCAACGAGCAGGAGAACGTCCATCATGAGAATATGTTTGAACATGAGGCCTATGTGAGCTTCCAACATCTGAACTCTGACATGTAATCAAAAAATCAATTAATTGTCTCATTTGTAATTTGAACATAATTAATAAACTTCAAGTATCAACAATAATGTCGATGAATTAATTGATTGACGTTGATAGGTAGTTGAATTCTAGTTTTCTCCAAACATGCATATATGTTATCTATTTGTGACTGCATGTTTGTCTATAAACAATAAATTTGTAATAGATTGTCGTATTAGATTCATGAAAGAAATGATAAAAAAAAACAACCGAAATTGATGAAATATTTACTTTCGTCGCAGCAAGTTCCTCGCGAAGGAGCTCATTTGTAGCATTTGCCTTTTCTTGTGCTCTCCGTATTGCAATATTTGTCGGACATTCGGAATCTTTCCCAAACACATCTTTAAATGAGGGTCCATGACCATAAGTTAGCACACGCCCGCGTTTTTCATCTCCTATTACATTTTTAAAAATTTTCTCTCGAACTTCCGTCGTTTGCTCTGACTAGGGAATTTGTGAAAGTTCATTTTGTAATTGAAACTAAACATAAAATTTGATATTAACATAAAAAGGAATTTTTATGATGTAAACTAAATATGTATTACTAGTTATGAAGAAATAAATCTTTTCTTACCGCGAATTCTTCTGTATCTTCATTCGATCTAGCTCCTGCCCTTTTATAATAAGCCGTCAACCATACTGAAGCATGGTCTGTGGGTAGACCCTTATTTTCTCTCTTAAAGGTAAAATTGTCAAGTAAGAAATGATTATCTTTAAAAAATAGAGAACACTCAAATTTTTTGTAAGAACCTACTCGATTACCTTATGACGTACGTTCGCGAAAGACTTGCGACTTGTTCAATGGCAAATAGTCTTATGTTTTCTATTTTCGGCATTTGTTTTAGCAATTTTCTGCATAATATTAAAATACTTATCACACAAATAAAAATGAATTAAATTGAAATCCAACTTATTATTCATTTCTAAAAAACTAACTCAAAGATCTATAAAATTTTGAGGTAATTGAATAAAAGGAAGCATTGTATCCAATGGGATGGAATTATTTTAATGAGCCAAAATCAAATGCAAGACTAAGAATTTTGACTTGTACCTTCACTTCATCTTCGTTCCAATACCTCACAAGTATTGGCCATTGTTCATCTTGTACGCAATCATCAGGCACTCGAGTAAGAATATCTTCATCATCTTTGTGCTTGTCGTAATGCACTTTTAATGTATTAATCATAGATCTCCCTAGCAAGTGTACGAACATGAAATTACAAACAACTATAACATCAAAGATTAAGCAATTACCCCAATACATGATTCTAATGCATTATAATGTTGATCATGACATGCTTTAGTGGTAAAATAAATATGAAATATCCTACCAAATACACGCATTGTAGGAATGTAAGAAAATTCACAACCTTGTATCAGAGGTCATCTGCCATTTGACAGGTATTCATTTTTTCTATATTGTTCATAAAGGATTATAAAATCCGATAAATAGATTTAAAGTAGTTGTAGTGCTTATGCTACACCTTCTATTGTAAGTGATATATATGAACTGTGAGAAATAGATTTAAAATAGTTAGACCTGTTTTCATCAATTTAAAAAGGGAGAGTTGGGATCTGATATTTAAAAAGGGAGAATAATTTTTATATTCTTGTGCTTCTTATAATTACAGCAGTTCCTTATTTTATATTGACAAACCGCATGCATCAAACAATATGTCACACCTTTGGTATATAAATTTGAATCAATTTTTTTTCTTTTTCCTCGTCTAAACATGCATTATATGTATAAACTTGTAAAAAACCCACTCTTTTTATGAAGGTATTAGGTAAAGCTCAAAGCGGACTAAAGAAAATCTATTTAGCATGCTAACATGTGGCTTTAAACCTGTTTCGTTTGATTTCCATTTTTTTTGGAAGAAAACCTATTTAGTTTTCACTCTAATGGCTTTTCTATTTTGCAAAGGTTTGCTTAACTTTTTAAAAGAAAGAAGTTTTGATTCATTTTTAAGGAGTTTGTTTGAATGGAATTCACGTAGCTTTAGCTGCTTCAATTAATTGTGCTTAAAGTTTTGGATGAATGTCGCTGCGGGTTTTTCTTATCTTTCATTATGATTGGGAGAGGATGGTAGTGTAGTTCTACTGTTGTAACTAGAGAATACTAAGGGATCATAGGTGGGTCGCGTGTTAGTTTTGTTCTTTGCTTGTTTCATTCATTTATTTTTACAGATGCATATAACATGCTTTGATGCATTTCCTTGGATTATGAGGGGATTAAAAAATGCCAGTTTTGGAAAGATGTTATCTGCTTAATTGATTTCAATTTTTTTGTATGCCCAAATAAAATCAAAGCATGATCTGGCATACATTTCACTTGTTGCCAAGTAAGAGGCCATTGTTTATGTGTAATTTTGTCATTTTACAGATCTAAAAATCATGATTTCAGTTGGATTGGCTACAATAGCATCAAGCACTTATGATTGTAGAAAGGTTATTTATGGAGAGAAGACATTGCGAGTTTTATGCATCGGCCATGAAAGTGGAAGTCTACCTTTATTTTTGCCGACCAAGGAGCAGAGGCGCCGACCAGGGAGCAGAGGCATTGACCAGCGACCGGGGAGCAGAGGCGCTGACCAGGGAGCAGAGGCACCGACCAGCGACCAGGGAGTAGAGGCGCCGACCAGGGAGCAGAGGCGCGAGGGTGAGGCGTCGGCGAGAGGACGACCAGGGAGCTCGCCGACCAGGGAGAAGAGGCGCTAGGGTGAGGCGTCGCCAACGGACGACCAAGGAGCAGAGGCGCGAGGGTGAGGCATCGGCGAGAGGACGACCAGGGAGCAGAGGCGCGAGGGTGAGGCGTCGGCGAGATGCAGGACGACAAGGGAAGAGGCGCGAGGATGATGACCAGGGAAGAGGACGATGATGGATCAGAGAGGACGACGAAGTAGAGGCAGGATGAGTGCGAGGACGACGACGACAACGACGTAGTGGAGGCTCGGCGACGAGGATGACGACGACGACGGATCGGAGGCTTGAGGAGGATGATTGGTGTGAGTAGTAGGGCGGATGAAGGAGGTGGAGGAGTGGGACGAGAAGGGTGGAAACAATTGGGGGGTTTCGCGGAAAAAAATGGAAACAAAAAATGGAAACAAAAATGGTAAGGAGGTTGCGGGGGGTTTCGCACGTGCGTAAAAAATTGTGTTTTCTTTTGTTACGGAATAATGATTGTGAGCAAACACACTTTACGTGGCGAAATTTTTTTACCTTTTTGTGATGGAAACATGTTCATCTCTAAAGCTTCTTTTCATCACGCAAAATCTAAATCGTGACAAAAATAAGTGTTAATGTATGAAATATTTGTTTACAATTAATGTACCGTCACTTAAACACCTATTGGATAGGCATATTTTAAACCGTGACAAATGATTCGTCAAATTTGTAGTAAAAGCTCAAATTTCTTGTAGTGTCAGATATTCCACAAAGTTGATTGTTGAACTCGTCGGATTTTTACGAGTTGCCAAGATTGATAAAGTAATGGAGATAACTTTTCATTAAACTAAGATGTTGAAAAATGAAAAGTTAATATGATTATGATCTGTACTACCGAGTTTTTGAATACAGTGAAAATGATTGGATCCACTAAACGATTCACCTTGGAAATGATTTTACAGTTTTGGATTAAAAAAGTTGCATATAAATGATAATTTTCTCATATCTCATTTGGTTTAGTAACCTATAAGTTTAAATTTCGATGACGAAAAGATTGTGACATCCGAGAATTTTATATACTTGATTAGGCAACTAATTAAGTAATTTTGGATTTAATTTGGTATTTAGGTATCCAAAGTGGGGCCCACGTGTTACAGATCAGAGATCATAAATTTAATATTATTTTTGTATGTTGTGTTCTTATTTGATGTACTATACACTATTTTGATGTGAAATAAGGTCAAGTAAAATATATACCGGTGTTTATGAGTTCTGAATCATGTTGGGAAATTTTCTCTAATTTTTGGTAATATTTGGGTTTTTTTAGAAATTTGATTTGGATATAAACTAAAGAGACAATCACGAAATTAAATAAAATAATTAATAAATTGGTAGGTGCCTTGTGACACATGGCGTCAAGACTGGAACGCATGGGATATACAATAGTGTGCACGCCTGAGATTGGTCGTTAACGCGCGTAGCGAATTTATAGCCGCAGAAATATATAGGTGTTTATATATTTTTATGTATATAAATATATATAAATCAATACAATATATAAATCAATAATATAGTTTAAATCAAATAAAAGTAAGCCAAATATTGATCTTAAGATACGTAGTATGTATTTCGAGGAAGAGCAAATTTATATTATGGAATGAAAATCATTAAATTTGTCTCAAGATTCTTGAATCTCGAGAAAATCTAATATATTATTTGCAAAGCAAACAGAATCGCCTCTGCATCTCGAAGCTTAAAAATCGAAAGAGAGACAAAGGGAGACCGAGAGGATGGGAGAGAGAACGAAAATGGGAGACAGAGAGATACCAAGGGATCGAAAACCATGGTAAGTGAAACGTTGTAGTGAGTTGTTTGTTGTTGTTTTTGTTGTGTTATGTTGTTAATGGCAGATGGGAGAGGGAAATTCAAATCATTGAGGGAGCAGAGACCATAAGGTGGGAATAAGAGGATGGCAGGGGAACGATCTCCTTTGCTAAGTCCCAACTCGGGGTTGGGGTGGGGAGCCCAACCCCAAAGAAATCGATTAAAAAAAATCTCGTTGAAACACAGTAGAGGGTGGGTAAGGAAGACGACGATGGGAGGGGGTTTGATCCCTCAGACCGAACCAAGCCCGGTTCGGTTGAATCGGACTAGTCTGGTTCAGGGGTTAAACTCATCCCCATTTAAAAAAAATGGTTTTAGAAATTAAATAAAGTAAAAAAAAAAACCTTTAAAATTACAAAAAAAATAGAAAATAGGAATTTTAGACAAATTGATGAAAATTGAGGATTTTTATGAAAATGAAGAATTTGGGATTTTCTCGAGGATTTATATTGGAATTTTCTCGTAATACGTGCTAGATACTGAAAATTGTCCAAAATTTTAAAAATTGTTTTAAAGTTTAGTTTAGGTTAATTCTTGATTTTGAATGAGAATTTGGAGTCAAAATTGAGATCTGGACATTCGAATAGTTGATTTGGAGGGATTAATGGGTTTTCGGGTCGAAGAGGACCAAATAAAATATAATAAATTGAAAAAATTATATTTAACCTAGAAAGCGTAATTTTTTATGTCGAACAATAATTTTAATTCAAAAATAAAATTTGGGCATCAGAGAATTTATTTTGGAAGTATTTTAAGAATTTCGAGGCGCGATTGAGTCAATTAAATTGCAAATAATTGAAAATATTGTGAAGTTTTTGTGGAGGCTTACAAGACATATTAATGAATTGTAGGACCACGATTGGAGCCTCGTATTGACTAGTTTACTAACTCAAAGTGCAAGAGAGTTGCGATACCACGTGTGTAAGGTTAAGTAAATCCTATAGTAACCTTTCCATTGTATAAGTATTTCTCGATTATAATTGCATGCACGGTTTATCACTACATATTTATTGATCATGCATTCACTAACACAAGAAGAAGGAGGCCTTTGGGGCCCCATTGTGTTGATTGGCTATATGTGTGATAAGATGAACATCATGGTGCTTTGCAACAAGAGTCAATGATCATTGTAGATAATTGTTTAGGATTGGTTGTTTTTGTGATGCTAGGCAGGATCAAACTCAAATGATAGTCGAGGGCGTGGTTTCTTGAGGGACTTCATCTCAAACTCATGAATCTTTATTACTGTTTACCTACCACTTTCGAAAGTGGTCATTTGATTAAGGTTGGTCAACATAAACAGGATGGATTGCATACCTGTATAGTTATGATTTCTTGTGATATTATTATTCATTTAAATTCTTGGAATACAATACATTTGATTATTACAAGTGTACTAGATAGTGTGGGATTTATTTATCTGACATTATCAATTTTTTATAATTGGATAATGAAAAGTTGTAGCCGCAAAAAGATAAATGGAAAGCTTTCCGTTTGTATGTGACTTGCTTAGTTCTTTTCTTCATGTATGTATTTATTTTTGAATATATTATATTGTATAAATGGTGGGTTCGAGTATGATTAGGATCTCCTTTGGAATGATGGAATAGTTTTAGGACAAATTGAGATAATATTTGAAGTTAAGGTAATGCTAGTTTAAGAATTTGATATTTCAAATCAAGTTAAAATGAATATATAATTTAGTTGATGCAATATATATTGTTATGGGTAGATTGTGAGTCATTCGACATTTTCACTAAAGTTGAGTAGGTTTTGTTGAAAATTTTTAAATGCCTGGATTTTTCGGTGTAGGCTTAGAAATAAAGGATATGTTGTTGAAAAATTATTACAAAATTTTGAGGACTATATAATTAATATAAACAAAATTTGAGGTTTACGACTTACTTAGAATCCTTAGTGGTTGATAATATTTTATAATTGATGATTATAAGATCTTAATATTATTTGTTTGTTGATGTGCAAGATAATTTAGGGATTAAGGTAATTTAGGCCGGTCAGATGCTCTAATTAAGTAGGGTCTAACAGCACACATGAAATATACAATAGTGAGCACGCTCGATGATAGTTGTTGGCGCGCTTGTGAATTTATAACCACGACAATGAAAAGTGTATATATATAGTTTATATATATAAATCAATCATATAGTTTGAATTAAATAAAAATATACATTAGAATTGCCTCGAGATACGCATAGCGTGATCATAAAAATGTGAAATATTTAAACGTGTTGTTGAAGAAGTGCGTTTATGCATCGAGATGCGTGCAAGCACATCTCAAGGAAAATCAATGGTCTGTGATTTTTTATAAAAACATTTGATCTACCTCGAGATATGTGATACGTATCTCGAGAAAATCAATCGGTTAGAGGTGTTGATTATTTTGTTAATAGCCACCAGATCAACCTCGAGATACGCAACATGAATCTCGAAGAAGATCAAAAAATATAAGATAAGTGAATCAATAGATTTGTCTCGAGATTTATGCAATGCGAATCTCGAGAAAATCTTAATTTATATCTTCAAATCAATACGCTGCGTCTCTGTTGATTTCTACCGAGAGGGAAAGAGTGAATTTCAGAGGGTCGAAACATAGAGGGTTTGAAATTGAGAGAAAGATCGAGATGGGAATGAAACCAAAGGAGAAGGGAAGTTTTCACGTTTGTTGATGTTCGTTTTGTTTGGTTATTAATGGAGATTGGGGTGGGCTGCTGTTGATGTCTGTTTTGTTTAGTCGTTGATGGAGGTTGGAATGGGTGGCTCGAGCCATCCGAGGAAAGATTCCACTTCGTTTCCCCACCCAAATAGCAAATCCAACCATTAACCCAATTTGAAAAGAAAAAAAAAATCTTCAGTATTGAAGCGGAGCATCCATGAGGAAGAAAGGGATGTCCCTGAACTAGGCAATTTCAGCTCGGTCGGGCCAAACCCAATTTGGCTCAGTTTAAGCCAAATCATTTTTAAAAAAAAAAAAAAAAAAGAAATTTGCTAGAAAGTGGAAAAATTTCAAAAAAATGAGAAAAATTCAAAAGAAATATATATTTATGCCAAATAAATTGAAATTGTTGGTTTTTATGAAAAAATGAGGAATTTGATATTTTCTCGAGGATTTATATTGGGGTTTTCCTAGTAAAGCATATTACGATACCCGAAAATATCCAAAATTTTAAAATTGTATTAAGGCATAGTCTAGGTTAATGTTTTATTCTAAACCACGATTTAGAGTCTAAATTAGGATTCAGACACCTGAGTGGTTGATTTGGAGGGAGGTAGGACTAATAAAAATATAATAAATTGAAAAACTTATATTTAACACTAGACAACATAATTTGAGTCAAATGAAATCTGGGCATAAGAGAATTTATTTTGGAAGCATTTTAGGGGTTTCAAAACGTGATTGGGTTAATTAAACTGCAACTAATTGAGAAGATTATAGAACTATTATGGAAACTTACAGGTTATATAAATGAATTGTAGGACCGCGATTGGAACCCTATATGGACTAGCTTATCAACTTGGAGCGCAAGGAAATATTGGTATTGCGTTTGTAAGGTTAAGTAAATCTCATAGTAACCTTTACATTATATGACTATAATTTCGTATCAATTGCATCGATCTTTGATATTACATTTTTGTTGTACATGCATACATGGGTAGGGAGGATATGGTTAATTCGAATCTCTTTATAGTGTCTACCTAGCTGTGTGTATAGGGTAGAATTATATAGTGTCTACCATACTATATGTACAAGGTATATTAAGTTATCTGATTGTGTCTACAAAGTAGAACCATATAATGTCTACCCGACGGTGACATGGTAGAACTATATTATATTTGAGGGGCTAGAGTCACTGATACTTTTCATCATGTGGTTATCGTGAGATCGTGTTGAACCATATCATAATTTAATAAACTCGAGGAACGAGACTTATTTGGTTATACTCTCATGGTATAAGTCCTTATTACTATTTATTTACCACTTTTAAAGGACGCCATCTAATTGTGGTCGGATAACATAAACATGATGGATTGACGGTTATATTTAAATTCCATGAATTATATTGTTCATTTAATCTCTTGGATTATTATGCATTTGATTATTACAGGTGTACAAGATAGAAGTTTTGTTTGTCATTATGTGTTTCTAATGGTGTTTATGTATCATCATGTATTCAAAATGTTTGTAGAGAACAATCCATGACTATTACACTATTTCAATGTTATAGTCGCGTGCACATACAAATTCATGACAGATAAATGTTCTTTTAAACAAACAAGATTAATGAATCATTGATGATTCAATGTCTGGTTCTATATCGAACCATTACTGATTAATGAAATTTATATTTTACTTAAAAACAAAATGGTTAATTTCATTTATATTTCTTAGTTCTTTATTTTCTTGACACTCCTAATTCTTGATCTCAATCTCCCTACATTATTATTTTTTTCCAGCTTTTCCCTGCGTATCTTTAGAACGTAACGAGAAGAATATTTTGAGCCAAGTTTTTGCAGTAGGAATGAGAGATATGTTCAGCTTGAAATTTGGTAAATTCCAAATACTCAATATTATCTTCAAATTGAAGTTGAATTGTCACAACTTTTTTGTTTTTTCTCGCAGAGTTTCGATAGAAAATACCTTGTAATCATTGTCAATTATATATTAGGTTAATTGACATCGATTTGGAGTAATTCTTGGTGACATAAATTATGGTTTTAAGCTATGTAATTGATTGAAATCAGTTGAAAATTGGTTTGAAGCTATTTTCGATAGATAAACTTGATTAGAAATGAGATTTTTGAGAATTTGCTTAGTGTTTTAAATCTATTTAGATCCTAAGGATTTTGAAAAATGTTTTGAAGTTCATATTGAAAGATTTCATGATATATTTTTGATGATATAATTTCTTGGTATTTGATATCAAGTTTTGGGAATAAACTTGAAAAAATACTGATGTATAGAAGTTTTGTTAGTTTAGGAATTATTAAAGTTTTGTCTGGTGCACATGTTATATAAGAAAATTCATAATTTATTTGCTTGTGATACGATTTGGGTATTCTTCGAGTGTATGTAAAGTAGGAGATAGTACCTACAATAAATTTTGAGGTTTTCGAAGACTTTAAATTAAGTTACCCCAATTTAACTAGTTAAAATTACTTGAAACTATTATAAGTTACTACTGTTTTTGAAAATGGTTTTCAATAGTACTTTAATCGTAGTTTTCATAGGGTTTTGTGATTCGGTTTCATTTGAATCTTGACCTTGACAATAATTGGATATGTATGTAATCTATTGAAGCCACTTTCAAGATGATTTGAAGCTCTGAGAACCCAAAAACCTTTGCTTGAAGTTGGTTGGTTGTGAGTAAATCGTATGGTGGTCCTTTTAGCATTATTTTATTGCATTATGATGCATTTAAATCCTCGTTTATACATTACACACTCGATGATCACAAACTCATGCATCAAAGGTAAGGCGTGTCAAACGTATGCGTCTTAGGACTTCGATGGTTGATTATTCGCTGAGTATGTTTCCTATAGAATTTGGAAATAGTTGCCAGAGAACAAAACAACTCCCTCTAGATTTAGTTGACACACCTTGACATATTATCCTCATATTATTCATTGATTGTTGCTTCTAGTAGTTTTTTCATTTCACTGGGATACTGATCACATCTCATAAAATGTACAAAACAAAATAAAAATTCAGCCGACTCCAACTAATTAGAGATTGGAATTTGATTATTGTGAGAATTGTGTAGAAAATGTACAAAACAAAAAATACTTTGGCCAGCTAATCCTTTCTCTTTTCTATTTAACGAAAATGCTAGAGTGACACTTCTAGAGTGCACATTGTAATGCACACCCCCTACCCAAGTGTGTTATGAATTTTAAAATACGTAAACTCCCATCTTAAAGTCAACATCAACGATGGGTATGGCAACAGTGTGCTTTCATGTGTGGGTTAGGAATATCATTGTAGCATTTTCCTTTACGAAGTTCAGACTCTTTATTCTTGTCGTGTTTTGGCCGTAGGAAAAATCTGAGTCATGTGGTGGAGATAACACATCATCCACACAGTAACTGCACATAAACCTCGGTCGCCATCCAAAATTTCAGAAAACCATCATGTTTGTTGTGAATTAAATTGAGACTTGCTAAGAACTAGAGAATGAAATAGAAGACTAAGAACTTCTACTACTGCAAACTACTACTACAAAGGAGAAGAGAAGAAATGAGATAGTTGGAATGAGAAGTTTTCATTCAACTTGGTGTGTTTTTACAATGAGGTTGGCACCTTTTATATAGGTCATTTCGTGATGATGATAAATGTACTTCATACAATGTGTACAAGCAACACATACACCCCATGTCATACAACACATCACAAGCAACATAGACAATACATGGAAGAGTTGGTGTATATTGGAGAGGATTACAAATTACATGACAATACATAGACAAGTTGAGGTACTATTAAGTGAGACATACAAGTTTCATGACTACACAATAAGTTGGTGTACATGCATGGTCATCCATATTCCATAACACTCCCCCTTGAATGACACTTGCTTAGAGATTGTGCCTCGTTAAAACTTCTACTAAGAAAAACCCTGTGGGAAAAAATATAGTAAAAGAAAAAGAGTACACTATTCTCATAAATATTAAGATGGGTATAATATTGTTAAG
Organism: Stephania yunnanensis; assembly: GCA_039657365.1. NCBI lineage: Eukaryota > Viridiplantae > Streptophyta > Magnoliopsida > Ranunculales > Menispermaceae > Stephania > Stephania yunnanensis. Next base: position 9,626,686 of record CM077585.1, read on the forward strand.
ATTGCCTCATCAAAAACCTTGCTAGGAAAACCCGATGGGATAAAACCATAGCCAAGGGAAAAAGAGTGCAATACACTAATCAATAACTCCCCCTCATGTGAACATGGGTGAAACTTGTTCAGTTTCTTTACTTGCGATGTCTTTAAGTTTACGCAAGTCAATACCATATGTAAGCCTTTTAAATGTCGTAGTTGGTAAGGCTTTTGTGAATAAATCAGCAAGATTATCACTCGATCGGATTTGCTTGACATCAATTTCACCATTCTTCTAAAGCTCATGCGCATAAAAGAATTTTGGTGAAATATGTTTTGTTATGTCCCCTTTTATGAATCTTTCACTTAAATGTGCAATACATGCTGCATTATCTTCATATAATATGGTTGGAGAATCTTTTATTGAAGGCAAGTACACATGATTCTTGAATATGTTCAATCATGTTTCTCAATCATACACATTCACGACTTGCTTCATGAATTGCAAGTACTTCATAATGATTGGAAGAAGTAGCAACCATAGTTTGCTTTACTGACTTCCATGATACAACAGTATTGCCACAAGTGAATACATATCACGTTTGAGAACGGGCCTTGTGGGGATCGGATAAAAATCCAGCATCAGCATAACCTCGGAGATTCAATTTTACCCATCTCGAGTAAAATAAACTCATGTCACTTGTTCCTCGAAGATATCAAAAAATGTGTTTAACACCATTCCAATGTCTTCGAGTTGGTGAATAGTTGTATCTTGCAAGTAGGTTGACAGCAAAAGCAATATCGGGTCTTGTATAATTTGCAATATACATAAGTGCACCAATTGCACTTAAATATGGTACCTCCGGACCAATTAGCTCTTCATCACTTTTATGAGGTCGAAATGGATCCTTATCCACTTCAAGTGATCTGACGACCATTGGAGAGCTCAATGGATGTGCCTTGTCCATATAAAATCTTTTTAATAATTTTTCAATATAATTTGATTGATGGACAAGTACTCCACTTGAAAAATATTTAATTTGCAAACCAAGACAAAGTCATGTTTTTCCAAGTTCTTTCATCTCGAATTCTTTTTTCAAGTATTCGGATGTTCTAACGATGTCGTCGTGGTTTCCCACTATATTTAAATCATCAACATATACAACAATAATCACAAATCCTGTTGATGATCTTTTAATGAAGACACATGGGCAAAACGGATTATTTACATATCATTTTTCGGTAAATAATCACTTAGACGTTTGTACCACATTCATCCGGATTGTTTCAACCCGTACAAAGACCTTTGTAATTTTATAGAATGCACGTTATGAGGTTTTGATTTTATTTCATCGGATATTACAAATCCATCAGGGATTTTCATATATATCTCACTGTCTAGGGATCCGTACAGATATGCTATAACGACATCCATTAAATGCATATCAAGCCCTTCAGAGACCGCAAGGCTTATCAAGAACCGAAATGTGATTGCATCTATAACAGGAGAATATGTTTCCTCATAATCGATGTCAGGTCTTTGTGAGAAACCTTGAGCTACTAGTCTTGCTTTGTACCTTGTAACTTCATTTTTTTCGTTTCTCTTTCGTACAAATACCCACTTATATCCAACAGATTTTACGCCATCTGGAGTTTGGACAATTGGTCCAAAAACCTCTCGTTTCCTTAACGAGTTTAACTCTGCTTGGATAGCATCTTGGCATTTTTGCCAATCAGGTCTTTTTTGACATTCGTCCACTGATCGTGGTTCTGGATCATCATCATTTTCACATATTTCAAAGAACACATTGAAAGTGAATATATCATCAGGAACAATTTCATTTCGATCCCAAATCTTACCATAGTTTAAATAATTTATTGAGATCACATTATTTTCATTATTTTCATTTTTTCTAGAGGAAGTTGTTCCTCATCAGAATCAACTTGTTCTAACAAACCCTTATCAAAGGATTCTTGTGCTTTCTCAGGAGTATTTTGATTTGTATTTATTTTTACTCCCATTTTCCTCTTTCGAGGAATTGTATCCTTTGAACCAACCGGTCTTCCACGCTTTAAGCATTTCGTTGGTTCTTGTGCATTTTGTTGCATAGAGACATCAATTCTTGCATGAGCATTTACAGCTGGAATATGTGATTTTGTCACTTGTTTTGCATCATTAAATGCATCTGGTAATTAATTTGCGATTTGTTGCAAATGAATGATCTTTTGAACTTCAAGTTCACACTAATTTGTGCGTGGATCATAATATGATAAAGTTGATGCATTCCAAACAATTTCACGTCATTCATTTTGAATTGGCTTTTTATCTCCCCCTAATGGTGGGAAAATTGTTTCATCAAAGTGACAATCAACAAAGCGTGTAGTAAATAAATCCCCTGTTAAGGGCTCAAGGTATCTTATAATGGATTATGAGTTAAATCCAACATAAATCCCAAGTTTTCGTTGTGGACCCATCTTAGTTCTATTAGGAGGTGGTATAGGAACATACACTGCACAACCAAAAATTCTCAAGTGTGAAATATTTGGTTATCGACCTAAAATGAGTTGCATAGGGGAATGTTCATGGTATGCAGTAGGCCTATAACGAATGATAGATGCTGCATGAAGGACTGCATGTCCTCAAATTGAAGTTGATAACTTAGTTCTCATGATTAAAGGTTTGGCAATTAATTGAAGCGTTTGATTAGAGATTCTGCCAAACCATTCTAGGTATGCACGTGTGGAACAAAATGTTCAATGGTAATTCCTATAGACATGCAATAATTTTTAAATGCTTGAGATTGAAATTCCCCGGCATTATCAAGACGGATGGTCTTGATTGGGTTGTCAGGGAATTGTGCTCTTAACTTAATGATTTGCGCTAAAAGTCTAGCAAATGCAACATTGCGAGTCGAAAGCAAACAAACATGTGACCACCTAGTTGATGCATCTATCAAAACCATGAAATATCTAAATGGTCCACAGTGATGATGAATAGGTCCACGTATGTCTCCCTGAATGCGTTCTAAGAAAATTGGGGATTCCACAACAATTTTATTTGGGGATGGTTTAACTATCAATTTACCTTGAGAACAACTAGCACAATTATAATCACCAGCAGAAAAAATTTTGTGAGACCTTAAAGGATGTCCATGCGAATTATTAATTATTCTTCACATCATTGATGATCCTGGATGACCAAGCTGGTCATGCCATAAAATGAATGTCTTGTGATCATTAATTTTCTTATTTAAGACGACATTCGTTTCGACATGCCTTATATGAGTAAAATATAATCCAGAGGTTAAAGCTGAGAATTTTTCTAACACTTCTTTTTTCCCATTTGAAACCAATGTGACATAGAGAAATTCTCTATTATTTTCGTTCATGGTTTCAATGTGATATCCATTTTGTCGAATATCTTTAAAGCTGAGTAAATTTCTTCTGGATTTTTCAGAGCATAAGGCATTGTCAACATGAATTGTTGTTCCCCCAGGCAACATAATATTTGCTCTTCCAGAGCCATTAATCAAATTGGAGATGTCATATATTGTTTGAACATTAGCCTCAGCTAAGTTCAAATTGAAGAAATATTCTCTGCTTTTAAGGTTTGTGTGCGTTGTAGCGCAATCAGCAAGACATATATCGCTCTTATTTTATTCATGATTTGAACACATGATTTGTTGATCCATCTAGACAAATAATGTTTGGAAAATTAGAAAAAGAGTCATATTTCATTCATAATAAGAAACTAGTACATATAACTAAGAAGCATAACAAAAATCAGTACATAGAATTATTTAAAATCGTTACATATGATCATTAAAAATATCGAGATGAGTGTTTGGATCATCATGAAAATTTGGGACATCCATATAATTGATGTCCGACGAGCCATCTACGACAGTGAAGTTCATCTCAACTGTTTTGCCTTTCTCCTTTAAGGAGACTTGATAAAGATCAATAAAATGCTTAGGCGTGCGACATACATGAGCCCAGTGGCCTTTTAGACCACACTTGTGACATGGTTGGTCATGATTACGAGCATGCCCATTTTCAGCAATATTTTTTCCCTTATTCTGAACGACATCTGTAACGGCCCGAAAATTCGACTCGTGCCACGTGTTATTTTAGGGTCGTATGTGGGACCCACTTGTCGGAATGCGTATGTCCGAATCTCAAGTGGAGGTGCTAATTATTGAAAAATGTATACGCGGAGAATTCGGTGAGCCGAAACACGAATGATGGATGCGCCTCGAATCGAATGCTAATGTGAGACCGGATAGTCGCTTTTATGCGATTTTAATGTGTACATTGGATATGCCTCGTGATGCGTGTAGCGCGTGTGTTGAATTTTTGAAAGTGAGGTGGGTTGGTGCATCGAGGTGCGCGCTGCTTAGTTGTTGAGTTGCCTCGAGATTCGTGTTGCACGAATCTCGATGACACTTTTGATTTGAGAAAATGTATATATTATATATTATAATTATATATATATATATATATATATATATTAAAAGAGGAGATAAGGATTGAAAAAAAAAATCAGGAGAGATCGTGAAGAAGAGAAGAAAATAGAGGAGAGAGAGAGCAGTGGCGTGGACGATCACCAATGAGCAATGGCGGCACGCGAGAGGCGCGGTCGTTTACTAGCAATGCTGCGGTGGTGATGCAACGAACAGATGCGGCGCGATCGGCGCGGCTCTCGGTGGTGGTCCACGCGAGCCGCGGAGGTGACGCATGGGCGAACCAGCAGCGTAAGCTGAGGTGGCGATTGGATCGGACGGCGGCTCCGAGACCGATGGTGGCGAGGCGGCCGGCAGCGACCTCGCAAGAACGACGAGAGATGCTGCGGCGCGCAACGGCAAGATCGCCGCGCATGACGGCACATGGCGTAGCGGCGCGCTGGCTGCCACAAGCGGTGGCGGTGGCATGGACGGCGGCGTGGCGGCATGGACGGCAGCGGCGGCGATGGCACGGCTACGCCGGAAAGGCGGACGACGGAAAAAAGGGGCGGATTGCAGCGATGGCGCGTAGCGTGGCGACGCGATTTAACGCGGTGGGCGAGCGGTCGGCGATGGTTGCGGTGGTGGTCGCACGCGGCCGGCGAGCAAGTACCGGCCAGCGGAAGCAGCAGCGGTGCCGCAGTGGCAATAAGCACCGACGCGCGATGGCGCGTTGTCGACCGATCGAATGCGCGGTTTCGACGAAATCGCGACGACGCGATGGAGGTGATGTTATTTCACCAAACTGAGTTGTGTTTGCAATGATTTTACGTAAAATTAGCCCTCAAATATTTAAATGGACACCGGTGACTTAGGAGTCGGGTGTTGGGTGCGCGAATCGAGACGCGAGCGAGTGCGTTTTGAGGTACGTAAGATTCCTTCTGAATGTCACCGATGGTTTACTTTTCTATCGTTGATTCATATTCCTTGTTATCGTGTACGTAAGATTCCTTCTGAAAGTCACTGAGGGTTTACTTTTCTATCGTTGATATTCTATTCGTGGTTATTGGATTATATACCCCTATTTCTTGTTCTTGTATGTTATTTCGTGACACATTTTGGTTTGGGGTTGAGACTTTTGATATTCGTGGTGTACTTATGGTACACTAGGCTGTACGCGGGAAACTAGGTGAAAAGAAGTGGGGGCACCCACTGGAAGGATCCTGGGATATGGAAACCAGGTGGAAGGATGTGGGGGCACTCATCGAAAGGATCCTGGGAGTTCGACGTACAGTTTAGTGTGACCAGGACGAGTACACGCTTTGTTTCTCTCATGTTAGTTATTCATGTGATGATCTTAACACAATTGTCTGTTTAGTTTCCGCATGATTACTTGACATGATTATTGGTATCTGTTTATTCTCTTATAAATGCTCGGTGTACTTTGTTGGAATCTTACTAATTGTACTCTCCATTTTACTTTTTGTGATGGACGAGTGCAGACCCTGCTAGTAGGGGCAAGGAGGTTTGGACGACTTTATCGATCGTCAACGCGGTTAAAGACTTATTTGATTCTTTTGGGAACTGGGGAGTGATTTGATAGTGTACAACTACAGTACTTTTCAGGGTTTTTCCACAGTAGGTTTTGTTTAAATTGGTTAATATATTTTTCTAATTTTACGTACAACTTCCGCAGCTTATTTCATATATACATTGTACACACACGTGGATACGAAATTCGAGACAAGACAAGAAAAGGACGGGCAGGTGGCGTAAACGTGTAGTTGGGCCGGTGGCAAGGAGTACACGGAGACACGTCACCCCGGGGCGGCGAGGGCCGTCACGACATCATTCTTATTCCATTTATTTTGGAACTTATTGCCACGAAATTTAGAATAGGTCTTGCCACGATCTTTGATGATTGATCATTTCCCATTTTCACGTCCGTGGTTTTTCTTTCCATGACCCTTTTTATGGTCATTATAGGATGCTGCATTTGCTTCATTAATTGAAGCGAAACCAGTTGGACGGGAGTTGTGATTCTTCAATAGAAGCTCGTTATTTTGTTCGGCCACCATGAGACAAGAAATTAATTCTTAGTACTTTTTAAATTGGCGCGCTCGATATTGCTGTTGCAACAACTGATTCGAGGCATGAAAAGTACTGAATGTTTTTTCCATCATTGCCTCATCAAATATATTTTCTCCACAAAGCCTCAAACGAGAGGTAATATTAAACATGGTGGAGTTATACTCACTGACTGTTTTGAGATCTTGCAGCCTAAGATTCAGCCAGTCATTTTGAGATTTTGGAAATATCACCGTCTTTTGGTGATCATATCGCTCTTTCAAGCTTAACCACAAGGTGAGAGGATCTTTTACAGTGAGATACTCACTTTTCAGGCCTTCGTGGAGATGATGGCGAAGGAATATCAGTGCTTTCGCACGGTCTTGCATTGATGTTTCATTTCCTTCTATAATAGTTTCTCCTAAGTCTTTAGTTTGGAGATGTATCTCTAAGCATCCGGTTGCCATGACAAATAATTATTTCCAGTGATATCAAGAGCAACAAATTCAAGTTTTTGAAGGTTTGCCATAGTCTGAAAATATGTCAAAAAATCGAGTAAATAGTTTTTCTCTTTTATAAAAAATAAATAATATATGATTAAATATATGTTCACAACTTGATTATTAATATGCAAAATGTACTACTTGTATGAGTTGGTGGGACAACCTCCAGGTTGGGTGGTGAGACGAAGTCTACTTAAAACCATGCCTCCTCTAACGGGATAACCCGTCTCCCTTTCAATGTTTAGCTTTACCGGGGACAAGGCTTACCCACTATCAACCCAAACTCACATCACATTTTGGAATATAAAAAATCAAGAATAGAGCATAATTAATCGTTTGTAGTATAGCTAGAAAACTAGTTATGTCACATATTGACTTTTGATTTATGATGTAGAAGATCGTACAAGACGCAACTATAGAGCATACTTTCGCAATCGGTGACGTTATAATGCATAGTATACGAATAAAGTATGCATATAAAAGTGAAGCATGTAATAAAAGGAAGCAACCATGATAATATAGAAATAAACTGAACTCATAAAAGTTATACCTTCCTAGTTTTGTCTCCTTAACAAGCCTTCTTGAACTTCAAGATCTCCTTAACGCTAGAGCAAGCTCGTGCTGATAACATGTTGTGAATTGAATTGAGACTTGCTAAGAACTAGATAATGAAATTGAAGACTAAAAACTTATACTACTACAAACTACTACTACAAAGGAGAAGAGAAGAAATGAGATAGTTGGAATGAGAAGTTTTCATTCAACTTGGTGTGTTTTTACAATGAGGTTGACACCCTTTATATAGGCCATTTGGTGATGATGATAAATGTACTTCATACAATGTGTACAAGCAACACATACACCCCATGTCATACAACACATCACAAGCAACATAGACAATACATGGAAGAGTTGGTGTACATTGGAGAGGATTACAAGTTATATGATAATACATAGACAAATAAATGTACTATTAAGCGAGACATACACGTTACATAACTACACAATATGTTGATGTACATGCATGGTCATCCATATTCGATAACAATGTTTAAGATTATCGACGTCGTTCAATGAATTTATCCGAGATTGTTTGTTTATTGTTCTGTATAGTAACTTTGTCCATTTCGAAAATACGTTTTACAAATCTCGATGCATATCAACGTAACGTAATCACGTTATACAATCGATTTCGGCCAAGCCACTCTTTATCGCGTTCTTCGTCCATTCTCAGCTGCGACTCTCGTTTACTACCAAAGAGAGAAAGACGGGAAAATTGTTAGGGTTTTCGAATTCGAATAGCATTCTTGAACAGCTTCTAGGGTTTCGAATTCCGATCGTCTGCATTGGCGACAATGCGAAATCTCATGCAAAACTAGGGTTTGTTTGTGATTTGGTTCTCGATTGTTGCTCGCTCAGATGGTGAATTGCCTAGAAATGAGTGGCGGCGATCTCTCCGTGGACCTTTCCACGCTTGGATTGGATCGAAGAAGAAGAGATGATCAGGAAATGGAGGACGAAGAAGAGGCGCCGACGCATCTCAACACTATAAACAGCTCTGGTGGATTCCTCGTCGTGTCGACGGACAAGCTCTCTCTGCAGTACACGAACGTGAATCTGCACGGGCACGACGTGGGAGTAGTGCAGGGGAATTGTCCGGCGCCGACACGGCGACTTGTTTACTATTTCGAGATCTATGTGAAGAATGCCGGCGCCAAGGGTCAGATTGCTATCGGTTACACGAATGAGCATTTCAAGATGCGACGGCAACCGGGGTGAGATTCTGATTATCTTCAAATGTCGGCATAGTTTTTAGTTCTACTGATGATTTTGGTTGCATGAGTTCTTGAGGTGCATCGATTTTACTTTCCTGGTGTTGCCAATTGTGGTTAATTTGAAGTCAATTTGGAATGGAATCTTGTCTGTCGTAAAACATAGGTTTGAGGTTTAAGAACTTTTCCAGCAATGCTTATTTCAATAGCTCCTTTTCTTTCTTATTGTCATTTGGTAGAAGTATGGTAGTTCACCAGGTATGCGTTCAAGAATAAATTTGTAAATTTTCTGGACATTTGTAATCAATCAATGCAGTGCTCTTGGAACAGGAGTGACAAAGTCTACGAGTGATATTATCCCAATACAAATATAGTTACAAAGCGTGAATGAAAAATAACTTGAATCCAATTTAGGAAAAAAACTCGTGGTTTATCATGTCTTGGTTGGGTGTTGGAGCTTCGCCATCAGCCAAAGTCGAAATCCTATGTAATTCCTTTCAAGCTTTCAAAAGTAGCCTATTTCTTGTCTCTCGAGAGTGACAATAGATAAGTTATTTTATTCTACGAGCTTAAAAAAACTTATCTATTTACTCGAGGAGATACAGAGATTTTTTGTTTTTTTGTTTTTTTTTTTTGATATTGTGGCATCCAAGATTACCCCTGACTATTCCACAGACCCTACCTTACAAGAGATATGCCTAAAAAAAATTAGAAGATTCAAACTCGAGACCTTATAGAGGCTCAAGTGAACAATTAGTAGGTCCCAGCCACTACACCAAAATGATGGTTGGTATAAAGATCTTTTGTTCTTGGTCGATTTTATACGAATATCTATTGTGCCCTAAGTTCGGTTAATCGACAACCTTGGATCTCTACTATAGTTGATAAGATTGCTTTTTGCCTGATCAAGCTTTGGTCGACCAATATATATTTTTTAGCATGAGTTGGATAATTTTAGGGACTCAATAGAAACTGTAGAAATTTGACGAGGTAGGGGCAGACCAAAGTTAACATGAGATGCATTAATTAGGAGGGATTTGAAGGGTTTGAAAAGCTCACAATCAATTGCACTTAATAGAGCACAATGGAAAAGTTTGATCCATGTAGCCGACCCCGGTTAATTTGGGACTGAGGCTATGTTGTTGTTGTTGTTGGATAATTTTAGGCAACTAGTATATTGGCCTAACTATTCATTGGGGCAGATTCACTGGTTAATGCGGCGCAATGCCTAGGTGAAATTATTTTTTACCTAACGGTCCTAGACAATTATGATTATGTTTTTATAATTATATTATAGGCTCTCATGTAGCAGTAATAGTTACCATTGATTGCCATCTATATTAGATATATATTTTTTAATGTAGCAATCGTTTATGCAAATATATCTTGAAACATGTCATTATAACATGTCAAAGTCATTGATCACTGGAGGAATCACTTGTTGTCAGAAGAATCATTGGAGGAGACATTGATCATTGGTGGAGGGTAGTGGGGGTGGGGTTTTGACAATAAGGGGTTAGGGTTTTGTTTGTTGAGCCTTTGAGAGTTGTTTATAGTATGTATCCTATTTATAGTGAGCCCCTCGACTTTTTTAAAGCTTGCTTAGAAAGTCACAACACCCATAGGGACTGCCTTGGCAATTTCTTCTCAAAGGCAACATTGTCCAACCACTTATTGGAAAACAACAAAAACAACAAAAACAACAAGAAAGCCTTAATTCCAAATTAATTGGGGTCGGCTACATGATTCAAACTCTTCCACTCCGCTTGATTTGATGTAGTTGATGGTGTGCTTTCATAATCATTTAAATTCTTCTTGATTAATGCATCTCAAGTTAACTTATGACTGCTCTTATACTGTTGAATGGCTTGTATCTAATGTGTCATGTTTTCTAACTAGGGCATTTGTAGATTGTCTTTGGATGTGTCCAAACCTTTGCGATCGCCCTTCCCTAGTTTTTGTGTTGATTAGTACTATACGTACTCTACTTTGAATCTTTGTATTTCTTGTCTTATCTTTACGAGTTTTACACACATCCACCTTAGCATCATCATTTCCGCTACAATTATTTTATGCATGTGTTGTTTCTTTACTGGCTTATATTCACTTCTTCAAAGCATGAATAACATAATTGTGGTCTTATAGGAAGACAAGTAGAGCAAAAGTTTTCCTCCTAAATTGTCAAGTGGAACAAACTGTTTATTACTATTTTTTCCCAAGTAGAGATTGTCATATTATTTGTACTTGTTGCCTTGTCCATAATGGTTGTAATGATTACTGGCTATTATGCGCTTGAGATTAAAGGTTCCATATCATTCTTCTCATTGCAGATTTCAGCTGCTCGTGTTTGTGATATTTTTGTGTTACAAGTTATTGTTTTATTATCAAAAGAAATTTTTTTTGTACAAGCTATTCTTTTAACTCTTTATGGTATAGTGTGCGAGAAGATACTTGTTTCCTTCTTTTTATATGGGTTTTTTCCTCTCAATTTTTTATGACAGTTGGGAAGCAAACAGTTATGGGTACCATGGGGATGATGGTCTGCTTTACCGTGGACAGGGAAAGGGTGAATGCTTCGGTCCAACATTTACGTCTGGTGATACTATTGGTGGTGGTATTAACTATGCTTCACAAGAGTTCTTTTTCACGTACGAAAGTTCCCATTTTTACCATCTCGTTATTGATGTTTTTGCTGAAATACTTCATTTTCAATGTAGTTTGTACGATTTACATTCAAAATCAGTTAGATTTTCATTTAGTATTATCTTCCTTCCTGGTTTTTGAAATGACGCTTCTTGATTCAAGTGCTGTGCGTGTGTTGACATGCAGTAAGAATGGGAAGCTGGTTGGAACTGTGTACAAGGATGTAAAAGGCCCTTTGTTTCCCACAATTGCCGTTCACAGCCAAAATGAGGAGTATGAACTGTCTTTAACTTCTGTATTATTTTTGTTTTTCTTAATCACTTTAGTTTTAGACCTGCATAGTGTTTTTTTTTATTTTTTATTATGTAGACTGAGTATGGCAATGGCTATTAATTTTATATAGATGAGCTGACCATTTACTCCAGCTTGGAGCATGGAATCCTCATTTTTTTGTAGTATTAGCTTTTAACTTCTGCATGTTTCAACAAATATATATAGTTGTTAGTAAAGTCATTAAGACTGGGAAGCTAATATCTTTGTGAACTACAAAAACTAAAATCATGGTTTTTAAGAATAATTATAGTAACCAACCTTTTTCTTATTTGGCTCCATATTAATTCATATCTCGAAAAGTGGCAAAGAAGAGGTATGAACAATCATTGATATTAAATTAGGTGATGTTTCAAGCCTGAAATCGAAATTTCAAATTTAAGGTACCTTGTATATCACGTTGCTTTGATAAACTTAAGATCAGGTTTTTCAATTAGTTAATATTAATTATCAAGAAAGTTGCTATATGTATTAGAGAGCAGTGTTATCGAGGTGCCTACATCCTTGATGTGAGGTGCATATTTGTTGCTTAAAAGCACCCTGAATAAGAAAAGTTCTATGAGAAACATAAAAAAAGGGTTACTATGCCTTGTTTATGACACTGTTACCGCCACCAGCACTAACAACAAAACCTCAATCTCATATTAGTTGGGGCCGGCAACACGAATCTAACTTCCACTCGATTTAATATTCTTGATGACGCGCCTTCATTATCCTTTAAATCCTTGTTAATTGACACATCCCAAAATTACCTTAGGTCAATCCTTATATCCTCAATTTTGTTTTCAATTTCTATCATGTCTTGTTTTCTAATTAGGGCATTTGTAGACCCTTTTTATAGATGTGTCCAAACCACTGCAGGTTCATACCTAATTTTTGAATCCGTTGGTGCCACTGCTATGTTCTCTTGAATCTTTGTATTTGTTGTTCTATCTGTATGAGTTTTACTGAACATTCACATAACCATCCTCATTTCTGCCACACTCATTTTATGTATGTATTATCGATTTACTGCCCAACCTTCACTCACATGAAACATAACTGAACTAATTGTTGTCTTATAAAATTTTATCTTTTTGTTAATCTCAACATGTATATTTTAATCCAGATTTAATTCCATGTGTCACATCACCCTCACTATTGCAATCAATTTGTATGTTTGATTCTAAATATCTAAAATGATTTATCTTAGGAACTTCTACTTCTTCTAATTTAACTACTCCGTTAGTCCATTATATCGATGTATTCTATACTATTTGGGTGCTCATAATGCATGTATTCAGATTTAGTCCTACCCAACTTAAAGTCTTTGTGCCCTATCGTATTCCTCCAACGTTCTAATTTCATACACTCCATCTCTTGTTTCGTTTACTTGAACAATATCGTGTGGAAATATCATACACCATGGTATACGATTTACCCTCTTGAATATGCTTCGTTGGTCCTATAAAAAATATGCTTAGTTAGTTCATCCATAACTAAACTAAAAAGACATGAGATTAAGGTGGATCCTTTATGTAGTCCTATAATAATGAGAAATTCTTTTGTAATTCCTCCAATTGTTTTTATACTTATTACCCCTCCTTCAAACACATGTTTAATAATGGAAAGTATCGATGGTTTAGTCTTTTCTTCTTAATGCCACTAAAGGAGTATCCTATCATCTACTTTTTCATGCCTTAAAAAAAGCAAATAGATTAAGTGATAAACAAGTCATTGCTTTACCTCTCAAATATTCTGTAAGTCCTAAAAATTACATGAAAGCCCCATACCTTCCTAGAAAGTTGCTTAGCATTATTTGTAGAATGCCTGGGCACGAGCATAATTGGAACCTAGGTGATGTCTTGATAACAATTATCGAGTGGTCATTACCTTGGTAAAGCTAGAGTAGGTAAGAGAGTGCTAGTTATCAAGTTCATCTGTGTCGACATAGTATTCTTTGATTCATGAGATACTTGGATTAGGTATGCCAAAAGGGAGAAGTATTTCTAAGTTCTAATCCTCATATCATGGGTTGGAGAAGAGATGAATTTACTTTTGCACCCTGTATACTCTTCCAAACTCAACTACTATTATTTCTTGTTGATTGATCACCTTGGAGGACTTCAAGTATTGATGGCAGTAAATAGTCGAGAGCTTTTTAAGGATTTATTATTAAATGCTTCAAAAGTACTACTGCATATCTTAATTTATTGTCTACATTAATTTGCTTGTGTAGTATAAATGTTGTAGGAACTTTCTCTTCTTGATTTCCTTACCAGGCAAAAAAAAGCCTTCTCAACAATCCTTGTTATCTTTAGTATTAGTAAAATTTTATTAAAATTAGAAATCCCATATTTCTTGTGGAGATACTTAGCTTAATTAACGTAATGGGTTTTGATGTGCTATACATTTGCTTGCTAGTATTATCATGAAAGAGATAGCGAGTTTGAGGCTAAATAATGGCGTTGTTGATTCTTCAGGGTGAATGTCAACTTTGGGCAGCAGCCTTTTGTTTTTGACGTTGAGGTTAGTGACGACTTTCTTATTCACATGTACTTATTCTAGTTCCATCTCAACTTTATGTCATTTGATCACATTATATTACCGAAAGAACCTGCTCAGTGATTGTGCATTGGACATTTATTGAACTGAAAATCATAATTGTCGTAAGTGGGTAACCACCATTCGAAAAATATGCGCAATTCAACATATACTTGCATCTTTCAAGCTTTAAATTAGAATTTTCTATTGTAATTCATCCCTTAAAGAATAGTTTTTCATGTTTTATTTTGCACTTTTTTACTGCTACCGCTAAGTACAGTTGAATGAATGTTTTCATTTACTTAGGCATATCTATTCAAGCTCTGAAACGAGATGCAAATCCTTAGTCTTTGGGACCATGCAAACACTTCGCTTATGTCTAATCCACATAGCTAATAGCTATTAGAATGTTCTATGGAGATTCTTCTTCACTCTATTTCTTTGTGCGTGCCCACGTGCGTGTGCTCTCCCGGTAGTTATTTATTAGGTCCAAGAATTGCAAAACTTCTTCTTTTATAATTTAAGGCCTGCCATTTAGAGCTAAACAAATATTGGAATTGCTTGCGTGGTGCTTCAACAAAAGCAACAACAAAGCTTCCATTCAACTAGATTTAATTCAGTTTATCCTTCACAATTGATGCATTCCGAGTTATCTTAGCTCTACCCCTTTACTGTTGAATTCCTTGAGTTTCTATCTTGTCGAATTTTCTTATTAGGCATTTGCAAGTTGTTTTTGGATGAGTCACTTGGATGTTATTTGTGCTGAAAAAATGAATTGTTTGATAAAGAATACTTGACCAATGACAATTCTCTAGCATTAGATTGGTTTATTTGCAATGGAACTTCACGTTTTTTTGTTTCTGTTTGAGTTTTAAGACTAACATTTGCATCTGCTTAACCTCTTGAGAAATATTAGGACTAGATCAACTCTTGTGATGAACCATTTGTTCTTGCTGCACTAGGAAAAGTGATTTTTAATTTAATTTTGTCCTTTTTTTTATCTAATTTAGCTAAATCGCGGTGCAGTTATCTTGTTCTATTGAGTTCATGGCTGTATTTAGTTATGGATCGCATTGCCATGGTTAAGCTTCTCTCAGTTTTCGCAATATGTGAAATGACCTCTTACTCTCTCTTGCCCCCTCTCTTTAGGCATTCGCGACGGAGGAAAGGCTTAAACAACAGATGGTGATTGAAAAAATACCACTGCCTCTTAAAGTCAGCCATTGGTATGTTTTGTTCAGGAAGTTCATCTGATGGAAACTTTCATTGATGTTGGAGTTGTCTTTTGCTTCCAACTGCTCACATCTAGGAATTTTCATATGTTTGTTTTGTTCTAAAACTGGATTTTATTGCATTAACATGCTCAAAATGGAAAGAAGCAATTTTTGATGACTTGCTTGTATATCTGCGTAGAATCATTGTATGTGCTAACTCTTAAAATGGACTGTAAAATGTATTAGAAGTTAATTAATTTGGAAGATTGAATTCTCCTCTTTCTGAATGTTTTTGTGAGATGCGTTCTCAACAACAAAAACAACAACGCCTCAATCCCAAATCAGCTGGGGTCGGCTACATGAATCAAACTTTTCCATTGTTCTCGATTAAGTGCAATTGATGGTGAGCTTTCCAAATCATTCAAATCCCTCATAATTAATGCATCTCATGTTAACTTTGGCCTACCCCTACCTCGTTGAATTTCTACAGTTTCTATTGAGTCAAGTTTTCTAGTGGGGGCATTCGTTGGTCGTCTTTGTAGGTGACCAAACCACCGCAACCGCCCTTCCCTAATTTTTGTATCAATTAGCGCTACTCCTACTTGTCTTTGAATTTCTACATTTCTTATTCTATCTTTAAGAGATTTACCACACATCCACCTAAGCATCCTCATTTTGCTACGTTCATTTTATGTAATTGTTGTTGCCTTACCGCCAACATTCACTTCCATAGAACATAGCTAGTCTACTTGCGGTCCTATAAAATTTTTCTTTTAACTTAGTAGGAACATTTTGATCACAAATCATCGTTGTTGCACTCCGCCATTTCTTCCATCCAGCTTGAATTCTCTGGGTGACATCATTTTCAATGTTACTATCATTTTGTATGATTGATCCTAGATATCTAAAGCAAGGATTGCAAGATGTTAAGGTGATCCCGGGGTGATTTCCCTGACCTAGGCGAGGAGATGCCTAGGCGAAAAAATAATATTTATTTAAAGGTCCTCGGATAAATATATTTATTTATTTATAGATCCTTAAATAAAACTAATTATCTATTAGTCAATGGGATTATTATTTAATATATACTTTAAAAATACTAATGAGTCTTTAGGTCCTTATGCAACATTAATTGTGTCAAGATTTTGTTATTAGGTAGGCATTTTATTGTCGAACTTAATTGTAAAAAGCCCATTCAACTTTTTAAAAATTACTTAGAAGGACACCGCCCGCCTAAGGCACCGCCTAGGTGACCGCCTTGCAATCGCTAATCTAAAGTGGTTCACCTTAGGAACTTCTACTTCCCTTAATTTGAACACTTCATCTCGATGTCGAGTATTTCTAAATTCATAGTGCATGTATTAGGTCTTCGTTTTACTCAACTTAAAGCCTTTAGATTCTAATATATTCTTCCAGAGTTCTAATTTCTTATTTACTCCATCTTTTGTTTCATACCTTAAAACAATATTACCTGCAAATAACGTACACCTTGGTATATTTTCTTGAATATGCATAGTTAGTTCATCCATAACTAAAGTAAATAGATACGTGCTTAAAGCCGATCCTTGATGTAGTCCTATCGTAATGAGAAATTCTTTTGTAGCTCCTCCAAATGTCTTTATACTCGTTACTACTCCATCATACATATCCTTAATAGTGTCTATGTATCTAGCATGCATTCCTTTTCTTTCTAGAACCCACTAAAGAGCATCTCTAGGGACCCTATCATATGCTTTTTTTAAATCTACAAATATCATATGAAGATCTTTTTTCTTTTCTTTATATTTTTTCAACAATCTTCTTACAAGGAAATCACCTCCATAATTGACCTCTCAGGCATGAAGCCAAATTATTTCTTTGATATTGTTGTTTCTCACCTTAGCCTATTGTCAATTATCCTCCCCCAAAGTTTCCTAGTGTGACTCATAAATTTAATTCCCTGGTAGTTTGAGCAACTTTGAATGTCTCATTTGTTTTTGAAGATTGGCACAAGCGTGCTACTTCTCCAATCCATTGTCATTCGTTTTGATTTTAAGATTTTGTTGAAAAGTTTCGTTAACCAAATCAATCCAATCCTAAGCATTTCCAAACCTTTATGGGTATTTCATCTGGGCCACATGCTTTCCCTATTTTCATTCTTTTCAATGCCTCTTTAACTTCTAGAATTCTAATATTGCGTGTATAATTTACGTTTCTTTGGTGTAGGTTTTCTAATATCAACTTGGCTATCATTAAATAACTATCGAAGTAACTTCTCCATCTCTCCTTAATATCATCCTTGCGTGTTAAACCATTTTGATTTTCGTCCTTAATACATCTTACATAACTTAGGTGTTTTTTCTTTTTATCTCTTAATTTGGCTAGCCTATATATATTTGTGAGATGCGTTCTCACAACAAGTAAATAGCTGTGTAGCTATTTTGGCAAAAATAGAAATAGCCATGCCGTTGCGTATCATCTTAATAGTGGTAGCTACATCAACCTATGTTACTCGGACCTTTCACTCTAACCCAAAGTACCTGTGTCGGACACTTGAAACGAGTCATACATCTTAAAAAATTTGGACACTCCCGACTTGAAAGCTGTTTGTATAAAGAAGATCTAAAAAGTAAAAGAAGAAAGAAAAGATAATATGAGCATCCCAATGTAGAATAAGAAATGGAAAACAAGAAAGACGAGAAGTTTATAAGCTAGTATACTTGCGTAAGCAGATTTTTGGACACTTTGCCGAGTCCCCGTATCGTTAAATTAGAGAAGGCAGGTCCGACCTTTACACACTTACCCATACCTAACACCTCTACCCTAGCAAGGTTTGAAACTTCGACTTTACCTATGACTTCTCTCACTTAAAATTCAGAATTAATTTGAGGAAGTTAACTTCGACGATGGAAGTTTGACAAAAATTTGTCGATGTACGAAAGTTTATGGAATTTCACTTTAAATGCTAGAAAACTCAAGTTTCTTCATAGAGATGCTAGAACTATGTTCTTTTGAATTTAGCCAAAGTTTAAGTATATTTCTAGCATAGTCAAAGTTTTGCTTGAAGTTTCAATCAAAGTTTCAGTCGAAGTTCACTCAACTTTCACGAAACATGACAATTTTACTTAATGTTTTATGAACTTCCATCGATGTTTTTGAAGTTCGGTCAAAGTTAGCCGAAGTTAGCCGAAGTTGAGTCGAAGTTTTGCAATTTTTCTACTGCATATGAACTTCGCTTCGCTCACCTCAAAATCGACAAACTTCATCCGAACTTTGCCGAAGTTTGTCAATTTTTTAAACCTTGTACCCTAGTTCGGGTAGCAAAGACATGAGCTACATGCAATGTTTCAAACATATGTTCTTGTGTTCTTGGTGCAATACTTTTTTTTTTTTTTTTCATTTGGTAGTTTGGAGTCTCTTTCATATTAAATAAGGTGGCTTGTTCTCTATATTTTTTTGTCTTTTATATATCTTTGTTGTATATGTCAATTTTGTTGGGTTTTATTTTGCTTTTTATTTTTTTAGTGTTTCGTTAGTACCAAATAACTTTTATTTTTCTTTTATTATTAATTTTTTTTGGATAATAGCTCAAGTTCATCAAGATACCTAATGAAAATTGCAATTGAAAAACTTTTGACTGCATAGTTTCAAACTATTGCTTATTCTAATACAACCTACTAACCTAACAAAGAACGTATGTGCCTAAAAAGACTCCGTCCTTAGAGAATTTTTGGAAAAGGAAGGCTTAAACTTAACAAGAACCCTTAATTGGGATGAATTCGTGAACTTTTTTTTCAAATGGATCTAAACGAAGATCCCTCTAACATTCCTTATCCGATCTCTAAAAACAATATGTTTATTTCTTAGTCTTTATCTTAATCTCATTTGCGAAGTATAAACTAACTAGGATACCTTGAAGATTATGCTTGCTTTATTTGCGAATGTCACGAGTATTCAAGCTATGAGGCTGCCAACCACGTGGAAAACCTTAGTTTTATGAGGGGTGACGCGCGCCGAACGCATCAATAAAGTAAAGTTTCTTAAACCAACTATTTTGTAGAATAGTGGCAAATGGTCGATCCCACAGAGATTGATAGTCTTTCTTAGGTTAAAGACAACAAGAAAGGAAAATTGGGGTTTTTAAAATAAATTGATTTAACTAACTAATCTAACTAAACTAAATAAATAAAATAACTAAACTAATTTTCAAAACAATTAATAAATATCTAAGTAACACTTAAGTCTACAGTTCCACAAATCAGGATCAAGATTCAATTGCAATCATGGTCTTCAATCTTTCCCAAAAAGTTATTAATTTATATTCTCCTAGATTAGCTATTGAAAATCAACATCCGCCAGAAATTCCTCGTTCCCCTAATCTCGATAGTCAGGACGTCCGCCGCTAACTACTTTCCTAATTAATGTATAACCTTATACATCCGCCAATCGGGTTTAACACACTAACCGCAGTAATTTGGGTCTGTGGGAACACTAATCCTAAATAAGCGGATCGCATCCGCTTCCGATTTAACCTAGATTCAATTGTTGCACACTCAAGAACTGAAAGGGTTTGATGGCAAACGGGTGAGTGTTTGTCACTTTATTGGTCCAAAAGTACAATTACACGGATACTAATAGTCCAAATAATTGTAGATTGTCCACCTAAAAGCATGCACTTACCACATACACACTCTAGATCTAAACCATAATCATTAAAATCAACAACAATGAAATATGAGAATTTAAATTAAATTAAATAATAAAATAAAAGATCTAACATAATATGCCATGAATCCATAATCCCGACTTGCTTCCCTTTCGACCAAGGCAAGGCGTTGATTAGCCGAACATCGTCGTCGAAGAAAGTCGATGCTAAAAAAATAATAGTCGGTGTTTAAAATAATAAAACCTAAGTTCCTAATATATAAAACTACTAAAAATTGGTCTCGGGAGGTAAGAGAAACTAATTTTAGGGGTTGGGGAGGTGACTCGTGCGCCAAGGACCATTGTAGGGCTGTTTTTGGCTTGAAAATAGGTGTACGCCACGTGTCGCAGCGCTATTGGTCCGCTCGGTCAGCGCAAGCTGACGTGTCGTTGTCTGATTGGTTGAGACAGTTGCCGATGACGCGCTGTTGTGCTGTGAGAGCTGACGTGGCAGCTTCTGATTGGAGAATACCCCTGCTGATGACATGCTGGCGTGGTGAGAAGCGTGCCACGTGGCACGCATGGGAGGTGGAGAGAGTTGCATGAAGCTGTGCGAAAATCTAGGAGTTTGTGCGGACACGCATCCCGAGGCAAATCGATGAAGGCTGGAGCGAGGAGAAATGTTGGTGTGTGACGTGTCTGTGATGGTGACGCGTGGCGGTCTCTGATTGGAGGAATTAAATGAGACGCTGACATGGCGAGACATGATTGGAGGAGAGAAAATAAGTGACGTGCTTGGCGTAACACTTGGCATGCGAACCCCTGATGTGGCGTTGTCTAATTGGCCGAAAGAATATATGCTGTCTCCTATTCTACCCACCGCGCAACACTTAACTCGAGGCAAACTGTCCGACATCCGATCACTGCATGTAAATACTCCATTTTGAGTATTTTTCCGCCACGAACTCAACCATGCACTTCGTTTCACCTAAAAACGACCAAAAAATATAATTAAATATATATTTTAGATACTTTGCATAATTAAATATACTAAAATAAACTGCTAAATACATATAAATACTGACATATCAAGGGGATTCAAATTTGTAATAGTATGAGAATAGAAGAATTTGCGTGTGTAATATGGAGAGGAGTTTGTATTTCATGATGTATCGTCCTGGCTCCTACATTCAATTCTATTTATTCAGATAAAGATCGAACGAATCCGACCTCTTATGTATTTTTGGAGATTTCTAAAAAAGTTAATTAAAAATTCCATTTAAGGAGTTTGCAAAAGTTTTAGACTCGTGGTCATTAAAAAAGAGAAATAGGTACGTTATGAAAATGTGTATGCCATATGACGACAAGTGTGAATGAAACCTTATTACCCCTTCGCTTATTTTCCCAAAATTGAAAATGTGAACCATCACCACTGCTTGGGGCTAAAAAATTTTGAAAGAAGGGAGGAACTTGAGTAACTTTGTCGAAGTACTTCTAGATTACTGTGTCACACTCGTCAGCCATCGCTAAGGACTCCATGCTGATTTTGGAAAAAATTGGGCCCATGAAACATCCCTTTAGAGATTAACTTCCACAACTTTTAGCATTCCTAGGCTTTCTCATTGTGTGAGCAATGTCGCCAATGGCGAAGCCAACCTTATCCTTTGGCTTTACTATTTTATTCCATGCTTGTGGAGCTTCCAACCCCTACGCTTTCCTTAAATCTCTTCCTTTTTTTGATTCCTTGTGCCTAAAATTGTCTCGTCATGCGATCTTTCTCTTCCACAATCTCATGGGACCATTAGAAAAAATAGATAAGCAGTAGATGCATATGGTTCTTAGGATGGATTGAACATGCGACATTTTCCCTCTTTTTAGAATGAGAGCTTTTCCATCCTTTAAGTTGCTCGACAAGGTCCTAAAACTCTATTTTTGTTGGGCTATTCGAAGGAGGCAACTTGAGATATTTCGTGGGCCATAGATGAATTGCCGCTCTACAAATGAGCCATTTCATCAACTCTTTGGCTTTTCATCTTTATTTCTCCAATGTCATTTTTCTAAAAGTTGCCTTTGGGGCCTAATGCTTTGTACAAGATTTTAATCACCTCCCCTATATAAACTGGGCTACTTTCTTCTGCATTTGATTCCAGATCAACTGCAAATTTCACGTATAAGACACTGAATTGATTGTACCAATTGTCATGTTTTGAACCATAACATCTGACCATGCTCATTGCCTCATTAGTCTTCCCAAACATCAATTAGCATAGTTAATGGGAATGAGAGATCCGTTGGATAAGGCCTTAAAAGGATCGACCTTACCCCTTGATTTTGTCATTGTTATGTTGGTCATGATAGATAAAATATTGATCCCAAACATCCACATATCTACTCTACCTTTTCTCTCATTCATTTTCTTTACATGCATGGAAATTGAAGCTGACATGGTCTTAAGTATTTGTTGTATCAAGTTTTAGCGACATTCCTTTGTTGTAATGCTCAATAACTTTATTTTCAGTTAGATCAACATTGAAGATTTAACTTAGACACCCAATAGCAAATTGAGAATTGCAATAGGGATTGGAAGTGCTTGTTTACCTTTTTAACAATTGGTGGCTACAATATTTATAATTTCTTTACCATGGAACTCATGGATAGTTTTTATAATGTCTTTATCACCGTTCACCATTATCTTGAGTGTAATGCAAAGGCCTGTGTTACCTAGACTCGGGTATGGGTACTCGACTCGGGTGCATATCTAGATGCCGGACCCGTAATTCTCTAAATCAAAGGATACGGGGAATCGACTAGTAAGTGTCCAATATTTGGACACAGGTACTTGGATAAGGCAAAAGATATAAATATATTCATATATTTTGATTTATACATTAATTTAGGCCACGATTATTTGGACTCCATGTTTTGCTCCCTTTATCCCATTACTTCACTGTACTCCATTTTTGAATTTTTTTTCCTACTTTTACCCCACTTTTTTGTAAATTATTTCAAAACTGACCCTCACCCTCAATGAATGTTTACCCCATCTTTTACCTTCATCCCAACACCTTCCGTTTCTCGGTTTTAGTAATTGTAGAGCACTTGTACTTGGT
The DNA here is from genome assembly GCA_039657365.1 of Stephania yunnanensis. Taxonomy (NCBI): domain Eukaryota; kingdom Viridiplantae; phylum Streptophyta; class Magnoliopsida; order Ranunculales; family Menispermaceae; genus Stephania; species Stephania yunnanensis. Next base: position 9,649,885 of record CM077585.1, read on the forward strand.
CACCAAGTGTTGTAGGAGTGTTTTTTCGTTAAACAAGGTTGGATGTGGTCGCGTCGTGTCCAAGAAGTGAAAAAGTCTCGCCTGTAGGGTTTGGTTGACTTCGACCGATACCTCTTTAGATGTATCGGTTGACTTCGACTGATAGTGCGAAGTGAACTCGATTTTAATTGGTGACTGAGGGATTCAGTCGAGACCTCTAAAGAGGTGTCAGCCATATGTGTCCCACACCTCTTCAGAGCCGTCGGCCTTGTGTTCGACACCAGCAGGTAACAAGAACAAACAAAAAAATTTCAAAACTCCTAAAAAATACATGATAATGACAAAAAAATTAATGGGTTTTGCTCGTAATCGCTTGATATTTTCGATTTCATTGGGACTTTGTACCGAAAATGCAAGATTTAACCCCCAAATCGAAGCTCTAAACTCAACAACAAAACCACAAACGATATTGACTAAAGAAAAGAAAAAACTCCAAAAACCTCGAAATCAACGCTAAAAAAGATGATGAATGCACTCATGGCGTCAAATTGATGCGGTTTTGCTCGGATTTCGTTGGATTTAGGTTGGTGGTGAGAATGCGATTTGAGAGAGGGATGACCGGGGTATGTGCGAGTGGGGTGAATGAGGTATGGGTGAGTAAAACCTCTTTTACATGGAGGGGTTGTCGGGTCATTTAACTAGGGATTGAAAAAAAAATAAAAAATGGGGTAAAAAGAGCAATAGGTGGGGTCCGAATAGCCCGGGCCTTAATTTATTATGGGTAATGTGTAGATTATTAGGCATCTGTTTATATTTTTTAATGGAAGGAGGGGCAGATGTGGGCCATGTGGCCCATATGTTAAGAAAGCAAGAAAAGACACAACATTGATGACATGTGGGCCCAGATGTGCTCATGTGTCTGTACGCGTCAGTTAATAAATAATCATGTGGGCCCATCTTGATGACTAAACTCCCTCTCTCTCTCTCTCTCTCTCTCTCTCTCTCTATCTCGATGGATTATGGTTTTTTTAGGGTTTCTTCTTCTTCCACCTACTGCAACTTCATGGCGACTCTCTGCATCCTTGTCTCAGATCTCAGATCTGCATCCCTCCTTTTCATCGACACATCTCTTGCTACCTGATGTATTTCTCACCATCAAATCCGCATTTCTCCTTGGATTTGCATTTTTCTCTCTCTCCCAGATCTGCCTCTCTCTCTCTCTCTCTCTTTCTTTCTAATCTAACGCGTCTGAACTTAGATCTACCGTGTCAACATGTATCTCGTGTCTGGATCCGTGTTGGATTGTGTCCATGTAGGTGCTCCGGTCGAAAGTGCCGAGTCCAGGTATCCTAGGCAAAGGCAAACCCATCTACTCGTGAGGCACGAGGCTTTATTTTCTTCAATCGAACACAAGCTTACTTGACTTCTTTTCTTTGGAAGGCTTTTTTCCATCTTTATTTCTCTTTTCAGAGATCTTGTCCTAATTAAACCCTTTTTATGTTCTGCATTTTGTCCTTATATTTGTTATCTAAGGCTTCGAGGAATAATGCGAGGTGATCATCAATTCCCTTGTCTTCTTCTAAAACTTTCCCTCCTCACTTTACACCCTTTATTAAGTTTTGCAAGAAGAAAGCTTGAGTTTTTTCTGGTTCGCCCAAGCTTAGCTTGTGTGAGCTCTATTTTGTTTGAATCATACTGATGCTATGAATAAAATGAAAATAAACAATGCTAACACCGATTAATCCTTAAAAAGAAGATGGCAAATTTCTACACTGAAACATAACATCAAGGTTCAAAACTTCGACTTCTCCTTAAGCTTTGATTGCTTAAAATTCAAAAGTAAGTCGAAGAAGTTAACTTCGATGAGGGAAGTTTTACAAAAACTCACCAATGTATGAAAGTTTATAGAATTTCACTTTAAATGCTAGAAAACTCAAATCTCAACTTAAAGATGTTAAATATAGTTAATCATACAACAATAATGCATAATAATGACAATACAATTGTTTAAAATAATTATTTTGCAATAAACACCCAATTCGCAACACATGTGACATTAATATTTTTTTATATTGCTTTATATGATAAATTTTGACCTTATTTGCTACTTGATGTCAAAAGAAGTTAGTTTTCAAATTTTATTTTATTTATGGGTAGCTTCGATAATTTCCCAAAAACTTTAGTAACTTCCCAAAGACTTTGTCGATTTCTTCGAATTCTTGCGTTTTTGTCTCTTTTTTAATGGTTCCGACGGAAAAAATCAAATTCGATCGAAGTTTGCAAAACATGTCGAAGTTTCAGGCGAAAATTTGCAAGTTTTACATTGCCACATAGTTTCGCTTCCCCATTTTGATTATTGACCAACTTCCACCGAAGTTCGGCGAAGTTTGTCTATTTTTCAAACCTTGCTTGACACCAAAACTTGAGCAAAGGAAGACAAACTTAATTTTTATTTAATAGTTCAATTCATAATGAAGTATGAAACTATAAAATGAATACATATTTATAGTGTCATAAACGCACCTAAATAAAAAGAAATAACAAATTTGGGAACTTACTAATGACAAATATTCTAATTCCATGCATAGAAGCTACTAAAAGACTTACAATAGAATAAGGAAAGAAATCCTACTAATATGAAAATAATGACTAACATAAATTAGTGACTAGCATAAATTAGTAATTAGCATAAATTAATAATTTTCAAATAACGAACACTGATAAATAGTAGTTTCTTATTTGGGATTTATGGACTTTCTTCATGGATTTTTGTTCTTTCACTTGGTCCATAAGATCTTGCCACATAATCCGCTTCATTCCTTTCCACGTAAGAAAAACTCGACCTTGAGTTTTGACAAGTTTGATAAAAGTTGTACAAACTTCGGTCAACTCAAACAAAATCACAAGCCACTCAAATGTTCCATCTTGTATCTTAAAAGTTGTCTTCCATTCATCTCTTGACTTAATTCGAATTTTGTGATACTTTCTATGAAGATTAATTTTGATGAACACCTTCGAGTCATGCAATCTATCAAACATATCATCAAAGCTTGGGATGGAAACTTCTCTACTTTAAAAGCTTTGACTTTTGGACTCCCTTTGAATGGTAACAATGGAAAATCTTCGTCATTTTTCGTGACGATCCTCTCCCGTCCTAGGGTCAGGTCGCTCGGCCCAAACCATTACCCAAGCCCAAGTATCTGAACCGGGCCCGAGCAATGACTTGGCTTGCCTATACAAAACCTACGGAAAGACAATGGCTATACAAATGGATAATAATGTGGAATCAAGGAAATAAAATATCCATAAAGCTATTAAAGTAAAATCCATGAAATGGGTTTTTCAATAGTTTATTCAATTCACAATATCCCAAAAAGCTTCCATAAGTTCTAATTAAGACAAGGAATGGTTCAAACTACCCATTAAGTATTAAGTTACAACTCAAATTCATAAGTTCTCAAAATCATATAACTAGATAATAGGAGCACGCAAGACTCACAATGCAAGGGAAGACTTTAAGCTATATCCTTTCCCTTGCCACGGTCTAAGGTAGATGTGGATGTACTTGGAGAGTAAGTGGGGTGAGCTATAAGGGACAACAGAACTCGATAAAAAGAAAACCTCGCTCAAACATCAAACACGCAAGTACTACTTAATAATAATGAAAGATCTAATATGAAGTTGAAATCAAATCATCAAGCATTGAGTAGAAAACATGGAAATAAGATTCATGTCTATAATTAAGTGTAAACCATCCATTCTATTCATTTAAGACAAGTTCCAAGATTTGTTAAACCATAATAGCAAGAGATTTGCTAATCATAAATGAAATCAAAGCATTCATGCAAAGGAGCCCCACAAAAGTCATACAATAAAGAAATAATAATAAATATAAGTCATTCCATTTAATGCATACTAGTTATTGACTTGATTTTGGTGATCGATTCCCCTACTCTTGAGGTGATGAAGATCACTAGTGAACACAATGGCCGTTGTGCCCTCTTAATGGTCCTATCAAACCAACAGGAAGCTCGTTCAAGCCGTCGCCGATATGTGCACCAAGATTATTTAAGGTTTCCATGAAAAGTTGATCGCACGTCCTTAGTAATTAGCCACTAAGATTTTTATGAAGGAATGACCCTATTTTTTTTAGCTAAGAGGGGTAATCCCAACTCCTTATCCAGGAGAAGGTCATCCAATTCCTTACCCAGGAGTAGGTAATTCCAACTCCTTGTCCAGGAGGAGGTAGTCCTAAGTCTGGTGCAACACACGTACATCCCATAGATAAGTAAAATCAAGTCAATAGCGTAATGCAACCCATTTCCAAGTCTTGAGTTCAAATCATTAATCTTAATTATATAACATGCCATATTTGATACTTAAGCGAAGCTTCCCACATACCTCGACACCGCGATATCCACTCTCGATTTTTGCGCACACGGAGTGCTATATGATCTGTTTCACGAATGTATATAATTTAAGACATGTCACATCAACGACAAGTGACATTTTAAATTCCAATGTGCCATTAAATTTACTTTGGGTTACACTGGTGTGGGTTTTGCGAGTCCTTTGTCGCCAAGTGCGAGGGTCGAGGGGTGGGACTCGGTCGGCCTCCCTCGGGGAAACGGTAGTGCCTCGTTTGAAGGGCAAAGATTTGTTTTTGTTATATATATAAATATATAGATATATATTGTTTTTTTACTATATATATTATTATTTATTATTTATTATTATTAATTTCAGGGTCTAGGGTCCATTTAGGCTCTTGTTGATCGGTCCAAGGGCCTGTCTGGCCCCTATTGATCAATCTAGGGTCGGTTCGGCCTCTTTTGACCCCCAATGGTTGATCTGGCCATTGACCAAGGGCCGGTCAACCCTTGGTTGACCAAGCTAGGGGCTTGTTTGGCCCCCGGTGTGAATGCTTGCCAGGGAGGGGGCCCCCTCCCTGGCCGCTGATGGTGGGTGCCTAGCGCCGATCGACGTTGGGCGCCTTCCCGGCCAAGGCAGGCCAGGGGTGAACAACGTCCCTGGCACTCCTTGGCTGGTACGGCTATGGAAGGTGGGACCCCTCCCTTCCTCCTTCACCAAGATGGTGGGGGCAGCGTGGTGGCACCCCCACTCTAACGGAAGCGGCGACAGTAAGGTCGTCGCCGACCGCTTTGGTTCCCGCTCACCTTGTCGACGCCATAAACCATCAACAAAATGATTTTCCACCATTTTTGTCAATGAGTTTACTATTCATCTTAAATAAGATAAAGAGGGTGCAAGATGTGTAGCTTCAATTGGGGTTTTTCTTGAGTTAGATCTCCAACACTTCAATTAGCTATTAGGGATAACCTGAAAGAGATGCGAATTGTTGCCTATCTGTGTCAAAATATCTTTGCCTATTCGGCAAGAAAACCATATTGCCAACTGGCGGTGGGTACAAGGATAGCTACTCGCTATAGTATGAACACAAGCACACCATCTGTATTGCCATCTCGGTTACATATTAATGAACGACTCTTCATGTTCTTGCGACTTATATGTGGTGTCTACAAATGAGCGTGTCAAGTATCCTTCTCGAGAATAATACCTTATCATCGATGTTAACATATGTTTATTGTCGTCTATTATCGTAGGTTTCTATTTTTGAGTGAACTTTCAGGATTGGGCGACCGTCTTAAATTCATTTGGCTTAGTCAGGTTTACATTCGGTGAACAAATGCCTCTTGTCACCTTTTTGAGCTAACTCTTAGCTCTTACAACTTGTTTAAAACATTCTCTCACCGAGGAATGAAGGTGTGTTAACTTTTATATTTTACATTTGAAAGTAACGGTCACTCCTATCGATAAATTCCAAGTCACTTACTTCCAGCGATTATCATGATTTCTCGTGATGTTATCAATATCATTAAAATTTAAGCTTTTGAGTGGGTTACTCCCCTTGCAAGTCTCATGGCTACGAAAAGCTATCGTAGCGTTCACTGTCTCTTTTGTATTCGCAATCCATTATACCACCTATTTATTTATTCATCTTTCTCACAAATTGATCCCACCTTAGGATCCCCAATTTTAAGGATTCAGTCATCATGACTTAAGTTAGGTGACATTAGTTACATTATTTATTTCTCAACTTTATTTTTGTTCGACTGTCCCTTTTTTATTGGATTAGGTTCCATTTGACCTAACTGTTGTCAATCCACATGTCCAACACTGAACAATCATATCAAGAATATACTTTTAGCTGGGTATCCCCAATTTTATAATCTATCTATCATCGAGTTCATTATTATTTGAGTCATTATATAATTACTAGCCAGATATGCTCACCAAGTCGTACCAACTTGGTTCATTGATATTTTTGTACAACAGTCGAGCACACCACTCTTATTTCAAAAGAAGTTGTAACATTTTGGTATCCCTAATTTTAGTGACTTGGCTATCCTCAATGCGCCACCTTTCATAATGTGCATTTTTTTAAAAAAAAAAAAATCAAAATCACTAGATCTACTTATATCGATGCACCATGCACTGAATGCTCATTTTTAATGTATTCTTAGTTTGGGGGATCTCCAATTTTAAGATTCTACCTACTATCATTGAGATCATACAATTCCATCAATGATAGTATTTATTTGTTTATTTATTTTTTTTGTCAAGTTTTGCTCTGGCCTATGCAACCCTAACGTACCAAATTTTGGTTTTCCAATAATAGTAAAATGATAGATCTTAAATTAAATAATGCATGTTGGTTTCGTCACCAAAATAGGAGCCTGTACCTGCAACTACCCGTCGCGGGGTCTCCTGGTCATGCTCAGCTACTACGTAGACTCCTTCTTGGGCAACTGGAGCTACACTCCTCTCAGACGGTGGTGGGTTGGGGCATTTGTTCTTATAATGTCATGCTTCCCCACAATGAAATCATATTATATGAGACTTTTGGTAAGTCGGAGGTGGCTGTGCGACACTCGCATATGCACTTAGCCTTGACCCTCTGCCCTCGCTCTGTTGAGGTTGCTGCGATAGACGTGGTGACCTAAATGGCCCACTCCGAGTAGCCAAAGGCGCGGGGACACATGAATCTGTGGTGGTCCCTGAAGCTACACCAATCGGTGCATGGCCACCCAATGATCATCCAAATCTGCGCTTCTTGAAATTTCCTCCATTACTTTTTTGATAAGTGTTGAAACTGCGCTTGCCTTGACTAAACGACCGAACCTAGCCTGAAACTGCATATCATCCTCACGAAGCGCTAACTTACACTCAAGTGCCCGATGGTCATCCTGCTGGTATGTCTCCGATCCCAATGCTGCAGCCATAGTGCGTTTGTCTCTCCTCAACCCATCGATGAATCGTCTCCTACGAGTCGCCTTGAATGGATCATACTCATATGCGAACTCAACCATCTCATTGAATCTTGACGCGTATTCAACCACTGTCATGTTGCCTTGTACCAAGACAAGAAACTCCCAGATCTTGTCTAACTTGACGGTTTTCGGAAACCACTCATCATAGAATAAACGCTTGAACTGCGACCAATTCATATTTGGTCACTTAGTCCTCTCAATGGATAACCACCATATATGTGCCTTGTTCTCTAACAGGAAGATCACTAATGGCATCATAGTCCACTCTTCGATGCCCTAAGTCTTCCTTCTCTTGTCCATGTTTAGAATCTATGGTTCTGCCTCAATCGGATCTGGCTCTTCGTAGAAATGCGGTACATCATACTTCATGAATTTCCTCTGTATTTTGCCTCTCTGACATGCTTCAGTGTCTTCGTCGACTACAACTACAGCCGCTGCAGTTGCGGCAACGATAGAATCGGCTCCCTCCTCCACGGGATGGTCCTCGTATACGGTTGCTAGTGGAGGATTATGCCTTTGTCTCACGGGTGCCCGTTCAACTGGTTTAGTATTTCTCTAATGATGCAATAGTTCCAATATATGTGCCATGTTTCTTTCTTAAGATTAGGCCAGCTCAGTCAACTCTGGTCTTGTGCAGAGTTCTAGTCTTGAATGGCCTTCTGTGTGTCTCAGTCATAGCATATATGCTCTGTTCCATCTAATTGCATCATTGCCTTTCTTCTCTTTCTTGAGTTTCCCTCAAGTTGTAGGAAGTCCCCCCGTAGTTGCTCATGGTGCACTGTGGAGCAACGAAGAGGAATTAGTCCTACAAAATAGGAAAGTAGGCAAGAATACCTAAACGCTATAAATATTACAACTCAAAGCAAATAACATTGTACCATTCTTTTATTTCATGTTTTCAATCTCTTCCTAACCTAGGATTGGTCGTTTGTGCACATTAAGTCAACTAGAACCAATATCCCATACCATTGATTTGTTCAACTTAAACTTAACCTTTAAACTTAAAGGCTCCATATATTTAGGTTTCACTAACCTATGCTCTGATACCAACTGTGACGACCTTCTCCTGACCTAGGGTCGGGTCGCCCGACCCAAACCATTATCCAACCCCAAGTATCTGAACTGAGCCCGAGCTAGAGTATCCATAAAGCTATTAAAGTAAAATCCACAAAATGGGTTTTCCAATAGTCTATTCAATTCACAATATCCCAAAAAGTTTCCATAAGTTCTAATTAAAACAAGGAATGGCTCAAACTACCCAATAAATATTAAGTTACAACTCAAATTCATAAGTTCTCAGAATCAAATAACTAGATAATAAGAGCACGCAAGACTCACAATGCAAAAGAAGACTTCAAGCTATCTCATTTCACTTGCCACGAACTAAGGTAGATGTGGATGTACCTAGAGAGTAAGTGGGGTGAGCTAAAAGAGACGACGGAGCTCAATAAGAAGAAAACCTCGCTCAAACATCAAACACGCAAGTACTACTTAATAATAATGCAAGATCTAACATGAAGTTGAAATCAAATCATCAAGCATTGAGTAGAAAGCATGAAAATGTCTATAATTAAGTATAAACCATCCATTCTATTCATTTAAGACAAGTTCCAAAATTTGTTGAACCATAATAGCAAGGGATTTGCAAATCATAAATTAAATCAAAGCATTCATGCAAAGGGGCCTACAATAGTCATACCATAAAGAAATAATAATAAATATAAGTCGTCGTTCCATTCAATGCATACTAGTTGTTGACTTGATTCAGGTGACCGATTCCCTTACTCTCGAGGTGATGAAGATCACTAGTGAACACAATGGCCGTTGTGTCCCCTTAATGGTCCCATCAAACCAACAGTAAGTTCGTCCAAGCGTTGCCGATATGTGCACCAAGATAACTTAGGGATTTCATGAGAAGTTGACCACCGCTCATGTCTTTAGTAATTAGCCACTAAGATTTTTATGAAGGAATAACCCCATTTTTTTTAGCCAGGAGGGGTCATCCCAACTTCTTACCCAAGAGAGGGTCATCCAACTCCTTACCCAGGAGTAGGTAATTCCATCTCCTTGTCCAGGAGGAGGTAGTCCCAAGTCTGGTGCAACACACATCCATCCCATAGATAAGTAAAATCAAGTCAATAGCACAATGCAACCCATTCTCAAGTCTCGAGTTCAAATCATGAATCTTAATTATCTAATAACATGCCATATTTGATATTTGAGCGAAGCTCCCCACTCACCTCGACTCGCTGCGATATCCACTCTCGGTCCTTGAGCACACAAAGTTCTATATGAACTATTTCGTGAATCTATATAATTTAAGACATGTCATATCAATGACAAGTCACATTTTAAATTGCAATTTGCCATTAAATTTACTTTGGGTCTCACTAGTGTAGGTCTCGCAGGTCCCCCATCACCATGTGCGAGGGTCGAGGGGTGGGTCTCGGTCGGTCTCCCACGGGACGCGGTAGCGCCTCGTTTGAAGGGCATTGATTTGTTTTTGTTATATATATATTTATTATTTATATTTTATTTATTTATTATTAATTTTAGGACCAGAGACTTGTTCGACCCCTGTTGACCCCCAAAGGGTTGATCGGCCCTTGACTATGGGCCGGTCAACCCTTGGTTGACCAGGCCAGGGGCCTGTTTGGCCTAAAGTTTAGGAACTCGGCCAGGGCTGACCAAGGGCGCAACAATGTCTTTGCCAGCCCTTGGTTGGTGCGGCCATGGAAGGTGGGGGTGGTCACGACACCGGCCCCCTCCTCTCCTTCACAATGATGGTGGGGGTAGCTTGGTGGGGCTCTCCTGGCAGCGGCGACAGTGAGGCCGCCGCCAAGTCGCTTCTATCGCCACCCGCCTTGTTGATGCCACAAACCTCCAACAAAGTGGTTTTTCCACCATTTTTGTCAATTTCAAGTCTACTATTAATCTAAAACAAGATAAAGATGGTGGGGAAGATGTGTGTACCTTTAATTGGTGTTTTCCTTGAATTAGATCTCCAACACACTTCAATCTCCCTTTCTCTCCATGTGATTTAATTTTCAAACAAAAAAGAGGCAGGGGTTTACAATTAGATTTATTTAATGGGATTAATTAGTGTAGGGTTTGCAAAATTACTTAATTACCATCGAGATGAGTGTTTTAGGTTTTTGAGTCGTTACATATTTCTCCAACTTATAAGTTTTTTTCTTCGGCTTTGGATGCCTTTGAGTCTGATCTTCATGCTTTGGCAAAAACATCACGCGTTTCACCACATAATTTTACCAATCATCTTCGTTATGTTCTTACTCCTCATCTCCATCTGGGGCACATGGAATATCATCATCTTCATCTTCTCGCTCCACCATATGGATTGCTTTCTGTAGAGGGAAGTCGCTAGATTTGTGACTAGGTTGCATGCACTTGAAAAACTTGCATGTGATTGGTCTTGCATAAGGATTTGTAGAATTTTGTTCATCCTTTTGTCTCTGTGACTTTCTATTTTCCACCCGCCTTTTCATCTTTGTATCGATCGTTGTATGTAGGTGCATCTTGAACCCGACTACTTTTGTCACTAGTTGTATCATACTTATTGCCACCAAAATATTTTTGTGAATAATCCTGTTTGCTCCTTTCTTGCAAAGCGACTTTCAAGGCTATGTTACGAGCTTCAAATAGTGTCCTCAACACCTCCACCCCAATTTTATATTTATTGACTAGCTTCAGTCCATCCAGGTATCGAGCAACTTCTTGTCCTTCTGTCTCTCTGAGATCATTCCTTTCCGCCAATCTCATAAACTCCATAGTGTATCCATGAACAAAGTTTTGTCCCTGGTGACATCTCTATATTGTTGGAATAAGATTTGATCATAGTTAGGAGGGAAATTTTGTTGCATTAACTGCTTCATTCGGTACCAAGTTTTGACAAGTGTCCGTCCTTAACGAATTCTCCTAGTTTGCAATCTTTCCCACCAAGCAAAAGCTTCACTTTTAATCTACACGCAACCAATCGCACCCGCTTATCTTTCGGGATCTCCATGTGTTCGAAGAATCTGTCGATCTCAACAAGCCAATCGAAAAATGCTTCAATATCAAGATTACCATTGAAGCATGGAACATCTACTTTGAGCCTAAAGTCGTCATGCTCTCGATCACCATAGTTATTTCTTCCATGACCAACTAGTCCTGTTGGCGGTAGAAGAAAATCACCATCATCATCATAATCATCTTTGTTAACGGAGTGCCTACGCTCGTTTGTAGGAACATGTCTGTCGACAGGCTGTCTGTGAGCTACTTCATCTTTGGTACGGAGCCCTTTGTCATTTCGATTTCTGTTGGCATCCACACTTAGAGCGTTAAGTCGATCTGCAATTTCGCCAATGCGTTGCTCCAAATGCCGTAATATGAGATTTACTCGTTGCTTAAAAGCTTTCAATGCTCCCTCCTCATCTTCTATCCTTGATCTTGAGGTCTCAGCATCATGATCATTGTCACTAATACCGCTGTGGATCAACCGCCATGAGAACGGGAAAGCTAACCTTTATATTTATACCAACTAACGTAGCTAACACTTGATTAAGCCTTAGGAAGAACATAACAAGTTTCTACATCAAAACTTAACACTTAAACTTGAGCAAAGAAAGACAAAGTTAATTCTTATTCAATAATTCAATTCATAATGAAACTATAGAATGAGTTACATATTTATAGGGTGTCAATAAATAAACCTAAATAGAAAGAAATAACAAAATTGGAAACTTCCTAATGGCAAATTCTAATTCCATAAAAAGAAGCTACTAAAAGACTTGCTATACAATAAGGAAAGAAACCCTACTAATATGAAAATATTAACTAACATAAATTCGTGACTAGCATAAATTAGTAATTTCTAAATAAAAAACACTGAAAAATAATAGTTTCTTATTTGGGATTTATGGACTTCCTTCTTGGATTTTTGTTGTTTTACTTGGTCCATAAGATCTTGCCACACAATCCGCATCACATACACAACTCTTAGCCTTCTTTTTGCCCTACTAGCTAGAAATCCCTATAATTTATTTTTCGCCAAGCATTGATAGGTGCCAAGGCGATAACACGGTAGTTGTTCTAATCTAGTCGAAGCAGTACCTAAGCAATTTCTAGGGAGCACCTTGGCAATAAATATTTATTTAGAGTTCCTTGAATTGTTAATTATTTATGGATTCCAAAGTATCAATAATGGTCTACTAGTTACTTCTATCCATCATAATTCCGAAAAAATTTAACACTTTGTGACAACATGTCTTGGACTGCCCATTGTCAGAGGAACTACCGGTAATTGAAAGTGTCATTAAAGTAGTTACCACTTGCCAGTCACCGATGGTGGATGGAGAGGGTGGAGTTGTGAGAGAAAGTGGTCAGGGTTTTGTTTGTTAAGGGATCTTTATATTAAGTAATTATTTCTAATTAGCCCCTCTAGTTTCTAAATATTTATTAGAAGCCTATTGCTTGCTTAGATGCCTTGCAATCACAGTTCTTCTTTGTCATTAGAGTATTTCTTTTCAATTGGAGACTTACTTTGTCATGTTCAATGGAGCCAAGAATTGATCTGTTCAATTCCTTCATATCTAATTTTGTCGAATAACAATTTTATTTTATTTTCTTGATAAGAAACCAACACTTTTATCTCCAACAATAGTCGAATTCTTAACCTCCTCCTATCTTACCTTTGCCAAGTGATGCCTCATCCATCTCGCTAGAATTTCATTGGCACTCTATTGAGTAGCACCTGATTTTTGTACCTGAAAAAAAAGAAAGAATAACACTTGATTTTGCTGAATATTCATATGAGCATTGATTTCACTAGCTCTTGAATCTTGATTTTTCTGTTGCTGTTCAATGAACTATCTAGTCTTTTAAAAGATTAAGAAAAAGTCTTCTAAAAAAATCTCAATCTGATTTTTTACAGTTTTTCTTAAAATACAATTTTTCTTAATTTAAAATTCTACAAGAAAGTAGTTTTTTGTTCTAGAAGACATGGAGGTCGAAGAAAGCGCACCATCGACGGTGGATTTTTAGTTGTCGAAATATTTTTGTCAATGGGACAATGTCATTTGTGTCATCAGTCTCTAGTGGACAACATGAGTCATGACTCATGGGAGACATTCGTTTAGATAGTTTCTTTCAGAAGTTCAATAATGCAATGTGCTCTGCAATTCATGCTCGACCAAAATGGTTTGCGCATCTTTATGGCACTTATAATCCTCGTCTTTTTGAGAATATGAGCACATCTTGATATTGAGATCTTGTAACCAGGGTTCAATGTGTTTGACGACCTTTAAAGTAACCACCCATACTTTTCATGCATAATAATGAAATAAAAGCTTCATTGATTTTGGTTTTCTTCTATCCTCCATTAAGCTTCATAAGTCATCTTGTTTGGTTGTTGGCATTTTCTACCTAATCATTCATTCATTTTGCATGTGCATGAGTGTGTTTATGTATGCTTATTGAACTGCTATTAATGTAGAATTAGTATGTTGTCTCCAGGATTATTCGTTCCTACTTGCAGCATTATGGTTATCAAGACACGCTTGATTTATTTGATTTGGCAAGTGTAAGTGCACTTCCTACTGCCCCTGCAACTCATGAGAATGGCTTTTGTGACCAAGGAGATTCGTATGCTCTAAGCCACCGAAAGATATTGCGTCAGGTAGATAAATAGATTTTAGATAAATAGATTTTTCCATTTGTCTATTCCAGAACTATTGCTAAACTCAATATTTACTATCAAATTTTCTGTATGAGTGAACTCAATTTTGTTGGCGCAGTTAATGGGAATGTGTTGTTTTACTTTAGAATTGTATATATGATGAACAGATCTTCCAGCAGGAATGTGCTGTTTTACTTTAGAATTGTAATGATAATGAACAGATCTTCCAGCACAGATCACTCTGAACTCATCTTAATTTTTGAGGAAACAATGTAATGTCAACAATTTCTTTGAGCATATATGGACATTGAAAATTAAATTCTTGATTGATGATTTTGGTTCATTGTTTCTGCATTTGTGCTGGGACTCAAATTTGGAGATCTGTTTCTTCTGCTGTGATTTCATTAATTGGGCTGAATCTAAAATCATGAGAATTTTTCTTTATAATGATGTGTTCGCAGGGTATTGTCTGACTCTTTTATTTGCATGATATATAGTTGCATTTCAAAGAAAATATCTTTCTGCTTTGGTACCTTATAGATCTGTAGTAGTCATACTTAGTACTTCATCAATGTTCACTTGTTCTTTGAGTCAATATTTTCTAGATTGCCGGTTTCAATAAAAATTCTTGGATATCCAGTCATTCTGTATGGATTTATTTGTGCAAATTTACCATTTTTCACTGACGCGCTACCTTCTCTTGAAGTTCATCAGGAGTGGAGATATTGATTCTGCTTTTAACAAGCTTCGGGAATGGTATCCTCATATAGTTCAGGTATAGGTCATTTTGTGCATATTGTTTGGAATATTCTCATATTGCTTGATCATATTTTGGAGTCTTCGAGGAAGATTTTGAAAGCTACAAACAGTTCCTCTGCATCATGTTTGTGACACTGTATGTACCTTCTTTAAGGAGCTTGCAATGGTGGCAACATTGCGTTCCAATATCCCTTATTGAGGATTAGATCTGATTAACTTGTTTAGCATGGTGATAATGACATAAATTGTGAATCTTACGACGGTCATGTCATTATTTCCTTCCTTTAGATTTAATTGAAAGAAGGCAGTGCCTGCAGTAGTGGATAGAAATATTTATGGGGATGATGAAATGTGGGACACATTAGACTCTTTAACATTAGAAAGTATATGGGTGTCTCTGGAAACTATCAAAATATAGGAATATTTGTGGTGGCCTGTAATGTTGGGTACTGAAGGTGGAAAGTTGACGAGTGACTAAATCCTTGGATGTGTGGATGATCTTATTGAAATCCTTTGATTTTCCATAATGGCTCAAATGCGCTTACTTGGAGCAATCTACTGTCTCAACGTTCTATTCACACTTCTCTTGATATGCTATTGTTATTAATTATTATTAATTTTTTACTTCCTACCTGTTCCATTTTTATGCTTGAGTTGAGTTGTCAATTTTTACCACTGTAATATTGAGCACGAACTGAAGTCACTCATTTCTTTCTGCAGAATGAAACATCAACCATATGTTTTCTGCTTCATTGCCAGAAATTTATTGAACTTGTTCAGGTATGTTTTACTGGGAAAGTTCGACTGTGGTTTTCTAGGTGTTTTTTCTACTACAACAAAGTTGATTATAACCTAACATGTCATACCATCTCATTCCACATGATTCCAATGGCATACCACATGTTTTAGCTGGAAACACTTTGCAGCGTAAAGCTTCTTGTTTAGTATCCGATTGCATAAATGCATACCTCATTGGCTCTCTATATGTTTTGTTTCAAATGTTCTCCTTTGATGGAATTATCTTGACAAAATTTTTTTTTTACCAAATCTCTTTGATTTGTTTTTTCTTTAGGAAATTACTGGTGCTAGTATAAAAGGCTTTTATTACACTACACAAAAGCATGTTTCCCATTGGTAAATGGAAAGAATAGAAATATAAAAAAAAAAGAAAAGAAAAGAAAGATGAAATCCTTGTGCCTACAAAGTTGCTCCTCCCTAAATAACATTTCAACTATTGCTTTCCAATTTCTAACTCATTCATCTTTGATAAACCTACAACTACAACTACAACTACAACAACAACAACAACAACAACAACAACATATCCTCAGTCCCAAATTAATAATGGCCAACTACATGGATCAAACTTTCCATTGTGCTCGATTAAGTGCAATTGATGGTAAGCTTTCTAGACCATTCAAATCCTTCTCAGTTAATGCATCCAATGTTAACTTTGGTCTACCCCTACCTCGTCGAATTTCTACGGTTTATATTGAGTCAAGTTTTTTAATGGGGGCATTTGTAGGCTTTTTTGTAGTTGACCAAACCACCGCAACCGCCCTTCTCTAATCTTTGTATCAATTCGTCTTTGAATTTTTGCATTTCTTATTTTATCTTTACGAGTTTTACCACACATCCACCTAAGCATCCTTATTTCTGCGACGTTCATTTTATGTAATTGTTGTTGCTTTACCACCCAACATTCACTTCTATAGAGTATAGCTGGCTTAATTGCGGTCTTATAAAATTTTTATTTTAACTTAATATGAACATTTCGATCACAAATTACCCTTGTTGCACACCGTCATTTCTTCAATCTAACTTGAATTCTATGAGTGATATCATTCTCAATATTGCCATCATTTTGTATGATTGATCATAGGTATCTAAAGTGGTTCACTTTAGGAACTTCTACTTCCCTTAATTTTACCACTCCATCATCTCGATGTCGAGTATTTCGAAACTCACAGTGCATGTATTCAGTCTTCGTCCTACTTAACTTAAAGCCTTTAGATTCTAATGTATTACTCTAGAGTTCTAATTTTCTATTTACTCAATCTTTTGTTTCATCTACTAAGACAATATCATCTGCAAATAACATACACCATGCTATATCCTCTTGAATATGCCTACTTAGTTCATCCATAACTAAAGTAAATAGATATCGGCTTAAAACCGATCTTTGATGTAGTCCTATTGTAATGGAAAATTTTTTGGAGCTCCTCCAAATGTCTTTATACTCGTTACTACTTCATCATACATATTTTTAATAGTGTCTATGTATCTAGCATGCACTCATTTTCTTTCTAGAACCCACCAAAGAACATCTCTAGGGACCCTATCATATGCTTTTTCTAAATCTACAAATACATATGAAGATCATTTTTCTCTTCTCTATATTTTTTCAACAATCTTCTTACAAGGAAATCGCCTCCATAGTTGACCTCCCAGGCATGAAGCCAAATTGTTTCTCTAATGTTGTTTCTCTCCTTAGCCTATTGTCAATTAGCCTTTCCTAAAATTTCATAGTGTGACTCATAAGTTCAATTCCCCGGTAGTTTGAGCAATTTTGAATGTCTACTTTGTTTTTGAAGATTGGCACAAAAGTGCTTCTTCTCCAATCCATTGGCATCCTTTTTGATTTTAAAATTTTGTAGAAAAGTTTTGATAAATAAGTCAATCCAATTTCTCCCGAGCATTTTTATTTCATTTGGGTCTAATGCTTTCCCTATTTTTATCATTTTCAATGCCTCTTTAACTTCTAGGATTCTAATATTGCGTGTATAATTTACATTTCTTTCTTGGTGTGGGTTTTCATCTACTATAATATCAACTTGGTCATCATTAAATAAACTATCAAATTAACTTCTCCATCTCTCCTTATTATCATCCTTGCATGTTAAGACATTTTGATTTTTATCCTTAATACATCTTACATGACTTAGGTCTTGTTTCTTTTTATCTCTTAATTTGGCCAGCCTATATATATATATATATATATATATATATATTTTACGCCATCTCTATTACTTAACCGTGTATATAGATCTTCCATAAAATTTGTTTTAGCTTGACTAACTACTTTTTTGGCTTGTTTTCTAGCTTCTTTATATTGATTGTACGCATCTTCATCTTGACGCTTAGATATTTTCTTATACATCTCTCATTTAGTCTTAATTGCTTGTTGGACATCCTCGTTCCATCACCATGTTTCCTTCTTTGGTGGTCCCAAGCCTTTAAATATACCTAATACGTTTGATCCTACTCTCCTTATGCAACTACTCAATTCTAGCCACATTGTATTACTATCCAAATCAAGATTCCAAACATTTTCCTCTAGTAATTTTTCTCTAAACTCTACTTGTTTACTATTTTTAGGTTCCGCCACTTTATTCAATGGTCGTTTTCTCTTTTATTCCTATTAAGTCGTTGTTTTAGCTTAATATCAATTACTACTAACTTATGTTGGGTAGTTAGCGCTTCACTAGGTATTAATTTGCAGTCTCTACATATTTTTCTATCTATTTTTCTTGTTAAGAAAAATCTATTTGACTCTTATTATGACCACTACTAAAAGTAATTATGTGCGACCCTTTTCCTAAAACTAGTATTTGCTAAAACAAATCGTATACTGAAGCAAATTCTAAGATTGATTCTCATTCTTCATTTCTATTACTTGCCCCGACATGCCCATTTAAATATCCTCCAATAAATACCTTTTCATCTAATGGTATACTTTGCATAGATCCATCCATATTGTTCCAAAATTTGCGTTTGATGTTCTCGTTTAATCCTACTTGTGGAGCATAGACGCTAAGTATGTTAATCTTTTCGTCTCCAATAATTAATTTAACTAGAATCAATTTATCCCCCGTTCTCTTAACCTCTACGACCTTATCCTTATAGTCATTATCCACTATAATTCTTACTCCATTGCATTTTCTATCTATTCTAGTGTTCCACAATTTAAACCCTATGTTTCCTATTTCTCTACTCATTTCTCCTACCCATTTTGTCTCTTGGAGGCAAACAATATTGACTCTTATTCTAATCATAGTATCTACTAGTTCTATTGACTTCCCTTTAAGTGTTACTTTGTTCCATGTTCATCTTTGATAAACCTAATTCACTTAAATTCCACCAACGACGTAGTAGCATTGTGTTTTATGATTTCCTACACCATTTGTTGTTGCTCTTGTTACAACTATCCTACTAATTTTGTTTTTCCACCCATATTTTCATAGAATTGCTAGTACCAAGTGCATGCTATTTTGAACACCTTACGTGTCCTATCGATTCCTTTTTTAAGAACAAAACCTCCCGACCATTGACTACTGCATCTCTTTTGTTTTCAAGGCGGCGAGGTAGTGTTAGGCGGTTTAGTCTCGCCTAGTTAAGGCAATGCCTAGGCGGACGATAAAATATTTACTTAGACCTCCCTAAGAAATAATTTAAATTATTTATAGACCCCTCAATAGTAAGGAGAATATTTTTCGCCCCCACATTCTCACCCTTGTATTTTCACCTCCACACTTTTCCACATTTAATGACAAAAATATATTTTAAAATAAATAAATAAATAATATTTTCCAAAACAAATAAATAAATAATATTTTCAAAAACAAATATGAAAAATATATAAATCTTTTAAAAAAAAATTAAACAAGCATTAGTTAAATAAAAAAAATAATAATATGCAACAAATCAAGTATCTAACGATCATGATCATCAACTACTCCCACCAGTGATTGCAAGGCGTAGCTTAGGCATCTTCTAGGCGTTTTGGGACAAAATCGCCTAGACGGGTGGTGTTCTTCTTAGTAATTTTTAGAAATTTGAAGGGGCTTTTTACAATTAAGTTTGATAATAAAATACCTACCTAATAACAAAATCTCGACACAATTAATGTTACATAAGGACCTAAAGACTTATTAGTATTTTTGAAGTATATATTAAATAATAATCACATTGACTAATAGATAATTAGTGTTATTTAAGGATCTATAAATAAATAAATATTTATTCGAGGACCTTTAAATAAATATTAATTTGTTTGCCTAGGCATCGGCTAGGCGCTAGGTTAGGGAAACCGCCTTGGGATCGCCTTAATGCCTTGCAATCTTTGACTCCCACAATCAAACAAAAAAAAAGAGAACCATTCAAACCAAAACACAAGTCATTAAGGCTACAAGCCTACAAGCATAAATGCTTAAGTTCACAAAAATATTTTCCAAGATAAATAAACAAATAATATTTTTAAAAATAAATATGAAAAATGTATAATTTTTTTTTTAAAATTATGCAAGCATTAGTCAATTAGAAAAAATAATAATATGCAACAAATCAAGTATCTAACCATCATGATCATTAACCATTTCCACAATCAAACTAAAAAAAAGAGACAACTATCCAAACCAAAACAAAAGTCATTAAGGCTACAAGCCTACAAGCATAAATGCTTAAGTTCACAAAAAGGTGAAGAGAATAGCAAGCCCAAGTTGATTGAATCAAGAATCCAACCATCATGATGATCAATCACTCACAATCAAACTAAAAAAAAAAACATCCAAACCAAAACACAAGTCATTAAGGCTACAAGTCTACAAGCATAAATGCTTAAGTCCACAAAAAGGTGAAGAGTATAGCATGCTCAAGTTGATTGAATCATAGTTCAATAATCATCCTCATTAGATTGAAGTTGTACTTTTTCTAAGAGAACTTCATCATCAATATCATCCACATCATTGTCAACTAGTTCTTGGTTGTACACTTCTTCATCTATTTCATCTTCATCATGTTCAAAATCAATTTCAAGTAATGACTCTTATTCCACTTGAATATCGACCTCATCCATTGGCATATGCGATCTAGTGCGGTATCTTGCTTCATTGGCACCTATAGCTCTACCAACTTGCTCTCAAGTTAAATTGTCATTACCATGAACCAACTCCATCTCTTGCATTTTTCCATTGAGCCACTCACTAGTCACAGCAGTCATCATTATATGATAATGTAAGTGGGTCCAATTTCTCCCTCTTATTGAACCTCTCAACCAACTTTTGATTGTAGCTAACATACACCAAATCATTCAACCTTTTTGTTCTAATCTATTCATTTTCTTTGTGTGGATCCGAAAGTTCAAAAAGAAGAGTTATATTAATCCCTTGATAACTATATAGCATATACTATATAGTTTATACACCTTCAAGGCTTCAACATCAATATACTAAAGCAATAATTTGAGTGTGACTCATATGTGTAACTCACATGCTCAAACACGCTCCAATTTCTTTCACGCCCACTTGCGCCACATGCCAAGCTAAGGACTTTGATTACCAATTGTTTGAGTGAAGGAGTTAGACTTCCGTAAAGACGCTACCATTTAACTACATAAATGATTTTAGAAGAAGTCTTAACTTATTGCAAGTAATTTAAAGTTTAAAGTAAACTAAAAAAAACTAATGAATAACACAATTAATTGAAACTTATTAACCTGGTGCTAGTTTAGTTCTTTGCCTAATTGCGTTAGGCGAGCCAAAATCGCCTTTAGCTTGCATATACGTAGTCGATTTATTGACAAGGAAATTTTTTATGACGCCTTTGATCCGTTTCATTGCCCCCTCTTCATTCTCTACCTTGTTATTATAACAAAATTGTGGATTTAGCCAGTGATATGTAGTGGTCGATGTTGCTTGTCCTATCTAGCATCGATGATTTTCCAAATTGGCAAATACCTATTGTTACAAAATGCAACTAGGTTGTTAAGAAATTCACATAATATGATGAAACTAAATACTTCAATTCAATCTAATAATTTTCTCTTACAAAGCAATTTTATTGGATTCCTTTGCCCTATCTATTGCCTCATATATGTAGCAGTAGGAGTTTTCTCACCATTGACAAGTCTTAAAACACGAACCAAATGAGTTGATATTTTCAATGCATAAAAAACTCCATCCCAAAATGGTTTTGAATGCACTACATTTTCAGCTTGTGTGCTCCCTTAGTATCCCTAGGCCATTTAGAAGATAACCGCCGCTCATCACTATTGAAAAGTTTCCTTAATGCATTTTTTTCTTGTAAAGACTTTGCAACGTGAGAGACGACGTTGCAAATTTCGTAACCGCAAGGCGAAGAATGTCACCATTGCGAATATGCTTCCTCATCAAGTTTAGGACAAAATTATGATTATAAATAAAACCAGTAAGCATTGTGGCCATCTTAATCAACGCCTTGACCTTGGGGAGTTGACCAATATCTTCCGGCATCAAATCAATGCAGTGGGCTGAACACAGAGTCCAGTACAAGTAAGGCTACTTTTGTATCAACATCTTGCCTGTAGCTACATAATTGGTTGCATTGTCAGTTACCACTTACACAACAATTTTTTCGCTCACTTCCTCCACCATTTCATCTCATAATTCAAACGTTTTTTTGTGTTGTCTTCACATAAGAAGATCCATCCATAGACTAAGAAAATAGTACCAGATGGGCTATTGACCAAGAAATTGATCAATGATCTATTTCTTTTGTATGTCCAGCCTTCAGATATAATGCTAACACCAAACTTCGGCCAGGACTTCTTTGCGGGAATTATAAGCTCATTAGTATACTTTATGTCTTCTTTAAGTAGATGGAGTCGAAGCTCATGGTAGCTCGGGGGTTTCGAACGAGGAAAAATTGCGCAATCGCTTCAATCGTTGTCTTAAAATTTTTCCGCTTTGTTGTGTTGAGTGGAATTCCTGCTTGATAAATTCACTGAGCAATGTACAACATTCTTCCTCTCTTCTTTCTTGAACTTGCTTTCAATGGTGGTTGTTTGTATTATTTTCTTGTGCGGCTCAGCAGGATTAGGAGAAAATAATTTATCCATAGGTCCTTTTCGCCTGGGAGGCCTAGGTGCTTCACTTCCACTAGCATTTGACAATAATACCACGTCGGCTTCCGCATCATCATCCTCCATGTTATACTCCTCTTGTTGGGATGACGAGGATGAATCAACAACACTAAAGTCATTCCACCTAGCTTTTGCATATTTGGATTTGGATATGAACTCTCTAATCTCGTGTCTCACAAGCAGGGGCATCTTCTTACACGGTTCCGCACTCTCTAGCCTTTGCAATGGCTTCTCTTTGGTTCGTCCACCATAAAAGACAACTGTCTTTCTTCACAAGTCCTATGGACTTCTTTTCTTTGATTTTTTGGGGATTTGATTAAGCGCATCGAGTGCTCGATAAGAAAACAACTTCTTATCTTCTTTTTCCATGATCTATGATTGTAAGACTACACCCTTACCATCCGCGACTTTGTTGACCAAAACCACGCAAGCCTTGCGTTGCCTCAGACCTCTTCTTCATGGTGCACTTTTTCTCTAAAAAAATTTTATGGCATGGGATAGTCGGAGGATGGTGTCGTGTTCGCTGATGCCGTAGAAGAAGGGTGCAGCGTAGGGTCGGGGTCGGTTCAGGCTCGATGGTTGAATGAATGAGGGTAGGGTTAGGTTATTTAGGATTTATTTTATTAAATAAAAAAATTTTAAATTTACAAACACCTCCCTGTGTTTTTTTAATAGTTATTTTCAAGCCCAATGCCTTCCTTATTAAGGCCAAGGTGGTAGGCAAGACCAAAGGCCTAAGGTGGCGCCACCTTGAAAAGTCTGCTGAAGTTCGTCTCTCTCAATACGTTTTTACTAAAATTGCTTTTAAAAGGCAAGTGCTTCATGGATTCATTTTTTTTGTGACATAGTACACACTGCATAGGTGAAAGAGGAGCTTGCGTAGCAATTTTTTTGGATGCTATCACATGTATTGAGCTTTACGGAGTTGCAAGCCAAGAGAACACTTTGAACTTTTGGAGAAGCTTTCCATGTGAACTTAAAACAAGGAGAGAAATTATTATGGTCAAAAGTGATGAGATGATTTAACATGAATTTGTAGAAGTTTTGACTGCTTGTCATTCAATGGTCAAGGAAATTGAAAATTCCAACACACTGGGCTAACAAATTCAAAAGTTGTACTCGTTTTTGTGAAAGTCTAACGAGAAATGGGAATTGTGCGGCAAAAGTAACTCGTGATGCTTTGGAGCTTCCTGAAATATAATATGATTCCTTAAAAAACCAACGAAGTGGGTAGTTCACTGGTTTGGTACGAGATCACTTGGGAAAGAGGTTAGGGGTTCGAGTGTCAATGAGGTCAAGTTGTGGTTTCTTTCTTATCAAGAAAATGTGATTCCTTAAAGTTTCATAATTCTTACCTTGCACAGTGATGGGGTGAATTTGCAAGGACTTTTAAGGGTGACTTTTCACTGGGCTCCATGAACCATCTGTTCTATTCTGCTCCATTCCTGCTTTTGATAACTCTTGCCCATAAATGGTCTCTGCCTATGAAATCTCTAATGACACTTAGCCTCGAATGTGATGTTCCTTCTAATGTTGCCAATAGCCATGGCTTAAAAAATCGACAAACTTCGCCAAAGTTCGGGCGAAATTTGTCGATGTTGAGGTGTGCGAAGCGAAGTTCTAGGGCAATTGAAAAATTGCAAAACTTTGACTCAACTTCGGCTAACTTCGACCGAACTTCGAAAACATCGATGGAAGTTCATAAAACATGAAGTAAAATTGTTATGTTTCGTGGAAGTTGAACACACTTCGACTGAAACTTCGCCTATGATAAAAATATACTTAAAATTCAAAATATCCTCCGCTGACATGAGTTTTATGCATTATTGTTGTATGATTAAGTATATTCCTAGCATCTTTACGAAAAAACTTGAGTTTTCTAACTTCAAAGTAAAATTCCGTAACACCGGCAAATTTTTGTTAAACTTCCATCGTCGAAGTTAACTTCTTCGAATTAATTCCGAATTTTAAGTGAGTGAAGTCATTGGCGAAGTCGAAGTTTCGAACCTTACCAATAGCTAATCATGCCGCTCCTTCAGTTCCATACTTGTTCCCACTTAATAAAGTGTATCTCGTGATTGTTCTGACTCCGTTTGTCAAATATATGCTCGACTCTTACCGTGAAGATGAGGTAGAGTTTTGGTCTCTTAGTAATTGTAATAGCATCGATTTCCGTTGTACTTCCAATTTGCATGTATCATTTTGTGGTTCGGGATTCAATTTCAGCCACGATCCAAATTCCATTAGCTGTACCAAAAGCATAAATGTAGTACATTTGGATTCAGAAGCCATTTCCCATCGTACCAATCATTCAAAAGTGGTTTCTCCAATTCTCATCTCATAATTCCATCGTACCAAACAAGCTTTTAGTGAACCTTCCTAACTTTCAACCCATTAACATAAGCAACTTCTTTGCTTGCAATGCCGTACATGTCCTTGATAAATATGCAATAGTAGCCATTATTAACTATTTGTGTCGCTATAGTGTCAAAAGTAATGAGAGGAAATGTTATACAACAACACTACCTCAGTCTCAAATTAGTTGGTGTCGGCTACATGGATTGAGCGCTTCAATTCAACTTAGTTTAATGTAGTTGAGGGTGCTTCACAAATAACAAGCAAAGGTAAACCCTCAATCCCAAATTAGTTTATGGTGTGCTTTAATTCTTTTAAATCCTTCACAATTAATGCATCTCAAGTTGTTCTAGCTCTACCTTTTTATCTTCAAATTCTTTCAATTTCCATTTGTCGAGTTCTCTAATTGGGGCATTTGTATATGACCTTGAGATGTATTTAAACCATCAAAACCCCCATCTTTAATTTCCTCAGTTGATGTTATTTTGAATCTTCGTATCTCTTATTTTATCCTTATGGTTTTCCTCTTTTGGTTCTTCAGATTCGATGCTAGGGGGTCGGGAAAGAACTGTTTTGTTCGTTTTTTGATTGGTCGTGATGTGGGGAGTTTTGTGATTCGTTAAGTTTTCATTGTGCAATTTGGTGATGTGGATGGGTAATACATGACAGTTTAACGTTCTGTTAGTCAAGAGTTTTCATGTGGCTGAAAATTGTGACTTAGGATAGATTTTGATATGAAAATGAAAGGTTAGGATATATTTTTCAAACTTGAAATGTTACCTTATATTTGCCTACTAGCGCTCATTTGAAATTGTTCACTGATAGAGTTTTAGAAGACCACCACAATAGTATTGGTGTGCGTCTAAGTTAGTTATAGGGGTAGTTGAGTAATTTTGTAGTAGGAGTATAAAGAGAGGTTGCAAGGGAGATAAAAAGGGGCTTGTCATCTTGAATGTAATTTGGGAACTCTTAGGAGTTGGGTGAGAGAGTTTTAAGACTCTTCTCTGGGGTTACTTTCGAGTTTGTAATCGTTGTTGTCTCTCAATTCAATAGATCAAATTCAGTGTTCTATCATTGGTATCAAAGCATCAACATGGGGTCGAAGATTGATTCTCGAATCGACGTCTTGGAGGAGCAGATGAAGCAAATCCCAGTCGTGCTTCAGAAGATTCCAGCGTTGGAGAGTGCCATTGGTGAGCTGCGCTCGGAGATTCAAGAATTGATGCATCAGATCAAGTTCATGTGTCTTCATCCCAACATGTTTACGACTAGATCTTGCCAGATTGACGAAGCCATGGGCCAAGCACATCAGATTTGTGCCAATCCGCCAGATCTAGCGACATCCAAGGTGTTTCGATTGGTTTGTGGTCCAAATTTGGTGACGATACAATCATTCGATTTCAGATCCGACATGAAATCAGAGATCCGAGAGGTGGTGTTGCAGATGAAAAGTCCTTTCCTTCAACTCCTAGATCCACCGCCAGATCTTGAGTTGTCCAAGGTGTTGCCGACCTCTGACCCAACAGATCCACCACCTACCAGACAAGGATTTCGACAGATTCAACTTCCTTCCATTGAATTTAACAATCAGAAGGTCTCGATATTTTCAGATCTTGCTTCATCTGATCCCAGTTCAGTACTTATGCAGTCTCGTGTAGGAAATAAGATGTTAGGGTTGTACAATCTGCTTTTGCATGTGAAGGATCGTTGTTTGATTGCACCACCTCCTTGGCCGCCGCCATCATCACTAAAACCAGCGATCATCGTCGTTGATTTCGCATTCGACTTCGACTTCGACAGATTTGATCTTCTCTTCTTTCTTCCTGTTCACACGACTTTGAATTTAGTGAAGATGACTTGCAGTGATCAACACGACGCTCAAGGATATCGGATGATAGGAGGAACAACAACTCATCAAGCAATCAATTACACCATTTATGCGTACGATTGCTCCTCAAACCTTCATATCCTTTGCATCTTGCCATTAGATCATCCAAGGGTGCCTGTTTTGTCTTCTATTCTTCCGTGCATTGTGGTTGTTCTTGTTGTTCTCAAAGCACTAACTTCTTGTTTGGAGAAATTTTCGATGGCTGCGATTTCTACATTGCTTCATAAGGCTTTCGAGCATGCGATGGTTGTGGTGACACATTTTTGTGATGATTTTGGTTGTTGGTATATGGAGTTGGTGTTCTCAACGAGGTACCCTTGTTCCATTTCACAAGTTGGACTTGGCATACATTGTCATATGTAATACCAATCTCTTAGTTATTGCACCTTGCATGAAGCTTGTTTGCATATATGCTGAAGCTCATGGGAAGGGGATCGTTATATGCTTTGTGATGCCTAGGCAATGGATGGCAGTTCAACTGTCAACTCATTATTTACTAGATTGCTCCCACGATGAGTTGCTTGCTATGGCATCACATTTCTCTTTGGATTGGACTGGTGCACTGAAGCTCAGGTCTATCCCCTTTGCCTTCATGATTGATTGTATTTGGATTTACTATCACTTTACTTCTCCACTGCCTACATCACAAACTTGTGGTTTCCCTCACATTGTGGGTGTTCTTCAAAGCATGTTGGTGCAATATGTTTATCTGTTGGTTGCATATGAAGTGGTGTTTGTAATGCCCTTGAACAATTGGGGGCTATGGAGCACTTTGCTCGTTGGTTGTTCAGTGTACTTGTCCTTTTTCTGGAGGGTCAATCATCTATCAACTTTTGCTTCGCGGCAGGCCAGGGTTGCTGTAGTTTACGTCGTACCCGAGGGCAGTGGTGCATATATTGATGTTGTATTCCAAGTGTTTGATGATATGTTGCTGAGAGTTTTTGGGTGCCTCACTGCATTAGGTTTGCTTACAACGATGAAATTTTGGATAGAGCTCGCTCATTGTTTGGCTCTCATGGGCACAATGCAATTTGAGGCAACTTTTGGTAACACAGTGTGGCTGATTTTTGGTAACACGGGGTGGCTGATGCACTTGGCGCTTTCTTGCACAATTGCCTCAATGGGCGCATCGTTGGCTTTTGGCTCTTTACTGTTGCTCACATGCAAAATTATGAGATGGATTTGGATTTTTGCGTGGTCTCCTGCTTTCGTTTTCCCTCACATATTTCTCTTTTGCTTCATGACTGGCATAACAAATTGTCTCATTTTCTATGGCCACCTTGAGGACAAGGTGGATTTTGAAAGGGGGGAGTAATGATAGAGTTTTAGAAGACCACCACAATAGTATTGGTGTGCGTCCAAGTTAGTTATAGGGGTAGTTGAGTAATTTTGTAGGAGTATAAAGAGAGGTTGCAAGGGAGATAAAAAGGGGCTTGTCATCTTGAATGTAATTTGGGAACTCTTAGGAGTTGGGTGAGAGAGTTTTAAGACTCTTCGCCTGGGGTTACTTTCGAGTTTGTAATCGTTGTTGTCTCTCAATTCAATAGATCAAATTCAGTGTTCTATCATTCACCTTTGAAACTTCTACTTCTCCTAATTTTATTATTCAATTATTTTGATCTATACTCTTCGTGAATTCATCATGCTTATATTAATCTTAGTTTTACTCGATTTAAGCCCTTTAAATTCTAATGTATTCCTCCAAGGTTCTACTTCCTATTAATGCAATGTCTTGTTCCATGCATTCAAATAATGTCATTTGCATATGGCACACTGTGATATAACCTTTTTAGTATGTCTAGTTAGTTCATCTATAACTAAAGCAAATGTATTAGACTTGAGGTGGATCCTTGATTTTATGCTATGGCAAAGGAAAATTCTTTTGTTCTTCCAGTTTTTCTTTTTTATGCTTGTTACTGCTCCTACCTATAACATATCTTTAATTATGTCAACCTCATTGCTCCCTTACCTTCTAGAAATTATCTGGCTGTTAGAAATGAATTAAAGTTTGAACAAAGGTGTTCAACACCATCTGTGTTTGCTCATTTTACCAATCTCGATTAGTTCAATCTCGAGTCATACAATCATAGTAGAAAGGTTATTTATAATTCTCTTCTCCAATTCAATTTTTTCTCGATATATATTTATGCTCCAAGTTTACGCCTACAGCCTATCCTTCATTTGCATTATTTTAGATTTATGCTCTTACTTCATTTAGTGCTGTTTTCATGTAGCTCCATTGTGTTAATCGGATTTTTAATAAGCAGAATGGTGATATGGAAGAGGCTGTGAGATATGGAAGGGTTGAGCTTGTTAAATTCCTCGAAGTACCATCATCAACAAGTCTACTGGAGGTACTATATTTGAAATTTTTTTTATTCTTTAAATGTGAAAACTATTTGTTATCTTCCACATTGGGACTAAACCATGCAGTGTAATTCCTAAATGCTTTTCCAGTCCTTTTGGATGACTTAATTGTTAAATTAAAGTAGGCTAATAAGCAATAAGACGTCCATGAGTTGAGCAATGTTTCAGCACATTGTAGAGTTAAAAAGTGATGATTGAATTAGACACATGCAAAAAGTGATGACATAAGGAAAAAAATCAAAGCTTCCTTCTCTTGACAACCATTGAAATGATAAATTGTTTGTATTAAGTTCTTTTTTTTTTTTTTCTGAGTTTTCCTTTAAATCTTGATGCCAGCGTTTTTGCGAACTGTAATATCTGAGATATAGATGTTCTTTAGATCTTTTGAATAATCGAAACCTTAAGCTGCTGGGAATTGAATGACAAACAACTACATCTGAAAGGGTTGAAATGACTTGCAAGCCTCCGAAACTAGTATTTTAAAAACATTGCAAGAAACTGAGGAAACTGTATAAGCTGAACCTTGAACTTATCAAATGCATACATTGGTTGAACGTTATGTAGAATAAGCATATAATTGTAAAGTACTTAATTTGGACAAAACTTGTGCTTCTTTCTCTTCATTTTCTGTCTTATCCGGTCACTTCTTTCTAATTTGCTCTTCTGCTAGTTACCTATCTATGGATTTTTTTTTCTTGTATTAATTTCATGCTTGATATTTCTAGTTTATCAGTCTCTTTTTGTACTTAGTAGCATCTTTCGATTAAATTGAAGTAGGCAATCTATTTCCTGGAATAATTTTCATATTTTGTGATCTTCAGGATTGCATCGCATTGCTTGCATATGAAGAACCCTTGAAATCCCCAGTTGGATATCTTCTTGACAAAAAACAGAGGGAGGTTGTGGCTGACGCTGTCAACACCATGGTATTGTTGACAGATCCTGCCCTAGAAGATCCACAAAGGCGGACGCAGTCACACCTCGAGAAGCTGTTGAAGCAGCTCACTGCTTGTTGCTTGGAGAAGAGAGCCCTGAGCCGGGACCAAGGAGAAGCGTTCCATCTTCATAAAGTCCTGCAGAAGCGAAAGGGAGTGAAGCCTTGATTGATAGGTTTAGGCTTTCGCCTCCTATAATAGTTTGTTGATACATTGCTACTTGGCCCAGCTAAATCTCCTCATCTCACATGTCAGATGTGTAGAGAAATCCATTTGTAGAGGTGAGCTTGTGGCCTTTGATGGGCGAATTACTGATACTCTTTAAGTGGATCTCAGTGTAGGTTCTGTAAATACTGTGTTCGTTGACTCAGGAATTTTTTTTCAGCATTATAGTTCTAGTAAGTGGTAATCTGTCATTCAGTCACCCTAATGGCAATGGCGCTTACAGGTATATTGCTAATAACAGTCTTCGAAGAAAATGAGGTAATGTTCATTCAGTTTATAAATGCGTACTTTGAAGTCAGAAAGAACAAGGCACATTAATATTTTACTTTGAACTAAACAATAACAAATAAACAAATAAGTGGATACAGACAGCTGGGGTCTCTCTCGTTCTCTTTGAGAGAACCCTAGCACAGCCTTCCCTTTGAGAGTTGGCCTTCAGACCAGCGTCGGCTGCTGGTGTTTGTGCGACCTTCTCCGGCGGTCATTGACGTTTCAGGTGGGCCTCCCTGCCTGTTCTCGCATTTTTTACTTCCCACCAGCGTGACCCCATCTCTACCTTCTTGCCTTCCTTTCTTCCTCCTCCTGTGCAACCACTCATTTTCCCTTCTTCCAATTTCTTTCTTCCTCTTTGCTCACCTTATCCTTTTTTCTCCCTTCTCCCTTTTGCAGCTTCTGGCAATGGCCGATGATGTTGGCGGGTTTTCAGTGGAAGTTGCGATTGATGGTCCTTTTGCCTGAGCTTTCGATATGAAAGGATGCTAGATAGCAAGACATGGTTGCGCTCCTTCATCGACAACATTGGTGATGTCATATGGTGACGAGCGGCGTCCCTGTGGTGGCGTGAAGAGTTTGTAATTTTGATGTTTTTCTTCTCTTTGTATTAGAAATTTAGGAGTTTCTGTTTTGATTTATGGAATTATTATCTCCATCTATGGGATGGGGTTGTTGTTCCTATATAGGGTTGTTGTCTTCCTTTGAGGAGTTGGTACCGCATTATGTGAAAATGTGAAAAGACTTACATGCCCCTTCCAACCCAAAGGATCAACTCATTGTCAAATTTCCTTTTATTCTCGCCCGCCCAACTCCCTTCACTTCAAATTGATTCTGTTTCTCCCAATCGATATCTATTTCTGTCATTGGTCGGACATCGCTTATTCCATCAAAGATTGCATGTAAACGCAGTGCATGTTAGTTTGTATGCATTTGGAGTCATTTTAAGGTTTAAACCAATAAATTTAATGAGTTTTGTGGTTAAATAGTGGTTTGATGTATTAGTTTTCACATATAGGGTTTGTTAGATTCGATGACACGTTGGTTGTTTTTAGGGTCCAATGGATGAAAAAACACAAGGAGGCAAACACGACACATGGGAAGGTGAGTTTTTATGTCTTCCCCATTTTTGAATGTGTACCGCGTGCACAAATTTTCCGTCACATAAGATCGAGACATTATGTTGTCTTGGTTGTTGATGACCAATACTTCAATCAAAGTCTCGATTGTGTGTAATCAAATTTATGGTGCCATTAGTGTGTACTCGTCTAGGTCACATGATACCGAGACTTAACGAAAAGTGTTGGCCATATGGTAATGACACTATTCATTAAGTCTCGAAACTGTAGTACTGAGAACTACTATTTTGGATGTTTTTAACTTCTCATACTGATTACTTACGATACACGATTTTCTTGTAAGAAAGAGCCATCTATACATGTCTTTGAAGACTACAATGTTTTCACTCGGGAAGAACAATTTCAATAAAAAAGGTGATTGTTGAATGAGTTCAATAGATAGGTCATGCAAGGAAGTTTGTTTTGGTTGAGAAGAAGTTCGATGCTATAAGGAGTGGATGTAGGTGAAGAGTGATGTAACGACCGTTTCTCAAATTAGGGCACCGCTTGGCCTAATTTCGTCATTAAGCCTTTAACCTCCACCATGTATGACTTTTCAATGTATTAGTCAACCTTTTTAAAACACTCACCACATTAGCTACTTTTCTAATAAACCATACATCATTCTTAAACTTAAGAGTATTTTCGAGTAAATTATATTTATACAATTTAAAAATTATTCAGTAGAAGTTTTGACAAATTAGTGGAAGCCATTCATATAAAACTTAAGTATGTGAAAAATCAGGTAACAAAGATAACATGCATATATATAACAAACAACAATAACTATATATCAACACATGTCTGGTCGGGTAACTATCTCACAATCCACAATATATATCCCCAATAGTGTAAAATAAATATATATATATATATATATATATATATATATAAATCATACAACAAAATAAAAAACTTACAAAACTAGACGTAGCAACACTCCACTGGCTCAGTGGTAGTTGCTGATCTTCTCCTTGCCCGGACAACTACTTGATGGATTTGTACCCACTGTCATAATAAAGGACGTTGAGTACAAGAAAATAGAAAGTAACAGTGAGAGACATTTGTTCACATTTCCAAATATACAACAAGCATCAAAAAGCATAACAATAACAACTATGTTGAAAAAAAATCATGCTACAAGATACTTCGATTAAGTAATATGAAACTGACACTTGGCTAATTAGTAATGATCTAGGGCCGGTCGGCAGTGAGTTACATCACATCAACATTATTCCACTAATAAGGTTGTAAACAACACCATGAATGCCTTCACATCATTATCAATGCCCATCTCATATATAGATACTCACTAGTGCTCCTTACATGTAATGCATACTTGCCAAGAACCTCGGATCCCATACCCCGTGTGCTGCACAAATTAGTTGTGAGACCCTGACATCCCTAAGAATCTAGTGCCCTTGTGTGTTGCGACTATTTCTGTATATATTGGTCATACATGCAAGAACTACTTTCATAAACCAATAAATGACAGGGTTTAGGAATCCAAAAATGTAATTGTATATCTAATGCACGAAGGATTTTAGATTTACAATACCATCAAACGTCTACCTAATAGTGTAGCATCCACTATCCCGATTACGACGATACTTGACCAGAAACCCTAATTAAACCCTGTAATCTAGCCAAACTTAACTAGAGCCATCAGCCTCATCGTATGTACCAGGATAAACTCAACCTGTATATTAATATAAAATAAACAAAACAAAGTATACGCAGTGAAAAATTAAAACTTTTTGATATATACAATATACAGAAATACATAGTTTACCAAAACTCAAAACCTTGATTATAAACCTCCCAACCCTGTTTATATATATCAAAATGTATCAAACAATGTATATAAGTACAAGAAAGATCATTACATCATGGAGAAGATAACAAGACACCTAAATCTTCTCATTTCCCTTAGCTGAAGTGCTGGATGGCGAACCTAAAATATTAAATGTCGGTAAGCGCTCTAACTTGCTTGGTAACTAAGGGTTTACAAAACCATTAACATTCCATATAATAATCAAGAACATTATGCAATAACAATATGCACCTGTGTTAGCTAACAAGAATATGAAAAACATATAATTCACTACATAATGGATGCAAATGAAACTATCATCGACTATTACATTGTGATTCCCATTTAATTTACAAACTAGGTTCCATTACCCACCGACGCTATAAATGCGATTGCCAGACCAACATATTGGCTAATATAATGTCTAGCCAATCCATTAATGCCCAATGGTTCTATCGATACCCACTAGTGAGAATGTAATCCATACAACTTATAAACTGAGTAGGAAGTTATATATATATAGGCTGGGAAGTACCCCATTTCCTATATAACCTGGTCTTAGTTTTAGGAACTTTTGTGAATTACATTGAACACCATTTTCAATTTATTGAAAACTATCATAGTGTATATAGTCCCCCATTTCAGTCCATAAACCACTTGAACTACTTATACTAAGATAGCCAGACAACATTGATAAAAAAAGTGAATTCGTACTTACATTGGGCTAGGTTTCCATTCCAAATTCCTAGTTTTTCGGGCACTCAAGCTTTCCTAGGAATCCAACACCTATCACAGACCAGTTGTAACCAATTTAGGTCTAATACCCTATAATTAGAACCCATACTTTAGTCCCCTAAGTCCTTTAGAAATCCTAAATAAAACTCGGCAATACTGCTATTTTTGGGGTTGGAATGCGCTCCCTTAGTAGGTGGAATGTGCCCCAGTAGCTGTGTTCATCACAATTGATAAAGGGAGCGTGCTCCTCTCCTAGGTGGAGTGCGCTCCACCCTGTACTGTCTCGATAGTACGCAGAGCAGTATCTACTGTTCCATCCACAAAATCACTAAACAACAGTATACACTCCCAAAATCCATCAGGGATGATCTTTAATGAGGTAACAAACCATTTCCAATGATCAAACAACATAATTCACACATATTTAATCACTTACTATCGATTGAACTTTAACAAACAAAACAAAATAAACTTACCAAAATGATGATCTCTTGCTTTTAATTCGTTTAGGCTCCTCAATATTTATTGGTTAAACTCCTCAATCGAGAACGGTGTGACACTTGAAGAATCTCATCCCTCAGCTTTAGCACTAATGGTATACATAGTCTGTCTCTAAACCTAAACACTGATCAGACGTATCCATCTAGTCAACAGAATCTGCATTCTATAACAACTTACTAAACCTCGGGTATAACCTATCGGTCTTCTGAACCGTTGACATTCTTTGTGTAGATACAGTATGTACTTTCATATGTGTGCAAATCTTAATCAAAGTACTTGTATGAACCGTTGATGAGCATGTTGTCGCTGCAGCTGCCTTAATTAATCCATACTCATGTGTCGTGTAGCATCTGATAACTTCAACATCGCTAACCAATATCCTATTCAGCGCATCTGTGACTACGTTGGCTTTTCTTGGATGATACTCAATAGAAAAGTCGTAATCCTTCAGAAACTCTAATCACCTGCGCTGTCTCATGTCAACTCCTTTGTCTGAAGAGATATTTCAGACTCATGTGATCAGTAAAGAGTGTGAATTTCTCCCCATACAGATAATGTCTCTATTCCTTTAGTGCAAACACTATTTCCGCCAACTCTAAATCATATGTGGGGTAATTCTTCTCATGTACTTTCAATTATTTAAAGGCATAATCTACTATACCACTATCATGTATCAACATGTAACCCAGAACCATTAGAAAAGCATCTATGTACACCATGAATCCCTGTCTAGCCTCTGGCAATACTAATACTAGCACAGTAGTAAAAAATCTCTTTAGCTGAGCAAATGTCTCCTTGCATTCCTCTGACCAATCAAATCTAAGTTATTGTAGGTCAACCTAGTAATAAGTGAAGCGATCTTCGAGAAGTTCTTTACAAATCGGTGATAATACCTTGCCAAACCAAAAAAACTCCTGATATCTATAACTGACGTCCGTGCTAGCCAATTCATAATTGCTTGAGTCTTGGCCGGAGCCACTGCTATCCCTGCTGCTCCAACAACATGGTCCAAAAACTTAACCTTTGAATGCCAAAATTCACATTTGTTGAGCTTGCCACAAATTCTATACTCCTTCAAGGTTTGCAACGTCTCCTTGAGGTGCTGCTCGTGATCCTCTCTGGTCCTTAAATATATCAGTATATCATCGTTGAAAACTATTATGAAACGGTCTACAACCCGATGCACCAAATCCATAAACACTGCAGGGGCATTGGTCAGCCCAAATGGCGTGACCGCAAATTGAAAATGTCCATATCTCATACTAAAAGTTGTATTGGATCTATCATCATCCCTGATCTTAAGCTGATGATACCCTGATCACAGGTTTATCTTGGAGAAAAATCGTGCTCCTCTCAACTCATCAAATAAATCGTTGATCCTCGGTTGTGGATATTTATTCATGACCGTGACTTTGTTCAACTGCCTATAGTCGATACAAAGTCTCAAAGTACCATCTTTCTTCTTCTAAAAAAGGAGGGGTGCTTCATATGGTGACATAGAAGGTGTGATGAATCCCTTCTGTCCCAAGTCTTGAAGCTGAGTCTTCAATTCGTCTAACTCTTATGGGGCCATGCGGTATGACTGTATGAGAATCAGCCTGGCGCTTGGTACATACTCGATAATAAAATCAACCTCTCGTAGTGGTGGTGTACCATGTAAATCCTCCGGGAAACACGTTTGGAAACTGTCTAAAAATGATATCTCCTCAAGTCTAGGTCCCCAACTCGCTGCTACTGTGTATAGTGCAACCAATGCCTCTATCTCCTCTCTAGTTGCAGGTCCACCTCTTATGCCTTCTATCCTAGTTGAACTAATATCATACGCTTTGGGATCTCAAATATCACTATCTTATTGAAATAGTTGATATGTGCATGGTATGCTGATAATCAGTCCATCCCTAAAATTGCGTCAAACTCTAAAAACTCGAGGACTCTGTAGTCAACAGGTAAACCACATTTATCTTGATCGAACATTCCTCGATAAAAATATTAGAGTAAACCCTATCTCCAACTAGGGAACTCAAAATTAAGTGTACACCAAGCCTGACATGTGTCAACCTTAGGATGTCTACCATGCGACCAACAATGAATGAAATAGTATAACCAAAGTCAAACAATACATAAGCATCTATACTAGAAATGAAAATCGTACCCTCAATAAGCTTTCGTATCGCCCCAGAATCTGGCTGCGCTACCATGTGGGCCCCTATCTGCCCTACTATGGATAAGCTATTGTTGGCTATGTGCACTCTCGAGCCATGTGCCCCACCTTACCGCATCTCCAACGTGTAATGGGTCGACGTTGACCAAACTGTTATCTCTAACCCTAATCATGCAGGACCTGTCCGGTGCCTGCCTTTGTCCCTGTTTAAGATCTTGGCATCTACCTCAACCTCTACCCTATTTCTGTTGTTTTTTAGGTGCTGGTGGTGCTGGTAATGTTGCCTAGCAATATGAGGTAAGGGAGGTCTACTATAAGTGTCA
The DNA here is from genome assembly GCA_039657365.1 of Stephania yunnanensis. Classification (NCBI taxonomy): domain Eukaryota; kingdom Viridiplantae; phylum Streptophyta; class Magnoliopsida; order Ranunculales; family Menispermaceae; genus Stephania; species Stephania yunnanensis. The sequence continues at coordinate 9,687,239 of CM077585.1, forward strand.
TGTGTAGGAGCTGGTGGTGGTACATGTGCCGCTAAACATACATACTTGCCCTGTGCTCCGCCCCTTTGAAATTGTCTATCTCATCTCATCTATCTCTTACAATTTATCATCTCTGCTCAAAACCAACTCCTACCTTCGGATAGATCGTGGGATATCCCGTCTCTACCCAACTCATATGTCTTATAGGAGAGGGCATGCTCATACATCTTCTGAAGAGATCTGGCTCCGGACAGATCGTGTGATATCCCATCTCAAACCATCACCAAAATAGTAAACGTCATCAACATCATCTATAATTAAGTCCCTGGCAAAGTATTTAAGGTAGCAATATCCATCTTTGTAACTCATCACCGTCTTACCCTTAGTCTATCTTAGCGCCATAAACCTATTCTTCATTCTCTTCACCATAGAGGCCGAAAAGTACTGCTTAAAGAACTATTTCTTGAAATCATCCCACAATGTAAAACTGCCTCTGCTTGCCACTTTGGTCCTCCACCATACATCTACACGCTTTTCTAGGGTTTAGTAAGAGATAATTAATTGTAATATATCCTCAACTCCCAACAGTAGATGTAAATTCTATTGTAAGAGAATTCTTTGCTGAATCGTCTCATGGTCTCGCTCTCCAATAAAGAATATTGGCCTAAGCCTGATGAACACCTTCACCAGCTTGGTATCCCTCGATAGTCCTGTTACCTCATAAGGGGTAGATGTAGGAGTGGACATGTCCCCAGTTATAGTTGTCTCCTATATAGTCAATATCATTAACTCTGGTGGATGCGGTGCTGCGGGGTTTACAAATGGCTGTGGCACTGGTGGTGCGGGGGCTCGATGTCCTGTAATAGTAGCACTTGGTGTAGTCTCAATCCTGGTGTTCTAAGGTGTCACCCTAGTAGTACGAGTGGTGGGGAAGGTTGGTGCGATAACCGCCATGGGCTCCCTCATAAAGGTGATGAAGTCGGTTAACTGCCGCCCCTTAGCGGCTACCCGATCAGACAACCTCTAATAGTTATCAGCTGAGGTAGTAGGAGGCTAACTACTGTCAACTCTACTATCTCCGCCATCACGTGTGTCTACCATTGATGTTTGCAAGTGGATAACGAACGCGAATCAGCTACTACGTGGGGTAACTTGTATTTATGTACATATAGAAAATATCATATACAATATAATAAATCCCCGCATCACTTTCATTCACTTCTTAACTAATAGTTTCTAGGCTAGGATCATCTGGTTTCCACATATAAGATTTGTATTTTACTCAATTTTTAGTTATACTCATCGAGAAACTTAGGCTCTGATACCAACTGTGACGGCTCCTTCTCTAATCTAAGCACCACTTAGCTTAATCCCGTAAATAAGCCTAAATCTTAACCCGATGGAACTTAACTATGTATTAGTAAGCCTTTCTATCCAGACTGATTTGATACTTATGTTTAGGATAAGTAAAACACATTTCACAATACATTTCAATTTCGGAGTTAATTAAAAACTTATTAAAAGTTATAAAATTTAGCCAAAGTTTTAGTAGATTATGTGGAAAAAATATATTATAAATCTTAAGTGTGTGGAAACCAGGAAAACAACAATCACATGAATATATAAAGTGATGAATATAAATAGTGTGATGGTCATTATAAGTTAAGGAGCTAAACACTTTACCAAATATAAAACCCCAAAGTGTATAAAAAAATAACTGTATAATACATAGAATATCAACACCTACAAAATGTCGATGTAGAGGTACGCTGCTGGCTCAGAGGTAGTCGCCAATTTTCTCCTTGCTCAACTTGCTCGTCGACGGCCCTGCACCCACCGTCATGAAAGGACGGTGAGTACAAAAAGTAACAGTAATCCCCCGTTGAGATATTCATTCACATGTCCAAAACAAACTAAATGGTATTTAAAAGCATAAGTTCAATAAAGAAAGACTGGTACCTCAAATATACTAAGAAATACCACAATTAAACAAGTGAAATTGATACAAGGCTAAATAGTTTTGATCTAGATCTGGTCAGTTGTGACGTACGTGAGTGAAGCCTTAACCTCTAGAGGACGCGTGTGGTGTCACACTGTCTAATATCATTAGGGACTCCAACCACAACATTATAAGGACTCTAACCTTGTATCTTGGCAATCCCAGGGACTTTAACCCCGTGTGCCATATCATAATGGCGAGTGCCGACATCCCCCGGGATCTAACCTTGTGTGTCGATCAACTCATAGTGCAATGAACTCTGGATTCTATAACTACTTTATAAATCCAAGAAAATGGCTCAATAAGGATTCCAAGAATTGGTTATGCTATAAAACATAAATTCTCCAAAGATTACAAATCAACAAAGTCATTCATAACTCACAAATCCCTAATAGCATGCTATTTATACTACATTTACTGTAAAACAACAAGAAATGACATATAGCACATGGATGGATTCAAAAGATTTCAAGTTATCAAAATATCATGGAAACCAAGCTCAACAAGTGATGAATAACAACTAAGTCCATCATATGAGAATATAAAACTAGACATAGTCAATATAGACTACAATAAACAAGTTAAAATTGGAAATAAAATGTAAATAAACAATCAATGGGTATACTCACTTCAAATAATGTAAAGTCCTAGCTTTACTGGCCTTATGGCACTCCAAATCTCATATTCGAACCTCCGTAACCCTTTCCTAGGTTCTTGATATGACATAACTCGCTTTTGGATGTGTTTAGACCTTTAATTAAGGTATTAGGCTTGTTTATAGTGTTTTAGCAAACTTGGAAAATTATAGATTTTTATATTGTCATGGAGATTAGCGTGCTAAGTTATTTTATTACCGCTCCAGTGGCCTCATTAGCACGCTAACCATTGTCTCTAGTGTGCTACCCGAAATTAGCTCGTTAACCATCCTACCTAGCATACTGTTCAAGAAAACCTAAAATTCTGCAACTAGAATTTTGAGTTTATACCATACATAGGCTTCAACAATGCGTTGGGGACTCTCATAAACATCTCCGAGACTCCAAGACAACATCAACAACATAAAAACAACCACACATACCAACAAATTAATGAATTCACCAATTTCAACTAAATAAACTAGTGTAAGTAGATTACCTAGTTGTTGTATACTAGCTAGATCAATTTCTCACACCTTGAATCACCAATTCAACATTGATTTCTTCTTCTTCTTCCTCTCCAGCAAGAGTTTCCTTAATTGCCAAGCTTTTGAGAATGATAAGTTTGATTTGCATAAATTGATCAATAGCTATATATATGAATGGATACAGTTGATTAATAACCATTCATCTTTTTGCACACACGTGTCTTGAAACCTATCCTATGGCGCATACTTAGACGCATTTCCCACTAACCTCCACTAATTTATGCCGACTAACACCATTAAGCAACTCAATTAGTTTCTAGATGTACCAATCGAGTCTCGATGCAAATCACACGACTATCATTTTAAAATGAAAGCTTAGGTTACATTTAATTCTGAATCAACCATAGCCCCATTAAAGCCAATATATAAATCTACATTAAGCTTAAAATAGACTTACCACATCACTCTCTACCTCGGTCCTACATCGACACGCAAATTGAGGCACATCCCCTTTCACTTCTCTACACCTATACACGAGTAGGAGTGACTTAATAGTCTACACATATACAATACACTAGACATACATCACAACAAATATAACATATACCTTGGACATCTTGTCTCGGCCAAAACATTTATCAAGGTGTAGGTCCCACGTCACGGGTCGGTAATCTTGGTTATGAAAAATAATCGAGATTAGAAATTCAGGCCGTGACAACTAGTATGGGTCATGAGGGTCCCCCATCACCCAGTGCGAGGGTCAAGGGGTGGGACCCTGTCGATATCCCTCGGGATGCGGTAGCACCCCGTTTGAAAGCAAACATTTGCTTTTATTTTATTACATATATGTATAAATATTATTTTTATTTATTTATGATACATATATATTATTTTATTTTATTCAACTTTTATTAATTAATTAATTTATTTTTATTTTATTTTTTTTGTTGATCAGTCAACACCCGTTAACAGGTCAACGGTTGCCGAGGGCTGTTTGGCCCTTAGTCTAATGTCTAAAGGCCAAACATGCCATTGGTGCGTTGGGTAGGGACGTACAGGCTGCCCAGGAGGAGGCACTGCCCTCCTCTGGGCGGCCTACCCGAGGGTGGCACTAGGACGCCCCTGCTGGCCGCCGAGGATGTCCCTACCGGCAGCGGCATGTATACGATCACGGGGATGGACCAATTGCCACCCTCCCTTTGATTTTCATTGTGGTGGCGGGGCGGCCTCGTGGTGCCCACCCTCTTGTCGGCAATGGCGCCATTGAGGCCGCCACCACCCTTTTATTGGCGGTGGCAGTGAGGTCACTACCCCTCCCCACAGTGGTGCCGTCAACAATTCGCTACAAACTTTCACCAAATTACACCAAAAGAAGAAAAAAAGGTTTTCCACTATTATTGAAGTAAACACAAACTTGCAAATTTGATTAGACAAGAGAAGAAAGGGTGTAGAGGGTTGATTACCTTTAATGGATGTCTACTTGTCTTTACACCACCATGATTCTCTAAACAAGCCTCCTCTCCTTTTCCTATCTCAATCTTTTTATGTGCATGAACAAAGGGGCCAGGGTTTACAATTTGATTTATATAGTGGGACCAAATTAATGTAGGGTTTGCGAGATTGCTAAATTACCCATGGGATGGGTGTTTATAGTTTTTGGGTCGTCACACTAAGTTTATGAAATGAGAATGAAATGCTTGCATGAGTTGATCTATATATATGATAAGATTTATTAATGGCCATTGATCATAATGCACACACATATCCAGAGACTAATCTAATGGTCTACGTCTTGACACAATTCCACTAACTCTCCATTTACTTCCTCTAAGTAACACCAGTTGAAACTAGATTGTTCTTTTGATGTGGCAACATGAATCTTGATGAATATCAATGCCTAATGTTTTAACTTTCTAACTTAGGTACATTTAATGTAAACTTAACTATACCCATATCAAATTCAACTAATTAAGCTACAATAACTTAAGTTAGCTTACCACATTACTCTCTACTCTGGTCCTACGCCAACACGTATCTCGAGGCATATATTCGCTCACATATTGATATTTATACAAGTAGGAGTGACTTGATAGCCTACACATATACGATAAACTAGGCATACTTCACAACAAATCTAACTTATACCTCGACCACATCGCCTCGATCAGTGCACATATCTCAATGTGAGTCCCACATTATGGGTATAAAATCTTGGTTAAGGAACTAAACTAGGATTAGGAATTCGGGCCGTGATAAGTAAAGGTTGAGTGTGAGAGATTTGATACATATAGGGGTATGTTACAAAGTGTTGGGAGAGCCAAAGCGCCAAAAATTGAGAAAAAACTATTAAAGTTAAGGAAATGGGAGGAAGAGGAGGATAACACAAGGCCTAACACTGGTACCATAAAATGTCAGTGCCCTTTCGTGCTTTTTGTGGTACGTGGCTATTGTATGTGGGTGGCATAACCATAAAATTGCTAAGTACTTGGAATGCCATTTTTATGGAAAACCATTAACTCCGAGTGAGGCGGTTGTTTTGGATCATACAACAAAGGGTAATGTGAAGCCACGATAGATCATGAATACATTGTGGCAAAGGGATAAAAATAATGCTTTAACATTGCGAACAATATACAATGCACGATAAAGCTTGCAAATTCGAGAAGCTGGTGGGAGAATGCAAATGCATCAATGTTTGCACTTATTATAGAAAAATAAGTACTTGTCATGGCGTATGTAGGAATGACCCTAATTTGAACGTATTTACTAACTTTTTTGGGCACATCATGACTCCATCAAATTGTTGTAGTGTTTTTCATTATTTTTTCTCATGGACTGCACATACAAGACCATAGGTACTAGATGTCGTTGTTGGAGATTGTTGGGGTCACTGGGATATACATCACATTATCGGTTAGGTTTTATATCATATCATCCGAGACTAAAGGAAACTACACTTAGGCATTGGAGATTTTGCAGCCAATACTGGATGGGTGGTCTACAGTTAGTGTTTTCATAATTGATAGAGAATCTTGCCTTATCAATGCAATCCACAAAGTGTTTCCACAATCTTCTCACTTTCTTTACATGTGGCAAATCAACAAAATGGTGTTGACCGACATCGAAATGATGTTCGCACGAACAGAAGACTTCACACTTTTGGTGATAGGTGGAAGAATTTTATGTATGCAAAGATAGAGGCATCATTCGAGCTTAGAATGAGTAACATACGATCTGAGTACGCAACTATGAAGGGTCTACTTGATTATTCGGAGAACACTTGGGTGAGGAAGCATAAAAAAAGATTTGTATGTGCATGGACAGATCATATTATGCACCTATAAGAAACTATGACTCAGTGGTTTGAGTTTGCACATTTCACTCTCAAACATTATATCGGCACTTGTCGAGCAAACTTTGGGATGCTATAGAGTGTAATCGATGGCATGGTAAAAATTCGTCTCAACAAGATTGAGGCGTCGTTCGAGGTTAGTCTGAATATTGTGCAACACGGATATATGGTGGCTTTGTATTGTTGGTTGCAAGGTTATGACTCTCAACTAGCGCTTAAATTGATTCGTGATGAGGTTGAGCTTACCGAGGATGTTGGGAAAGACTCTTTCTTATGTGGTTTTAAGTTACATACCAAGCGTGGTTTTCTGTATAGACACTAGCTGAACATACATATTTCGTGCACTTCACCTATACCACTTGAAGACATTCATGTGCACTAATAGAAGTTGAGTACGATGCTTGAAAAATTTGTGTGTCAAACTGACTATAACTTCAATGATGAGATTCAGAGAGTTGTGGCTCAGCTTGAAAGCTGCATCGATCAGGTGGCCATTTTAAAAGGAATTGCCTAGAGTTACAAGCACGTCCTGAGAATAGAGTGACCTAGACAGCAAGGAGTGGAGTGCACGGGGTTGTTAAGCTAGATTCATAACAAACCGAAGAGTTTATAATAGGAAACCTTTACATTTTGAAGATGCGATGTGTGTTTTTAAGTCATTCAAACCTATCGATTATTTTGTGTGTGATGGCTACGTTGCAAAAATTAGGGATACCAAAAATTGGAAAATTCTTACAAGGCAAATAAATGGCTTACATTAAGCTTTATAAATAAGTCAAACATATATAGTTTGAAGAGTTCCTCAGTATTAGTGATATCATAATGCATCAAAAGAACATTGAACCATTAGCATTGGGGACACCCAAATAAAGGAACATCTTTAGAATTATTGTCTGAAGCTGGACATGTAAATTGTGGACGGCTAGACTAAAGTGAAATCTAACCTGATTGAAAGGAACGATCCTATGAAAATAATAATGAGAAATCAATAACATAATTGCTTCCACCTAACCTAAGTTAGAAATGATAGATCCTTAAAATTGGGGATCCTAAAATATGATCAATCCCTAAGAATGTTAGTATGGTATGGAACATGTAGTATGATTACTGGAAGGGTAAGCGAACACCTTGGTTTAGTAGGGAATAGTTGTCTTTAGTTGGAGATGAGATTTTCCAAACTAAATATCATCAAAGTTACAAAACAATGAGTGAGAAACGCTAATTAGACAATGTAAAAGAAAATGAAGTGAAATCTATGTGGATAAGTACTAGGTTTACATAAGAAAATAAAAAATCGAGGATATCGACACATGGTAATATGCAAAACATACAAGGTTGACGCCTTAATGAATACAAATTAATGATTTATATGGATTTATTGACTTGCCTAAATGCAAAGTACATATTGACATATGTAAACATTCAAAACCTAGTAAGAGGCACATGGAGAGTTTTAAAAATATAAAGGCAAGAATCATGAATCACCGCAAAAGAATAACATTTCTAAGGCTAAAGTGATGCTTGAGTGTGCTTATGAAATTGGTAGTGTGTCAACCTAAAGGACAGAAGAGTAAGAGAATTCCATGTTGTTATGCATTTAACAATCGGCAGACTTATTGGTAGCTAATAGTTGGTTCGGTGTAGAGAGAAAGACCACGTGGGACGTTAAACAAAAACATAATTTTATTCAAGTCTCGAAATGTTGAGAATAAAAATATTGGTAATAACTAATACGGAGAGGGTAAGGGTCACTCCGTCGAGATACATGAATGAATATGAACACAAAGCTTGATGTACTCGGAGAGTTGCGTCGGTTGTTGACGTACGAGGATAAGACAACTATTATCTTAGGAGTCATTGTCCATCCTTGTCATAAAAGTAGTAGTTGCTAACTCGAGAGACTAAGGGGCCTTCGTGGTTGTCGCCACGAAGGGACATGACAACCATAGTGATAAGTGATTATTTAGAATTATATATATGGGTAGTTATTGGGGTATGTGCCCTAGGTCAATATGCAAACATTGTTTATCTTATAATTTCAGTTAATAAAATTGAAGATTTTATTTGCTATTTTATTATAAGTGATTACATGTTAACCTTATAGTAAAATCTATGGATATTTGTTGAAATACCATAAATGTCCCTAGTCGATCATTATACTAGGAACTATAATGAATTAAGACTACTTTGAATCTTGGTTGATGGTCATGTGATGATCATGCGTATAGAGATACAAATCAAGATCATAAGTACTTTTTAGGGAATAAGGTACTGGACTGACTCGCTATGAGAAAACCACATGGATTAAGTCATATATGTTACTCATGATAGGTATATCATTTAGTCCTTTAACTTCAGATTACCATAGACTTCAATATAAGGACCATGGTAATTTGACACAATCAAACGTTGTCTTTAATCGGACGATTATGAATATTGTGATTGGTTACAATGTGAATAATATGTGAAGGTGTGTAATCGAGATATAATTTTTCATTCTCGTATAGAGAGAGATATCATTAGATCCCTCGATATGATAGACTGATAATGGCTAAGCCCATATGAATTGATATGATCAATGTCACTTGGATGTTTTCAGTTTACCTAATGATGGACACTACTACGATTGAACATTAAGGGTGACTTTCCATGCCTTATGTTTAGTTAAAGGATATCCCTTGACAAAAGGATATGATATTTGTTATTCATTAGGTTGTATCGATTTTGATATTCATGCTACTTTGGTAGTTATAATGCCTTGCTAGAGACCGCTTATAACTTGTGTACCAAAATGGTTTTGGTTCATTTCCAATATCGTATGAACCTATTGGGTTGCACATAAAGAATGGCTTTGCGCAATTTTAGTTGGTCCAGAGTAATGAATTTTATATGATAAAATTCATGAAATAAAAGCCCTTACAATTCGTTATATGATAACTCATCAATAGAGGCGTATGTGTAATTTGGTTAAACTGCCTAAATACAATAGTTGTATTATGAATAGGATTTTAAGTGAGGACTTATCCACACATATAAATAAAGGGTGAAACCCAATAAGATTTTTGTTTTTGCCAATTTATAGTTATTTGGATTTTGGGAGAGAAAGAAAAATATTTTCAATCTCTCTTAAGACTAGCACTCCAAATTGTGGTCTCCATTCATGTGTAGATCTTTGATAGAGGACGCACGCTTGAACATCTCAGAGATCGAATAATCACAGAAGAAAACCACGAATTAAGGTATGGTTTACTTTTTAGATCTAGTTTAATGGAAACTATTTTCGATCATGTTAGGGTTTTTCAAAAATTGTTTTGAATTTTTCGTTGTGTATGAACCCCAAAAACTCAACAAGGATATCAGAGACTTAGGCTCGGTTCTATTAAACGTTTGCATGTTTTCTATGATGTAAATATATGATATATGTATGAAAATATGATCTTGATTTATGTATACGTATGATGTATATATAGGTTATTTGATGATTGTTATCAAGAATTGATATTAAAGCATGTTCTTAATTCATGTATATTGATAAATACACATTATTTCATTCAATGATAATATTCATGTTTTGAATATGTCGATTAACTTATGTTTTTAATATTGAACAGCTGTGAATTTTGTATGTTCATGGTAAAATTCATGTTTAGGTTAATGTGATTCTAGTGTTGAATATATATATTTCATTTTTGTTCAATGATTATTTATGTCTCCATGATAGAAATCATGATTAGGTTAATATGATTAATTTAATATGATTCTGGTGTTGAATGCATGCTTAATATTTCAAAATTGATTTTGATCATATATATCTCATTGTGGAATTTCCTAGTTATTCTTATTAGATAGAAGATAAACTTGTAATTGAATAAGAATTACAAATCCCATAAGATAGGTGAGATACATAATAAATTCTATTTGGAAAAGGATTTAAAGTATTTAAATTCTAATCGAATTTTGATAAGATACTAAGTTAAGTTAATTGAAAACATTTTAATTAATATTTTTTGAAATTAAAATAATGAGCAGTTTTGGTTAATTGGATTGACTAAAATAATGAGAAATTTTAGGTGATTTTTTATTTTCAGAATTGAAATTCGTTGTCTATAAAAAAAAATGGAGGACCGTCTTTAACTATTCGTAGCGTAAGGAAATTTGTATTATAGTCAATATTAGTATAATTTCCTAACTTGTTTAGTGATTTGTGATATATGATATTTATCTTATTTTAATTATAATCAGTAAAATAAATAAAAATCCCTCTTCCAAATTTTAAGTCAAGTGTCATCCATTCTCAGACACTTGTCAAGGCTTCGATCACATCAATATGGGTCTGCCTCCGTAGAGTGTATTGTGTTATCTTGGTAAGGCAAGTTGATTAACAGTTACTATATTGTTTGAAATGGTTAGACTTGATAAAACTGTCAAAACAGTTTTGGGCTTTAGGTACTAGATGAGATAAAACATGCTAAGACATAAGATGTTATAATCTCATAAAAAGAACTAAAAGTCACATATGACGTAATTGGTAATTGGTACCCACCTAAATAACCTAATTCAAAGTGTCATGCCTTACCTATCTTGGAATTAGGTGAAACATGGGGTTTAGTCCCTTAAATTAACATAACATTTTCAGGAGGGTTGTTAATTTAGTGAGAATCTATTCCTCTATACTAAAATGAAATTTTTCATAATCTTTGTTGTTGATCTATGGCCTTTCAAATCACACTAATCCCTCGCCACTACAATCCATCGTTGAGAAGGACAAGTTGTTCGGGACAAACTTTATTGAATGGTTCAAAAACTTGAGAATTGATCTTAAGCTTGAGCGCAAGTTGTATGTCCTAGATAATTCTATTCCTGAGGAACCACCAGCCAATGCTTTAAGAGCCGTGAAGGATACACATACTAAGCATGTCAACGACTCAACTGATGGTGCATGCATTATGTTGGCGACCATGGTTCCTAAACTTCAGAAGGACATGGAACACATGGAAGCTTAGAGCATGGCTACGATGCTTAAGGAAATGTTCCAACAGCAGGCTAGGCAAGAAAGGTTTGAGATAGTCAAGAACCTTCATTCTTGCAAAATAGCTAAGGGTGCATCAGTTAGTCCTCATGTTTTGAAAATGAAGAGCTATATTGATCATCTTGATTGACTTGAATTTTTAATAAGCCAAGAGTTGGCTATGGATTTGATCCTGAATTCATTGTCTGATAGTTGTTCGTAATTTCTCATGAGCTATAACATGAATGACATGGAGTAGTCTATCTTAGAGTTGCCTTTGATGCATAAAATCGCAGAGCTGAATGTCAAGAAACCCATTGTTAATGTGTTGATGGTCAGAAGGGAAATGCTTTAAAGAAAAGGGCAGAGGCAAGGCTAAAGTTGCCGAGGCTATTGTGACGGTCACAAAGCCTATGGAAGAAATCAAGCCTCATGTTGTTTCTACTTCACAGTCCCAAGTGGAAAAGGAAAAAGAAAAAATTGTCATTTCTTCCATGCACTTGGGCATTGGTTCAGAAATTGCAAGCTCTATGTTGAAGATCTAAAGAAAAAAAAGAGTAGTATGACTACTGCTTTAGGTATTTATGTTATTGAAGTTAACTTGTCTACTAGTGATTTCTAGGTATTGAATAACGAATGTGGATCTCACATTTATATTAATGTGCAGGGCCTCACCAAAAGTAGAAAGCTAAAGAAAAGAGAGGTCATCCTATGAGTTGGAAATGAAGCAAAGGTTGTTGAATTGGTTGTAAGATGCTATGAGTTAATTGTACATAGTGGACTTGTTTTAGTTTCAAATAATTGTTATTATGTCTCCACCTTGAGCAGAAAGATCATTTCAGTTTCATGTTTGGATTTTGATGGTTTTAATTTCATTATTGCGAATGATAAATGCTTCATTTCTCGTAAAGATGTTTTCTATGCGAATGCTTGATTTGTGTGATGGTATTTATATTCTAAACATGAAAAGGTTCACAAATACTCATATTCTTAATGTAAATACAAAAAGATGCAAGTTAAATGATTTGAGTCAAATCTACCTTTAGCTTTGTCGTCTTGCCACATAAATGATAAACACATTTCTAAACTCCATAAAGATGTACTTTTAGATTCATTTGATTTTAAATCATATGAAACATGTGTATCTTGTTTCCTAGGAAAGATGACAAATAGTCCTTTTACTGGACACATTGAAAGGGCAAGTGATTTATTGAGTCTAATACATACTGATGTATCTTATAAACACGATGGCTAGAAGTGGTTATCAATACTTCATTACATTTACTGATGATTTCAACATATATGGTTATGTGAATCTCATGAAACATAAAGGTGAATCTTTTGAGATGTTTCGAGCATTTTAGAATGAAAATGCAAAATCAACTTTGTAAAACTATTAAAGCACTTCGATCAGATCGAGGTGGTGAATATTTGAGCCAAGAGTTTGATAATCATTTTAGAAACTGTGGTATTGTCTCATAGTTAACTTTCCCAACAACTCCACAATGGAATGATGTTTCTGATAGGAGAAATCGAAATTTATTAGATATGGTTTGATCTATGACGATTCATGAGGATCTTCCTATTTCTTTTTGGGGTTATGCCAAGAAACTATTGCGTTTACACTAAATCATATTCTTTCTAAAGCGATTGATAATGCACCACATGAGATGTGGTATGGGAAAAGACCAAATTTGTCTTTCATTAAGATTTAGGGTTGTGAGATTTTTGAACGACTACAAATCTAAAAAAAAAACTATCAGTTAAATCTACTAAATGTGTATTTGTTGGTTATCCTAAAGAAACTAGAGTTTATTTGAAAAGAGTTTGTGGCTTAAAATGGTGTCTTCATGGAAAAGAGTTTATTTGAAAAGACAACAATGGGAATAAAGTAAGTCTTGAAGAAGTTCAAGAACCACAAATAAACACTCAACTGCTAGAGTGGGAGATTAAAAAAGTCTTGATAAGTCAGTATTTATATATATTTAGTAGTTTATTTTAGTATATTTAAATATGGAAAGTCTCTAAAATATATATTAATTATATTTATTGGTCATTTTTAGGTGAAATGGAGTGCACGGTTCAATTCGTGGCGGAAAAATACTCAAAATAGAGTATTTACATGCAGTGATCGATTGTCGGATAATTTGCCTCGAGTTAAATGTTGTGCGATAGGTAGAGTAGTGACTAGTCACCACGTAGTAGCCCTCAATTGGCTGAGGAGATGTAAAGCACGTCACTCATTGGTTCTCAACCAATTACACGCTGCCACGTCAACGATTTCCATTTACTCCTCCAATCAGGAACAACCTCGTCAGCGAGCACAAACGCATTTCAGCAAAACCAAATTCACTCACCCTCGGTTGCCAATAGATGTTCATCGGGATGCGCGTCAACACCGTCTCCAAGAATTTTGGCCGAGTCGTGGGATTGTCTTCTCTGCCTACGCGATCGTGTCGCTCGCATACCATGCCTAATAGGGTCATCACAAACGGTCCAGTCAATAGGAGACAACCACGTTAGTATCAATACATCACAGCATAATAAACAACAAACTCTCCTCATTTATAAGCTGTTGATCGTTCTCGGGATACGCACAAGCACAGTCGCCCAGTGCACAAACCGCGAATCGAATGAACCAACTCTCTTCCTCACGCAACGTGTCTTCATCCGATTGGCCACCGACTCGTCATCACAACATTCCTAGCCAATCAAGGCGCTACACGTCAGGGCTCTAGCACAAAATACACTAATGTGGTTTAGACACGTAGCATACGTATGTTTTTGAGCCCAAAACAGCCACATGATCGTCCTCGGCGCACGAGTCACCTTCCCAACACCCAAAATTAGTTTCTCTCACATCCCGAGACCAATTTTTAGTAGTTTTATATATTAAGAACTTAATTTTTATTATTTTGAACACTGATTATTATTGTTTGGTTATCGACTTTTTTCAACGAAAATGTTCGGCTAATCAACTCCTTGCCTAGGTCGACGGGGAAAGAAGTCGAGATTATGGATTCATGGCATATTATGTGAGATCTTTTATTTTATTATTTAATTTAATTTAAAATCTCCTATTTCATTGTTGTTGATTTTAATGATTATGATTTAGATCTAGGGTGTGTATGTGGTAAGTGCATGCTTTTAGGTGGACAATCTACAATTATTTGGACTATTAGTATCCGTGTAATTGTACTTTTGGACCAATAAAATGACAAACACTCACCCATTTGCCATCAAACCCTTCAGTTCTTGAATCTAGGTTAAATCGGAAGCGGATGCGATCCGGTTATTTAGGATTAGTGTTCCCAAATTACTGCGGTTAGTGTGTTAAACCCGATTGGCGGATGTATAAGGTTATACATTAATTAGGAAAGTAGTTAGTGGCAGACGTCTTGACTATCGAGATTAGGGGAACGAGAAATTTTTGGCGGATGTCGATTTTCTATAGCTAATCTAAGAGAATTTAAATTAATAGATTTTTGGGAAAGATTGAATACCATGATTGCCATTGAATCTTGATCCTGATTTGTGGAACCGTAGACTTAGGTGTTACTTAGGTATTTATTAATTTCTTTGAGAATTAATTTAGTTATTTTATTTATTTAGTTTAGTTAAATTAGTTAGTTAAATTAAAATTTATTTTAAAACCCCGATTTTCTTTTTTTGTTATTTTTAACCTAAGAAAGACTATCAGTCTTTGTGGGATCGGCCATTTGCCACTATTATACAAAATAGTTGGTTTATGAACTTTTTTTATTGACGAGTTCGGTGCGCGTGAATTTTGGCGTTGTTTCTTGGGATTGGTATTTTTCTTTCTTTGGTTTTTATTTTTATTTTTTATTCTTATTTTGCCTATCTAGTCCCTTGCTCTTAACATGTATGCAGGCAATCCCGCAATGGACTCCTCCTACCCCCATAATTATGGTCGCTTCGAAGACTCACATTATTATAATGCGAATGGGGTAGGTATGTCACATAATGGATATCAACTTTCTAACATTCATTCTTTTGTGCAACAGGTCGAGGTTTGCGAGATTTATGGAGATTATTCTCATTCCGCATATAATTGTCCATATTATCCACAATATGAGAACTACCACTATTCTAGCTATGTATCACCACAACCCGACTTCTTTGGGCTCATGTCAAATCCACAGATTCCTCAACATGAAGGAAATCAACAGTTTCATCAAAGCACCTCATTGGAAGATATGATGAAGCAATTGATAGATAATTAGCAAAAGGTTAACTTGCTTCTTGAAGAGATTCGACAAATTGATTTTGAGATTCCAGGCTTGAAGGACTTGGAAACTCAATTTGTTCAATATAATGCCAAACTTCATAATATGACTGATGAGGAAGAGTTGTATAGTACACAACCAATTTTTAACCAAAAGGAGAATGTGAGCGTTGATACGTTGAAAATCTTTAAGGTGAACGAGGTCACTCAGATAGAAGACTATTTGAGAGGAGCATCGGAAGAATGTGAAGTCTTTCAAATAGAGCCAAAAATTGTCATTGCACTAAATGAGGGGAAAATGAGATGAATATTGATGTCATTTCAAACAAGTCGGAGAAGCCTCAGATAGAGAGCGTGGAAGAGCAACTCGGTGTTGGTGCAACCACCCACCCTCCCATGAAAATTTGATATACCTTATAAGGGGGTGGAAGTAAGGAAGTGTTTGTTGATATTCTACACTGCCAACACCTTGTGTTGGATGATCCTGATGCCACAGATTCTTTCATGTTGGAAGTCTCGAATGAGCTCCTAAACCTAAAAGAGGGCGTGCATGCTTCATTGCACAAACACGTAGATGCATCGTTCGTTGTTCACATCTCTAAAGGAGAAGGCATCACGTGATCAATCACGCCAACTCTAGGCAAAGACTTAAACGAAAGGAGGATCATTGAGAGGCAACCCAACTTCATTTTTATTTTATTTTATTTGTTTCCTGCATTTATTTAAGTTTTATTTTAGTTTTAGTTTTTTTTAATTATTTTTAATAACACTCTAATTTGGTATCTTTATTTTTACAGGTGATATGTTACGTTTGACGTTCATTGGAGGATTGGAGCGCTGAGTTTTGTAGGTTTAACTTTGAATTATATTTTTAGCATAATTTGAGCATTTTTTTTAGGAATTAACATGTTTATAGAATTTTAGGTGTTTTAAGACTTGGTTGGGACATATCCAACTTAAGTCGTCGCATTAGTGACGGGTTTTTGACCCGAAACTCTAAACTTTATTCCATCATCTTGTTGATTTCACCTTTAGTTGACAGACTTCGAGCTCGCAAGATTTGATTGGAATCTTTTCAGCTAACTCCTATGTTTACTAGTTCTTTCTCTAGTTATGATTGTTTTTTTACAGTTTCCTTAGTCACCTACACATGAGAGATTGTGTGCGTTCACTAGTTTTTAGAGACTTTTTTGTTATGCATGCATTTGTATCATCTTCTTATCCATATTTTTCTTTACCACTGTCATTTTCTTTTTGTTGGATGAATGTCTTGACTTGTTTTGAACCTTGAGGACAAGGTTCAGAACAAGTTTGGGGGTATTTTAAGGATTGTGAATTGATTTAGATGGATTCTTTGCGAAAGACAGCAAGTGAGATCGTTTAATTTTTTATGTGGTTATATGCGATTAATGGATGGTAATGGTGGTGTTTTATATCATTTCTTTCATTTCTTTCATTTCTTGTCCCTTCATATTTCTCTCTCATTTCATTAGGATATGATACATTTTCATGCATGTATTTAGTATAGTTAAGTTTTTTTTCTTTTATTGTATTTAGAGTCACCTGAGACTTTGTTCATGCCTTTTGTTGTGGATGAGTACATTACAGTTGCATTTTTAACTTGAAACTTAGGGAAAATTAGGAGAAACACTCAATCAAGCCCATACCTAGTATTTTTATGATTTCATGATTAGGGACTTAGTAGATGGTTAAGCTTTGTGCTGGATAACAAAAATGAGTAGACGGTTGTGCAAGTGGTATTATTTTAACCCACATTAAGGGATTTGTTTGATTATAGTGAAAGTAAGAAGTACTAACAAGAGTTTTCATAGTGCAGAGTGTCCCACAAGTTTCCACATGAAATAGAGCAAGGAAACTTGTGGTGGGAAAAAGTGAGAAAAGTAGTCCACAGGAAATGAAGCATGGACCGTATTAATTGAAAAAAGACTTAAAGAAAAAATAGAAAATATAAATTGAATAGAGGCATAAGTTGTAAAAATCCTCAAATAAAAGATTTAGTTCGAGTGCTTTCACTATATTAAGTGAGAATTTTAAACTTGCGTGTTTTAACGTATAGACTAAGAAAACTCTTGAGTAGTTTTGGCTGAGTCTTTGTCTTAAAAGTGAGATCTTAATTATGTTTGGGTTGCGAGTCTTGACATATCATAACTCTGAAATTTCTTGAGTTACTTGTTAACTTAGTGGCTATGTAAACCAAATGAACTCCATGAATTTTGAGTCGGGTATTGGATTAGTTGAGTCATTGCATTATTATGTTAGGAGTCTAGTTTAGTTTGTGTTATCATCTACACCTTTGCTCGAGACGTGCAAAGTCTTTAATTTGCGGGTATTTGATAAGTCAGTATTTATATATATTTAGTAGTTTATTTTAGTATATTTAAATATAGAAAGTCTCTAAAATAAATATTAATTATATTTATTGGTCATTTTCAGGTAAAATGGAGTGCGCGATTGAATTCGTGGCGGAAAATACTCAAAATGGAGTATTTACATGCAGTGATCGGATGTTGGAAAGTTTGCCTCAAGTAACGTGTTGCGCGGTGGGTAGAGTAGTGACCAGTCGCCATGTGGCAGCCCTCAATTGGATGAGCAGCTGTAAAGCATGCCACTTATTGGTTCTCAACCAATCACACGCTGCAACGTCAGCGGTCTCCATTTTCTCCTCCAATCAGGAACAAACATGTGAGCGAGCACAAACGCACTTCAGCAAAACCGAATTTAGTCACGCCTCCTCCGTTTGACGGTTTTTTTGTAGTTCGTCGAGTCGTGGTGTGGGCGATTTCGTCTCGAAGTTAGGGTTCGGGAACATCTTCGAACACATTCGCTGCCAATAGATGTTCCTCGGGATGCGCGTCAACACCGTCTCCCAGAATTTTGGCCGAGTCGTGCTATTTTCTTCCGCGCCTACGCGCGCCACATGTCGCTCACACTACGCTTAACAGCGTCATCACAGCCGGTCCAGACAATAGAAGAGCGCCACGTTAGCATCAACACGTCACAACACAACAAACCAACAAACTCTTCTCATTCAGCAGCTATTGACTTTCTCGGGATACGCACTAGCACAGTCGCCCAGTGCACGAACCGCAAATCGAACAAACCAGCTCTCTTCCTCATGTGACGTGTCTTCATGTGGTTGGCCACCAACTCATCATCACAACATTCCCAACCAATCAAGACGCGACATGTCAGGGCTCCAACACAAAATACACCAATGCGGTTTTATTAATTTAAACACTTACTACTATTGTTTGATTATCGACTTTCTTCGACGAAGATGTTCGGCTAATCAACTCTTTACCTAGGTTGGAGGGGAACAAGTCGAGATTATGGATCCATGACATATTATGTGATATCTTTTATTTTATTATTTAATTTATTTTAATTCTCATATTTCATTATTGTTGATTTTAAGGTATATGGTTCAGATATAGGGTATGTATGTGATCAGTGCATGCTTTTAGAGGGCGCAATTAGGTTATTTAGGATTAGTGTCCTCATACCCATATTATCGCGGTTAGTGTGTTACACCCGATTGGCGGATGTTTAAGGTTGTGCATTAATTAGAGAAGTAGTTAGTGGCGGACGTCCTGGCTATCGAGATTAGGGGAACGAGAAATTTATGGTAGATGTCGATTTTCTATAGCTAATCTAGGAGAATTTAAATTAATAAATTTTTGAGAAAGGTTAAATACAATGATAGCCATTGAATCTTGATCCTGATTTGTGGAACTGTATACTTAGGTGTTACTTAGGTATTTATTAATTTCTTTGAAAATGAATTTAGTTATTTTATTTATTTAGTTAATTTAGATTAGTTAAATTAAAATTTATTTTAAAACCCCCGATTTTTTTTTGTTGTTTTTAACTTAAGAAAAAGTACCAATCTCTGTGGGATCGATACTTTGCCATTATTCTACAAAATAGTTGGTTTAAGGACTTGATTTTCTTGACGCGTTCGACACGCGTCAAGTTTTGAATTAGTTGAACCTCCACAGGTATCACAATGCCCATTTAGGTTCTATAAAGTAAGATATAAACTTGAGTGATTTGGTTTTCTTGTTATTGATAGTAGTGAGGTGTTTCTTATGGATGAAGATGAACCTACTATTTATCAGGAGGATGTTTCTAGCCCTGTGGCAGATAAATGGCTCAGTTCTATGAATTCTGAGATGCAATCGATGTATGATGACCAAGTTTCAAACCCGGTTGATTTAGCTTAAAGTGATAAGACCATTAGATGTAAATGAGTTTTCAAGAAGAAAACTGACATTGATGGCAATGTGTATACTTATAAAGTACGACTAGTAGTAAAAGACTTCAAACAGACTCAAGGTGTTGATTATGATGGTACTTTTTCTCCTTTAACCATGCTTAAATCTATTAAAATTATAATTTCCATAACCGCATATTATGACTATGAGATATGGCAAATGGATGTCAAAATAGCTTTCCTAAATGGGAAGTTACTTAAGGACGTGTACATGATATAACCTGAAGGGACATCTTGACTGAAGGGACATCCTGAGAATTTTAGAAAGGTGTGCAAGCTTCAAAGATCAATTTATATATTAAAGCAAATTTCTCGGAGTTGGAATCTTCGTTTTGATGAAGCAATGAAGGAATTTGGTTTCATAAAAAATGAAGATGGGCCTTGTGATCACGTGTCGTGCGTGCGCAATCGAGTTACCACCCACAAGAGTGTAGTAGTGGAAAATACAAGGTCGAATCCACATGACTTAAGTTTTACTCCAAGTTAACTAAAAATGGGGGTTTTCAGAAAGTCCAATGAAATAATTAATTAAACTAGCACAAATAAAAAGTTTGCAAAATAATATCAATGAGAATAAATCACCTAAGTCTACAGTTCCATAAGCAAGAATCAAGATTCAACGACATTTAATGGTCCTCAATCATCCTAAAAAGTTATTAATTCAATTTCCCCAAGATTATATGAAAAATCGACGTCCTCCAAAAATTCATAATTCTCCTAATTTCGATAGTCAGGACGTCCACCACTAACTATTTTCCTAATTAATGTATAACCCTAGACATTCGTCAATCAGGTTTAACATACTAACCGCAATAATATGGATCTATGAGAGCACTAATCCTAAATAACCGAATCCATCTGCTCCCGATTTAACTTAGATTCAATTGTTGCACACTCAAGAATCGAAAGGGTTTGACGACAAACGAGTGAGTGGTTGTCACTTTATTGGTCCAAAATCACAATTACACGGATACCGAAGGTCCAAATAAATATAGATTGTCCACCTAAAAGCATGCACCGGCCATATACACACCTAGATCTAAATCATAATCATTAAAATCAACAACAATGAAATAAGAGAAATTAAATTAGACTAAATAATAAAATAAAAGATCTCACATAATATGCCATGAATCGATTATCCTTACTTGCTTCCCCTTCGACCTAGAAAAAAAAATTGATTAGCTGATCATCATCATCGAAAAAAGTCGATGCTAAAAAAAATATTAGTCGGTGTTCTCTTCAAAATAATAAAACCTAAGGGTGTGTTTGACAGCAAAGAGAATTTTCAATGAGAAAAAAGTATTTACTTCAGCAAATTTTCTGTAGAAATTTTTTTTAAAAGAATTTTCTCATTGCTGTTTGATTGCACGTGAATTTTTTTTTTTCGATTTTCTGCTGTTTGATAACTAATGTAATTTTTTTTTCATTTTTTTTCAAGTGTACAATTAATCAAGGTTACGCACCGAAATTGAATCGGCAACAACTATTAACTCGAGGTTGTATGTTCAACGAGTTACGACGTTGTACGTAATCGAGCAATAAAATCATCATCATTATATCCGCTGTTTTTTTTTCTATTCTTCAGTAGGCATCTAAGTAAATGCATGTAAACTTAATTAATGAGTGAATGATAGTAAATCAATTTTTATAAAACAAATACATACTAAAAAGTTGATAAAAACTGTAAAACTTAACAACAAGAAAGTAATGAATGTAGGTATGTAGAATGCACACGAGTGGAAGAGTGATTATTTTCTTGTAAATAATTATATAGAAACTCGAAAACGCTCGCTGTAAGTTTCTAGTTCTTCTGGAAAAAAAAAGTTTCCAGTTCACTAAATTTATAATTAACCAGTGTTGTTCAATGTTTAAGATTTTGAAGGTCTTTCGCTCTACTTTCTTATTAGGGAATACGCTTCCATGTTGTCTTTCAAAAATGACTTGCATGATGTAAATAACTTGAATTCCCAAGTTATCAAAATAAAAAAAGAAACGAAAGAAAGAATAGAAAAAAGGAATAGATAGACTAACCAAAACAAAGAGGAAATGATGTTAATGATTCATGAGATATGCAAATATTTTCAGACTCATCCACAAAAAAAATTAAAAGCACATATCGCAAAACCACTAAGACATGATAGATATATAGTTCATTTGTATGTGTCGGTGTGTGTGCATAGCCATGAGTGTCTCACCTTAAGCAAAGTGAAACTAATGCCATGTGAGCATGTTGGGCGCCCAACAACCTCTTTGAAGTTGATACCCTAATCGAACAACACAAATGTTGATACCCTTCACCAGATCACCACACAAACTCAACCAAAAAGCTTCGAATTCCCACCTTTACAACACCTAAATCTCAAGGCATTATCCATCGCCCCTAACAGTTCCATCGCCATGCAATGAAGCTGACAACGCATATCAAATCAAGGTATAATTAATAGGTGAAGAAACAAAGTATACGAGATCCAAACTAATGAAACGATACAACCATACAACTAACCGAACTAACAGTTTCATTTTTTTCTTCTTTAATAGGCGTAGAAACGAAAGTAATCACTCAAATTCCAAGCAATCTAAGCACTCAAACAACGAAATCTAAACCTAAGGATCTGCGTTTTCATCAACAAACACCAAACAGACAAGCCAAATCAACCAAAACACGCACAAATTGAGCAAAAACGGAACACGAGCAAGACATAGGGTTCGACCTTCAAATCGAGTATGATGAAACCGATTACGCAACTATACGAGTGAAGTCTTCGATTCGACCACTAGACACTCGTAGATCGAAAATTGGCGTCGCGAGTGCCGAAATCCGCTCTGCGCGAAAAACCTAAGAAATCTCGGATTGAATGCGCTTCTAGCGCTTCGAATACTAGATTTCAAACACGGCCGAGAAACTTCGATGTTTCGATCTTTGAAGATCAAAGATCGAAACATCTCCTTTCTCACACAATCAACAACAAACAACAACAACAACCTCATATTCGAATCACATATACACACCCCAACAGTCCCTAAATTGAAAATCAAATTGGAAACACTCACCTTCCAACGCCCGACAAGTCGAACCAATTCGAATCGTGAAGATGAAGAGAGGAAAGAGGAGAGAACGGAGAGATCGGAGACAGAGACGCTCGCAGAGACGAAAGAGGAGAGATCGGAGACAGAGACAATCGCAAAGCCGGAACGAATGAATTGATTAATAAACGATCGCAAAGACGGAGAGGAGTTGTTGGTGGAAGAGTTCTTGTAGAAGAAGAAGTCCAAGTTTCGATCAAAAAAGGATTCGTTACGTACCAAAAAATCTCGAATTTCCACGCCGAAACAAGAGAAAATAAACGAGGAAAAAAAGGAGGGTGGATTTTTTTTCTAGGCGGTTACAAAGTCTATCAAACACCCTGTAAAAACGATTTCTTAAAAAAAAAAATTATTTTCCGCAATTTTTTTCATTTTTTTTGTTATCAAACACACCCTAAGTTCCTAATATATAAAACTACTAAAAATTGGTCTCGGAAGGTGAGAGAAACTAATTTTAGGGGGTTGGGGAGGTGACTCGTGTGCCGAGGAGCATCGTAGGGCTACTTTTGGCTTGAAAATATGTGTCCGCCACGTGTCACAGCGCCATTGGTTCACTCCTACTGTCGTGATGACGTGGCGCATTTTGATTGGCAGAGAGAGCTCGTGATGACGCGCTGGTGTATTGTGTATCGCCACGTGTCGTCATCGGATTGGCTAAAGACCCATGTAATGATGCGCCGACGCGTTGATGTTGGTTTATTGGGCGCCACATGTCAGCTTTTGATTGGACAAAACAGCTGCCAATGAAAAGCTGGCGCGCCATGCGAACGTCCGCGACACGCAAAATGCGGAAGGGAAATCATACGAATTCGGTGAAAATTTGGGAGTTTGTGCGGATGCACATCCTTATGCAAATCAAAGAGCAGCTGAAAAGAGGAGAATATTTGCGGGCGTGACGTGGCCTGTGTGATGTAGACACTGCTGATTGGCGGAGCCGATTAGTTGACACTACGTGGCAGCCTATTATTGATGGAGTAGGTTGTGATGAATGCTTGCGTGACCTGCGAATTCCATGTATTAGCTACTGTGATGAAAACTGCTGACGTGGCAACTCCTGATTGGTTGAACTCTAACGTGGCAGCTCGCAATTGGTTGAAATATGATGTCCCCTATTAAATCGCCGACATCCGATCACTGTATGTAAATACTCCATTTTGAGTATTTTTCCGCTACGAATTCAACCGTGTACTCCGTTTCACCAAAAACGATCAATAAATATAATTAATATATAATTTAGATACTTTGCATATTTAAATATACCGAAATACGACAACAACAACAACAACAACAACAACATAGCCTCAGTCCCAAATTAACTGGGGTCGGCTACATGCATTAAATTTTTCCATTGTGCTCGATTAAGTGCAATTGATGGCAAGCTTTGCAAACCATTCAAATCCCTCTTAATTAATGCATCCCATGTTAACTTTGGTCTGCCTCTACCTCGTCGAATTTCTACAGTTTCTATTGAGTCAAGTTTTCTTGTTGGGGCATTTGTAGGTCGTCTTTGTAGGTGACCAAACCATCGCAACTGCCCTTCCCTAATCTTTGTATCAATAGGTGCTACTCCTACTTGTCTTTGAATTTATATATTTCTTATTCTATCTTTACGAGTTTTACCACATATCCACCTAAGCATCATCATTTCTGCTACGTTCACTTTATGTAATTGTTGTTGCTTTACCGCCCAACATTCACTTCCATAGAGCATAGCTTACCTAATTGCGGTCCTATAAAATTTTCCTTTTAACTTAGTAGGAACATGTCGATCACAAATCACCCCTGTTGCACTCCGTCATTTCTTCCATCCCGCTTGAATTCTATGTGTGACATCATTTTCAATGTTACCATCATTTTGTATGATTGATCCTAGGTATCTAAAGTGGTTTACCTTAGGAACTTCTACTTCCCCTAATTTTACCATTCTCGTCATCTCGATGTCTCAGTGCATGTTTCCTATTCACTTAAAACCCTAATCTCCGAGTTCTAATTTCCTATTCACTCCATCTTTAGTTTCATCTACTAAGACAATATCATCTGCAAATAACATACACCATGGTATATCATCTTGAATATGTCTAGTTAGTTCATCCATAACTAAAGTAAATAGATATGGGCTTAAAGCCGATCCTTGATGTAGTCCTATCGTAATGGGAAATTCTTTTGTAGCTCTTCCAAATGTCTTTATACTCGTTACGACTTCATCATACATATCCTTAATAGTGTCTATGTATCTAGCATGCACTTTTTTTCTTTCTAGAACCCACCAAAGAACATCTCTAGGGACCCTATCATATGTTTTTTCTAAATCTACGAATACCATATGAAGATCTTTTTTCTTTTCTCTATATTTTTTTAACAATCGTCTTACAAGGAAAATCGCCTCCATAGTTGACCTCCCAGGCATGAAACCAAATTGGTTCTCTGATATCGTGGTTTTTCTCCTTAGCCTATTGTCAATTATCCTCTCCCACAGTTTCATAGTGTGACTCATAAGTTTAATTCCCCGGTAGTTTGAGCAGCTTGAATGTCTCATTTGTTTTTGAAGATTGGCACAAGTGTGCTTCTTCTTCAATCCATTGGCATCCGTTTTGATTTTAAAATTTTATTGAAAAGTTTTGTTAACCAAGTCAATCCGATTTCTCCTAAGCATTTTCAAACCTCTATAGGTATTTCATCTGGGCCACATGCTTTCCCTATTTTCATTCTTTTTAATGCCTTTTTAACTTCTATAATTTTAATATTGCGTGTATAGTTTACATTTCTTTCTTGGTGTTGGTTTTCATCTATTATAGTATCAACTTGGCCATCATTAAATAAACTATCGAAGTAACTTCTCCGTGTCTCCTTAATATCCTCCTCGCACGTTAAAACATTTTGATTTTCGCCCTTAATACATCTTACATGACTTAAGTCTTGTTTCTTTTTATCTCTTAATTTGGTTAGCGTATATATATATATTTTTCGCCATCTTTATTACCTAACCTTGTATATAAATCTTCCATGAAATTTATTTTAGCTTGACTAACTACTTTTTTAGCTTGTTTTCTAGCTTCTCTATATTGATTGTACGCATCTTCATCTTGACACTTAGGTATTTTCCTATACATCTCTCTTTTAGTCTTAATTGCTCGTTGGACATCCTCGTTCCACCCCATGTTTCTTCTTTGGAGGTCCCAAGCCCTTAGATATACCTAATATGTTTGATCTCACCCTCCTTATGCAACTACTCATTTCTAGCCACATTGTATTAGCATCTAAGTCAAGATTCCAAACATTTTCCTTTAGTAGTTTTTCTCTTAACTCTACTTGTTTACTATGTTTTAGGTTCCACCACTTTATTCTAGGGTCGCTAACTCTTTTATTCATATTATTTCGTTGTGTTAGCTTAATATCAAGTACTACTAACTTGTGTTGGGTAGTAAGTGGTTCACCAGGTATTACTTTGCAGTCTCTACATAGTTTTTTTTATCTATTTTTCTTGTTAAAAGAAAATTTATTTGACTCTTGTTATGACCACTACTAAAAGTAATTATATGCGACTCCCTCTTCCTAAAACTAGTATTTTCTAAGACAAGATCATATGCTGAAACAAATTCTAAAATTGATTCTCCTTCTTCATTTCTATTACAGTAACCAAAACCTCCATGAACTCTCTCAAACCCATCGTTACTTACCCCGACATGCCCATTTAAATCTCCTCCGATAAAAACCTTTTCATCTAATGGTATACTCTGCATAAATCCATCCATATCATCCCAAAACTTGGGTTTGATGATCTCGCTTAATCCTACTTGTGGTGCATATGCGCTAAGTATGTTAATTTTGTCGTCTCCAATAATTAATTTAACTAGAATCAATCTATCCCCCATTCTTTTAACCTCTACGACCTTATCCTTATAATCATTATCCACCACAATTCCTACTCCATTGCATTTTTTATCTATCCCAGTGTACCACAATTTAAACCATGTGCTTCCTATTTCTCTACTTTTTCTCCTACTCATTTTGTCTCTTGGAGGCAAGCAATATTGACTCTCATTCTAATCATGGTATCTACTAGTTCTATTGACTTCCCCGTAAGTGTTCCTTAAATATACTGAAATAAACTACTAAATATATATAAATACTGACTTATCACCTTGTGTATACAAGAAGGTTAGTGGGAGCTTTGTTGTTCTCCTGGTACTGTATGTTGATGATATATTACTAATTGGAAATGACATCCCAACATTGCAGAGTGTCAAGTCTTGGTTAGGGAAGTGTTTCTTAATGAAGGACTTAGGAGATACAACCTACATCCTTGGGATTAAGATCTATAGGATATATCTAAAAAGCTGATCGATCTAAGTTAGAGTGCTTACATAGACGAGGTACTGAATAGGCTCAGTATGCAAGACTCTAAAAAAGGGTCGTTGCCAATGTCTCATGGTATAAGTCTCAGCAAGACTCAATGTACAAAGACTAATGATGAGCGTGAGCGCATGAATATGACTCCATATGCATACACTATTTGATCTATCATGTATGCCATGTTATGCACCTGACCTGATGTATCATATGCTTTAAGCGTAATACGCCGATATCAGTCTGATCCCAGTAATAGTAAATGGATAGCAGTAAAGAACATTCTGAAGTACTTGAGAATAACTAAAGAAGTGTTCTTGGTCTATGAAAGTTTGGAATATGAACTTGTTATAAATGGTTACACAGATGCAAGTTTTCAAACTGATATAGATGACTTCAGATCACAGTTTGGATATTTGTTTACTTTGAATGGAGGCGCAGTGAGCTGGAAAAGTTTGAAACAAGAAATTATGGCAGATTCTACAACAAAGTGAGTATATTATAGCGTCCGATGCTGCTAAGGAGGTAGTTTGGATAAAAAATCTCATCTATGTACTTGGTGTGGTTCATAGTATAGCTAACCCCGTTTACTTGTATTGTGACAATAACGAGGCAATAACATAGGCCAAGGAACTAAGATCGCACCATCGATCCAAATATATACTTAAACATTTTCATTTCATTCGAGAAATCATTGAGAGTGGATACGTGAAGATTTGTAGAGTTCCTACAAAAGACAATGTTGCAAATCCTTTGATGAAGGCTCTTCCACAAGCGAAACATGATGGTCATCTTAGGTCATTAGGTATTAGATGCATGAATGATTGGCCCAAGTACATGTGGGAGATGTTGGGGCATCTGGTCAAGGTCAATCTACAAACATTATTTTTCTTATAATCTTAGTTAATAAAATTGAGGTTTTCATTTGATATTTATTATAAGTGATTGCATGTTAACCTTATAGTAAGATCCATTGGTATTTGTTGAAATATCATAAATTTTCCTAGTCGATCATTATACTGGGAACTATAATGAATTAAGGCTAATGTGAATCTTGATTGATGGTCATGTGATGATCACGTGCATAGGGATACAAATCGAGATCTTGAGTACTTTTTAGGGAACAAGGTAATGGACGACCCGCTATGAAAACGCCACATGGATTAAGTTACAGGTGTCACTCATGATAGGTATATCATTTAGTCATTCGACTTGAGATTGCCATAGACTTCAATATTAGGTGTATGGTAATTTGACACAATCAAGCGTTGTCTTTAACCATATGACTATAAAGATTGTGATTGGTTACCATGTGAATAATATGTGAAGGTATGTAATTGAGATATAATTTTTCACTATCATATAAAGAGAGATATCAGTGGATCCCTCGATATGATAGGCTGATAATGGACAAGTCCATATGAATTGATATGATCAATGCCACTTGGATGTTTTCACTTTACTTAAAGATCGAGACTAGTACGATTGAACATTAAGAGTGACTTTCCATGCCTTCTGTTTAGTCAAAGGATATCGCATGACAAAAGGATATGATATATGTTATTCATTAAGTTGTATCGATTTTGATATTCATGCTATTTGAGTAGTCATAATGTCTTGCTAGAGACCGCTTATGACTTGTGTACCAAAATAGTTTTGGTTCATTGCCAACGTCGCATGAATCTGTTGGGTCGCACACAAAGAATGACTTTACATATTTTCAATTGGTCCAGAATAATAAGTTTTATATGATAACTTATTAATATGGGCATATGTGTAATTTGCTTAAATTGCCTAAATACAATAGTTGTAATACGAATATGATTTTGAGTGAGAGCTTATCTACACATATAAATAAAAGGTGAAACCTCAAAACGAGAATAGATTTTTGTTTTTTGCAAATTTCGAGTTCTTTGGATTTTAGGAGAGAAAGAAAAACATTTTCAATATCTTTTAGGGGCTAGCACTCCAAATTGTGGTCACCATTTGTGTGTGAATTTTTGATAGAGGACGTGAACTTGAACATCTTGGAGATCGAACAATCACAAAAGAAAATCATGGATTAAGGTAAGGTTTACTTTTTAGATCTAGTTTAATGGAATATATTGTTGGGGCATGTGCCCTAGGTCAATCCATTAACTGTCTTTATGAATACTTTTAGTTAATAAAATAAAGGATTTCATTTGTTGTTTATTATAATTAATTTGCATGTTTACATTATAATAAGATCTATGAGTATTTACATAAATATCCTAAATGTCCTTAGTTGATCATTATACCGGGAACTATAATGAATTAAGACTAGTGTGAGTCTTGATTGATGATCATATGATGATTATACGTATAGGGATACAAATCAAGATCATGAGTACTTGTTAAGGAACAAAGTACTGGACCGACCCGCTATGAGAACATCACATGGATTAAGTCATGGTTGTTTCTCATGATAGATATATTTTTCGGTCCTCTGACTTGAGATTGCCAGAGACTTCAACATTAGGAACACATTAATTTGACACGATCAAACATTGTCTTTAACCGGACGATTATAAAGGTTGTGATTGGTTACTGTGTGAGCAATGTGATGAAGTTGTGTAATCTAGATAGAATTTGTCCCTCTCATATAAAGAGAGATATCTAGTGGATCCTCGATGTGTTAGATCCTGTTAAAAGGCCTAGTCTAAGTGAATCGATATTGATCAATGTCACTTGGATGTTTTCAGTCTACCTAGAGATCGAGACTAGTACGATTGAACATGTTGGATGAAAATTCCATGCCTTATGTTTGATCAAAAGGATATCGTGTGACAAAATGATGTTATATACACTATTGATTAGGTTGTATCGGTTTGATATTCGTACAACTTGGGTAGTCATAATGTCTTGCTAGAGACTGCTTATGACTTGTATACCAAAATGTGTTTTGGTACACTGCCAACGTTGTATGAGCCTATTGGGTCGCACACTAAGAATGGTTTTGCGAGATTTTAAGATTATTCAGAAAAATGAATTTTATGTGATAATATTCATGACGGAAACGTCCTTGTGGTGTATTACACTTATACTTCTTTAAGTAAGGGTATATTTGTAATTTACTTAACCATATATATACAAGGGTTGTATAAATAGACGCTTTAAGTTACAATACACGGACGAAAGATCAAAAGGCCGAAACTCTATTTTCGTTTTAGAAACGACTTAGGGTTTTTGGTATGCTCTGGATCGTTTTGGAGAGAAACAAAAGGTTTGGTATTCTCTCGAAGCTAGCACTTCGAATCTCGGCCGCCGTTAGTGTGTGGACTGCAGATAGAGGGCGTTCGTTGTTGGCAGCGCCTTAGAGATCGATTAACCTTCAGAAAGGTATATTGCGATTGAGGTATGATTAAGTTTTTCATGGTTTAAACGTTTTTAATGGAATTAGATTCGGATCCTGTTGGGGTTTTTGTCAAAACTGTTTTGTAATCTCCGCTGTGTATGAACCCCAAAAACCCAACAGTGGTATCAGAGCCTTCGAGTTCGATTCCCTTAAATTCATTGCATGTTTTCTTCTGATATATACATGATATATGATTGAAAGCATGTTAATAGTTTATGTATATGTGATATACATAAGTTGTCTTTGAGATTTATTATCATGTTTTGTGTATATGATACACATATTCGTGATTTAATTAAAATCAGTTTCGTACATGCTAGTAACCATGTTAGGTTAATTCAAATAATTTTAATGAATTAAATTTCCTGTTCTATGATCCATGACACCATTAGGTTCGATTGGGATATTAGTTCATGATTCAATTACATGTTTGTGATTATTTGGATGAAGATCGAAATTGCAAATAATTAACTTTCGAAATTATTTATTTATAAATAATTAATTTTTGAAATTATTTATTTATCTTGTTATATCTATTTTGTTATGAAGTTTCTATTTGATAAAGATAGATAACAAATTAGAATATGAGATAAATATCAAGAATCTTGTTATTGGTGATATACTAGGATTTAAATATCTTAAATCCAAAATAATTAATTAATTTTCGAAATTAATTATTTATCTTGTTATATCTATTTTGTTATGAAGTTTCTATTTGATAAAGAAAGATAACAAATTAGAATATGAGATAAATATCAAGAATCTTGTTATTGGTGATATACTAGGATTCAAATATCTTAAATCCAAAATAAATAATTAATTTTCGAAATTAATTATTTATCTTGTTATATCTATTTTGTTATGAAGTTTCTATTTGATAAAGATAGATAACAAATTAGAATAAGAGATAAATATCAAGAATCTTGTTATTGGTGATATACTAGGATTCAAATATCTTAAATCCAAAATAAATAATTAATTTTCGAAATTAATTATTTATCTTATTATATCTATTTTGTTATGAAGTTTCTATTTGATAAAGATAGATAACAAATTAGAATTGGAGATAAATATCAAGAATCTTGTTATTGGTGATATACTAGGATTCAAATATCTTAAATCCTAATTGGATTAGGATAAGATGATTAGTTAGATGTGGGCCCGAGTTAATTAAAATGTTTTAATTTACTTAATTTTGGATAAATTAAGGGGTTAATTTATGATAATAAAATCAGCGAAAATTATGATTTTCTATAGCGAATTTTAATTTTCGGAATTGAGATTCGTCTTCTAAAAAAAAAAAAAAATCTCCAAATTGTTTCGTGATTGAACAAATCAATAAAATATATGATATTTCATTGTTTACATAAAATCACTAAAACTGAATAAAATCCCTCTATTAAATTTTAAGTCTCGTGCCATCCATTTTAAACACTTGTCAAGGCCTCGATCACACTAATATAGTTTCAGCCATAGTTGGGTGTATTGTGCTATCTTTGTGAGACAAGTTGGGTAAGAGTTACCTTAATGTTTAAAATGGTCCGACTTAATAAAGCCATCAAAATAGTTTTGAGCTTTAGGCAAATGATGAGATAAAAAACATGATAAGACATAAGATGTCCCATATCTCATAAAGGGATCTAAAAATTACATAAGATGTAATTGGTAACTGTTACCTACCTAAATAATCTAGTTGTGTTTCATGCCATAGCATCACAGAATTAGGTGAAATATGGATTTTAGTCCCCTAAATAAACAAGTGACGTTTTAGGAGGGTTGTTAATTTAGTGGGAGTCTATTCCTCTATACTAAAATAAACTTTGCATAATCTTTATTGTAGATCAATGGCCTCTTCAAGTAACAATAATCCCCCGTCACTGCGATCCATCCTTGAGAAGGATAAGCTATACTGGGACTATCTTTCTGATCGGTTCGAAACTTGAGAATTGTTCTTAAGCATGAA
Organism: Stephania yunnanensis; assembly: GCA_039657365.1. NCBI lineage: Eukaryota > Viridiplantae > Streptophyta > Magnoliopsida > Ranunculales > Menispermaceae > Stephania > Stephania yunnanensis. The sequence goes on from CM077585.1 coordinate 9,720,013, forward strand.
CGCAAGTTGTATGTCCTGGATGCTCCAATCCCTGAGGAGCCACCAGCCAATGCTACGAAAGCTGTGAAGGACGCGCATAATAAGCATGTCAACGATTCTACTGATAACTTCATAAGGACATGGAACTAATGGAAGCCTACGACATGGCTATAATGCTGAAGGAAATGTTCCAACAACAAGCTAGGCAATACATTCTTGCAAGATGACTGAGGGTGCGTCAGTTAGTCCTCATGTTCTGAAGATGAAGGGCTATGTTGACCAGCTTGATAGACTCGGATTCCCCATAAGCCAAGAGTTGGCTATGAATTTGATCTTGAATTCATTACCAGAGAGTTACTCACAATTTGTGATGAATTACAATATGAATAATATGGAGAAATCAATTTCAGAGTTGCATTTGATGCTCAAAAGCTGAACAAAATATCAAGAAACCTCAGTAATATGTTGATGGTCTAAAAGGAAAGAAAATGAAGAAGAAAGGCAAAAGCAAGGCTAAAGTTGCCAAGGTCATTGCCGCACTGCCGCAAAGCCTATGGAACAAGTCAAGACCCTACTGCTTCTCGCTTCAAAACACCCAAAAGAAAAGGAAGAAAATTGTCATTTCGTAATCAAACCTATCTTTTGCATTGTCGTCTCGGACACATAAACAAGAAACGCATAACGAAGCTCCATAAAGATGGGCTTCTAGATTCATTTGATTTAGAAACATATGAAACATGCGTATCTTGTTTACAAGGCAAGATGACTAAAAGTCCCTTTATTTGGACACAAGTGAAAGGGCAAGTGATTTATTGGGTCTAATACATACCGATGTATGCGGTCCTATAAATACAATGACTAGAGGAGGTTATCGATTACTTCATTACATTTACCGATGATTTCAAAGAGATATGGTTATGTATGTCTTATGAAACATAAAGTGAATCATTTGAGATGTTTCGAACGTTTCAAAATGAAGTGCGAATCAACTTGGTAAAACTATCAAAACACTTCGATTAGATCGAGGTGGTGAATATTTAAGCCAAGAATTTGATGATCATCTTAGAAATTGTGGGATTGTCTCCCAATTGACTCCACCAGCAACTCCACAATGGAATGGAGTTTTTGAAAGGAGAAATCAAACCTTATTAGATATGGTTCGATCTATGACGAGTCATGCAGATCTTCCATTATCCTTTTGGGGTTATGCATTACAAACTGCAGCTTTCACTCTAAATCGAGTTCCTTCTAAAGCGGTTGATAAAACACCATATGAGATATGGTACGGGAAGAGACCTAGTTTGTCTTTCCTTAAGATTTGGGGTTGTGAGGCTTACGTAAAATGACAAGTCTCAAAAAAACTAGCACCTAAATCTGACAAGTGCTTATTTGTGGGGTATCCTAAGGAAACAAAAGGATATTACTTTTATAATCCCGCTGAGAACAAAGTGTTTGTTGTTCGGTATGGTGCCTTTATGGAAAAATAGTTTATTTCAAAAGACACTAGTGGGAGAGAAATAAATCTTGAAGAAGTTCAAGAATCACAGGTAAACACTGAACCGCTATTGGAAGTTCAACAATGTTTCGAACCAGTTGAACCTCCGCGAGTGACACAAGGCCCACGTAAATCTAGTAGGGTAAGACATGAGCCAGAGAGATTCGGATTTCTCATTACTGATAGTCGTGATGTGTTGCTTATAGACCAAAATGAGCCCACCACTTATCAAGAGGCTATGTCTGGACCAGACTCAGATAAATGGCTAAGTGCCATGAACTCTGAGATGCAATCCATGTATGATAACCAAGTTTGGAACTTGGTTGATTTACCTGAAGGTGGTAAGACCATTGGATGTAAATGAGTTTTCAAGAAGAAAACTGACATGGATGGCAAAGTGCATACTTTTAAAGCAAGACTTGTAGCAAAAGGTTTCAGCGGACTCGAGGTGTTGATTATGATGAAACTTTTTCGCCAGTAGCCATGCTTAAATCCATAAGAATTTTAATTGCCATTGTTGCATATTATGACTATGAAATATGGCAAATGGATGTAAAAACAACATTTCTTAATGGAAAGCTACTTGAGGACGTGTATATGACACAACCTGAAGGTTTTGTACATCCTGAGAATTCTAGGAAGGTATGCAAGCTTCAAAGATCCATTTATGAATTAAAGCAAGCTTCTCGGAGTTGGAATCTTCGTTTTGATGAAGCAATCAAGGATTTTTGTTTTATTAAGAACGAAGACGAGCCTTGTGTATACAAGAAGGTCAATGGGAGTGTAGTTATTTTTCTGGTACTGTATGTTGATGATATATTACTCATTGGAAATGACATCCCAACATTGCAGAGTGTCAAGTCTTGGTTAGGGAAGTGTTTCTCAATGAAAGACTTAGGAGATGCAACCTATATCCTAGGGATAAGGATCTATAGGGATAGATCTAAGGGGCAAATCGGTCTAAGTTAGAGTGCTTACATAGACAAGGTGTTGAATAGGTTCAGTTTGCAAGACTCTAAAAGAGGATTGTTGCCAATGTCTCATGGCATAAGTCTCAGCAAGAATCAATGTCCTAGGACAAATGATGAGCGAGATCGCATGAATAAGATTCCATATGCATCAGCTATTGGATCTATCATGTATGCCATGCTATGCACTCGACCTGATGTATCATATGCTTTGAGCACTATAAGCAGATATCAGTCAGATCCTGGTGAGAGTCACTGGATAGCAGTAAATAACATCCTTAAGTACTTAAGAAGGACTAAGGAAGTGTTCTTGGTCTATGGAGGTTTTGAAAATGATCTAGTTGTAAATGGTTACACAGATGCAAGTTTTCAAACTGATATAGATGATTTTAGATCGCAGTCTGGATATGTGTTTACTTTGAATGGGGGTGCAAAGTAAGCTAGAAAAGTTCGAAGCAAGAGATCGTGGCAGATTCTACAACAGAAGCTGAGTATATTGCGGCGTCCGATGCGGCAAAAGGAGGCGGTTTGGATCAAAAGTTCATTTCTGAACTAGGTGTGGTTCCAAGTATTGCTAACCCTGTTTGTTTGTATTGTGACAATAACGGGGCAATAGCACGAGCCAAGGAACCTATATCACACCACAGATCCAAACATATACTCAAAGCGTTTTCATCTCATCGAGAGAAATTATTGAGAGGGGAGACGTAAAGATTTGCAGAGTACCTACTGAAGACAACGTTGCGGATCCATTGATAAAAGCTCTTCCACAAGCAAAACATAATGATCATGTTAGATCATTAGGCATTAGATGCATGTATGAGTGGCCCTAGTGCAAGTGGGAGATGTTGGGGCATGTGCCCTAGGTCAATCCATTAACTATCTTTATGAATACTTTTAGTTAATAAAATAGAGGATTTCATTTGCTGTTTATTATAATTAATTTGCATGTTTACATTATAATAAGATCCATGGGTATTTACATAAATATCCTAAATGTCCTTAGTCGATCATTATACTGGGAACTATAATGAATTAAGACTAGTGTGAGTCTTGATTGATGATCATACGATGATTATACGTATAGGGATACAAATCAAGATCATGAGTACTTGTTAGGGAACAAAGTACTGGACCGACCCGCTATGAGAACATCACATGGATTAAGTCATAGTTGTTTCTCATGATAGGTATATTTTTCGGTCCTCTGACTTGAGATTGCCAGAGACTTCAACATTAGGAACACATTAATTTGACACGATCAAACATTGTCTTTAACCAGGACGATTATAAAGGTTGTGATTGGTTACTGTGTGAGCAATGTGATGAAGTTGTGTAATCGAGATAGAATTTGTCCCTCTCATATAAAGAAAGATATCTAGTGGATCCCTCGATGTGTTAGACTGTTAAAAGGCCTAGTCTAAGTGAATTGATATTGATCAATGTCACTTGGATGTTTTCAGTCTACCTAGAGATCAAGACTAGTACGATTGAACATGTTGGATGACAATTCCATGCCTTATGTTTGATCAAAAGGATATCGTGTGACAAAAGGATGTTATATACACTATTGATTAGGTTGTATCGATTTGATATTCGTACAACTTGGGTAGTCATAATGTCTTGCTTGAGATTGCTTATGACTTGTATACCAAAATGTGTTTTGGTACACTGCCAACGTTGTATGAGCCTATTGGGTCGCACACTAAGAATGGTTTTGCGAGATTTTAAGATGATTCAGAAAAATGAATTTTATGTGATAAAATTCATGACGGAAACGTCCTTGTGGTGTATTACACTTATACTTCTTTAAGTAAGGGTATATTTGTAATTTACTTAACCATATATATACAAGGGTTGTATAAATAGACGCTTTAAGTTACAATACACGGACGAAAGATAAAAAGGCCGAAACTCTATTTTCGTTTTAGAAACGACTTAGGGTTTTTGGTATGCTCTGGATAGTTTTGGAGAGAAACAAAAGGTTTGGTATTCTCTCGAAGCTAGCACTTCGAATCTCTACGCGCCGTTCGTGTGTGGATTTGATAGAGAGGCGTTCGTCATTGGCAGCGCCTTAGAGATCGATTAACCTTCAGAAAGGTATATTGCGATTGAGGTATGATTAAGTTTTTCATGGTTTAAACGTTTTTAATGGAATTAGATTCGGATCCTGTTGGGTTTTTTGTCAAAACTGTTTTGTAATCTCCGCTGCGTGTGAACCCCAAAAATCCAACATATATTTTGATCTTGTTGAGGTTGTTAAAAAATTGTTTAGAATTCTTCCATTGTGTATGAACCTCAAAAACCGAACATTACTTTATTAGTATATCTAGACTTATATATAGGGTTATTTTAGTGATAAATGAGCTCTAATTAATGGTGTTATTAAATTTTCAAGTAAATAAGGCATAAAGGAAGAAAATGAGCAAAAACGAGAAGAAACGAAGCAAAAACCCACAAAAGCATGGTTGTCACTGTGACTATACATAGTGGCGTTGTGGAGTTCTAAGGAACGGTGTGGGAAGGAAAGGCACGTCGTGGGGGAGCAAAGCAAGTGGAGAAAGTGAGTTTGGAGGTTTGGCGCGATAGCGGCGTTATGAAACACAAGGGATTACATCGGATGACATGGTGACAATGCCAAGGTCACAGGATCTTAAAAAATGCATATAAAACTTGATATGGTGGTGGCACCATGGATTAGCACACACGACGCTGGGGGATAAGTGACAGCGCCAGACTTGAGAAAAATAGAAAGTTAGAGTTTTATTCCAACTTAAATTGTAAAGTAGAGTTTCTAATTGTCATTTGGAAGTATAAATAGGTATTAGGACATGGTAAAACACCCACATATCAACTAGTAACCATAATTAGAGTAGTTTAGCATAGGTTTACTTTAGTTTTGAGTATTAAAGAGTTTTGTGTGGAGAAAATATTGAAGACTCCACTTTTGCAATTCAAGTTTGGTTTCATAGATTTCATTGAAGGTAATATATTTATATTCATATTGATTTGCAATAATTTCAGTTATGAATTGTAATAGGTGCGTTTCAATGAAGTGTGAGTGGTCTATTGATATTAAGGATAAATGGATCCTATGATATGAATGTTATGCTATGAACATGAGTAAAAACTGATTATAAAAATGCAATTGTTAGAATTACTATTGATTCTGAATGTAATGTTTAGACATCTTGATCACGTTTTTATTGATATTAGGTTTTAGAAGTTATCATGGTCATTGAAACTTTAATCTAGATATGAACGATAAAATAGTAAAATACACAACATTGAGTGATAGTTGTTAATTAGGGAGCCATGAATAGTAAACTTAGTTGGTTATCAATCCAAAGATTTGGGACTTTAAAGGAACGTGGAGCTTTTGTTATTCACAACGATAGGTGGAGTTTTAGTTTGCACATTACAATCTTTTGCATCACGATAGTGGGTTAAAGTGGATTTGAAGGAAATCTGTCTATTTTAATTAGGCATTGCACATAAGATATGAAGATGTAAAAGTGGTTGAAAAACATAGTATTCAATTACCCAAGTGAAGTAACAAACTGAGATATCCTTAATATTAGAGTTAAAATAAAGTTTACGTTATTTTGTTAGATAGATTAGGTTAGTATAAAACCATTAAAAATCAGATTTCCTTAGCAATAGTCCAAAGTTAAATCGTAATTAACTAGTGCAAAAACATTTTCATAAGGACGATATTCATGATCCACGTAAGTTGATTACACTATTACTACAAGCGAGTCATTGTAGTTGCGCCATGTGTCATGTAGTCGTAGTAGTCATTGTACATTTTTGTTAAAAAGTGTCATGATATTTGTTGCTAGAACAAAGAAAACGAAGACTTTGTGGCTATCGCTATGAAGGAATATGGCAACCGTGAAAGTCATGGAACATCTCTGCTAAGAGTTTAGTCTTCACTAACATAAAGAAAATTGAGGTGATTGATTTGGTGATCGTTACTAAAGATATTAATGCAACATTCAAGTTGCAATGGACAAGTTGAGAAATGGTATGGACAAGGTCGAAGAATTGCTTGTGAGCATTCTCGTATCTAGATCCACGAGCGTACCATTCTCCTTGAGGATGAAAGTTCTTAAAATTGGGAATGTTTTAATGACCCTAAAACTCAAAATAACCAAATCAGGGGTTGTTTGGTAATTTAATAAATTTTATTTGTGTTTGGTGTGATTAATGCGTGTATTATAATTTTTATTGGAGATTTGTGAAACTACATAATTTAAGGTGATTTTCTAAATCGAAAATTGAATAAGATTTATGGTTATTAAGTCATAATTAAAAATAGTTAATTAGATTGTCTTCGGGGAGCACAAATACCGAGGCACATCAAATGGTAGAGAGGTATGCTCTAACGAAACCCTACATATAAAAACATAAGTTATAACCCTAACATTCATTAAGTCGAAACACAAAATACAACAGAGGAGAGTGTATGAACGTTCAAGGAGGTGATTTTGATTGGATTTGGTAATCAACACATGCTTAAGGGAGAAATTCACTCTCGCCTTCTTTGCAAGCTTTATTTTACTCTTTAATGGTGAAAATATTTATATAGGAGACAATCGAAGGCTCTGACAAGTCTAAAAACCCTAAAAAGAGAAACAACATTGAAGCGACGCCATCGAAGGAGTCACTACTGCCGCCAGAGAGGGAGTGGCGACGGGTTACCACCATAATCACATGAGAGGGGGCGACAAGTCACGACCACCATTACTTCTAGCTAGCCTCGGTAAGAGTGCCTAACACCGGTGGCGCTAAGATGACCTTGGTCCGATGGTGGGGGACCATCAGCTCCCTCCAGTGCTTTGGTGCCTTAGGTAGCCCGAGCACTGGATAGACGCATATGGATGCCTCTATCTAGTGTTTTACCAAAGGCCATATTGGCCCCTAGAACCCAACAAGGGCAAGACCATCCCCTAGATTGTTAATAGGGGCCATTTCGATCTTGAAACTTATAAAATTAGATAAAACAAAACAAAACAAAAAATAAAATAAATAATAAAAAACACAATAAAATAAAAATGAGCCCTTTCAACTTCGACCATTTGACGGGGGCGCTTTCCCGTGCCTCCGAGGGAAAAAATATAAGCAGGCCACACCCTTTGACTCTTGCATTAGGAAATGGTGGACCCGCGAGACTCACATTGGTGGCCCATAAGGCAGTTATTTTGTAAATAAATTAACAAAATCAAATGTACTTGCATGTTAATGTGACGTGTATTGATTGTCTAAATTCACAGAACGGTTCACATAAAGCCCCGAGTGCACAAGGACCGAGAGTGGATATCGCGTCGAGTTGAGGTAAGTGGGGACCTTGCTTACCAAGGAAGCAGCTAAATGGACCCCAATTTTTCCTAAACATACCTCTTTGCTCAAGCATACCCCGATTTTGCTAAAAGTGCCTTGCCTTTATTTTCATAAATTCCAAAAATACGCTTGCTTACCCTATGACCCCCACCTTCACTATTATCCCACAATCCTCTTTATTTCTCAGTTATTTGCCATTTTAAAATAATTATACTAGGTCGAAATTGGCAAAGGAGTTTTTTTTTTGTCAAGCAAGGTCGGATCTAGTCTCGTCGGTGCCCTAGAAGTGAGAAAGTGTCACCTACGAGTTTCAGTCCTACATGGACAAGACCTCTAAAGAGCTATTGGTCGGCTTACACTGAGACATCTTTAGAGGTGTCAGATAACTCCTATCGAGACATTTTTGTTGGTGCATGCGCCTTAGGTCAATCTTATGAACATTGTTTTTAATATTATTTTGGTTAAAAAATGGAGGATTACATTTGTTGTTCAGTATTATAATTGCTTTGCATGTTTACATTATAATAAATCCATGGATGTTTACTGAAATATCATAAATGTCCCTAGTTAATCATTATACATGGAACTATAATGAATTAATACTAGTGTGAGTCTTTATTGATAGTTATATGATGATCATACATATGAGGATATGAATCAAGATCATAAGTGCATGTTATGAAAAATAGTACTAGATCGACCCGCCATGAGAACAACACATAAATTAAGTCATAGGTGTTACTCATGATAGGTATATCATTTAGCCCTTTGACTTGAGATTACCATAGACTTCAATATTAGGAGCATGGTAATTTGACAAATCAAACATTGTCTTTAACCGAACGATTATAAAGATTATGATTCGTTACCATGTGAATAACATGTGAAGGTATGTAATTAAGATATAATTTGTCCCTCTCTTGTAGAGAGGGATATCAGTGTATCCCTTGATATGATAGACTAATAATGGCCAAGTCCATGGCCAAGTCCATGTGAATTGATATGATCAATGTCAATTAGATGTTTTCAGTTTAAAGATCAAGACTACTACGATTAAACATCAAAGGTAGATTTTTCGTGCCTTATACTTGATAAAAAAGATATCGTATGACAAAAGGATATAATATACATCATTGATTATGTTGTATTGATTTTGATCTTCGTGCAACATGGGTAGTCATAATGCCTTCCTAGAGACTGCTTAAGACTTATGTACCAAAATGATTTTTAGTTCACTGCCAATGTTGCATGAACATGTTGGGTCGCACACACGAATAATGATTTTGTGAGATTTTAAATGACTCAGAAAAATGAAATTTATATGATAAAATATATAACATAAAATGGTCCAAATGATGTAACATATTAATACCTCTTTAAGTAGGACTATAATGGTAATTCACTTAGCCAAATTTATACAAAGGTTATTAAGTGAATTAATATAATCGATGAAATTAGGGTTGAAACCTAATTTTTCATTTTGTCAGAAGATGAGTTAGGTTTTTCAGACATTATAGAGTTTTAGGGAGAACATGAAATTGTTTGTGTTCTATCTTGAGCTAGCACTCGGAATCTCAATTGCCATTCGTATGTGGATTTCTAATAGAGGAAGTTTATTTCTAGTCGCGTCTTACATATCGATCTAATTAGAGAAGTAAACTTGTGATTAAGGTACGATTTAGTTTCAATAAACCAGTTTAATGTAACTTGTATTCGATCCAATTGGGGTTTGAAAATAAAATCTGAAAACTTCTCTACATTTTGAACCCCAAAACATAATAGTTGTATGAGAGCCTTAAGGTTCGGTTCCATTAAATCCAATGCGAATTCGTGCTCAGTGCTGTGCTGATGCCTAGCTTTCGGGTGATACGACATTGGTCGAGAATGAAAATAGGCTAAGTGATCTCTAAGTGACGACATAATTTTAGATGTCGATTCGAAACAAAACTATTTTGCCCAGTTCCTTATGGGTAGACCTATAGTGCTAGTAAGTTATTCATAATTAAAATTATTCGTAGGTTAACATGATTAATTTGATGTCATTCTGGTGTTAAATACATAGTTCGTATTTTCACTTGATAATCATGTGTGTCTTTATGGTAGAATTCTTGTTTAGGTTAATATGATTATGGTATTGAACACATAAGAGGGCCGCTATGGGCACCCTACCAATTCATGAAGGCACCCAGTTGTTGAGGGCACAAAGTCATTTACCTAGGGCACCCAAAATTGAGGCTCGAAATCCCCAAAATGGTACCTCATTCAAAACAGAGGCAGCCCACCACCCCACTACCCCACCACCGTCCTCTTCAACGAGCCATACTCTCTCGAACCCACATTTTCTCAGTTATTTCGATTTGTCTTCGTTCCTCTCCGTCTCTCTCTCTGTTGTAGGTAGAATTTCGAGTTTGGAGGCTCTGTGTTTTGTTCGATTTCGTCTCCATATTAGGGCTCGATTCTAGGTTTTTGTTCACACACTCAAGTCGTGAAATCGATCATTTGAAGGTACGTTGATAGTCTAGTTAAGTTGCATTTGGTAGAGTAGTTGTTATATTTATGTAGCGGTGCATTCAATGGTTCTCTGATTGAAAAGTCATGGTTCTCGGCCACACAGGCCAGAGATGTTATTTATAGTCTCAGCCAATCATGGCCAAGACAGAGGGGAAGTTTTTGGGAACTCGTGGTTCTCGGCCACTCATACTTAGAATAGTTTATACAGTCTCGACAACGAATGGCCGAGAGTAATTGTGTTATCTCGGTCACCACATCACTAGAGTAACCATAAGTGTATAGTTTATGTCATATCGGTGATGTACAACTGAGAATGTAGCATTGCTCTCGGTTGCCCATTACCGAGACTATTATTGTTATCTCGGCCATGCGCCACCGACATTCTTATGGTTTTCTCAAAAGTGCATGACCGAGACTATAGAAATGGAAGATTTTGTTCATTTTTTTGAATTGTTTTAGGTAGCGTAACGTTGTGTTTGCTCTCGGTGGCTCTTGACCGAGACTTATGTATAAGTTTCGGTCATGCGAGGCCGAAACAATCGCGCCCGTGCAACTTCGACTGAAAACATGAAAAACCAGAAAGAAAACGTAACAAATTTCACTAAATACCTCTTCTTGTTCCTCCTCTTGCACCATTGCATTACATTCATCCATTTTATAATGGAAACAAGTTCGGATTGGTCAAATTTACCAAACCCTCCATTGACAAAATTGCGGCTTTAGGTTTCATTTGGGATCCAATGTGGTGGGGTGCCCCAAAATTGATTTGAAAATGGGTTGTGAGATTGGAGAGAGTATATATGAAGGGGCAATAGAGTCATTTACATCAAAGTGTAATTTAGAGGGGAGAATGACAAAAAAAATTGGGTGCCTTCATGAATTGGTGGGGTGCTTATAGCGGCCCTCATACATAATTGTATTTTGTTTATTGATTCCATTGCATGAATTATATGCATACGAATCGAAGTTGGTTTAGATCTCCTATTAGATAGGATTTAAACCGTAATTGTGATAAGTTAAGATTTAAAATATTTAGAATTATAATTGGATTAGGATATGATATTGTTTTTAGAGGTGGGTTCGGGTTAATTAAAACGTTTAATTAACAATATTTCGGACTTAAAAATAAAATGTTATTTTGGTTAATTAGATTAACCGAATTAATGAGAAATCATACGTCAATTTCAATTTTCAAAACCTGAATTACACCCATCCATCTCTTGGCGTCGTGACGTAAAACGAACGGCGTTTGCAAATTGTTGGATTATAACTAAAATATGTTTTTGAAAAAAAGTCTAACTAATCCTACCGAATAAAAATTCATCTATTAGTGAATAGTATTTAAATTTGCTAAATTGTTTAATGATTATTCAAACATGAAAATATATGTTATTTAACTATTTAAATTCAAATTACAAGAATCATAAAACTATAAAAAACCCTCTTTAAAAATTTAAGTCACGTGTCACCCAAATTCTAAACACTTGTCAAGACCTCGATCACACAAATATAGTTCCAGCCATAATTGGGTGTATTGTGTTATCTTGGTGAGGCAAGTTGGGTAAGAGTTACCCAAACATTTAAAATGGTTGGAATTATTAAAGCTATCAATTTTGTTTTTGGCTTTAGGCATAAGATGAGATAAAACATGTTGGGATATAAGAAATCATAATCTCATAATACAACTAAAAGTTACATAAGATGTAATTGGTAAAAGCTACCTACCTAAATAATGTAGTTCTATGTTTTTTGCCATAACTATCTAAGAACAAAACGAAATATGAATTTTAGTCCCTTAAATTAATAGAGTATTTTTAGAGGGTTGTTAATTTAGTGGGTGTCTATTTCTTTATACTAAAATACTTTTTACATAATCTTTGTTGTAGATAAATGGCATATTCAAATCACACCAATCCTTTATCATTATGATCCATCCTTAAGAAGGATAAGTTATTTAGACAAATTTTCTTGACTGGCTCAGAAACTTGAGAATTGTTCTTAAACAAGAACACAAGTTATATGTAGTGGATAATCCTATCCCAGAGGAACCATTAGTTAATGCCACTAAAGTTGTGAAGGATGCCCATTTTAAGCATATGAATGACTCAATAGATGTTGCATGCATTATGTTGACTACCATGATTCCTGAACTTTAGAAGGACATGGAACTCATAGAAGCCTACGACATGGCTTTGACACTAAAGGAAATGTTCCAACAACAAGCTAGGCAAGAAAGGTATGAGATAGTCAAGAACCTTCATTTTGCGAGATGGTTGAGGGTGGGTCAGTTAGTCTTCATGTTCTGAAAACGAATGGCTATATTGACTAGCATGATAGACTTTGATTTTCCATTAGCCAGTAGTTTTTCATAATTTGTGATGCGCTATAATATGAATAATACGGAGAAATCCCTCTCACAGTTGCATTTGATGCTTAATACTGCTGAGCATAATATAAAAAAAGTCTATACTAATGTGCTGATGGTCCACAAAGTTAAACTCGTGAAGAAGAACAAGGCCAAGGGGTAAAGCTATTGTTGCCAAGGTAGTTGTGCCTGTCATAAAGCCTGTGGAATAAGTGAAACCTAAGGCTGCTTCTACTTTTCAACCCTAGAAGAAAAAGAAAAGGAAGGTAACTGTCATTTCTAACATGCTTTTGGTCATTGGTTCATAAATTGTGACCTTTACTTGGAGGATATGAAGGAAAAAGGAAAGGTAGTGTGACAGCCGCTTCAGATATTTTTGTTATTGATATTTACTTATCTACTACTAATTCTTGGGTATTGGATACTAGATGTAGATCTCACATTTGTATTAATGTACATGGGCTCACAAAAAGTGGAAAGTTAGAGAAATGGAAGATCATCATACACATGGGAAATGGAGCAAGAGTTGCTGCCCTAGCTGTAGGATGTTATGATTTAGTGCTTTCTAGTGGAATTCTTTATCTTTAAATAATTGTTATTATGTCCTTGCCTTGAGTAAAAATATAATTTCAATTTCATGTTTGGATTTGGATGGTTTTAATTTCATTATTGCAAATAATAAATGCTTCATCTATCATAAAGGCATATTTTATGCAAATGGTGATTTATGTGGTGGTCTTTATATTCTTAACATGAAAAGGTCCATAGATACTCTCATTTTTAACATAAGTACAAATAGACTCAAGTTAAATGATTTGAATCATACCTACCTATGGAATTTCCGTCTTGGCCACATAAATGAGAAACACATTAATAAGCTCTACAAGGATGGGTTTTTAGATTCATTGGATTTTGAATCATATGAACCATGCGAGTCTTGTTTATTATACAAGATGATTGTGTTGGCCCCAATTTCTAGGCCGCTTTGCTACCTACCATGTTGCATCCCATGTCAACTAGCCTTGCCACGACTTGGCTCATTTCTCCTTGATGCCTCAGGACATAACGAGTTGCTTACAATTTACCCTAGTTATGCTAACTAAGCTTTACTTAAGTATTAATAATTCAGTCAGCCAGTTATGCAATTTATCAAGTTATATTATAATTTTACAATGGAAGTCTTTTAATGAGTAACTTATACAATATTTAACAATTTTAAGTAGTGAAAAACTCGGCAAAAGATACCATGTATGTATCAAGGAGAGATAAGTATAACAAAAGTTCCATATACATGTAATCAATGTTCTATACTCACATATGAAATGCGATATCGATAAATCAAAATCATAAATTATGTGAGGCATTCCAATGAGTTTACGCACCTCAATCCGCGCTTCGACTTCCCCGGACTCCTGTATCTGACCAGACTAGCTCCCCGATACCCGAGCTACGATCCCCCAAGCCCTTGAAGTCCAACTTTACATGTTTATTATGTTTATAGGTGTTTGGGATATGTTTTAAATCAAAAACCCCAAAATAGCCCTTTAAATTCAGTTTCTATATGTCGTTAGCGCGCTATGAGAATGGTGTAGCACGCTATGTAATGGTAGCATGCTATGGAAATAATGTAGCGCACTACTGATCTTCATCCTTAAGAACAGTTGGAAACCCATAATGATTAGCGTGCTAACCGTTCCAGGTAGCGCACTACCTAGCCTCTGGGACAAAATTCTCAAGTCGAGAATTATGTATTTTCCCTCCAATTTGGCTACCTAAACCTATCTAACACACTCTCCATACTCAATTTACCCCAAATTAGCAACTACACAACTGCAAGACAACAATTTGATCAAAACTTCAAACAAATGAGTTCATTATATAGAGGAGATGATGGAGATGATGATTACCTTAGTCTAATCCTTTAATTTGTCCTCCAAAGCCTTGAATTCCAGCTCTCTTAAGGTGATTTGGTTTTGTTTTCATTTGCATGGTTAATGTTATATATATTAAGGTGAGCTCGATTCTTGGCCATTGATCTTCATGTTTTTACATATCTCTAGGTTTATCTAGTGATCCATCTCTTGCCATGTATCCCACTAACTCCCACTAACTCAAACTTAAATGACATTGTTTTGTTATTCACATGGCTCCTAGATATGCTAATGTGTATCTCAAGATAAATCATGTGGTTTTCATTTATTAACCCAAACTGTAGGCCTTTGTTTATTTTAATTTGGTCACATTAACTTAGGCCCATTTTACTACATATGGTTAGTGTTTTATTTATCAAAATTAACCAACTTGTGGTCCTACTAACCTTCGAGTACCTAAAACCCGGTGCCCCGCATCTCGACATGCATTTCGAGGCATGTCGTAGCCTATTGTTTAAATTTGAATTTACTTTGCCTATGGTCACATTAACTATTTTAATTGATTTACTCTTTATCTTGACATGGATTAGTTGAGTTTCCTAGCATACCAATAGTTCACCTACCCGACACCCACATTGACACGCCTTCGAGACTAACACCCGTCACACTAACTTGCCCAATAGCAACATACACACATGCGGTGCAATATAATAGTAAACACCACATATACACGATCACCATCCATAAATAATATATTTCCTCGACTCTCGTGTATGAGCTTGCCGAGTGGTCCACGTAATGCCCAAATTACAACCGTTAATCCCTGATATTAACGCTAATCCTAGTTTAATTAATTTGGGCGTTACAATGACTAAGAGTCCTTTTACTGAACACAATGAAAGGGCCAGTGATTTATTGGGTCTAATACATACTAATGTATGTCGTCTTATAAATACTATGACTAAAGGAGTTTATCAGTACTTCATTACTTTTATTGATGATTTCAACATATATGGTTATGTATGTCTCATAAAGCATAAAAGCTGAATCATTTGAAATATTTTGTACATTTTAAAATGAAGTACAAAATCAACTTGGTAAAATTGTTAAAGCACTTTGATCAGATCAAGGTGGTGAATATTTGAGCCAAGAATTTGATGATCGTTTTAGAAACTGTGGGATTGTCTCACAGTTGACACCACTAACAACTCCACAATGGAACGGCATTTCTTGCATTCAATCTATGACGATTCATGCAGATCTTCCTACATCTTTTTTGGGCAATGCCTTATAAATTCTTGCATTCATATTAAATCGAGTTCCTTCTAATGCAGTTGATAGAACACCGAATGAGATATGATATGGGAAGAGACCAAGCTTGTATTTCCTAAAGATTTAAGGTTGTGAGACTTACATTAAATGTTAAGTTTCATAAAAATTTGGCCATAAATCTGGTAAGTGTAAATTTGTAGGTTATCCTAAAAAAAATGAAAGGATACTACTTTTATCATCCCACTGAGAACAAAGTGTTTGTTGCTCGGTACGGTACCTTTATTGAAAAGCAATTTATTTCAAAAGCTACTAGTAGGAATAAAGTAAGTCTTGAAGAAGTTCAAGAATCACAAATGAACACTAAATTGCTAGTAGGAGGTCAACAAAGTTTTGAACTAGTTGAACCTCCACAAGTATCACAAAGACTATGAAGGACTGTTAGGACAATACATGTGCCTGAGAGATACAAATTTCTCATTACTGATAGTAGTGATGTATTACTTATGGATCAAAATGAGCCTACTACTTATCATGAGGTTGTGTCTATGAGTCAGATAAATGGTTTAGTGTCATGAACTTTGAAATGCAATCCATGAATTATAACCAAGTTTGGAACTTGGTTAATTTATCTAAAGGTGGTAAGACCATTTGGATGTAAACATGTTTTCAAGAAGAAAACTGACATGGAAGGCAATGTGCATACTTATAAAACACGACTAGTAGCAAAAAGTTTCAAACATACTCAAGGAGTTGATTATGCTGTGACTTTTTCTCTTGTATCCATGCTTAAATCCATTAGAATTCTAATTTCCATAACTGCATATTATGACTACGAGATGACAAATGGATATCAAAATAGCTTTTCTTAATGGAAAGCTACTTGAATATGTGTATATGATACAACCTAAAGGGTTTATTCATCTAGAGAGTTTTAAGAAGGTGGCCAAGCTTTAAAGATCCATTTATAGACTAAAGCAAGCTTCTTGAAGTTGGAATCTTCATTTCGATGAAGAAATTAAGGAACTTGGTTTCATTAAGAATAAAAAGATGAGCCTTGTGTATACAAGAAGGTCAGTGGGAGCATATTTGTTTTTTTGGTACTATATGTTGATGATATATTACTCATTGGAAATAATATCCCAACTTTGAAGGATGTTAAATATTGGTTAGGGAAGTGTTTCTCAATGCAAGACTTAAGAGATGTAGCCTATATCCTTGGGATAAAGATATATAGAAATAGATCTAAAAGACTAATTGATATAATTTAAAGTGCTTACATAGACAAGGTATTGAATATGTTTAGTTTGCAAGACTCTAAAAAGAGATTGATACCTATTTCTCATGTCATAAATCTCATTAAGACTAATGTCCTAATAAAAATGATGAGCGAGGCTGTATGAATAAAATTCCATATGCATTATACATTGGATCTATCATGTATGACATGTTATGCACTTGACCTGATATATCATATATTTTAAGCATAATAAGTAGATATCAGTCAAATCCCGGTAAGAGTCACTGGATAGCACTAAAGAACATTCTTAAGCACTTGAGAAGGACTAAAAAGTGTTCTTAGTCTTTGAAGTTTTGGAAAACGAGCTTGTTGTAAATGGTTACACAGACGCAAGTTTTCAAACTGATGTAGATGACTTTAGATCATAGTTTAGATATGTGTTTACTTTCAATAGGATCGCGGTGATCTAGAAAAGTCAAAAGCAAGAAACTTTGCAGATACTAGAATATAAGCTAAGTATATTGCAGCTTCCAATGTAGCTAAGATCTCTAAACTAGGTATGGTTCTAAGAATTGCTAACCCTATTTGCTTGTATTGCCACAACAACATGGTGATAGCATAGGTCGAGGAACCTGGATTACACCACAGATCTAAACAAATACTTAAACATTTTCATGTCCTTAGAGAAATCATTAAGAGGGGAGACGTGAAGATTTGCAGAGTTCTTACAGAAGACAATGTTGCAGATCCATTGACGAAGGCTCTTCCATAGGCAAAACAAGATGATTATGTTAGGTCATTAGGTATTAGATATACGAATGATTGGCTCTAGCTCAAGTAGGAGATGTTGGGTATGTGCCCTCGGTCAATCTTACGAACATTATTTCTAGTCTTATTTTAGTTAATAAAATGGAAGATTTCATCTACTGTTCATTATTATAATTGGTTTGCATGTTTACATTCTAATAATATACATGGGTGTTTATTGAAATATCGTAAATGTACCTAGTTGGTCACTATGCTAGGAACAATAATGAATTAAAACTAGTGTGAGTTTTAAATGATGGTCATATGATGATCATACATATAAGAATACGAATCAAGATCATGAGTGCATGTTATGGAACATGATACTAGATCGACCCACTATGAGAACACCACATGGATTAAGTCATAGGTGTTACTCATGATAGGTATATCATTTACTCCTCTACTTGAGATTACCATAGACTTCAACATTACGATCATAATGATTTGACAAAATCAAGCATTGACTTTAACCAGAAGATTATAAAAATTGCGATTGCTTACTATATGAATAATGTGTGAAGACGTGCAATTGAGATTGAATTTTTTCCTCTTGTATAAAGAGATATATCAATGGATCCTCGATATGATAGACTGATAATGGACAAGTCCATGTGAATTGCTAAGATCAATCTCAATTAGATGTTTTCGGTCTACTAAGAAATTGAGACTGGTGAGATAAAATATCAAGGGTGAATTTTCCATGCCTTATGTTTGATCAAAGAATATCGTACAACAAAAGGATACGATATACATTATTGATTAGGTTGTATCGATCTTGATATTTGTGCAACTTGGGTAGTCATAATGCCTTGCTAGAGACTGCTTATGACTTGTGTACCAAAATGATTTTTGGTTCACTACTAATGTTGCATGAACCTGTTGGGTTATACACAAAGAATGATTTTGTGGGATTTAAAATGACTTGGAACAATAAATTTTATATGATAAAATTTGTAACATAAAAAGTTCCATGTGATGTAAGATATTAATTCCTTTTAAAGTAGGATTATAATGGTAGTTCAATTGATCCTAATTGATCCTAATTGATCCTATCTTATCAAAACAGATTACAGCTATTAAAAAACCGATTATACAGCTAATTACTTCTAATTCTAATTAATTACAAATAGAATAAATATACTAAATAACAATCCTAATAATTATGTTAATATTCTCGACACCCCTCCTCAAGCTGGAGAATAGATATCGATCATTCCCAGCTTGGATAGAAACCCTTCGAACATAGCAGTAAAAAGTCCCTTAGTAAGAACATCAGCGAGCTGCTCAGATGATGGAACAAAGGGTATGCAGATATCGCCGTTTTCCAGTTTCTCCTTGATGAAATGTCGATCTATTTCGACAAGTTTTGTCCGGTCATGCTACATAGGATTCTAGGCAATATTGATTGCCGATTTGTTGTCGCAGTACAACCTCATCGGTTTATGTCCTTAGACCTTCAGCTCCTCTAAGATCTTCCGAAGCCATAACAACTCACATACTCCTTGAGCCATAGCTCTGAACTCGGACTCCGCACTGCTTCGAGAAATAACTGGTTGTTTCTTGCTCCTCCAAGTAACTAAGTTGCCCAGACAAAGGAGCAATAGCCGGTGGTAGATCTCCTGTCTGTAGAACTTCCGCCCCAATCAACATCAGTGAAGATCTCCACTCTTCGGCTCCCATTCTTTGAAAACATAATTCCTTTACCCGGGCTTCCTTTCAAGTAATGAAGAATCCGATGAACAACCTTTGAGTGTTTTTTCGATGGACAATGCATAAACTGACTAACCAAGCTCACTGCAAACGCAATATCTGGCCTTGTATGCGCCAAATAAATTAGCTTCCCCACCAGCTTCTGATACCGGTTCTTGTCCACGGCCTCAGCACCATCTAATTTTTTGAGTTTCTGATTCGGATCGACAGGAGTTGCCACTGGTTTACATCCGAGTAATCCAATCTCTTTCAAGAGATCAAGAACATATTTTCTTTGTGAGATAACTATTCCTTTTGAGGATCTAGCCACCTCCATTCCAAGAAAATATTTGAGCTGTCCTAGATCTTTGACTTCAAACTGGTTGGATAAGAAGTTCTTCAGTGACTCCAACTCTACTATGTCATCTCCTGTCATCACAATGTCATCTACATACACAATTAAAATAGCAATTTTACCATGATTGTGTTTGTAGAACATCGTGTGATCTTGAATGAGCTTGAGTGTAACCACATTGTTTCACAGTTGTCGTGAATCTTTCGAACCATGCCCTCGGAGATTGTTTCAATCCATATATGGATTTCTTTAGCTTACATACTCGCCATCCTTCTTTAGCTCATCAAAGCCTGGTGGAGCTTCCATATACACCTCCTCCTCTAGTTCGTCGTTTAAGAACGCGTTCTTCACATCAAACTGTCTGAGAGGCCAATCCAGATTAGCGGCTAACGAGAGAAGAACACGTACGGTGTTTAGTTAGGCCACATGAGCGAAGGTTTCCTCGTAGTCAAGGCTGTATGTCTGAGCGAAGCCTCGTGCTACGAGTCGAGCCTTGTATCTCTCAACCGAGCCATCAGCATGGTATTTTATGGTAAACACCCACTTGCTGCCTACACATTTTTTTCCTTCGGGTAAAAAGGTAAGATCCCACGTGTCATTCTTCTTCAGGGCCTTCAACTCCTCAAAGACCGCCTCTCTCCATCTCGGAACCTCTAGAGCTTCATGTATCGACTTAGGTAGTTCATCATCCATAATCCTGGTGGAAAAGGCTTTGAAATCTGGTGAGAGCTTATGATAAGATACGAAATTGGATATTGGATGTTTTGTGGTATATGATCTGACACCTTTACGTAAGGCTATGGGTTGAAAGAAATCTGTAGAAGGTTCTAAATTTGGAAGAGAAGTAGGAGAAAGAGCAGTCGTACCTTGGACCTCGGTCGAGTCCGATGATTGGCCCACCTCGGAAGCTGGTGGAATATTACTTAGTTGAGTCCTCCTTTTAGAATAAACACGAAGTTCAGTAGGTGGTTCCAAGTTGTTTTCTACCTGGGTCTCACGAGGTTGTGAATTTATAGGTTGTGAAATCCTAGGATTAGTTACAGAAATAATTGATTCCACTGAACTATTTTCAACCGATTTTGGCAAAGATATTTGTTCCCAAAAACTCATTTCAGAATCGTTCTCCCCCGGAATTGAGTTTTTTTCAAAAAAAGGTTGTTTTTCAAAAAAAGTGACATCCATACTTAAATAATATTTTTCAGATTTAGGATAAAAACATTTATACCCTTTTTGTGTTGGTGAAAAACCAAGAAATATGCATTTATGTGCCCGGGGATCAAGCTTTCCTCTATTATGGCCGTGTATATGAACGAAAGCAACGCAACCAAAAATTTTAGGTGTTAAATCAGTGAACGATCTATTTCCAGGAAACATATTCTTTAGTGCTTGCAAAGGAGTGATGTAATTAAGAACTCTTGTAGGCATTCGATTAATCAGATAAGCTGCAGTTAAGAGCGCTTCATTCCAAAAACGATTAGGAACATTCATAGCAAATAATAACGCCCTAGACACCTCTAATAAATGCCTATTTTTCCTCTCAGCCACCCCATTTTGTTGGGGAGTATCAACGCAAAAACTGTGATGAATAATTCCTTTTTCTTTCAAAAAATCACCTAAGATTGCATTAAAATATTCTCGGCCATTATCGGTTCTAAGATCTTGAATATTAGTATGAAACTGAGTATTAATCAAAGAGTGAAAATTTTTGAAAACATTTGCGGCCTCGGATTTTTCCTTTAGAAGATAAATCCATGTGACTCTAGTGTGATCATCAATGAATGTGATGAACCATCTAGAACCTGAGGCAATTTTTACTCTTGAAGGGCCCCAAATATCACTATGCACGAGTGAAAAAGGTTTTGATGGCATATACTTCAAAGAAGGATAAACAGATATATGATGTTTTGCCAACTCACAAACTTCACAACAAAAAGATGAAATGTCTTTATTTTTAAAAAGATTTGGAAACAAATATTTCAAGTAATTAAAACTGGGATGGCCTAACCTATAATGCCACAACATTATGTCATTCTCGCAAGACAAGGTAGTTAAACATCTTGGTTTCGAACTTGTTCATCAAGGATTTTCCGAGACCAAGTGATAGAGTCCATCAACTTCCTTAGCATTGCCAATCATCTTCCCGAACAAGGGTCCTGAAATTCAAATCCAAAGAAATGTTATTGTAGCAATACATTTGCAATCATGAATAATACGACTAACAGAGATGAGATTGCAAGAAATCTTTGGAACATGTAGGACATTTAGTAATGTAAGAGATGGAGACATAATAATAGAGCCTTTTCCGGCAATAGAGGTTAGAGAACCATCGGCAATTTTAACTTTCAAATTTCCAGATAAAGGATAATATGAAGAGAATATGGAGGAACTACCAGTCATATGATCGGTTGCCCCTGAATCTATGATCCAAGGGTTTAATTTTGAGCCGGCTGTGAAAGTTGTAGGGTAAGTACCTTTTTGAGCTAAAGAAGAAAAGGCAATGTAAGATGATGAGTTAGGAGTGTTGGATACAATTGAATGAGAACTCATTAGTTGATACAATTGCTCTAGCTGTTCTTTGCTGAAGGCAGACGTCTTTGAGGCATATTTCAGCTCTTTGGAAGTGTCTTCGGATGAGGCATGAAAATCATTTGAATCACGAGGATTCCGGTTAGATGAAGGGTTCTCGGCTGGCTTTCCATGCAGCTTCCAACATTTGGCCTTAACATGCCCTGGCTTGTTGCAATGCTCGCAGATTAGTTGTCTTTATCGCTGCGACGGTCGTTGCGGCGTGGTGGTCGACTAGAGAACAGAGCGAAGGCTCGGTGGGAGCTGGTGAGTGTCCTCCGAGCATGACGGTCCGCCGGCTCTCCTCTCTTCTGACCTCGGCAAAGACTTCTCTAGTACTCGGTAGTGGATCACGACCAAGAATGCGTCCTCTCACTTCATCTAATTCCTTATTAAGGCCGACGAGGAATTCGAAGACACGTTCTTTTTCCACCATTTTTCGAAACAAAGCCCCTGTCCTTCGCACAGCTCCACTCATAATCGCCGAACATATCTACCTCTTGCCACAAGGTTTTTAAGTCAGTATAATATTGAGTGACAGTTTTCTCACCTTGTTTTAGCCTCCATAGCCGAGTTTTTAGCTCAAACCACTGTCCTGCATTCCCGAGATCAGAATAAGTCTCGTTCACAGAAGTCCAAATGTCGTGAGCAGTAGGTTGGAAGAGATAGGTTCTTCCTACACTCGAGTCCATAGAATTTATGAGCCAAGACATGATCATCGAATTCTCTGCCTCCCATTTTTCAGAACCTTCATCTTTCTCAGTGGGTCTCGCATTGGTACCTGTAAGATAGTCGAATTTTCCACGGCCTGGAATGAACAGTTTCACCGATTGGGACCACTGTAGGAAATTGTTTCCATTTAGCTTGTGAGAAGTGATGGAAAGGTTTTGGAAAGATTCAGTGGTTAAAGGAATTGAGGGTGAGCGAATAGAGCTCATAGAATCGATACCAGAGGTATCATCAGAGGGTTTAGCCATTTAGGCTCTGATACCATAAAGTCAGAAAAGAATGACAGAATGGAATAATCTTATTCAGCCATTTTGGCGTGTTTAAATAGAAAATTACAGAGTAAATGCTTTACATAAAATTAGCAACTAATTGATCCTAATTGATCCTAATTGATCCTATCTTATCAAAACAGATTAAAGGATCCTAATTGATCCTAATTGATCCTAATTGATCCTATCTTATCAAAACAGATTACAGCTATTAAAAACCGATTATACAGCTAATTACTTCTAATTCTAATTAATTACAAATAGAACAAATATACTAAATAACAATCCTAATAATTATGTTAATATTCTAGACAGAATCGATCACCAGATTCTTGTTAATAAGTAGTACGCATTGAATGGAGCCTAACTTATAAGATTATTATGCTTTATGAATTTAACTAATATTATCCTTGAAATACTCTATTTCTCTTTGTTTACTTTCAACTCATGATAGACTCGCATGATAAGAAGGTATTATTTGTACAATTGATCGTTGAATAGTTTTTTGCATTATCGAGCTCTGTTAGTTCTCTTAGCTCACCCTACTTTCTCCTCAGGTCCATTTTCATCAACACCAGTGCGAGAAAGAGGAAAGGCGATAGCATAGAGCCTTGCCTCTGAATATGAACTTTGCATGCCATTTACATTATTGGTATTTAAAACATCTAAACATGGGTTGTATTAAGTACCTAAAAGGGTAGATTCTAATCCCCGAGACTTGTTGGTTTTGTACATTGGTAGCTTGATGGTGTAGTTACTGTAATGACCCAATATTTGTTGATGCCATTATTTAGTTTATTTTATGACTCAAACGCCAGCTCAGGCTTACATGGACACCTCGGATGAGCTAGGACACGGCTGACTGGGAATAAATCGTTATTTGTATATGTTGGTTGCATAATTGCAATGTTAATTATTATTTTATTCAGTTTGGTATTGTATGTGTGAGTTTATATTGACATATTGTGTATGGAAGTATGACGGGTATTCACCTCATAACGCGTATTGACACGGGTATCGGGCAGGTGAATAGTCGGGGTTAGTAGGACCATAAATGGGTCAATTATGTAACCAATTACACTAACCATATGATAATTGTACCCAAGTCAAGTTAATTAAATTAACTAAAAATATTCCTATGGTTTGATTGTAAATATAGTGAGATCCAATGACACTTATAAAGTGGGTGGAACTAGACTTACATGCAAGTAATTTAAACGATCATGTGCAAAATGAGAAATGTACTATGCCTTGTGTATGTAGACCAATTGAAGACTAGGTGTAGGCTAAGTGTCACATTTAAAAATGACAAGTGGTTGCTCGTAGAGATGTAGTGGGTTTTGAGTTGAAAATATATTAACCTTCGATGCGTATTGAGCTACCCACTTGAAGATCCAAATAAGAGATAATTACCCAAGTTTCCCATTTCTTTCTCATTTGAACAAAAAAATAGAGAGGAGAGAGAAAGTGGTGCTAGGAGGAGAAAAAGAAGAAATGTGAAGGATTTGGTGACTTTGTGTATGAAATTGTTGGAGTTTTCAGGGATCAAGAAAGGTGGAACAAAAGTGACATCTCCATTAAATCCATAAGTATGTTCTTCACCAAATCTTGATAATGCATGTTCTAATATTATTGTTATTCATGGCTTTAGGTGTATGGAAGATCCATAAGAGTAGATCGACACTCGATTGGGAAGAATCCCTTGTTAGGGAATCATTTTAGAAGTTATTATTATTGTTGGGTAGTGATTATGTGAGGAAGAAGATCAATAATAGCCTTATAGGAAAGTTGATTTGGTGTCTTTTGCTTATTTGTTAGCACAATTTATTGTGTGATAATGAAAAATGAGGTGCAAACATATTTAAGGAGGATTGTACAAGTTCGAAGGCCTTAAGGGTCGAGACTTTAAGATGAATTTTAAGATTAGTTGAGTTTTTATCAAATAAAACGTTTTGCTAAAAAACATGGTTAAAGTTATGAGCATACTTAAAGTTTCAGTAATCTCAAACATTGAGTAAACTGAAACTTTCAATAGACTCAACTTTTAGCTTGCTCAAACTTTACACATGCTCGAATCTTGAGCCTGCTCAATTCTTACTGATTAGGTCAAATGACTTGAGCTAGCTTGTAATTGATCTAAAACACTCTCTAAACACCCTCTAATGACCCTAGGGGACTAATGGACCGAAGTGTAAGGTTCTGGAGTGAGTAAGGGATGCAATCGTGACATGTTTGAAAGAGTTGAAATGCGAGATTGAGGTGCGTAAAACCCAATCGAACGTCAGTTCAGTATTTACTTGCCTTCGTCACTATTTTTACCCTATTTTAGTTAAGTAATTTTTTCCTTAACACTATTCATTTCCATATTCTATCACTGATTTGGCTTGGTTAAATGGTCAGTTGAGTTTACTCTCGCAGGGTATTTTGTTGTCTTTTTATGGCACGCTAAACCATAACATGTGTATCAGGAGTCCTCGGTGAATAATAATCTGAGATACTTTATTGGTACATGTGTCAGTACATCATTGGTTTACGCTGGCCACCGATAGTAACAAGTGATGGGGGTTAAAAGTGTCCACTAGAGGGATTGTAGGTAGGAAATCTGAACTATAGTCTCGTCTGACTGGGACGGGCACACACACATTTACGCTTTAATGTTATTTATGCATGAGATGGTCTTTTCTAATTGCATGTTTATTTAACATTATTTATGGATTCCTTTACTTTATCCTGTGAGTGTTCAGTGAATTTCCTTGGGATTTGACTCACTAGACTTGTCATCTATTTTGTTATGATGACTGAGGGCAGATCCTTCTACGAATAAGGGTAAGGGGATTCTTCACAACTACTCGTAGGTGTTTATTTACATATTTTGTTATATATTATAGGTGTACGGAAGACTTATGAGACACTTGTACTTGTATTTATTTACTTTTGTCACCTTATATACATAGTACTCTATTTTGGGTTTTCCACAGTAGGACTGATGATATATATGACCTGAAAGCTAATGAAAATCCATGTTTACATTTACTTTAAGATTTATAATGTAAATTACTGATTATTACTTGCTACTTTGTAAAACACAAACTATACTTGTAAATGGTTAATTCAAACTAAAAGACCGTGAATTTCATAATGAAATAAGAGAAGTTGCCATGCACTTCGAGAATGCTGATGTGGCACGGATGTTAGTAGGGTTACATGACCAACGTTAAGTCCATATGGTGGCCTTAGGTTATGGGGCCGCCACAGTTTAGTATCTCAGCGAGGTCGATAGGGCTTAGGGGATGTTTTAATGAAATCGAAAAAAGCTGAACAAAACCTTAGATGTGGAAACCCGATGTACTTGCCTTAGAAATATAGTTTGGAAGTGATTGTGAGGCGAGTAAAGTTAGGGTTTATATACGTGTTATGTTTTTACTATATTTTATATCTATACCCGTATGTACACCAAGGCTGATCCAATGCACATTTCTTGATGCATATCATGATGGACGGACAACCTATTACTCCGCTAGAGATTGATCAAGCTTGCGATCCCTCTAGGGCTACTACCACCTCTATACATGGAGAGTTTATAACTGACTCGTGGCATATGACGCTCAGTTGGCTGAGATTCTTCAGTTACTCAAAGCTTAGGCCGCAACATCCACTATAGTAAAGTAGCTCCTACAGTACTTGCGGTACCAACTACTACTACCGCATAGGTAGTCATCACCTTGGCGGTACCACAAATGCCTTTCCAGGTAGTGATTCATTAGAAATTGACAAAGGCAGCTACACCCGTGGTTGCACCAGTCGAGACATTGACTCCTACTCTTATACTAACGATTACAGAGCAGCAGGCTACTACTTATGCGGTTACTTTGTCACCTGAAGCCAAAGTGATCTAGGAGTTTATCGGATTCCAGCTGAGATTCTTTCATGGAGGCAATGATTCGGAGGTAGCCTAGATGTGGTTGCTATATGACCAGTGACTTCACAAGCTACTGAGGGTAGTGGAGAGCATTCAGGCATGAGTTTCAGGGTAATTGCAACAGTTTGGTGGACGACATATTATGACACCCATCCAGATTTGATGACTTAAGCCAAGTCTCGTTAGTTGTTCTACAATGATTACATACTAGTGGAGGTGCAACTGAGGTTGAGAGAGGATTCTCTAGCCCTAAGACAGGGCAACCGGTCAGTTTTACAATATATGAAGAGATATCATTATCGCTACAGTTTTCCATGGAAGTTACAAGCACAAAGAGACTACATATTCATTATCTTGTCCGAGTATTACATGAGGGCATTGCCAAGGCCATTGTGTCTATTAGAGCCCAAACACTATAAGAGATGTATGATAGACCACTCGAATATAAGACCTTTCTTACGCAAAAAGATAGCAGATGCACAACCATAGATTATGAGGGATAGGTAGGGCAGAGTTTGAGGTCAGACTAGAGGCAGAAGAGGCAGATATATCATTCTGATAGGGATTGTAAAGATGGCTAATAGTCTGATGGGAGCCACAAAGATGATCGCAATCGTAGGGATGATTACCAGTAAGATCATTACAAATATGATGATAAACATATAGTACTCGCTATTACACCCACACCTACAGAGCAACCTAAACATCAGACACCGTATTACCAAATGGACCGATAAAGAGGTCGTGATAGGGGTTAAAGAGACCGAGGTTAGGGGTCAAAGATTTGGGAAAAAACAAGTAGGAAAGTCGAAGACGCGTCGATGTTTCTAATGTGGTCATACTTGACATCTTAGAGCTGATTGACGGAGAACATCACCATAACTTGAGCCAAATCAGACCTAAAAAGAGCTTACGCATTATGTCAACCGGACAGGGAGGCAACCCGACGCGTCGAGGGTAAGCTATCTGAAGTATTTAGTCAGTTGTTTCTTTAAATATTTTGTATACGTATTTTGATTCCTAGCTATGCATGTGAAGACAATGGTTGTGCAATACACTAGGCCATATCACATGGCATGGACGCTCTTAGTAAATTTCCACATGAGTTTCTGGCTTTCGGTGTATGTTTTGGTGGGTCGTGGGTCCATGCCAAACATCGCAAGGGCTATTAGGTGATAGAATAGTGGAGGGGGTTAGAGAAGCCCTTTGGATAAACCTCAACATACTAAATTATGGTCTATTGGAGTTCGACCGTGAGTTGGCGATATCATTTGGTTTCGCCAAGACTTCGGTCTATCGAATCGTTAATACCATGGATGATTCCAAAGTCCGGGATAATAGTCGACCCAAGTTTCGGGACAAATTATTCCCTAGTTAGGAAGAATTGTAACGGCCCAATATTTATTGACATCATTATTTAGTTTATTCTCATACTCGGATGCCAGCTCCGGCCTGCGTTGACACCTCGGATAGGCTAGGACACTCCTGATTGGGAATAAATCGTTATTTTTGTCTATTGGTTGCATAATTGTGATGTTAATTATTATTTTATTCTGTTTGGCATCGTATGTATGAGTTTATATTGACATATTGTGTGAGGAAGTGTAAAAGGTATTTGCCTCATAAAGCATGTCAACGCAGGTATCGGGTAGGTGAGTAGTCAAGGGTTAGTGGGAACACAAATGGCTCAATCATGTCACCAATTACACTAACCATATGATAATTGTACCTCAAGTTAATTAATTTAATTTGAAAACATATGCCTATGGTTTGATTGTAAATATAGTGAGATCCAATTGTACTTATAAAGTGGTGGAACTATACTCGCATGTAATTATTTAAAAGATCATGTGCAAAATGAGAAATGTACTATGCCTTGCATATGTGGACAAATTGGAGACTAGGTGCACGTTAAGTTTCACATTTAAAAATGACAAGTGGTTACTAGTAGAGATGTAGTGGGTCATGTGTTGGAAAGATATTTACCATAGATGTGTCTTGAGATACCTACTTGAAAAACTAAATAAAGGATTAATACTTAAACCTTAAGTTTACCATTTCTCTCTCATTAGAAAAAAAAATAGAAAGGAGAGAGCGTGGTACTGGGAGAAGAAAGAGAAGAAATGTGAAGGATTTGGTGACTTTGTGTGTGAAATTGTCAAAAATTTTGGGGATCCGATATAGGTAAAACAAAAGTGACGACTCCATCAAAGCCATAGGTATGTTATTTACAAAATCTTTGTAATGCATGTTATGAGATTATTGTTCATAAGAGTAGATCGACCCTCAATTGGTAAGAATCCCTTGTTGGGGAATCATTTTTGAAGTTATTGTTGCTGTTGGGTAGTGATTATGTGAGGAAGAAGATGAATAGTAAATTTATGGGAAAGTTGATTTGGTGTCTTTTGCTTATGTTTTAGCACATTTTATTGCATGATAACGAAAAATGAGGTGCAAATTAATTTTAAACGGATTGTATAAGTCCGAAGGCCGTAAGGGTCGAGACTTTAAGATGAATCATAAGATTAGTTGACTTTTTACCATATAGAGCGTTCTGCCCAGAAAGCATACTCAAAGTTATGAGAATACTTAAAATTTCAAGCATGCCCAAACTTTGATCAACCTTAAACTTTTAGTAAGCTCAAATATTGAGTAGGCTCAAATTCTCAGTAGACTCAACTTTTAGCTTGCTCTAACTTTCAGCATGCTCTAATCTTGAGCCTGCTCAATTCTTATCGATTAGGTTAAATGCCCTAAGCTAGCTTGTAACTAATCTAAAACATACTCTTAACACCCTCTAATGGCTCTAGGGGCTAAGGGACCGTAGTATGAAGGTCTGGATGGAGTAGGGGATGCATTCGAGGCATGTTTAGGAGAGTTGGAGTTTGAGATGGAGATGCGTAGAACCCAATTGAATGTCACTTGAGTATTTACTTGCTTTCCTTGCTATTTTAACCTATTTTAGTTTAGTCATATTTTTCTTTATTACTGTTCATTTCCATATTCTATCACTGATTTGGTTTGGTTGAACGGTTGGTTGAGTTTACTCCTACCAAATATTCTATTATGTGTTTATGGTACACTAAACCATAGTAGGTGTATTAGGAGTCCTTGGTGAATAATGACCCGAGCAACTTTATCGGTACATGTGTCGATACATCGTGGGTCTACGTCGGCCATGAGAGGACATGGTGATGAGGCAATTAGGTGTGCCCAATAGAGGGATCTTGGGGTTTCAAAGTATGGTCTAGTCTAAATGGGAGGGGGACACAATTATTTTCACTTTATTGTTATTTATGCATGCAATATTCCTTTTGATAGTTGCCTATTTCTTTTCTGCATGTTTATTTAACAGTATTTATGGATTCCTTTACTTTATGATATGAATGCTTAGTGAGTTTCATTGGGATTTTACTTACTGGACTCGTCATTCTTTTCGTTGTGATTGGCTGAGTGCATATCCTTCTACGAGTAAGGGTAAGGGAGTTTTTAGTGACTATCTCCAAACTCGCCCATTGTTCGACACTCTACAAATTGGTTTTTATTTACATATTTTGTTATATATTTTGAGTTTTGGGAGACTTATGAGACACATGTACTTGTATATATTTACTTTTGTTGCCTTATATACATGTACTCTATTTCGGGTTTTCCACAGTAAGACTGATGCTATATATGACCTGAAAGTCAATGAAAGTCTATGTTTACGTTTACTTTAAGACTTCCATTGTAAATTACTGGTTATTTACTTGCAACTTTGTAAAACATAATTCCCACTTGTAAATGGTTAATTCAAACTAAAAGATCATAAATTTCATAAGAAATAAGATGAATTAGCATGCACTTCAAGAATGTTGACATATGACGAATATTAGCATGGTTGCAGACCCGCGTAGCAGCCCACCTTGCAGCCTCAGGGTGTAGGCCGTCATAGTTACCTTAGGATATTTGATCACCTTGTTTAGAGTTATTATTTGACATATAAAACCTTTTATGTTTTAAATTATGCAATTATAGTTTCATATGTACAGCTAAGTAGTTTCGCAGGTTGTTTTAGGTGTGTTAGACTATTGCCCAATTTTGGGTATTGGGTTTGGGTGGCGGTCTTGGTCGAGCGACTCGACCTTAATTCAGGTGAGGGTCCTCACACCAAACTTGCGATATTTTAGTCGAACAAGTGTGACATCTAACACTAAGGGCCTTACTACTCAAATTATCAACACGTAGGTGCTCAAAATGATTACTTATTCTTAAGTAAGGAGCTAGATTACCCACTCCTATGTAAGGAGTTGGGATCATCTTTTCCTAGGTAAGGAGTTAGGATTACCTTTTACAAGGTAAAGAGCTGGGATTACTTTTTCATTGTAATCCTCGTGGTCGGTTACTAGGAACATGAGCGGTGGCTAACTTGCCATGGAAAACTTAAGTGATTTTAATGCACATATCGGTAATGGCTTTGGACGAACCTACTATTGGTTTCATTGTACTAAGGAGAGGGCAGAAAGGCCTACATGTCGTCTAGTTCTTGTCATCACCTTTAGGGTAGGGGAATCGTTATCCAATTCTTGTCAATAACTAGTATGTATTGAGCGAAACCACAACTTTATATTATTACTATTTTCTATGGTTTCTTTCTTTTGTGAATCCTATGCATGAAGATGAGTTTAGAGTTTAGACTAGAATATGTTTTTATCAATCTTGTTGAGGTAGTTTATGAATGATTTATAAATCCATGCGATGTTTCGTTTCAAATGCTTTCTTATTCAATTTCAATTTATGTTAGCCTTACATGTTTATTAAGTATTACTAGTGTAGTTGATGGTTAAACGGGTTTTCTGCATTATTGAGCTATGTTGGTTCTTTTAGATCACCCCACTTAAATCTCAAGACCATACACATCAGCGATAGATCGAGATAAGGGAGAGTTGATAGCTCGAAGCCTTTCTTTTTAATGTGTTGTAAAAACCCGAAAACTTAAAATAACTACATCGCACGTATATTAGTATTTTCACAATTTGTATATGTGGTCGTCATGGTAAATGAAATTACTATATGCTAATAAATCAAGTTAATGAAGAATTGGCCTTAAGTAAGGGAAATTGTTAATTGCGTAGTATTATTTATGGTATTTTTATATTTTATATGGTTAAGTCTCCAAAATATTAATCTAATTATCTTTATTTATTATTTTCAAGCTTAATGGAGTGTGAAGTTGAATCCGGGATGAAAAACTATGTAACATCGAATATTCATATGCCCGGATCCATTCTACACCAACTAGCATGCATCTCGAAGCGGATTTGGTGGGCCCTACACGTGAGGAACATGGGTGATGATGTGGCAGATAGCGACACATACTTAAAATGTGTGTGTGTTAATGAGTAAAGGAGTTCATCCAGTGTGGTGAGGTGTATGGAGATTGATGTGCATGCATGGAATGTCCATAAGATCGACCTCGAGACACATGTCATGGTGATTGATGAAAATCCAAAGCTATACATGTGGTGTACATTGCTTTCATTGCAAGGTTTAAGAAGAGTAGTTTGAAAGAATCTGTTTTGGTTTTGATAGAAAATATTTTATTACTTGAACATAAGATATATACATATATATATACACATATAAATATATTTAAAGGGAGAGAGAGATATATAAAGGAAGAGGACCGAATTGATGTTTTCTCTTTCTCGACATTCTTCAACTCTACCTCTCTCTCTATCTCTATCTATCTATCTCTCTCTCTCTCTCTCTCTCTCTCTCTCTCTCTCTCTCTCTCTCTCTCTCTCTCTCTTTCGACTTCTATTATTTTTATCTTGTTTTGTGTTCTTCATCCATGAGACACTAATCTCATGGCCTAGGCAAGATCGCGAGGGAGGTTCGACAATTCTTATCTATGGATTTGTAAGATTTACATATTTTTATTTCATTGCTTTTCATTGGTGTTTTATTCCCTTTGTTATTGATTGATTAATTAGGGTTAAATTTATATCTAAACATTGATTTAACTGCTAGTGAGTCATATACATCCATCCGTATGCAATAAGACCACACGAATGATAATTGACCATACCAATTGATTTTACCTTTTTGGGACTTATCAAATACCTTAGGGATCTAGGCTAAATCGAATACACCAGCGATTCAGTTGTCTAGGTGTAGTGCCTTCACAAAACCCATTGCAGTCATTGTGTTGAACCCAATGCGCTTAAGTATAAGGTTATATGTTTGGCTAGGGAAGTAGTCATTGTCGTACCTTGGCTATCGAGAATAGGAAGTGCGAGGAACCGTGTACGTTACCTAGTCTATAGCTACACTAGAATACTTTTGATTTACACGCTTTACATAGATTGATGATCAAATCAAATCTTTATCGAATCAAACTTGTATATCTTAACCAAAGTATTTTCATTCATTGGTAATTTTTTTTCATTATCTCAATACTTGTGTTTTCCTCTTTGTTTTAGAAACATAGAAAGATTACCAATCTATATGTGATCGACCCTTTGTCATTATCTACAAAATAGTTGATTTATGAACTATATTTTATTGACGCCTTCGGCGCGCGTTAATTATTTGTACCGTTGCTTTGGGGATTGGTTTTTTCTTTCTTTGGTTTTATTTTATTTATTTATTTATTTATTTATTTATTTATTTTGTCTATCTAGCCCCATGTTCCTAACATATTTGCAGGTAACCCCGCAATGGCCTCCTATTCCCAAAACTATGGTCATTTTGAAGATTAATACTATCATAATGTGAATGGGGTAGGTATGTCACATAATGGACATCAATTTTCTAACATACATTCTTTTGTGCAATAGGTCGATGTTTGTGAAATTTGTGAAGATTATTCTCATTCCATATATGATTGTCCTTACTATCCAAAGTATGTGAAACATCATTATTCTAGTTATGCATCGCCACAACCTGACTTCACCGAGCTCATGACAAGTCCACAGATTTCGCAACATGAAGAGAGGTCTATATAAGACATGATGAATGACTTGATCTTCAGCCAAGAACTAACTTTTCAACAAGTTCATCGACATTGTCATGAAAAGAACCAACATTTTCAACAAAGCACCTCCTTGGAAGATATTATAATGCAATTAATAGTTGGTCAACAACACCTTCGTGAAGAGTTTCAACAATTTTAGCATGTTGATCAAAGGTTGCAAAATCTGGAAACTTAACTTATTCAAGTGAATATCACACTTCAAAATATGATTGATGAGAAAGAGTTATGTAGTACACAAATAATTTATTTATCCAGAGGAGAATGTAAGTGCTGATACATTAAAAAGTGTCGAGGTGAATAAGGATACACAGGTGGAGGACTATTGGAGCAAAATAGTGGAAGGACTTGAAATTTTTCAAATTAAGCTAGACATTATCGTTACGAAAGATGAAGAGGAGGAAAATGAGTTGAAAATTGAAGTCATTTTAGAAAGGCTAGAGGAGCCGTAGAAAGAGAACGAGTGAGGCCAACCTCTGGTGTTTGTGAAACCACCCACCCTCCCATGCATATTGTTAAACCTTAAAGGGGTATGAAGTAAAGAAATGTTATTTGCAAATCTTGTACACTATCAATATCTTTATGTTGGATGATCATGATGTGAAAGAATCTTTTATGTTAGAGGTCTTGAATGAGCTCCTAAGTATGAAAGAGGGCGTGCATTTTCATTGCCCAAAGCTATAGATGCACCATTTGTTGTTGATATTTTGAAAGGAGAAGGCATCGCATGATAAATCATGTCAAGTCTAGCCACAGACTAAAAAGAAAGGCGTTTGGTGAAAGACAACTCAACTTTATTTCTTTTACTTCTTAGTTTTTATGTTCAATAAAACCCTAACTTGGTTTCTTGAATTTTTTGGCTGCTATAAATGTTTGATGAGCACCAGAGGCATTAGCGCACCAATTGAGTTTTGTAAGGTTTGGCTTTGGATTGAACTCTTTTAGAATAATTTGAGCATTAACATATTAATCGAATTTTAGGTGTTTTGAGACTTGGTTGGGACATAATCCAACTTAAGTCACCGCATTAGTGGTGGGTTTTTGAGTAGACCCAAAATTCTAGACTTCATTTCACCATCTTGTTGATTTCACCCTTAGTTGAAAACTTTGGGCTCGCAAGATTTGGTGGTAATTAAATAAGTTAACTCTTATGCTTATTAGTTCTTGCTTTTATTATGATTATCTTTTTTTCATAGTTTCCTTAATCACCTAGACATGAGAACTTTTGTTCATTCACTAATTTTTGGAGACATTTATTATGTTATATATAACAAAATGCATGCCTTTGTATCATCTTCTCATTTATTTATCCATGTTCTTTTTCACACCCTTCTTTTTTTATTGTATGAATTCCTTGACTTGTTTTGAATCTTGAGGACAAGGTTTGAAATGATCAAGTTTGGGGTGATTTAGGATTTATGGATTGTGTTGGATGGATCTTTTTGCTAAAGACCGCAGGTGAGATTGTTTAAATTTTTCAATTTTATACATGGTTGAAAGGTGGTAATGGTGGTGTTTAATATCCCTTATTCTCTAATTTCTTCCATTTATTTTCCTTTCATACTTCTCTTTCTCATTTCATTAGGAGTTGAAACACTTTCATGCATGTATTTATTATATTTTTCATTATTATTGTTTAGAGTCACCTGAAACTTTGTTTCATGCCTTTGGTTGTGGATGAGTAAACTATGGTTGCCTCTTTGACTTGAAACTTATTGAAAATTAGGAGAAACACTCACTCTAGATCGTAGCCCGACATTTTTATGATTTCATATTAAGGACCTAGTATGGTGGTTAAGCCTTGTGCTAAAGACTAAAAAGGGCAGATGGTCAGAAATGTACAAGTCAGATTTCTAGGGTGCTAAAATGAGGATGTAACCCAATTGAGCCTGAATTCTTATGACTAAACCACTTTTGAAAAAATGATTTAGGCAATTTTTGAATGAAAACCCCTAGCCTTAAACGTACCTAAAGTAATTCCCCTAGTTAACCTTTTTTAGCCAACCCAACCTTTATTTATTCCATACCTAATGTTAAACCCATAAACATAGCCTGATATATTCTTTTACCTAGTTGGAAGCTAGTCTTAGACTTGAAATCTTTAAAAAGATACAAGAGAAGAAAAAGTCTAGAGGAAAAAAAATTGTTCATATACCTAAAATAAAGGTATTAAAGAGTACCACCTAAAACGGCTTCCACATAAAATGGAGCAGGGAGTTGGGTGGTTGGAAAAAGGTAAGGACTATACATATTAAAAGAAAAATTGAATTTAAGTGCAGTATAAGTAATTTTTATATTCTCAGAGAATCATTTGATTGTCTAAGTTTTAGTTCGATGCACCAAAAATTGACGCGCATCGAACGAATCAATAAATATAGTTCCTAAACCAACTATTTTGTAGATAGTGGCAAATGGTCGATTCGACAGAGACTGGTAATCTTTCTAAAGTTCTAAAACAAAGAGAAAAATTGGAGTACTGAGATAATGAGCAAATTTACCAATGAATGAAAATACCTAGGTCAAGACATACAAGTTCGGTTCGATAAAAAATTGGATTTGGTCATCAATCTATGTAAAGTATGCAAATCAAAATTATCCTACTGTAGCTATAGACCCAATAATGTACACAATTCATTACACTTCCTATTCTAGATAGCCAAGGTACGTCAATGAATACTTCTTTAGCCAAAGGTATAACCTTATACTCAAGTGCATTAAGTTTAACACGATGACCACAATGAGTTTTGTGAAGACACTACACCTAGACATTCAGATCACTAGTGTGTCCGATTTAGCCTAGATCTTTAAGGTATTTGACTAGTCTTAAAAGTGTTGAACCAATTGGTATAGCCAATTGCCAATTGTTTGGTCTTATTGCATAAGGACGCATGCGTACGACTCACTAGCAGTTAAATCAAGGTTTAAAAATAAATTTAACCATAATTAATCAATTAATAATAAAAGGAATAAAATACCAATGAAAAGCAATGAAATAAAAAATAAGTAAATCCCGCAAATCCATAGATAAGAACAATCGAACCTCCGCTGTAGTCTTGCCTAGGTCATGAGATTATTGTCTCATGGATGTAGAATACAAACCAAAATAAAAGAATAGAAGTCAAGAGGGAGATGGAGAGTTGAAGAAAGTCGAGAGAGAGATAGAGAGCTGAAGAAAGTCGAGAGAGTGACATACCTACCCCATTCACATTATGTAACATACCTACCCCATTCATGTTAGAAAATTGATATCCATTAGGTGACATATCTGCCCCATTCATATTATAATAATGTGAGTCTTCGAATCGACCATAATTATGGGGGTAGGATGAGTCCATCGCGGGGTTGCCTGCATACATGTTATGAACAAGGGACTACATAGGCAAAATAAAAATAAAAAAATAAAAATAAAAACCAAAGAAAGAAAAATACCAATCCCCGACAACGACGCTAAAAATTGATGCGCGCCGAATGCACCAATAAAATAAAGTTTTCTAAACCAACTATTTTGTAGAATAATGGCAAATGATCGATCCTACAGAGATTGATAGTCTTTCTTAAGTTAAAAACAACGAAAAAAGAAAATTATGGGTTTTAAAATAAATATTAATTTAACTAACTAATCTAACTAAACTAAATAAATAAAATAACTAAACTAATTTTGAAAATAATTAATTAATACCTAAGTAACACCCAAGTCTACAACGAAAAGGAAAAATTAGGGGTTTTAAAATAATAATTTAATTAACTAAATAAATAAATAAATAAAGTAACGAAACTAATTTTGAAAACAATTAATGAACACCTAAGTAACACCTAGGTCTACGGTTCCACAAATCAGGATCAAGATTCAATGGCAATCATGGTCTTCAATCTTTCCCAAAAAATTATTAATTGAAATTCTCCTAGATTAGCTATAGAAAATTGACATCCGCCAGAAATTCCTCGTTCCCCTAATCTCGATAGCTAGGACGTCATCCACTAACTACTTCCCTAATTAATTCATAACATTAGACATCCACCAATCGAGTTTAACACACTAACCGCAATAATATGATATGTGAGAACACTAATCCTAAATAATCGGGTCCCATCCGCTCCCGATTTATCTTAGATTTAATTGTTGCACACTCAAGAACCGAAAGGGTTTGACGAAAACGGGTGAGTGTTTGTTACTTTATTGGTCCAAAAGCACAATTACATGGATACTAATGGTCCAAATAACTATAGGTTGTCCACCTAAAAGCATGCACTGGCCACATATATACCCTAGATCTAAACCATATTCATTAAAATCAACAAAAATGAAATAGGAGAATTTAAACTAAATTAAATAATAAAATTAAAGATCTCACATAATATGCCATGAATCCATAATCCCGACTTGTTTCCCTTCCGACTTAGGCAAGAAGTTGATTAGCCAAACATCATTGTCGAAGAAAGTTGATAACCAAAACAATATTAGTCGGTGATCCCAAAATAATAAAATCTAAGTTCTTCATATATAAAACTACTAAAAATTGTTCTCGGGAGATGAGAGAAACTAATTTTGGGGGTTAAGGAGGTGACTCGCGCGCCGAGGACGATCCTATGGCTGTTTTAGGAGGGCCGCTAAGCGCACCCCACCATTTAATGAAGGCACCCAGTTAATGTGGGCACAAACCGATTTACCTTGGGCACCCAAAAATTAGACCCGAAATACCTAAACTACCCTCGTGGAAATCCATCTCGCACCCCACCACCCCCAAAGACCATCTTCACCGCCCGGACTCCAAGAACACGTTTTGTGTGAACCGTGCAGTGGGGGGAATCTCCGAAAACGTGTCTCCCGTGTCTTGCCTTGTGTTTCTCCTCCGTTTGACGGTTTTTTTGCAGTTCGTAGGGTCGTGGTGTGAGCCGATTTCGTCTCGAAGTTAGGGTTCCGCTGAACATCTTCGAACACAAAGATTTGCACGAAATCTGGCCGATTGAAGGTACGTTTTTAGTGTAATTAAGTTACATTTGGTAGAGTAGTTGTGATTTACAAAGTGGTGGTTTGTTCATTAGTGTAAGAACTGGAATTCGCATGGTTCTCGCCACACAGCAAGAGAATGTGCTTATGCTCTGACAAGGATGACCGAGAGAGTAGCCAAATTTTGGGGAATTCGAACTCTCTGGCTACAAAGGCCGACAAAGATCACGAGTCTCGACTACTCAAGGCCGAGATGACTCTAGGTCTCTGGCCGAGATGTGACGAGAGATGGAATTATCGCTAGGTAATGTGGTGGCGGTGGTGTACAACCGAGAATTTGGTCATACTCTTGGTTGTACCATGCCGTGAGTGTAAAAGTAGGCTCGGTCGTGAGTGGCCGAGAGCTAGTCGAATTGGAATGGTCAATACATCTCGGTGGCGCAAAACCGAGACCGTTTCATTAGACTCGGTTGTTCAATGTCGATATATTGGAGGAATTGTTGGTCATGGGTGACCGACAATATGTGTCGTTTCACAAACCTGCTTGACCGAGACATAAGAAATGGATGATTTGGACATTTTTTTTTTGTAAATTTAATTTGGGATCTGTTCCATGCGCTTATATGTTGTAATTTATTCAGGTATGGCTCGTCCGAAGCTACCGGTGACTAGGGAAGAGGCTGGAGCTGAGGTCCCGAGGCCGAACCGGGGGCGAGGTGGCCGAGACCCCAGACAAGATCGTACCGGGAAAGAGAAAGAGAAGGAGAATGAGGATGGTAAGGGCAAGGCGAAGGTAGATGGCAATCGTGGAAGGTTACATTTGCACGATGAGGGTTCGACCTCAATGCCGGGCGACCCGAGGATCTTGTTGTTGCCGGAGAGAAGAGAGGGAGGGCATGCATCGGAGTCAAGCAGCAGTTGACTCTTCGATGCAAGTGGCTACCATGATAGAAGCAGATCGTAATGTGGGGGGAGCGGAAGAGGTGGAGCCGGCCATGATGAAGGAGAGCCGAAGTGGTCGTCGAAGCGCGTGCTCCATTCCCAAGTGGTCCTATAGACGGGCGTTGTCGAAGAGCTTCAAGGATCATGTGGCTTTATCGATATGGAGGAATGAGGTAATTTCAATTTCATTGAAATTATTAACTTAACACTCATGGTCTTCACATAATGACGAAATGTTTTTACATTTGCAGGAGCGCCCGTTCTTAAGTGTATCAATCACTGAGCTCAAATAGCGGAATGGGATTTACATGGGGCCGTGTCACCCGGACACGGCGGGACTTCGAGGATTATTCAGCGTTCGGGGTTGAATGCGCCGATAGATCGCTTCATACCGCAAGGCCAACAAGGAGTTGATCTCTCGCATTTGTGGAGCTGGTGGGCAAATGGAGACGAACACATTTCACCTACCTTT
Organism: Stephania yunnanensis; assembly: GCA_039657365.1. Lineage (NCBI taxonomy): Eukaryota > Viridiplantae > Streptophyta > Magnoliopsida > Ranunculales > Menispermaceae > Stephania > Stephania yunnanensis. The sequence continues at coordinate 9,760,767 of CM077585.1, forward strand.
TGGTGAAATGTCTATCTCATTAGAGGATGTCGCCTTCCTCCCGAAGATCCTCAGTGACGGGCAAAGTTGTTGAAGTGGACAACTTTGCTAGGTACACGGAGGAATCTCGCTCGGACGCTATCAAGATGGTTTCCAACCTTCTTGGGGTTAGCGCCGAGGAGGCGGAGGAGGAGGTGAATATCACCAAGGGGCTCACAGTGCGCAAACATTGGTTGAAGAGTCGATGGTGCCCCAAAGCGGTTCGATACCCAAAATTATCCTCCCGTGGAATGCACCGCCCGAGCGCACTCGCGTACTTGTTGTCGTGCACTCTTTTTGCCGATAAGAGTGGGTCTCGGTGTCGATCGCGCCGCTGAAGCTACTTGAGGACTTGGACGACGTAGGAACTACGCATGGGGAGCGCTGCGTTGGCCTACTTGTATCGACACTGGGGTCGCCCACGAGAGTCCTAGTGTCCCGTATTGCCGGCTACCTCACATTGCTTGAGGTTTGTTTTAAAATAGATCGAATAGGCATTTTGTTTTTCGATTGGCCCAAATTGCAATTGTGGACTAACTAACATTGTAACATTATATGCAGTGGGACGGGTGTATGACCATTTCAAACTTGGTCCGCCACGCCCAATGCGAAGTACGTGGACTACGTGCACCCTCGTGTCTCCAGATGGATTCAAAAGCACGAGACGGTTGCGAATGTTGACAAGCTCGGGGCCATTAGGAGAACCTTGGATAGGTTGCGACCAAGTGAGGTGAGCTGCCTATCCATGACCTCTGATGTCCTCTGATGAATGATTTCAAATTTGGTAATTTAGTTTACACCCACTTCTTGTTGAATTATTTGTAGGTCACTTGGGACCCATATGTGAATTTAAGGGAAAATGGCGTTGTGCAAGCGATGGCCTTTTACAGTGGGAAGATCAAGTACATGGATGTGGTGGAGCCCTACCACCCGAGAGGATTCTAAGACAGCTTTGGCCATGTGCAAGATGATACTGATCCTCCGTACCGTCCATTGGAAGCACACAGAGGCCCATTTGCGAACAAGTACTCCGTCAAGTATGGGTTCGAACATGACAATTGGGAGCGATGGAGGAACCATGTGTTGGCTCTCGAAGTTCGGGGCGAGAAGGCAAGATTTGAGTTTTCGGCTACACCGACTACCTCCCTTGGTTCGTCAAAGTGTCTCATCCCGTTATCACGAATCCGGCCTTTGAGGACCGTGTAATGGTCGCCTCAACCATAGCAGACAACGAGATACTTGAGGTATTGGAATGGTTATACGTATTATGGCATTTATAATTATTTCCGCAATGTTGAGTATTTGACAGCAACCCGATGTTTTTCACCAGCGTAATAGGCGAGCGTTGGACGCGGCGTTGCGATGGATGGACCTCCCCCAGAGATGTCTACTTTTGACTCGGCGAGGACCACTCTGACTGACATGGTCAACCTCCTTTCGGGAAGGAGTTTAAGTCCCACCCCCACGAGTACATTTCCCGACCGCAACCAAGCACAACCGCGACAACCGCCCTACCGAACCAAGCCCGAGGCACTCCCAAAGATGGTAGCACTTCCACACCTCAACCCAGCCACATCTCGCCGCGCGCGCCGATGGTGGCCCCCAAAAGAGAATGCATGGGAAGGAGTATCGAAGGAAGAACGTGAAAAACCCAAGCAATGATCACCGATCATGGAGGGATAGACATTTGTACTACATTTTTATTACATTGTTAAATGGTTTATGTGTTTCCTTTGCTCGTTGAGTACATTATCATGACAGTTTATAATGTTTCATTGTCCATTTTTCTCGGTTGGAATTTGTGTTGGCGCGTTTCGTTGTGTTGGTCACCCAAAGACCGAATGCCAGGTGCAACTTTCGGTGCAGATCACCGAGACGATAAGGGCGGTTTGGTCTTGCATGGCATGAGCTTATGCGTTAAGTTACGGTGGCGAACGATCGTGGATCGGAACATTCGCTTTTCATGCATGACCGAAACGATTGTTCAAAGAACCATTTGCAACTACAAATGCAACTAACTTTCAATCATTCTATATTCTAACTTTGAAAATTACAAAATGTACAACCAAACAAATTTAGAGGTACCAGCTTGTAACACTACTGTACCCAAATCTACAACGGATATGGTGGCATCAAGTAGAGTTGCAATGGGCGCGATGTCTCGGAATACTCGAATCTATCTCGCCAACCTTTCGCACTATCCCGAACATACCGTACCCACGACGGGTATAAGGATGGCAATGGTGCATTCGTGCTCAAGAACACCGTCAATTTCAACATTACACCATTACCATATTGTCGTGAAACAACATAACAATTCAACCAAATTCGCATCACATACCCTAAGCCAATGTATATTCCCTCGTCATTAATCATGGCAATGACAGATTCTGTTGGTGCCCGGTGGATGGTGGAGCATTGCGTAGAGGTAGAAATGTGGAGGCACTCCCACGCGATAGGTTGACGAGAACCACATTGATCATGGTGGCTACCAACAATCCCATGTCCTGGAAGTGTGAACCATTCTTGGAAAGTTGCACCAACTTGATTCTCTAGGCAATGCACCGCAATCTTCACACTCTCGTAACCCGAGCCTAGCACTTCGCGCCAATGGTTTTCATGCCCGATAAGCTCATTGTACATCCTTCTACTGACGACGATCCTCCACCCGTCGTCATCTCGCTAGCCCAAGCCCATGCGCAACACACCTATATCCACAATTCCCATCGGCTAGCACATCGATGATGCCCTCAACATGTAGCAACCAATCCGGTTCTACGCAATGACCGTAAGCCATGTTAGTTGCACTTTGCTTGCGTCGACTACCACGACGTTAGCTTTAGGAACAACTTTACTTTTTCTTCGCCTAGAACTTGAGGCCTCCTTAGTCGATAGCACGTACTCAAACTCACTCTAAGCAACCGTCTGGGAGAAGAATCGTGACAGCTTGTGTTTTCTCTTCAAAGACCCCTGTCCTCCCTTTTGTCTTAATTTTTGCCGGGCGTGCACAACACTGGAGAGAGACGACGGCCGACTAATCTCCCCGAGCCGCTGAATAATCTTGAGTCGATCGTCCTCATTACGCAAGCAATAAACTTTTCCAACACCCTTTCAATCTCATCGTGCACGTTGTACCTGCACGAGTCCACCGACTCTCGTGTATCATACTCAACTTTCGCCAAGAACATGAATGTCCTGGAGAGAGGGATGGGCGTCCCAACAAATATATGATGGTTCAGCTCATGTGCACAAGGAAGGCCATGTGTGGTGCGTATCGCGCAACCACAACGAGTGGAATCGTGACCAACATCCTCTCCCCGTGCCAATTCATCTCTAATTAGTCTAAGCGCCCGTTGAGAGACATAACCGCGCAATCGTCGATACAACTCATCAACGTACTCATGTTGGACGACATTCAAACTTAGCTCAAACGATGCCTCTATATTGTTGTGTTGGATTCTAAGGAGTCCATCAACCACATGCCATAGAGTCTCAAAATTGGCCTGACTGTTCCCAAGGTGTACCTTCGTAGTAGAATGCGCAGACTCCACCCCTCGCGTTGTCGTTTCCCCAAAGTGCATAAGTCTATTTGTCCAAGCCGAGACAAATTTCTCCTTGTAGTTCTTTAACCATGTGTTGTCCAAGTACTCCGTAAGACCCTTTACATGCCCAAACTCACAACGGAGGTCATTCACCCTAACTTCGAATAACGCTCCGAGTTGGCATACATCACGCTCTTCCAACTACCCATAAAACGCGCAAAACCATCGTTCTCCCCAAACATCTTCTTAGTCTTAGACAATACTACTTTGTTGATGTGCCAAGAGCAAAGGAGGTGAGACGAGGCCGAAAAAACTTCTTCTATTGCACTAATAAGGGCTAAGTCCCTATCGGTAACAAGCACGTCAAAGCTTAGGCCACCCATCCAATATGGATCTCAACTTCTCAAGTGTCCAAACATAATGCCCATGACTCTCTGATGATAAGAATGCGAACCCAACGGAGAACTTCAAGTGCGTAGAAGTGATGCCAACAATCTCCAACAAAGGCATTCGGTACCTATTTGTCTTGTACGTGCAATCCATCAAAATAACCGATGGAAAACACCTGACCAACTTTATTGAGTCGGGATGTGACCAAAATAACTCCGTGACAACATTCGTATCGGGATCCTTCCTATGCCATGATAGCCACTTATTCTTCTCCAAAATGTGCAAGAGTTGTTGCATTTGAGTCCTCCCACCCGCATCCTCCTTTCGGGCTTTTTGTCTTGCATTATATATAGTCCTCATTGTCGATACGTTACTAACATCTCTTTGCTTCAACGTATTTAGATGTCTCTTGGCTTCACATTCCCTTTGTCATTTGCACCACAACTTCCTCGCTCCGCCTTATCCAATCTCCTAAGCAAAAGAATGGCCGTCCAAGTTTTTTGCGGGCTCGTGATTGTGCCTCCCACATATAATAAGTTGATATACCACAACGAGTCAAGCATTTTCCTTTACGTTTATAAGGAAATGGCATCCACATTTCTTCGTACCGCTTGAGTCCTCCCCGTTTCGTCTTCTTCTTCATTTCTTGGTTTCAAGCAATTTTTTCCGCTTTACCCTTACCAACTCTTTGTGACATTCCCCTATAAGTCCCCGACCTCTCACAGTAATTTTCACCCTACCCCCGCGCTTAATGCCCCCGCGCGTTAGAGTGCTTTGTCACTAGCACGAACATGTTCTCACGCCTATCATTTGAAGCCATGAAACCGCCGCTTCTCTACTTGGAAATGGCCTACAAGGTGTAAACGTGTCCGTGTAGTCCGGAAATAAGGCGTAAACCAGCATTACCTCGCAATACAAACAAGTGTAACATTATAATCAACCGAAATGTACAACACAATCACAATAACATCCAAAAAAACATGTTATCGTAGTACAGTCCGCAACTAGCTTAGTGGTCTCGCTCACGTACGACCGAGAGTTAATGAATACTCTCGATTTAACCGTTCGTCGAGACGCATACCAATCGGCCCTCTACGACCGAGACATTACATTACGTCTCTGGCCCCGCGAGGCCGAAACAATCGCGCACCACCTGCACGAAACTTCGGTTAACCGCAACGAATACACAAAACATTTTCAAAATTACCTCAAGGACGACCTCCTCTCGCCACCGAAGCAAGATAATCCTCCATTATATAGTGGAGTCAAGTTCGGATTTGAATAAATTACCAAACCCTACGTTGACAAACAAATCATCATTTTCACAGCTTATACACAACTCAACATTTCTAAAAACACGAATATGGTTGTCAAACATTGTTACCTCATTGTCGAATGATGACAATCCGCAATAATCGATCAACGCCGACAAACGCAATGTGGATTTGTGGTTCAACTCTTGTGGTGGGGTGCCTTTTTTCTTTGTCAAAATGATTTGTGAGGTTTGAATCACTATATATACAAGGGCAAAATAGTCTTTTCCACTTTTGTGAAATTTTTATATATGTATCTATATATCTTATGTTTATATAATAAAATATCTCCTATCGAAACCAAAAATAGATTCTTCCAAACTTCTATCCTCAAACCTTGCAATGCAAGCAACATACACCACATATGTAGCTTTGGATCTTCATCAATCACCATGACACGGTTGTCGAGGCCGATCCCATGGACATTTCATGCATCCACATCAATCTCCATACGCCTGGCCACACTAGATGAACTCCTCTACTCATTAACGCATGCACGTTTTAAGTATGTATATCGTCTGCCACATTATCACCCTTGTTCCTCATATGTGGGCCCCACCAAATCTGCCTCAGGATGCGTACTTGATAGTTTTCGATATAGAATGGATTCATGATATGAATATTGATTTTGCATAGTTTTTCACCCCAGATTCAACCGCGCACTCCAAGCCTGAAAAATAATAAATAAAGATAATTAGGCTAATATTTTGGATACTTAACCATATAAAATATAAAAATATCCTAAATAATAGTACACAATTAACAACTTATCAGGTATTAATTAATTTAGAACATTAAATGGGCCTAAACTAAGCCTAGGGGCATTTTAATAAAGTTATAAAACCCTACACTAATGCCTTAAGTATAAAAACCCCTTTATGAAACCCTAGCCCCATTTTATTCAAAACACAACACTTTGGAGAGAAAGGGAGATGAGAACTTGATAGGAGAATTATGGTGGTCTTGGTGTGCTGCTATTAGTCAAAGAGAACTAATTGGAAGGTAACCCTCCTCCCTACATCTTTCTCCTTGTCTAAAATGAAATTATTTAAGTTTAACGTGCTTCAACAATTATAAAAGCCTCTCTTTTAAATTTCTTATTACTGAAATTGGTGGGGGAAGAAGACTCCAAGGGGTGTCGCCAGCGAAGCGACAACGACACTGGTAATGAACGACATCATAAGGGGCACCTACAAAAGTCGTGAAGAAGGGGCCACCCCAAAACACTATCGTCATCGGCAGAGGCATCCCCGATGCTACCCTCGAGCAAGCTGCTAAGAGGGGGAGGCGCATCTCCTGTGATGCCCGGGCTCCTAGGGGAGCGCCCATGCGCAGCGTGGGCGTTGGGCAGAGACGTTGTCCCTGCCTAGCATATCCAGGAGCTAGTTTAGCCTGTATATAAACATATATATATATATATATATATATATATATATATATATATATATGTGTGAAATAAAATAAAATAAAAACAAATCATTGCCTTTAAATGTTGTGCGCTACCGCGTCTCCAGGGGAAAGATCAAGCAAGTCTTACCCCTCGACCCTCGCACGACGAGAACCCACGAGAACCAACTGGAACCCCAAAGTACATATAATGGTAAGTTGGAATATAAAATGCGACTTTTCATTGATATGACATGTTTAGAATTGTTTACATTCATAAAATAGTGAGCTTGCTTAATTATCAAATATGGGTTGATATTAGTTATGTTAGGAAATACATTTTTAATTAGAGACTTGGGAAATGGGTTGCATTGTGCTATTTACTTGATTCAACGTTGCACTAAACTTATGATATTTTGGCCCAACAAGTGTAACATCTAACACCAATGGTCGTACTACTGAAATAATCAACACGTAGATTTTCAAAAGGATAGCCTACTCTTAGTTAAGGAGTTGGATTACCCTCTCATATGTAAGGAGTTGCGATTACCCCTTCCTGGGTAAGGATATAGGATTACCCTTTCCAGGGTAAGGAACATGGATTACTTTCTTATAGAAATCCTTATGGTCGGTTACTAGGGACATGAGTGGTAGCTATCTTCTCATGGAAACCTTAAGTGATTTTGGTACACATATCAATGACGGCTTTGGACGAACCTACTATTTCTTTGATGGGACTAACAAGAGGGCACATAAGGCTTGTGTGTCATTTAGTGCTTGTTATCACCTCGAGGGTAGGGGAATTGATCGCTGGATTCGTTTCAATAACTAGTATGCTTTGAGTGAAACCACGACTTTATATTATTAATTTTTTTTTTATGGTATCTTTCTTTTGTGAACCATATGCATGATGATGAGTTTTGACTTGAATATGTTTTTATCAATCTTGTTGAGGTAGTTTATGAATGCTTTATAAATCCATGCGATGTCTTCGTTTAATGCTTACTTATTCAATTTCAATTCATGCTAGCCTTGCAAGTTTATTAATTATTACTTGCATATTTGTAAGTTAAGTGGGTTTTCGCATTACTGGGCTCCCTTGGTCTTTTTAAATCACCACACTTAAGTCTCAAGACCATACTCACTGGCACTAGATCGAAAGAAAGGAGAGGCGATAGCTCGAAGCCTTTTTTTGATGCGTTCTAACGACTTGAAAACTTAAAATACCTAAGTCGCGAGTATATTGGTAATTCCACAATTTGTATTTGTGGTAGGCAAGGTAAATGCATTTACAATATGCTAATAAATCTAGTTAAGAAATTGACCTTAATTTAGGGGTACTAATTTATTTAGAACATGAAACGGTCCTAAAGTATGCTTAGGGGCATTTTAGTAAAGTTACGGAAAAAACCTACATTAATGCACCAAGTGTAAAAAATCTCTTTATGGAACCCTAGCCCCATTTTGTTCAACACACAACATTTTGGAGAGAAAAGGAGATGAGAACTTAATGGGAAAATTTGGTGGTCTTGATGTGCTAGGAGTCAAAGAGAACTACTTGTAAGGTAACCCTCCCCTACACCCTCTCTCCTTCTCTAAAATGAGTTTTTTAAGTTTAATGCGCTTTAACAATGGTGATAACATTTCTCTCTTAAAATTTTTAGTTGGTGAAATTTGTGGAGGAAAAGGACCTTGAGGGCGATGTCGTTTGACGTCGCCGGTGAAAAGCGCAGACAACCCAACCATCATCGACGCTAAAGACGAGGGGCACCAAAGGGGCGCTTCTAACAAGTAGTGAAAGAGGGGAGGGTGGTCAGGCCACCCTCACATAGTGTCGCTCAGCGGGGGCCTCTCCAGCGCCCCCCTGCGGTAGGCTGCTTGAAGGGGCATAGCTCTTCTTGTGATGCTCGAGAGCCCAACTGCAGCACTCTTGGGCAGTCTAAGTGTTAGGTAAGGACATATGTCTCTACTTAGTGCATCCAGGGGCCAGATGACGCCTGGACCGGGTCTACAGGGGCCAATTGGCCCTTGTAACTTAAATAATATATAATAATATTAATAAATTTAAAACAAATCCTTGCCTTCAAATGAGGCATGTTAATGCGTCCTTAAAGGAAAGATGGGGAGGGCCCCATACCTCGACCACAACGCGACAAGTGATAAGTCGCCAATTGTGATATATTTTAGTGTGATATTACTATAAATCTTAAGAATTTTATCCCCTTTTATATTCTTAAACCTTTGTTTCGGTATTTTTAGGGTAAATATAGGCTATTGAACATAAAGTAGTGAGTCCCCATTAAAAAACATAGTCAAAAAGCTCAATAGAGGCGCAACATCTTGACATTGCCTTCAGGTGTGAAGAAATCTCAAATCTATTCACGTGTCATTCGTGCTAAGTATAACCTGTACTCGAGTTACTAATCCCACAAGGGTGTAGTAGTGGTAAATATGGGGTTGAATCTACCGGACTTAGTTATACTTTGAGTTAACAGAAAAGGAATTTTTTTTTATAGATTTTTAAGAAAGCAATTAATTAACTAACTAAAATTACTTACAAAATAAAACTTTGCAAAGGTGAATTCAATTTGAGAAAATTACTAGGTCTACAGTTCCATAAGTCCAAATCAAATTTCAATGAAATGTTATGGTGTGACGATCCTCACCTGACCTAGGGTTAAGTCACTCGACCAAGACCGCCACCCAGGCCTAATACCTGAATCGGGCCCTAGCGAATTGTCTGGCACCCCTAAAACAACCTGCAGAATAATGGAACAAGTTCATATGGAATTAAAGTGCGGAATAAAGTAAACAAGATCCATATGGATAACCATGAAACTATATGTAGGTCCTTAATTCATAAATTTTCTTAAAGTCATTCATTCACTAAGAAGAAATTCAAACTAGAAAAGAGTGAGATTCAATCTACTAAAAAGACACATTTTACTACAACCCAAGTACAATAGTTTGAAAAACAAATAAATATAATATAGTAATACAAGGCTCGAATCAAAAAAGAAGGCTTCAAGCTATCGCCTCTCTCTTGTCTCGATCTAGCGCCGATGTACATGGTCTTGAGATGTAAGTGGGGTGAGATAAAAGGGACAACGAAGCTCGGTAATGCAAAAAACTTACTCAACCATCAAATACATATGTAATACTTAATAAGCATGCAAGGATGCCATGAATTCAAATTGAATAAAGAAACATTTAAAACAAGACATCAAATGAATTTATAAAGCATTAATAAACCACGTCAACAAGATTGATAAAACATATTAAAGTTAAAACTCATCATCATGCATAGGGTTCACAAAAGAGAGATACCATAGAAGATAGTAATAATACAAAGTCGTGGTCTCATTCAATGTATACTAGTTATTGACAAGAGTCCGGCGACTGATTACCATACCCTCGAGGTGATGGCAACTACAAGACGACACACATGCCTTATGTGCCTTCCTGTTAGTCCCATCAAATCAATAATAGGTTCATCCAAAGCCATCACTGATGTGTGCACCAAAATCCCTTAAGGTTTTCATGAGAAGTTAGCCACCACTCATGTCCATAATAACCAACCATAAGGATTTATATAAGAAAGTAATCCCAACTCCTTTCCCAAGATAGGGTAATCCCAACTCCTTTCCCAAGATAGGGTAATCCAAACTCCTTACCCACGAAAGGATAATCCCAACTCCTTACCCAAGGGCAATCTAACTCCTTGCGCACTTGGGGTCCGACGTGAATCGCCTTGTGAATCTAAACAACTTAAGACACATTCACATCAATGACAAGTCATATTAATTCTAATTTATTTTTGGATCCACTAGTGTGAGTCCCGTTGGTCTCCCGTTGCCTGGTGTGGGGACGGGACCCGGTCGGTCTCCCATGGGGAAAGGGTAGCACACCCCCCAAACCCACATGTGTAAACCATTTAAAAAATTCAAAAGAGGAGCATGATGAAGAAGAGGAATGTAAGTATTACCTTTTAGATTATGTCTTTTCGAGTTGGCAATCCAATTAGTCCAATTACTCTTTCTCTTAAACGTGTTGTTTTTGAACAGAAAAAGGGCTAGAACTTATAATTTGATTTTTATATTCAGACCAATTTAGAGTAGGGTTTAAGAAATTACTGAATTGCCCCTAGGCTTAGTCTTTTAGGTTTTGGGTAGTCACACATGGTCCTTAATATTTCCAAAAGACTAATAGTTTAATTCCTCCTAGATTACATATGGAAATCGACATCCACCAAAAATCTCTAATTCCCCTAGTCTTGATAAATTAGACGTCCGCTACTAAGTACTTTTCTAATTAAAAAATAACCCTAGACATCCACCAATAAGGTTTAATGCATTAATCACATAAAGTTCCATGGGAATACTATTCATAAAAAATTGGATCGCGTCCGTGTGACATCCAATAACTTCATAAACTTGATTAGGATGCTAATTAATTATTTTCAGACTTAATTTGAGATTTAAGTATCTGAGGTGGGACCCACGTATTATGGATCGGAGATCATAAGTTTAAATATTATTTTTGCGTGTTGCATGCCTAGTGGATGTAATATATGTCATTTTATCGCGAAGTTGGGGTATGTTGAGATGTATCCTCAGTTTGTCAGACTTGGGGTTACAAGTGAATGCCAGAAGGACATGAGTGAAAATAAATTATTAGTTGTTTGAAGACTAATGAACCAAGTGTTAATCCTCACTTGAAGATTTTGTCTCGGTTTACATGTAAGTTGGGATTGATAGTAATGTAAAATAAAAATGAGTTGGTGCAAGACTTTGTCTCGAGTTTGGTATCAGTTAGCGGTGGTCTAGGTTGAGACCGAGATTGGTGCGAGTTTGCTTTAGTATGGCAAGAGAATTGGTCTATATGGGTTCAGTATGTCATTGACAAAGTTAAGATTTTTGAGGTTTTGGTGCGACCAAAACCAGTGTTATGGACATTTTATGAAGATGGACAATTCTATTAAGAGTTTGGTTCAATTAGGTGAAAAATGGGATTGAAAACGAGCGCAGGAAGCCAAAACACGTCAAAATAGGGATTCCAAGAATTAATTAATAAAAAGAAATTAAGCTGCTGACAAGCAGCTGATGGTTTATATATAAATCTATTTACAACAACAACAACAACAACAACAACAACAACAACAACAACAACAACAACAACAACAACAACAACAATAACAACATAGCCTCAGTCCCAAATTAATTAGGGTTGGCTACATAGATCAAACTTTTCCATTGTGCTTGATTAAGTGCAATTGATAGTGAGCTTTCCAAATCATTCAAATCCCTCCTAATTAATGCGTCCCATATTAACTTTGGTCTACCCCTACCTCGCCGAATTTCTACAGTTTCTATTGAGTCAAGTTTTCCAGTGGGGGCATTTGTAGGCCATGTTTGGAGGTGACCAAACCACCGCAACCACCTTTCCCTAATCTTTATATCAATTGGTGCTATTCCTTTATTTTTGAATTTCTATATTTCTTATTCTATTTTTACGAGTTTTACCACACATCCACCTAAGCATCCTCATTTCTGCTATGTTCATTTTATTTAAATATAAATGTATTTATAAGATCAAATAAAAAGAAAGTTTCATTTCAATTTACAGAGAATGAAAGTAGCTTCATTCTCTAAACCCTCTCACTCAGGTTTTCACTCCGAGAGCTCCTTACGTCCGATTTTTTCTTGGTTTTTTTCTGCGAAATTGTAGATCATTGCGAGACGATCAGTTTGAGCTAAGTTTCAACAGAGGAAATGAGGCATTTGACCTGCAATTTGGTAAATACGCAATGTTGGGCATTTTTCTCAATTCAATTTCAATTCTCGAGATTTCTCGATTTCTTTTGCAGTATATTGATAGAAATTGGTATGAATTATTGAAAATTGATGTATTGGGTTGATGTGTGCTGATTTGGAATAAATCCCACTGATGTAGGTTTGGGTTTTGATGAATTGTACTAATGTGATTCAGTTAATAAAAATTTTGGAGAAGTTTTTATAGTTGATATTGATTTAAATTGAGTTTCTAGATGAATGGATTAATGGTTTTAATCTAATTTGACTCCATAGTCTGTGGGAATGTTTTGATGTTGGAATCGAGTGGTTTCATGGTGTTTGTTGTCGAGTGTTAAAGATTTAATTTCAAAAATCTTTATTCGAAAAAGTTTTTCAGTTAAAAACAAAATAAAGTTTGCCTAGTAGACATGCCATATTGAAAATTTCATAACTTTTCCATTGTTATCTGATTTAAATGTTCTTGGAGTCTATGGAAAGTATGATATGTGTACTACAAGTTCCTTTTAGGTCATCATAACAAATATTGTGGTTTTCAAAGTTAAAAAGTTACCCCAAGTTGGCTAGTTGAAAGCCAGTTGAAACTGATCTTTACTATTAATTGAATATTTCTATACATGTAAGTATATCATAGTCTGCATTGCATTTTATCATTCTTGGTCATTCATTCATAAGTGAATTAGGGGATAAGCTTGTTTCAGAGTCTTGTTTGATTGAAAATAAGGTTTCAGTCCTACCTCTATATTATCTAGTGAAACTAGCAGAGTTTAAAGCTAATAAGTTATCTCCGCATTTCACTATCTCTTAATACTGTCTCTATACTATTTTTGGAAGTCAAAGTCAAATTATAGTTAGGAGACAATGACAAAGGGGATTGCATGTCATGTTGACGCATATATCTTATTACTTATTGAGAAATTCAGTTACATGTCTCCATGTAAACTAACAATTGCAAGAGTACAAATCAATGAAGGAAATTAGTTACCTGACATCTTCGAGTTGTTTTTGATGATGTCAAGTTCTGTATGACTACAAGGGAAGAGTGAACAAGACTCGAAGATTTTGGTGATTATTTTTATAAATTAAAGTAAAATTTCGTTTTAAACTGTTTATATTTATAGTTTTGCGATTTCTGAGGTGTTTGTAGGACACGAAGTTTATTTGAATAGTTATAAGAGTCTTCTAAGTTAGTTTAAAATATGTTGAGAGGCTTATGATTCAATTTTGGTATATTTGAGATTTTGAAGTTGTGATTAAGCTATCGAAGGCTTTAAGCTAATTCATAAATTTGAATTGATATATATTATGAACTGCGAGAAGTCGAGAATCCTTCTAAGCCTCTCTCCAATTCCGTTGTCTATAGGTAAGTTTTTCGGCAGACCACTTTTAGGGGAGGTGCCGCCAAAATTTTTATTAAATAGGGAAATGATCTTTTCATTTGCTCAAATTGAACAAATCATAAATTAAGTTTTATTAAGGATATAAATATAGTTTTAGAGCCTTAGAAAAGATTGAAATAATTATTATTTTGAGGTCAAAGTTGAGTGAAAGAATTAGGCGAATTAGATTATAAAAAGATTAAGGTAATTTAGGCTGGTTAGTCATCTTATTGACAAGAGGGCAGACAGTCCGCTTCTGATTTAACCAAGATTTATTTATCGCACACTCAAGAACTGAAAGGTTTTGACGACAAATGGGTGAGTGATTGTCACTTGTATCAATCCAATCGTAAAATCACGAATACAAAAGTCCTGATAAAATATAGGTCTTCAACTTAAAAGCATGCAGTGGCCATAGTACAAGCTGTAAGTTTGCACCATAATCATGAAATCAATAACAAATAAAATATAAGGAACTAAATTAAATTAAACGATAAATAAATAGATCTTATATGAAACCACTATAAACCATGAATTTGGGTGCTTCACCTCCGACCTAGGCCAAGATTGCTTAGCTGGACATTGTCTTGAAAAACTCCATTAAAAAAATAAAAGAAAAAAGTGATTGATTGGTCGAGAGAAGATAAGATACTAAACTAAACCCTAAAGTCTAAATAAAATTAAGTGAATTCTAGAATCAAAATCATGGCTTTTTTTAGAATAATTTGAATCACTACTTGGACTTGATTCAAATGAGTCTAAGAAAAACTCATAAACACTCTCCTTGTCATATAAACTATCCCCATGTATTGTATTAGTCGTTCTTTCTTTAAAGAAACTATATTTTGCGGGTTGATTGGTGCCTCATCCTCCTGGGATAATTCGATGGATATGGTTGGTTGTTTGCCAGAGTTTAAGACACATGGCTTGCTCGGATTAGCCATTTTGCTGTCGTTTCAGACATGACGAGCTGTGATTGACTATGGAGGTGCAGTGTTGACATGGTGGACAAACTAGGAGGTGACACGTGGCAGGCAAAAACAAGGGAAACAACGCTCAACAAATCGCTGAATTTTTGGGAGTTTGCATTGCCACGCATATCGAGTAAGATCGAAGGCTTAAAGTGAAGAGAGCACACATAGAAGAAACGATGAAAATATGGGAGTTGGTGCATCACAAATCTCGAGGTAGATAAATAGTTTCTAGAGTAGTGTGTGAGAACCATGTTTCTATTGTTCGTCACTTGATGTTACTCCTTCTCTTGATCATTTCACAGAGCGTGTCTTAAGGCAGATCATATGGATGTTAAATCACATTGCAGGAATGACTTACACTTAGTCATTTTTGATGACTTTTCTCAACTAAAGCACCACCAAACTTCTCATAAACCATCATAGCATTAACACAGACCAATGTGGGTTCCACTAAATTGTCTCAAAGTCAAAAATGCGTGTTCGCTTGTTTTTCAATGCCAAACACCAAGAACACTTTAAAAGACCACGATTTATATCTATTTCACTAAATTGTCACTAAAACACTAAAGTATAAAAAAATGATAATCAGTTAATTATATGAATCATTGAGATCTAAAAACACATAAAAAAATACTTAAATATAATAATATTAATGACTTATCAGAATCGTTGGATAAGACATGACTGTATTGCAGGAAACTCAATGGAAATGTTGCAGTTGTAGCCTTATGAAGACCCAAAGGAAGCCGAAGCTTAAATTCTAAGAAAAATTAGAGCACCTTAACATCAACGTACATCACTGGCACAATGCTAGGCTCGTGTTGGGATAGAACCAAACATAAAATAGAGTGTTATAACACCTCCTCAGCTATTACCAGTGCCTTGAAGTTTTCAATGTAAGGGGTGAACAAAAATGAAGATTGGTAGTTTCCAATTCAGCCGATGCACAATATTTAGGATTAGATTCTTTTTTTCACACTCCTACTATAAATAGGAAGCCTTAGAAAAATCTTAGGGACTTTTCAGCTTGAGAAACTTTTGTTGAGAGCATAACATACTATTATTTTTATAAAGAGTGAGTGGAAGTCAACACCAATATTGATCAACATTTGTAAGTCTTTAACTTCATTTTAAAGATTTTTCATTGTTTTCTATTATTTGTGTGGCGGCCTCATGCCCCGTGGCCGTCGGGTGTGTGGGGTGTAGGTCCCACTGTCATCCCTGCAGCCCTACCAAGTTGCTAAATTGCTAGGTCATGCTCGCTATTTTTGTCCATTGTCGCATTAACCTTCCTAATGTGCGTGCTAACTCATTAATTAGCTATTAATTTATTCAATCCTTCAGTTATTTAATTACTATTCGTTGTGTTCAATTAGCCCTATTATCTATCGTTTTATCAATTTTTGAACATAACAACTATTTTACAAGAATTTACCATGTTAAACAATAAAGTTTAGCGGAAGACTTAAATAGCATGAAATATAGTGATATTTGAAGATAATATCCAAGTGCGGAAAACCAAGGAACTAAGTATAGTGTCTATAAGGCAACAAAAGTAGATATATGCATAGGTGTCTAAAGTCCCTTGATACCTAAAATAAGCAAAATACTAAAAGTAAACACATACTAGCAAGTCCTGGGCAACAGACAATCAGAGATAGTCGTATAGGATCCCCTTGCCCCTACTGGTACTAAGATTTGCACTCAATTATCATAACAAAATAGATGACGAGTGTAGTGAGTAAAACCCTAAGGAAATTCATTGAGCATTTGAATCAAAAAGAAACTAGTAATGCTGTTAAATAAACATGTGAAAAGTAAATAGGTAACTATAAATGGATCATCGCATACGTGATTATTAATAAAGTGCAAATGTGTGTGCTTGTCCCGGTAAGATAAGACCATACTTCGATCTCGGATCCCTCTATAGAGCGAACCCACTGGTCCATCACCTATTCCTCTAAGTGGTCGGCCTAGCCCATAACCCACCGACATGTGTACCGAAGTAGCAACTCGAGTCGCCATTCACCGAGGTCCTGTGTACTCATATTATGGTCTAGCATACCATGAACACACAATAGAATACCTACCGAGAGTAAACTCAACTGACCATTTAGACTAGCAATAAGAACATGGATAGGCTGACTGAATAAGGTAAAACAACAATGAAAATAGTAAATACTCGAAGTGATTTTCAATTGGGTTTTATGCACCGATGACAAGTCGATAATTAGTCAAGTTTTATAGTTCATTTTAAGATGATTTTAAATGTAAGAGACTATATTACATGGGGTATTCTCTTATTTTTGATATTTAAGGTAATAAATGGAGAATACGGAGAAACAAAGGAAAAAAATTATGAAGGAATTAATTAAGTGAAAAAAGGATATGAATAGTTATCACCAATGAATCAAAGAAGAACTGGAGATATGTACTAACGATTCTCATCGATTCTGGAAGGCACCAAATTATTGGCTAAATCGGTGGACAGAGGAGAGGAAAAGTGAACTTCAAAATTTGGATTTTGCCAATTCCAATTAAACTCAAATTGATGTGAATCGCTGGAGTAGATTTCCAAAAGTTTACATAATTACGAGTTGTTTGAGTTTTTTTGAGATGTTTACTACTTGGAATACTATAAATACTAACCTAGGGTTACAAAATTAATTGCACTTGATCCTACTTTAAAGCCCTAAAAGCCTTGTTTGTTCTTGGAGCCATAGTCTATATTGTCTATATATTTTACATACAGTGTCTATTATTTTCATTGCTTTTGAAGATTCAGGTATTTTAATTCAGAGTTATTTTCAATTATGTCTTTTGTTTATATTATTGCAATATTATTTATGATTATGAGTAAGTAGTTTGCTTAATCTAAATAAAGTCCGAACGTGAACTAGTTTAGTTTTGCAATGTAGTTATGATGATATGAATATGAGCTTAATGCTTTCAACGTAATTGTATTCTTTGATTCATTGATTTAATATGGTATTATCTATTGACCTTAATCATGGATTTAAGTATTATATGCATAGTCTAGAATGTATATGCGATATTTGGTTCTATTAACTATTGGAAGTAGTGACTAAGATTGTTTGAAAGGCGAAAACCATTTAAATATCCTAGGTGAATTTGAGATCTAAATCTAGTGTTGAAGTGACTTTTCAAAGATGTTAGCTTTAGTGGTTTGAATTTTTCATATAACTCAATGCGGTTCTATTGCTTGAAGTTGATCTATTTGTGTAAATAAAGGAGTTAGTTCAATAAAATTAGCATGTGGTTTTTTCACTAGTATAAGAAGATTAAATGGCTGGCTAAAAGTTGTTTACTTAATTAGAGTTTAATGATTTATCATACTTTATAATTATTCTCACAACTATATATGGATTGAATTTACATGTTTGGAATGCAAAATGGGTTTATGTTTCATCGTTCTAGATATTTGGTTAGATATTTATTTATTATTGAATTTAATTTAATTGATTGATTGTGAATTTAAATTTTGTTATTTAATTAAATATTAGTATATAGTTAGTTAATTATAAGTTAATATGTTATCATTTTTAATTAATTATAATAAAAATAAAAATAATAAAAATCTTTAGAAGTCATTTTTCCTAGAAAGGTTTGATAAATCCTTGAGGAGACAAATCCCTCTTACCATTGCTACAAAATAATTAAAGTATAATATAAAAGAGGGAAATTATTGTGTAACCTTATTACAATATTTCTATGAAGGACTAAATTATTTTGAACAAAGAATATTAGATATCATATGTGGTGGATCATTATTTGATGTTACAACTTTAGCAAAGAAAGGTATTAACAAGATGGCTAAACAATCTAAATAATATGGTGAAAAGACCGAATATCAAGAAAGGAACTTTACGAGGTTAATAATAAAACAAGTAATAAATTCGATAAAAAAAGGTGAAGAATTATTTGGTATGGTAAAGCCGCTACTAATAGATAGATCAAATCAAGTTAAACCTCATGAAATTTATAATGATGAGGTTACACATCCTACGATTACGTGTCATACTTTACAATAAGAAAATAATGAAAAAGTCAATGCAGTTATGAACCAATTTTTTAGTTTGCCTAGAAACTAATATAATAACAATAATTATTACAATGGAAAATCAAATTTAGATTTTAGCTACGGTCCACAAAATCAAAACTATACCACTATTAGACCAAAAACACCAACACAATCTATAACAACGCAACAACCTTAACAATCTATTCAAACTTATGCAACATAACTTAGAACAAATATTACACAACTTTATGACCCAAAGTCATCAAAAATTTACTCAAATTTCTCAAAATCAAATTAAAACTGATACATTTATTCACGAGCCGAAAAATCAAGTCAAATGGCTTTACAAATTAACAAGTTAAACAATCAAACTAAAGCAACGACTCAAACTACGAACACAACTAATCAAGCACAAGTCAATGCTTTACTTTTTGATAATGAAAAAGAAAAGAATACATAATAAAAGGCAACATACTTAAAGAAAATGCTTGAGAAATATTTTGATCCAGGAATGTTTGTCATATCAATCACTATAGGCAATTTTTCTATTGATTTTGTGTTATCTTGGTGCATCTATTAATGTTATGCCACTTAAACTTTATGAATCATTAAAAATAGGATCATTAAGTCCTATGCCTATTAATGTTACTTTAGCAAATAATACTATTAAGCCGTGTGGATTATTAGAAGACATCCAAGTACAAGTACACAATTTAGTATTTCTAGCTAATTTTTATATCATGAAAATGGGAGATCCAATATCATCCAATCTTATGCCTATACTATTAGGTAGACCCTTTCTAAATACAGCTAGAACTAAATTACATATTTTTTAAGGAACAATGTCTATGGAGTTTGAAGATAAGATTGTCAAATTAAAGATTAATAATAAAATTAACAATGACACTTATGAAGAATATGATGAATTATTTCATAATGAATTTTTAGACTTAATCTATTATGATAATTTTAACGCTGAAATTTATGCAATAAATGTAGTAGCAATGAAAATTGGTAAAGGGATTCCAAAGAAAGAATCAGTTGAAGACAACTCAAAGGAAAAGAAATTAACTCGAGAATGGAGAGTTAAGCAACTAGAGAATGGAAAAGTCATTAACAAGCCGTAAGCGTTTAGATCCAAGTACAATAATAAAAAGAAAAAGTCGGGCTTGAATTCTACTAAGCTTAATGATCCTGAAGGTAAATACTTACACATTAAAATAAATGGGCTTGTTACTTCATAGCTCGGTGTGATACAAACTCCAATGCAAATCTTATGCTTGCACATTTCTTTCAACACACTCAACTGGAGTTGAATTTACTTGCTTCTGAAAGATTCTCTTTACTAGATGGAACTTCAATCTAACCAATAGGAGTGGTCACGGTTACGCCAGTTCAAGTGGGCAACAATACTGTACCCACAAACTTCTTAGTAATGCCACGCTTTGTCAATGAAGATCCTCCTTGACTATTAGGATGAACTTTCTTATCTACTACTCATATTATTATAGATATTTTGAACAAAACAATTACTCTGACAAAAAATGGTCGGGCACTCACTTTCTAGAATGGCAGTAGGGTGGAAAAACTTAAATTCAAGTTTAGAAATCCAAACTAATTCTAGAAGGGTTAAGACGAGTCAATGACGGTAAACAAAAGCGCTTTATGAGAGGAAACCCATATTCTATATTTATTTCATGTTTATTTAATTTTACTTTGGAATTTAGTTTACTTTAGGATAGTATGTTTTTATTCTCTCACTTTTTAACTCTTGTGTTGAAAATATTTTCGAAATTTAAACTCCGAGGTAATTGCGATTGTGGGGGAGTGATCGAGTTTTTTTGCTTATATGACCTTTATGCAAGTCGCATTATCTACTTGCTTATATGTTTATTTATTTATTTAATACAAGTATTTATTTTGTTATATGTCCCACTTAAACTTTTGAAATTTTTTAAGTTAATTCTACCTTGAAATGAATTATTATGAATGATGAATGAGTTTATTATAAGATGAATTGAAAAAATAGTAAAATAGGCTAGGGATTCCTAGCGATTCCTATTAACACTAGGAATCATTGGCAAAATTGGTATTAGTACACAAAAAATCAGTGCAAAATTTGAAGACTGGCGATTCCCTGTGATTCACATAAAATAGGAATCGTTGATTAAATCGATAGGACATTACATTTTATAGTAACTTATTTTTCTCAATGCACTCAACGAATCCCATCAATTCCGCTTAATCAGGAGTCGATGGGCACACCTTTTTGTTTTAAAACCATAAAACCTAAATCGCCACACTCTCTACACCTTTCACATTTATAAACCATTGCACCTCTTTACATAAATTTGAATTTCTAGTCTAGATTCAACCATTCTAAGCTCAATCCCATAGTATTAAGTGATTCTCACTCAATCTAGCCTTATTCAAATCAAACATTCTGATTTTAGAGGCTTTAAGGCTAACTAGGGTTTAGGAATTTTTAACTTATAGCTTGAAATGAAGGTTTAGATGAGTTTAAGAGCTTTAATCTTGAGAGATTCACTCTCATGAAGGTAATTACATAATCTTAGTTCTTTACTTTAACAAATTTTTTATTTAGAGATTTTCAAAAATTTTTCAATATTTTTAAAAATTATTTGTTGGAATTTATTCAATTAACTTACACAAATGGTTTTATTGATTTCAATAGACTAGGAATGATGATCACATTGATCAATGGTTTAAAAATTTAGCAATTTTAAAATTTTTTCCTTCTTTATATATATATATATATATATTAGCAAATGGTTTACAAATGCGAGTTTGAAATGAGTTTGGGGGTTTGGTTATGCTTTTATTGCAATTTGAGATGCTATGATTTCAAAAAGACTTACAAATTGTCACCGAAGTTCTTTGATATATTTAGAGAATCAATTTTCATGTTTACATTTTAGTTATCATTCTAATGCAATTTTATTTTACATTTATGACGAATTTCAAACTAGATTTCCATTAGGTTTCTCGTTTCAAAAACAAAGTCTTGAATTTTACCGAATTATTTATGACAACATTTTTTCTATCATTTACATGTTTCTTAAGTTTTTGAACTTGTGATTTTTGAAATCTGAAACAATGGCAGGAGGAAGAAAAGATAAAAGTTCTCAAGAGAAGGGAAAGGCTCAACTTGGAGAAAAACTCAAACAAAAATTCAAAGCTCCGCCCAAACCCATAAGGCCTATAAGGATTTCGTTAAATAAACCTCGAACTAGAGCACCTAGAGAGCCTTCTCCACCCTTAAGTTTTGAATATGAGGTGCGTGTTTGTAATCTTATGCTTATATTAATGTGATATATGTTCACACTATGATACATTTCCTTTGGTATGTTAGAAATGTGATATAATGATTTGGTTTGATGTGATCAATTATATTTAATTATGTTTGGATATGTTTAAATTTTTTTTACTTATTCAATTCATTCTTATGTAGTTAATTATTTAATTTGTTCATTAGTGCTTCACATGGTATTTTTATTTTTATTGGAAGCCCGACTTAATTTCAAATCTCGAGGACAAGATTTGGAATGAGTTTTGGGTAATTAGGTGAAGTAAATTATGAAGAATTGAAGTATGGAAGAAACACGAGGTAGATTCTAATTGAACATCGTGGAATTGTTAAAAAATTTCACACAGTACAAAAAATAGAGAATTAGCAACGAAATTTAGCAATGGACACTTATTCCATTGCTAATTAGCAACGGATTAAAAACGAAATATTGTTTGGAGACTGTTTGACCAGTTAAAAATATATTAACATCGGGTTATCAATGAAGTTTAGCAACAGAAATAAATTACGTTTGTAAGAAGTTCTGCCAAAATGACCCGCTTAGTTTTTTTCATTGCTAATCCATTGCAATTTATAGTTTACAACGGACTAGCAACATATTTCAATTTTCCAACGAAATAGAAACGAAATTTGAAGTTTCCGTTGCTAATCCATTGCAATTTTTTCTTCAATGGATTAGCAACGGGTTCTAAATAATAAATTGCAACATATACATTATATTTCATTGGTCATCCGTTGTGAAAAATAAATTGCAACGGATTAGTAGCGAAAATCCTATAGTCCATTGCTAATCCGTTGCAATTTGTTGTTTACAATGGATTAGCAACAGAAATCCTATTATCCATTGTTATTTCGTTGGAAATGTTTTCCCGTTAAGAATCCGTTGGTAAATTAGAAGTAGAAATAAAAAAGCATGTCTACCATAGTTTACATTTTGTTTTGGTCTCTTCAATTTTTATTCACCGTCGCCCCTCAACCACCTCTCCTAGCCACTAGTGACTGACCCCACCTCCTCCATTGCTCTAACGCTAGCGGCTCCACCTCTACTACCCCTCAAAAGCAACTATGAAATTCTAGAGTTTTCAACTAATGTCTCCCTTACTACATTAGGTGCTAATTGCTATTATATTAAAGTCTCTATGTATGATTTTGACGTTAATCACTTTATATTCACTAGCTAGCTTTTGTATGTCTCGGATTACACTAGCACGGTTCATTGAAAGTGTTAGCTATGCTTTGATCCTTTCAAGCATGAAACTTTCTTGGTATATACTAAGAGTGGAGGTTCTTCACCTGGTGAGGAATTTTTCAATCCACTCTCTACTTAATTAGTTCATTTGTTAGCTTGAATCACTTCTTGGGTGGTCTTGTACATCTATGCATCTAATTACATGTTTTGCATGTTTAGTTGCACATCCGATGATGTAGCATTATATCTCTCCTTTAGGAGGCTTTTCTAACTTAACTTGCTACAATGACATTCAGAATTCAAATTGGACCCTCACAAACTATCGTGATTCATCTCGATTAGCAAGCTTACGAATTCCAAAGTCTATAACATGATTGTAAGAGAGACATAATGCATTTTTGTTATGCGTTTGTAGGTTTACTCCATTATTTCCATTTTCACAATAAGAACAAATCTAATAACTTTTAATTCAACTTTCATTTATGAGACAACAGTATATGCTTTAATTTCCAAATTCAATTTGTTAAAATGTGACCAAACTAGAACATGTCTTTTAAATCAATTGAATTCAATCAAATTTTATCAAATATCTTACTCTCAAGGCCTCATCATCAATCTTACACAAGCTTTTCCTATTGATTTCATGTCTCTTGCCTTGAGTTTGCTTCTCAATAAATACACTTAAACAAGGTAAAAGTACCCAAATCATCATCATGGTTCACCAATGTGTGAAACATGATATGATTCCTATATTTAATTACCCATTTACCATATGCCACATTATATTTGTATAATGGGCAAACTCGTATAACTGATTTTTCACTTAGCAACCATTATTGCAAAAAATTATGTTTGTGAACTGATAAATTCCCAAATTATGCTTATTAGGACTTTATAAAGTAGGCAATCATGTTACTCATTTTCTTGACTATTTATTAGATCGTTCGCAAACTTTTTCTGCATTTTGTACGTTGCATTGCATGCTTGATACAATGAGATAACTGCTTTTGTGCACAAAGTGCTGAAGCATGGCCTTTTGAGACTAGCCAAAACTTGCTCATTGTTCTTCATTTATTGTGGGCCATTGTTCATTGTTCTTCAAAATATTAACTATTTTTTATTGGAGCACAAGTATATATTTTTATTAACAAACATTTATCGTTTAGTGGTAGTTTCTTTAATTAAGACATTTATTTTTGTCTTAATCTAATTTATTTAAGTCTATTTATAGTACATTTGTCAGACTTGGTGATAATAATTATGATAAATGTGCTAAAATTGCATTATTGATTCATTTTAGCATTTACATGCCTAGCTAGCTAGTCAAGTCTTCCCAACTAGTTACACCCTCTTATTTTTTATGTTCTTTAAACTATGATCATTATTGTAGTTAGTTAAATGGCAAAAGATTCCTTTATTACTTGAATGGTCAATTTTATCCCTTTAATTACTTGCTTCTTTTCAATTTTTATTTTCTTTAACAACTTTGTTTTCGTGCAGGAGGAGCTCATGAAGAAGCATGAGGAGCACAGTCCGGCTATTCCAAACTAGAAAATATATGAGGAGAAAATCTACTACGAGGCTCAAGTCACATGGCAAGAGAAAGAGGAGATATGGAGATCCCAGTACTAAACTTCATGAGAGCTGATGGTGTAGCATTTGGAGTTTGACGCAGTCGTTATAAGGCTCGTATAGTTCAAGGCTTTTGTATAGAGCCATTTGGGAGTAAGCATGGACTTCGGAGTGAGTACCTCTTAAGCACCACCACCGCTACCAACACCACCACCACCTCAAAAGCATCACCAGCAAGTTGAGATGGATCCGGGTAATTCATCGGAGCAGCAGCATGAAGATGATGATCGGGACATCTAGGATTGGGTAGATAAGGAGCACCTTGGTAATGAAAGTTAGGTATTTTAGTTGTTTTGTACATCCTTTTGGTTTGTAAACAAGTTTCAAACAACATTTTGTGCATATTGAGATTGAATTCTCTTTTCTTAGGTTCCATTTAGTATAATATTTGATATTTTATGTAAATGAGTGTTATAAAATTTACTTTTGGAGGATGTTATAGCACTCCCAAAGAGTTGTTGTGGGGTGCAGGGCTTTGGAGAAGGCTAGCTACAGGTTCTATGTTGAGGAAAACCTTGCTGGAACAAAATATGATGAAAAGAATTTTGGGCATACAAACGGATTAGCAAAGGAATGCAAGTATTTCGTTGCTAATCCATTTCTAATTAGAAACATAATCGAAAAGGTTATTAAATGTTCTAGGTTTATGAGTTGATGCATGTTGCTATTCTGTTGCTAATTAGCAATGGAATAGCAACTGAATGCATGTATTCCATTACTGGAATAGCAATATATTGCTATGATTTTTGATTCTATTCCATTGCTAATTTGCAACTGAATAGCAACAAAATCAACTCATGACTCATTTTATAATTGCTATTTCCATTTATGTTTCGTTTCTATTTAGAGGCGTAATTTAATTTTCATAGCTAAATAATTAGCAATGACGTTTTTTCAAACGAATTTCATTTCGCTGCTATTTCGTATATGATTCTATTTCCATTGGTATTCCATTTCTAATCTATTGCTAAATCACTATTTTTTGAAGTGACAATACATGTAATATTTCTCATTTCATTTTACTTTATGTAGTTAGGAATATGAATATGGTTATAATTTGAATGGAAATGATATATTATTATTACCCATGAAAATAGATATTTCATAATGGAAAGGAATTGTTATACCTTATTTGACTTCACCTAGATTGTTTATACGTTAGAGGAGTTTATAGGGGATTGATAACTTTGTGTTAAACATTATAATGGGTAGAAGATTGAAATAATAGTGAAAGATAAACAAGATAGATTTCTAAGAATCTTGTTATACATAGATTATTGATCAAGGTTTTATATATGTGTATTAAAAGTGTATGCCGCAAATGAAGATAAAATAGGAATTAGCCAATAAACTTTACTTAGTTATAAAAAGTACTTCCTTAACTATAGGGACAATGAAAAGAGCTAACAAGAGTTTTAAATGAAGAATATAGAGAGACCTACAAATTCAGAAGGAAATAGAGCAGGGAATCTAGTGGTGGGATAAATAAGAGGAATAATTATTATAAAAAAATAACGGATTCCAAAAGAAATGGAGCAGGGAACCATAGGAATAAAAAGAATATAATGAATATAATTGAAGAAGAAGAAAGAGATATATAGAAAATGAAGGAAGTTTATGAAAAATCTTCAAATAAAAAATTTAGCTTGAGTGCATATAGCTAAGTTAAAGGAAGTATATCTTTTATTCCAACAAATGAATATGAAATGATTATTATTGGTGAGTAAAAATTCCAATCGTTTGATTATAGTGATATTTTGAGTATTATTTGAAAAATGAGATCGATTTAGTGATTTTTGTGTCTTGAGATTTAATATTAATTATCATAAGCTTATTGCTTTTCAATGAAAATTGAGAAAATCTATGTAGTGCCTTAACCTTGATGATTGATTTAACTTTGAATTCTAAGGTGTGTTGCACAATTAAGAGGTTGAGATGTGAAAAGTCAATAAGTAGACATATTTTATAGTGTAATTTAGTTGATTTTAGATATAAATGATGATATTACACTAGGTATTTTCTTGTTTTCATGATTTGAGGGTTTAATTAGGAAAAAAGAAGAAATGAAGAAAAAAACGAAAAAAATAAGAACATTCAACTAAAGATAAGTGTCTGCGATTAGCCAACAATACAAGAAAACACTAAGAATTTCCATCTAAATCGGCAGCAAAGAAGAGCCAACGAATCATCAGCAAATTGAAAAATACACTAGGAATAACCGGATGAATCGATAGCATACAGAGAGCTAAATCTGGTGATTAACTCAGCGATTTGTGTACAAAGAGGAACCGATGACAAATCGTTGAGGTCAGCGACGAGGTTTTTAGATGAGAACAAGGAACTTGAGCTTATCTATGATATGTATACTTAGGGAAACTACATACAGGACCTTAGGGGCTTTGAAATTATACTCTCTTAGCTCTCTCTCTGAGCCCTTTATTAGTTTTTATTAGTTTTAAAGTCTTTTCAATTAAGTTCTTTGTTCATTACTCTCGAGAACTCTTTGAAAATTCAAGAGTGGTATTTTATATTAATGTAATTTATTTATTTATTTATTGCAATGTTTATTAATATACATGAGTGGTTTATTATTTTAAATAATACTCTGGATATGATTGTAAATCGTTCATTAATTTAGTCATAACATGAAATTTATGTGCTTAATACTTTAAACCAATCACACACGTCAATCACGATTTTAATGAGTTGTTTTTGCGTATTACAACTAATGATTCTTTGTATGGAGTGCATAATGGCCAATATATTTCTTAGTATAGGGTATCTAGATCTATGTCTATGATTATCGACAACAATTATAGAAGTAGTAACTAGGATTAATCTACGAGAAAAGTTACTTGAGTGGATGTTCTAGTTGATTGTGTTCTAAGTAATTTATTAATTAGCATATTCGGATTAGAATTTGATTTAGATTAGGTATGATTTTTATTGAGTGTTAATTCTATCATAATTTCTATTTTATTATGTTTTATCCAATAAGTAGATTTATAATGATAACGATATGGCTTACTTCCATTGAATATAGAAAAGTCGATAGTTTGCTAATGGCGACCAACCTATTGTGATTAGAGTTTAATGATTTAGGATCATCATGTAAATATGATGATTGATTATGACTATCACTACAAAAAAATAGCAAATCAGAAACGAAAATTTCCGTCTCTGATTTGCATAAATTCCGTCTCTAATTGCAATAAGAAACGGAACAGAGACGGAATCAATTCCGTCTCTAAAAACGTCGTTTTGATTCGATCGAAACAAAAAATTGATTCCGTTTCCGATTCGAATTTTTAATAAGACGATTAGAGACGGATTTAGAGATGGAAATTAGAAATGGAACAAAGACGGAACAGAAATGGAATTTTTTTCGAAATGGTACATTTGTAATTGCATTCCGTCTCTGATTCCGTTGCTAATCAGAAACGGAATCAGAGACGGAAATAATAAATTTATGAATTTCGTCTCTGATTCCGTTGCTAATCAGAAACGGAAGCAGAGACGGAATCAGAGACAAAATTCTTATATCCGTCTCCGATTCCGTTTGTGATTCATGCATATATTCTGGAAAATTAGATTTTAATAGCAACGGAATGTTTGAATTCGTTGCTAATCCGTCTCTAATTTTCCTTTTCGTTTAATTTTCAAACATAAACATAATCCAATTGGTTCTCCAACCTATAACTTGAAATTACAACCAAAGGACCTACTCCATCGCCTGCACCCCCTCCAACAACTCCTTGGGGGTGCTAACATCCCACAAAAAAGCCAAATTTGACATTCATACATCGACAATATATATCAAAAAATATTCAAAAGAGAAAAAAAAATGTAAAAATTAAAATTTGAAAAAGATTTATATATCCACGAAAAATTTTCTTGTATTACAAAAGCTCCAAATTTGTAAGTATTCACAAAAACCACAAATCCTATTGTTCAACAACCACAAAAAAAAGAAAACTTATAATCCTATAAATATGCACAAAACGAATTAAGCTTAATAACCAAGAACAAAATCCATCTAATGTTCAACAGCTCCAATCACCAAAACTCCAACATGACTGGTCAGAATAAGAAGAGCAATAAGGACTCCATATAATAACTATAACGCAGCTTTGAAGCACTTCTGATTCTCCATATGAGGACAACAACCAGTGATAATGCATATTCACAGGGTTTCTTCCAAGCAGTCCTGAACCAAATAGAGAGCTAAATAGCGCCCAAGAACAGATCCGCTCCAACGTCTGGTAAAACCAATACACCACACAACATCAAGAGCTTTCAAGGAAGTAAAAATATATAGGAAAAGAAGGGGGAGAGGCTGGAAAGTATATGGGGTTCCAATCGTCAAGAATCGAAATATGGTCGAGCCTACCTCAGATTTTTAGTCTTCTTTCGGTCCTTGATAACATCACATACAAATTTCAACTTCAGTGTGATAGATGAGCCTACTCGAATTGAGGCTCAACTGGTTCAGGCTTTTGATGTTGCTGTTTTAAACTAGCTTTAGGCAATGTCAGGTATAATTCATTGTAAAGTACATCTTTGGCACTAAACTTGTCTAAGCACAAGTAGGGAATCTATTCTACCATAGATCTTCCATGTCAAAACTAAGTGTCCTCAAATTGCCGAATCATCAATCGTGTGCTTTGTTTTTGTACAAGTGCAAAATGAGCATTTTTGAATATGTAGCTTAACATTTATACTATCTTATCTGATGAGCTGTTGTTTTGGTTCTGTGTAAGTGCAAAATGAGCATTTCTGATACCTTACTCAAACTGAATCAATTAACAACAAAAATGGAACAAGGTTTTCAGATGCCTTTTCTGAAAACATAACAAACATAGGTGGTTTAGCTGGTCTATATACTAGCCAATGTGAACTTACCAAGGTCCTGTAGCCTGCTCACATACAAGAATACATATGACAGTTATCAACCTCTTGCTCAAAATGACAGTGGATAAGATGAACCATAAAAGGACGGTTAGGACACGCTAGGAGTAAGTGAGTTCGAGCATGGAATGGTTTTGCACAAATTAAAATGTAACCTTTGTCAACATACCAAAATAAATTTAAGCATATGCATGAGCAACTAAGTACTAACAAGAAATAGTAATGATATCTGTTTCTCAATATTTGCGAGGGAAGAGAAACGAGATGCAAAATATAATAAAAAATAAATTCGACATCTAACACTACAATCAAGCCATGACATCGAGTACCTTTTGACCGCTTGAAGGTTTAATCCTGTGAAGACCGAAAAATTTGGTTATAAGAGAGTTGTCATACGTGCGCACATGATGATGATAGTCAGGCAGCATCCTCAAAAGAACCTAAAAACAATTAGATTTGTTTATATGTGTGTATATATTTAGCAGATCCTAATGCTTGAATAAGAAAATGAAAATTCTGAAGGATTAGTAGATTAGATGAAAGCGAAGTAAATGTCAAGATCGAGTTGAAAGTGAACTCAATCATATGGTAACAAGTAAATTGCCAGCAACAGTGGTATGATCCAAACAACCTTTCTGATATACACATTTATTGTATAAGTTGAATCACAACGAAAAACATATCACAAATGGACATCATGTAGTATGCGGCATCAATCTTGAACATCTCCCACAAATTTCTTAAATAAGAGAAATAACCATCATGAGGAGAATGCATACTAAACAACAATAGGCACAATTTAATCAACTCATTGGAAAATAAATACACATTTAGCAACAAATTAGTTCTTTGCATATTCTATCTAAGCAGCAGACCACCAAATAACAAGCTTCAATTTCTTGCACGGATCAACACTTGCTAACTACTAAAGTGAAAATAGAAAATCAAGTATTAAATGGAATTCACTACATGAATCAACCTACTTCGATTTGTCAAGTTTTTTTAACCTGACGGGTTTGGAGTTTTGTAGACAAAAGATCCCAAACCAAAACAAGTATACGAAAATGATTATTTTAGTAGTTGACATCCTGTATAAAAACTTAGAACATCAAATTTGTTTAATTAAAAAATAAGCTCTGCCAAAGAGAGGCATTGAGAAGCAAGTACAAGTTTACAACACAACATTAAGATGGATTAAAAATTAATGTCAACTGCAGTAGAAGCCCACTAGATATGCAAAATGCAATAACGTGTATGACACAAGCAAATGACAGCACGGTAAAAGACAAGAAATACCTTATATTCCTAGTTGTAAACTGAGCATTAGATCATAGACAGCTCCAGAAGGCCGCTGCGTCTTTCCATGCCCATGCCTCATATCCCTTCTCCACTCTCCTTCATATATGCAGCCATCTGACCATATATACTTTCCTGAGCCAGCAATATAGCAGAGAATATAGCAGAGAAACCGAGTAAGGACACGGCTCCAGAAGTGCAGTCTTTCCCAGCCGCTTTCATTAGCATATCATCCCCTGAAATATATGCGGGCAGTTTAATTAATGTTCTTTTCCTTTTCATTCTTGTCCTCAGTAGTTCATTTTCAACTAGGGATTGCTTTTCTGGTTCTTGACTAACACAATTTTCTTCTATTGCTTAGGTTTAACCTTGATCCCTAACGTTTTAAATAAACATTTCTCAATCCCCTGGCAAGTAGACATTACATGATCGACTAGGACCAACAGAAAGATCAACGAGCGTCTCGTCTATGATAGAATTCCGAGCCTATTCACAAAAAATTAGAAATGTAATAAGACACATTACTTATGAAAGAAATTTATGAATCTATAACGTACAAAAGTAATAACCTTACATATGTTTGAAACCATATGGGGAAGTTGTGCTCTAGACTACTATCAACTTCCGACTCCCCTATTGCTTGAGTGATTTCATCGACGAAGATCCTAGAAGAAACGAACATGTACATAGGATGTCTTACTAAAAGATGAACAATGAATGTACTGCATTATTGAATGAAAGTGACGGACATACTGGATGTAAGGAGCGATCTCTGGACAATTGAACAGTATGTACGAATGAGCGACATTATACTCCTGCTCTGTTAAGTACCGCTCCTTCGACTTGCCCATGGGTCGACCAGGATAAGTGAAAATTGAGAAATTGCCCACAAAATGCGGTGTGGGCCCGAGACCACCATCGTCGTTACGTTGCACTTTGTCATGCAACGTAAAGACGTGATCTTCGAAGTAGTAAGAACAAAAGGATGTGACCTATTCGACCAAATAAGCATTACACATGGAGCTCTCTACCTTCGCTTTCTTCCGCACATTGTTCTTCAAATATTTAAGGTACCTGTAGGCATGTTATAGGAAATGTTGATTTAAAACTTATTGAATGGGAAAATAATTTCAAGGGCTCAAGATATTACCTCTCAAATGGATACATCCATCGAAATTGAACGGGACCGGCCAGACGGGCCTCGTAGGCCAAGTGGATTGGTAGGTGTTCCATAGAGTCGAAGAAGCTTGGAGGGAATATTTTCTCCAACTTGCAAATGATTTTTGGTATTTCAAACTCTAAGACCTCCATATCTTGAGACCGACACATTTAGCAGTTAGGGATCGAAAAAAAAGGCTTAATTCGCTAATTGCAATCTAAACCGGGTTTGGGAGGAGTTCTCTGAATGCAATTGGTATCAACCGTTGCATGAAAATATGACAATCATGACTCTTCATGCCGAACATTCGCAGTTTCTTTGGATCCACACATCGACCAAGATTCGAAGCGTAACCATCAGGAAAACGCAACTTTTCTACCCACTCGCACAATTTTTGTTTTTTTGATGTATCAAGAGCATAGAATCCAAGGATGTAAGTATTTGTAGTCGAATCAATGTGTAGAGAAGGTCGGTGACAATATTCACGAATATCTTGTCTCGCTTTCGCATTGTCCTTACTCTTGCCCTGCAGTACACACATAATAGTGTTGAATATGTTGTCAAAAATATTTTTCTCGATGTGCATGACATCTAAGTTGTGGCGGATCAAGTTTGTCTTCCAATACGGCAAGTCCCAGAAAATGCTTTTCTTCCTCCATCCCGAATTCTTAGCTATCCGCCCATTCACAGAATCAGCTCCGATTTCTGTCACCTTCATCAAGCCTAACGATTCAATTTTTGCCAAAATTTCTTCACCATCGGATCTCAATGACCATTTTGCCTCTAATGAAATTTTTTTTGTCTTTCCTTAATGGTGATGCCTTCGCAAGAAACGACGGATGACATCGAACCACGATGTCTTACCACCATCGCAATTGAAATGCATTTATATCCTCCATACAATATGGACAAGCGTACTTACCGTGTGTGCTCCAACCAGGACAACATGCTATATGCAAGGAAATCACTAACAGTCCATAAAAGGGCAACTCGCATGAGAAAATTTGTCTATGTGGACATGTCGTATGTAATCACCCCATTGTTCCATAAATCTTGCAATTCTTTCACAAGCGGCTAAAAGAACACGTCGATTTTTTCTTTGGGTTGGTCGGTCCAGGAACGATAACTGTTAAGAACATAAACTCAGATTTCATGCACATCGACGGTGGAAGGTTGTAAGGAGTCAATATCACGGGCCATGAAGAGTACGATGTCCCTGAAAGCCCAAATACTTGAAAACCATCAGTGCACAATCCTAAACGAACATTCCGAACCTCGGCGGCGAAGTCTCTATTGACGTCATTAAAATGTCTCCAAGCTATCGAATCAGAATAGTGTTGCATAACATCTTCTGGCGAGGAATGATCTCCATGCCATCCCATATGTTTTGTCGTTGTCTCAGACGCATACGATCGTTGCAACCGAGGGCCCAAAGGGAAGTAGTACATTTTTTTGCAACGACGTTTTTTTGTGTTCCGACCACGACCTCGTCGATGTGCAATGTAGCATGATTTCCCACAAAATTTACATGATGTCAACTCAGCGTCCACTCCCCAATACATCATACATTGGTCCTCACAACAATCTATTTTCTCAACAAGTAGACCTAGACCTCGCATTAGTCTTTTAGTGGCATAAAAATTTTCAACCAATGAATTGTCATTTGGCAAATAATCCTTCATGAATTTAATGATTTCATTATACCCTCGTTCAGATATATGATGTTCAGACTTGATCGCAAGTAATCTTGCCATTGCGGACAACGTTGTCATGGTTTCGCAACCCGGCCACAATTGTTCGCTACTTGCATCAATCATGTCATATAGTTGGCGTGCTTGGGGGTTTGGTGATTCTTCCACGTGATTACAATTGAAACTTGGTACTGCCACGTTGTGTAGCATCTCGCGGTAAGTTGTCGGATCGTCTCCTCCCACATCAGCATCATCAATATGGTTATCCATTTGGTAAAAGTTTTGCGGGCCTTCATCTCCGTTCTCACCATGTTCGTACCAACAGTGATATCCCGGAACAAATCCATACCTACATATGTGGTACTCAACCATTTCGACGTCTAGGTACGGTACAAGTCGAGATTTCTTATAATTGCACGGACATCTAATCTTCCTTTCACTTTGGTATGTAGGACAATGTTGCTTAGCAAATGATATGAATTCTTTAACCTTCGCCGCGAATTCAATTCGAACGTAGCCGTTGTCGAGCTTGTTGTACATCCAGTATCGACTTGTAGACGACATTCCTATTGAAGTGTTGTGCAATTAAATTAGTCAACTAGTTTCATAATTTTCGACGGTACATGGCAACTTGTGTGTCCAACTAACACAATTTATAAATAATAAGGATATAAAGAAAAGTTATTCAACATGTTTGACACGTGTAATGTGGCGACCTTAATTCCAAAACTACGGTCGCTCGACCTTAACCGCCACTTAACCCTCTCTAAATACCGAGCCAAGTTAAGCGACAGCTTAATAAGCCTTAACTTTTGGAATAATTTATAGACATTGACTAACTATTTTCTACGCCAATTAAATTTTTTTGTGGAACTAGTCGAAGGCCCATTAAGTCAACTTAGTTATTTCAAATATTCAAACTTTACACTTCTAACGAAATTTCGATAAAGTTTCCTTTGTATTTCGAGCTATCAAAAAAGTCCCAAAATACCTGAAAAAGTTCTTCTAAAACATATGTAGGTATATCCAAATGCAATAAGGTGTATTTATCCACATAAATATTTTATGTGTCTAATATTTAATTCTAAGACTTATTTCATTTCAATTAATTACCCTAGTTAAGCCTCGTGTTATAAATGTTTAAATAAGAAAATACATAATAAAATTACAACCATTTTCATACGCAAATGAGAAGGCCCTATGAGTTTTTCTACGCCTTCCCTTTCGCAATCCTATCACGACAGCTAAGGTACTTGGAAAGAGAAGTGTGGTGAGCAAAAATGTCAATGTCTAAGTAAAACACTAGTCCACATTACCATCAATCATCCAAGTAATACCTAGTATATTCAGAATTAGATTTTCATATTTCAGATCATCGCACCTATTATCATTTTTTGGCATTTTAGAATAGCATAGCCAAACATAATAAAATAGCAAGATAAAAAACAACAATGCCTAACATGATAAATTTGAACAAAAAATATCGAACGAAGATTCATGAATTCATTAGAGTGAAAGGAAGTGGAAACTTGTTCTTTTTATAAATGTTAGTTGAACACCTACATAACACATCAAGAGAGACACCGAACATATAACAAAGACATCAAGATATCACTTATGATATCTGAATAGTTATACACATCAAGATATCATAAAATAGCGAAGGAGACTTACTGGTGGCCATTGGCCCTACTTTACAAGGTACTAATTGAAATTATCCAACGTTATATCAGTTCTACAGGCATTTAAACGATAAGGAGTTTAAAGGGAATTGCTAAAAAATCTTAATGAATAAATACCATAATGGATTCCAAATTAAACATCAATAACTATTAAAATGAATCCAAGCATATAAACTAGCATGGGAGGATTGATAATAGTTCAAACCTCACTTACTTCGTTTGCCGCATTATTTTGACTTGTTGTAGAGATTTCTAGGATCAAAGTATTTTTTCTAAGACTTATTTCCTCAAGTGAAAATACTTAAGTGATGAACTTCTCTATTTTGAATAAGAATTAGCTACGAAAGACTTTAATTGATTACAAGATTCTACGAATTTATATTGTTCATAGCCAATTCAAAAAAATAAGAGTTGAAAATTGCATGTGTCAATTAAGATAAAAAGATTTTAAGTGTTCTAAGTGGACAGCAAAGCCTTGAGAAATTTGTAAAAGGGACTAAAGGTGATATAAACATTAGAATAGCTTAGATACAAGAATTGAAATTGAGTAAACTTTGCATAAAGAAAGGAGATGTAGAGATTAATTGT
Organism: Stephania yunnanensis; assembly: GCA_039657365.1. Classification (NCBI taxonomy): domain Eukaryota; kingdom Viridiplantae; phylum Streptophyta; class Magnoliopsida; order Ranunculales; family Menispermaceae; genus Stephania; species Stephania yunnanensis. The sequence continues at coordinate 9,797,094 of CM077585.1, forward strand.
GATTGATGGAAATGGAAGGAAAAGACTCCTTTAATCAAGGTAAGGAAGGCACTAGAGTAGTTGAGCAAGACTAAAAGTCTAAGCAACTCAATATCATAATCATGATTCAATCACAATATAAAAAATAGATGCGACCCGTCTTATTATCTTGAAATATTTGAATGAATTGGTGAAGAACAATATAATTGAGTATGTAAAGTATTATTGAATTCAATTAAATGTTTAACTATAGACAAATGATTTGACTAGAAATTATCCCATGTTTATTGAAATAGAAGTTCCATAGTAACGAGTCACGATAAGACTTAGAATATTAAGCAATAAGAATGATATAATGTGATATATTTTCACAAATGTCTGACGAGATAAAATAAAACTCTAATAGTTTAAAACTTTTAACCATCAATTATATGAACTATTTTGATGGATATATAGTATGTTGGTCCAAACTATAACACTACATCATGTGCTTAGGCAATGATACAATTAATAAGCATTAAGGTTTTAAGTTATGAGCTAATAAAAGATTTTTTTTGGGCAATGAAGATATAAATGAAAATGAAAAAAAGAAAAGATTGGCAAGTGGTAAGTGATTTAAGGCACTTTGGTGATGTGAAAATGTGGAAATCCCAATATTTATCAAGGCGAATCAGTGTTCTATAAACACATGAGTTCAAAACATCATGGAACCAAACATCTTGATGCTTACCAAAAGCATCAAAAATAATAAAACCCTTATTAGGATACCATTTTCCATACTAATAATGAAAAGTCAAGGGACCTAACCACATGGAATTTTGTTAGTTTAGGAGACAAATATATGAAAAATCCGATTTTAATGGAGGATGTGTGAGACTAAACTATTGTATACAACTTAAACACACACAAGCAAAAAAAACAAGCAGATATGAACACTAATAAATGAATGTTAATAGAGCAATGCAATCAATTATAAGAAACTAACAAATGCCATGGTGATGCACAAGATCAACTCAACACTTAGACCTAAGAATCATCAACTTTCACATAAAAAAAACATTCCAAATCAATTCTTAGGTTAGTTATAAGGTTCAATATTGTGTATAAACCCTTGCATTCCTTAGTTATGCCAAACAAAGTATGACAATTGTTTCACTTCCTATCAAATGTATAACCCCTAGGTGAAGCACACTACAATTCAACACAATTGTTGCAACAAAGTCGATGGAGTCAATAACGCTAGACAATTAACACGCCAAGCACGATTAATTTAACCTAGACATGTTAGTTGTGTGATTTCCCCTAAAAGGCCAACCAATTAAAGTAATTACTTACCACTCGTTATCGAGGATTCCATACAATTACATATGCAAAATTCCCAAAGTAGAATATAACCCATATCTAATAGAGTGCATTTGCAACTATACAAATCAATCAACAACTATTTCCTAAGAAAAACAATCAGCCACAATCATTATCTGATAATCCATGCACCAAATATCAATCAACACAAAAAAAGTTGAGAAATTCAAGAAATTGTAATGCTTGTGCATGAAGGAAAAAATATTTCACAAAGTTAAAGAAAATGATATTGTATTGTTTTTCATGAAAGAAAATACAAAACTAAACTAAAAAAAGAAAGGAAAAATACATACGGGCAGTGCTGATCTTACCAATGAGAGACGGAGATCCGTCACCAAGCAAGAGACGGAGAGACCAGAGAGAGAGAGAGTTGAGAGCCGATGACGGAGACCACCGCGACGAGACGGAGAGACCCGAGAGTGACGGCGAGACCAGAGATACCAGAGAGACCAGCGGAATCAGAGACGGAGAGACGAGAGTTGAGAGCAAAGAAGGAGACCGATTTGGGGGTTTTGGACGGGATAATCGAACGAGATTTGGGGATTTTTGGGGACGATCGAACGAGATGATTGTTGGGGAGGGGACGATCGCTAGGGTTTTGTTGAGATGATTTTTGGGAAGGGGATGATTTTTGGGGAGGGAACGAGTTGAATGTTGGGGGGTTTTTTGTTTTTCGGTTCGGGGGGGGGGGGTGGGGGACCTCGAACCAAGCATATACAAATCCCGAGATTTGATGAACGGTCATAAGAAATGAAATTTTTGGTGGGAATGTTGGCCCCATTTTTTAGAGACGAATTAAATCCGTCGCTATTTCCGTCTCTATTTCGTCTCAATTCCGTCTCTAAAAAATGGGGCCAAATTATTCCGTTTCTAACTTATTTTTTTAGCAACGAAAATTATTTCCCTTTTTAATTCCGTTTCTAAATTTCATTTTCCTTGTAGTGTATGATTTAATAAAAATGTCCTGATATGAAGGTTTACATATCATTATCTAAGATGCATTGTTTAGATATTTAATTTATATTGACTATTTGATTGTTTGTTTGTTTTAATTAATTAATTTTTTATGTTTTTAGATTGATAGTGTTTGATTCCCGTTTGAATTAGATTAGTTAAATTAAAGCAAATTAAATCAAATAAATTTTATGGTAGCCTTAATTCTTAAGAGCTTTATAAAATCTCTGTGGAGACGATATCCTATTTACCACTACTACAATTTTTGGCGCTATTACCGAGTATTTTTAAAATAATCTCTTGGAAACTATCTTGTTGAATGTCATATAATATGGCAAAAAATGATGAAAATTTAACTTTTAGGCAATCTAATAAGAATGTCACAGTTTATGAACCTATGCGTATAACTTTTACTATAGAGTTTTTAAAATTGAATTGAGGTTCAGATTCATAAATTCTTCACAGCATTTCTTTGGTGATGATAATGAAGATACTCAAAAGTTTATTAAGAAGTTTGCACACAAAGTAAGCACGTTCAAACCAAAGGATATAGAGATTGCTTAGATTAAGCTTTTCCTTTTGTATTAAAAGGTCAAGCGTAAAATTGGTTATTTTACCTTCCTCAAATTTTTATAACCAATTGGTCAGAGATACTACAATTGTTTATTGATCAATATGTCCCAACAAGACAAATTAGTTTATATGTAAAAGAAATAGTAATGCTAGAATGGAAATTGGAGAGACTTTTGATGAGTTTTGGGATATGTATCAAAGAATAATTTCATTATTCCTAATGCATGGATTTACGGAAAAAAATCTAATGCAATATTTTTATGAAGGACTAATTTACTTAGAATGAAGATTCTTAGACACAGTATGTTGAAGGTCTTTGTTCGACACAACACCAAATGATAAGATAGATGAGGTAAATGTCATGGTTGAATTATTACTAAAGGATAGATCAAGCAAGGTAAAACCACACGTTTTGTGTGATGAATTAAGTCATTCTAATGATGAATGTCATTTGAGACAGCTAACCAAAATAAAAGAAGCTAATGTTATAATGAACCAATTTGATGGATTTGTTGATCCCACTTATAACTTTAATAGTTATATGAATTACTCACAGAAAAATGTAGGTAATTATATTAACAATCAGGGTTATCAAAGGTATAAAACATCGAATACTTCAGAAAGGGAGAAAGATCAAATAACTCAAACATTACAAAATGATATGACCAAGTTGAAAAACTAATTGAGTCAAATGTCAACATAAATGAGTGAATTTATAAATCAAGAGAAATTACCATCTCAACCTTATTCTACTTTATACAAAAATGTACCAGCCATAACATTAAAGAGTGATAAATATATGTATGAACCTAAAATGCCTGAGTAATCAATTTTTAGAAAAGCAATATAAGAAAAATTAGATAGAGAAATTGAAGTAACAAGTAATAGGATTCTCTATGAAAATGGTGATGAGCTTAACAAAGAAAGGTAAATGAATATAAAACCATCATTCCCTAATCATTTGGAAGATAACAGAAATGCTAAGAAATTGCAAGAAGAAAAATAAACATTTGATACATTAAAGAAAGTAGTAGTTAATATACCTCTATTTAGAGTCATTCAAAATGCACCTAAGTATAAAAAATTTATAAAAGATTTATGTACTAATAAGATTAAGGCTAATGAATAGGTGAGTCTAGGAGAACACTTATCACTAATTCAAAAGAAATTACCTCCTAAATGTTCTGACCTTGGTATGTTTTTCATTCCATGTACAATAGAAAATATAGGAGATTCTAAAGCATTATGTGATCTGGGAGCCTCCATAGATGTTATGCCTTTATCTATTTATTTGCAAATGACAAATGTACATTTAGAAGAAACTGGCATAGTGGTACAATTAGCAAATATGTCCATTGTTAAACTAGTAGGGTTACTGAAAGATGTACTAGTCAAGGTTAATGATTTAACCTTCCCAATAGATTTTTATGTTTAAGACATGAAAGAAAATAGTTTCTCCAATAGAAGTTCTCTAATTTTAGGAAGACCATTTTTGAAAATAGCAAAAGTAAATAATGATGTTTCAAATTGAACATTAATAATAGAAAGAGATGATGATGCAGTGAATTTTAATATATATGATGCAATGAAATACCCAATGGATGTGACTTCCTTATGCATAGTAGATAAGATAGACCCATTAACAAACATATCTTTTAGAAAAGATAAAACAAATAAATTGAAATTGGTAATAGGATATTTAGAAGAAGATGATGATAGAGACGAGGAAACAAAAGAGATAAGTACCTTGGAATCATACAATGAACTACCAGAACTTACTTATTACCTAGATTTATCTAGGTCTCATTCAAAACTTTTACTTTCTATAGTTAAAGCCCCATAATTAGATATGAAAACTTTACCAGATCACTTAAAATATGTTTATCGAGGGGACTATAATAAATTACTAGTAATAATTTCTAATAAATTGACAAGTTTAGAATTAGATAGATTAATAAATGTATTGAAAGAATTTAAAGGAGCGATAGGATGGACCATATGTGATATTAAAGGAATAAGTCCAGCTACGTGTATGCATAAGATAAATCTAGAAACTGGCCAAAAAGCTTCTAGAAAAGCTCAATGTAAATTAAACCCGCCTATAATGGACATAGTAAAAACTGAAATATTAAAATTATTAGATGGAGGAATGATATTTCCAATAGCTTATAGTAATTAGGTAAGCAAGTAGTTCCTAAAAAGATAGGAATTATAGTAATAACAAATGACCATGGAGAATTAGTACCAACTAGAATCCAAAATGGTTGGAGAGTATGTATTAGACTATAGATAGTTGAATGCTTCAACTAGAAAGGACCATTATCCACTCCTATTTATAGATAAGATATTAGAAAGATTAGCTGGAAAAACCTATTATTGTTATTTAGATGTTCATTCAGGATTTCATTTCATGGTAGTTAAGAATTATACTAGGACATATAGTGTCACATAAAGGAATCGAGGTAGATCTAGCAAAAATTCAAGTAATCAAAACATTACCTTACCCAACTATGGTTTGAGAAATACGTTCATTTCTTGGCCATGCAGGATTTTATAGAAGATTTGTGAAAGATATTTATAACATAACATAACCTTTATGCAAACTTTTATAAAAATATGTCCCTTTTAAATTTACCGATGATTAGAAGGTAGGGTTTAATAAATTAAAGGGTTCTTTTATAACCACACCTGTTATTAAATCATCGATTGGTTATTAACTTTTGAGATAATGTGTGATGCAAGTAACTATAAAGTTGGAGCTGTTTTGGGTCAAAAAGTAGGAAAAGATTCTCATGTAATATATTATTCTTTTAAAACACTAGATAAAGCCTAACATAACTATACCACTACTGAAAAGGAACTTTTAGTAGTAGTGTTTGCCTTAGAAAATTTTATACCTTATTTATTAGGAAAAAAAGTAATAGTTTATTCAGATCATGCAACATCGCGATACTTAATGACAAAACAAGATGCTAAACAAAGACTAAAAATATAGATATTACTTCTATAGGTGTGACGGCCCCAAATTCCAAGGCAAACTGGGCACCGCCACGTCGCCAGACACGTCACCAAGCATGCCACGTCACCGCACACTTAACTTTGACTGCCTGCGACCTACACCTTTATACATACCTTATTTGCCTTAACTTAATATTTATGAAGATTTTTTATGGATATTCTCATCAAATTGACTAAGTTAAGTTATTCACAACTTATTAAGTTATTAAATATCAAGCGGAAGCCTTAAAAAAAAAACATGCAAACGCCGTATGAAGGAAAAGTTTGCATTTGTATAATTAACCAGTGTGGAATCCCTAATAGATACCATGTATATCAAAAGCGACAAAAGTACAACGGTGAGCATATACATGTATCGGGTATACAAGTCATCCCAAAATGTCATAAAGTAGTTAATAGATACATACAACTACCTATGCAAAAAGTGGCGGCCTCTCCTACTTAGACGTAGTCGCCTAAAACTCCTTTGCGCGGCTCGTCGCAGATCTGCGATTTGTCACAAAAAACAATGACAAATCCCAGATAAGTAAATCCCGAGAGAAATTCAGTTAGTATTCACAAGAATTCCAAGAAAACGGCTACAATTCATGCATATAAAGTAAATGAACCGAAATATAAAGCATGAATATAAGTCGTGAGATAATCAACAATACGAACGCAAGTGTGGTGTATAGTGTCGAACATGGGACAAAAACTAAACCGAGAAGGCCCCGAAGGTGAAGAAATCAACACCCCCTCTTCACGGTCGAAAGAGGAAACATGTTGATCGGAAGTTAGACTTCCGCCCAACGCCTCAAATGAGAGGAATCTGTTGAACGGTAGACCCCGTCCAACTCATCTCTTGAGATCACCGTCCCGTCAATCATACACAAACACACGCGGGAATAGAGTAACAATGCAAACTGAACTGGCGAAAAGTAATGCGAAATAAATAATTTACAAGGAAAATAAGTAAATTCTAAACTAACTTTCTCGTGGGTTTACTTACCTCGAACGCTTTCGAACCTCCCGCACACGCCTCGAGATACGCGCCCGATACCAGACTACAGTCTCCTAAATTCCTGGTATCCAATTATACCACTTTATTTATCATGAAAATCTACAACAATTTCCTAAAACTTTTTAAGACAAATTGTTTATTTTGCGCTTTTCGAGGCAAACCCCGGCAAAAAGTCGCGTCCGAAATATCCAAATATTTTATTTTTCATATATTCTATATATTTGGTCGCAATATGATTTTTCCATAATTTTTATAAATTTTTCTGGAATTTTCCATGATTTTTCCCAATTTTTTTCCTCTCTTTTCCCATTTTTCTGCTTTTTTCTTGTAGCACTTTGGGTCGGGTCGACCCAACGGGTCGGACCCGACCCGTCCCGTCCCGGTTTGGGTTGGGTCGGGCCGACCCAACGGCGGTCGGACCCGACCCGACCTTGACTGTAATGGTCCAGGCTCGGCCTGCGGAGAGACGCACTCGCGCATTGTCAGTGTGCGTCTTCCCAATGATCGAACACACAAGCGATGTTCGATCGTTGGATTATTTTTATTTTTTTCTTTTTGTTTAAACAACAATCCAAACATCAACACCACACAATCGATTCAAAGAACTCCAAATCGAAGAGAGAATGAGCGAAACTCACTTGATTAATGGGGTCGAACTCGCCACCGTCCGTCCCGCCGAGCTCGCCATCGTTGTCCCGCTGAAGCTCGTCGTCGCTGCCCGCCAAGCTCCTCGCCGGAGCTTCCTCTCTCCGCGTCACTCACCCTCTCTGTTCTCCCTTCCTTCTCTTTCTCTCTTCTCTTCCTTCTCTTTCTCCCTCTCTTCCTCTCTCGTAGGTTTTTAAACAAAACACATTTTTATTTTTATTTTTTTATTCTTTTTGTTATTTGGTGAGAAAGGACCAAAAAGCAATGATGATGAATAGTTGATGTGACTTTTGATGTGATGTGTTATGTGATGTGACGACTCAATCCCATACTACCCCGTACACCCGCGTTAGGCGCACACCGTGACGCCGCACGCTCTCGTCACTATAAGCGCACAACGCGACTAAGCGAAATTCTCAATTCACGCGGCGCGAACTATTAACAATAGTAAAATAATTAAATGTTCGCCACACAAAAATAACATATTTCCTGATTAGGCGTGTCATAGACTTCTCCCACGACGTCCACGTGGATCTGAGCTTATGATAATAATTTGTAATTAGCCGCTTAATCGGGATTAATTAAAGCGGGCCGTTACAGTCTTCCCAACTAAGGGGAATTTCGTCCCGAAATTCAGATTTAATTCGGTATTTACCTTGGAACAAGTGGAGTATCGCCTTCGCATGGTTGAGACTCTCTCCCCAATGGGACCCTTCAAGGGATAAACCTTCAAGTGGAACAAATCATCCACTTCATAACTTAGCCCGTCACGGTCTTTGTTCGCGTACTCCTTTTGTCTGTCATGAGTAGCTTGTAACCTCTGATGAGTTATCCAAATTTTCTTCGTGTGATCTACAACAATCTCAGACCTAAAGACAGCTACATCCTCGGGCTCTGCCCTTCCTTACTTGTTGCAACATTCAAACTAGTGGCGCACTGACCTAGAAAGTCATGGCTTACATAAATATTCGGCAATTTTTCGTTTGCCAACCAAAAAATGCATCCTATGCCAATTTGGTTATGGTAACATCTTACTTTCTATCATTGTCATGCGATAATGACATGTGCCGGCTCAAAATATGGTCGAGCCCTAACTCACTTATCGGTGGCTAGGTATAAAATGATACGTCACCCTCTCCAAACATTTATTATTTGAACTAATAATTAAATTTTGTAAAGGCCCGATCCCACCTCGCCGGTCGCCTACCTCGCGGGTCTAATCCCACCTCGCAGGTCTCACTCCGACCTCGCAGTCGCTGGAACCCTGTGTAGAGTACTTTAGTAAAGGCCCGGCCCTACCTCGTCTGCCTCCTACCTCGTGGGTCTAATCCCACCTCGCAGTCTCATTCCGACCTCGCAGTCGCCGGAAATCTCGGGTAAATTAATTTTGTGAAGGCCTAGTCCTACCTCGCCGGTCTCCTACCTCGTGGGTCTAATCCCACCTCGCAGGTCTCATTCCGACCTCGCAGGTCGCTAGGACCCCAAGTAGAGTGGGTCAAGACCACCCACTCCATCCATACTCCCCACGCGCGTGGTTTGGCGCCAACCAATCCATTCCCAAGAGTATATCGAACTCTAGGTACTATAATACTCGGATCTATGGGTAACTGATGACCACCAACCTCGGTTGGACAATCTCTACAAATCCGATTAGGACATATCTTGTCTTCAGCGACCGTGCTGAGGATAAGGTGGGTGCTAACGCTCTCAGGTATCAACCCAACTCTCCTACCATTCGTCTCGAAATAACTGATAACGTACAACCAAAATCTATCAATGTATGCAAAGGGCGACAAAAATAATCAACATACCCTCGACGAACTGCCGAGACGTGTCGCGATCTGGTGCGACAATTGCGTGCACCTCCTCCCTCGCCTGCACTGGCTGAGCTGCTAGTGGTGGTGCTGGCTCCCTAGTACATTCACTCTTGTAGTGCCCCTTCTGCCTACATCTGAAACATGTGACATTCTGCCTATGTTCGGAGCCTTGACCCTGCTGTCCGCTAGCCCTATAATCATGACTCTGACCATACTGTCCTCCGTCCCTGCCTCCCTGATCCCGGGTGGTTCTTCGCCATGGTCGCGGTGCATAACCACCACTTGACACCGTGGCCGATCGTGCAGTACTATCGCATGAGAAGTGATCGTCCGGTGGTCCTCATGCTTGGGCCTCGTCCTCCCCTATCTCCGTGATCGATGATCCTCTTCCCTTTCATGTCAAACCGGTGCCTTCTTGGGACGACCCCGATGCCAATCGTGGCATGGGCATCGCGGCACGAAAGATAAGATATGTCTCATGGGCTAAGGCCCTCTCGTAGATCTCCCGTGTACGAGCTCCACTCGATACTACTCGCGCCGCAATCTCATCTCTAAGTCCGACTCCGAAGTAGTGAACCCGGTCACGATCTCGTAGAAGCTAAATCGCGCCGAACCGTAATAGGTAGCGAAACCTCTCCATGTACTGGACCACTGTACGATTACCCTGCCTAAAACACAAAAACTCCTGTCTCAGACGTAACTGTATCTCTTTCGGTATGTACTGGTCATAAAAGGCCTGCTTGAAACCGGCCCAAGTAGTCGGCTCTCCATGAGTCTCGGTATGAGCGGTCCACCAAACTCCGGCCTCTCCTCGGAGCATATATCCAGATATCCTAGCACGAATACTATCGTGAATCCTCAGAAGATTATGCAATTTCTCGTGTGCGAGAAGCCATCTCACAGCTGCCTCCGGGTCTCCGCCTCCAGTGAAATATCCCGGTTGAAATCTCACAAATTCCTTCGTCAGCTTAGCTTCGGCTGACAAGGAAGCCTCAAATGTAATTTCTTGTGGAGCATGTGTCAGTGTCACTGCTTGTGTAGATGCCGGTGTGGTAGTCTCACCATAATCTGCAGATGGATCGGCGTACTCGAACAATCGGCGCGCCGCGCTCGCAAGCGCTCGGTGTGATGGTGGCGATAGAAGCGTCGCGATAGCCGTGTTCGAGCACGGAGCAAGGCCATCATCTCGCTCGAATCGTTTCGGCCCTGTGCCGCAATCCGATCAAGTACACTCGATCGATCGCGATAGGCGTAGTACCACTCGTCGTCCACCATCCTCCGAAGGTGGAGTCATTGTCCGTCCATGTCGTATCGCAACAGCCGAAGGCTTGTATCGCCTCGTATACGCATATATACTATTACAAATCAAAATGTATAACGTATAAGCCTTGACATTACCCGTCCATGTTCTCTTCCCAACTAAAGTTCTAAGTCAGGATCTTCGGGTTTCCACATCTAATGTTTCTTGTTAAGTTTTATTCGGTTGTATTACATTTTTTTTTCCTAGGTTCGCCTGAACCTAAGCTTTGATACCAACTGTGACGGCCCCAAATTCCAAGGCAAACTGGGCACCGCCACGTCGCCAGACACGCCACCAAGCATGCCACGTCACCGCACACTTAACTTTGACTGCCTGCGACCTACACCTTTATACATACCTTATTTGCCTTAACTTAATATTTATGAAGATTTTTTATGGATATTCTCATCAAATTGACTAAGTTAAGTTATTCACAACTTATTAAGTTATTAAATATCAAGCGGAAGCCTTAAAAAAAACATGCAAACGCCGTATGAAGGAAAAGTTTGCATTTGTATAATTAACCCTATAGTGTGGAATCCCGTAATAGATACCATGTATATCAAAAGCGACAAAAGTACAACGGTGAGCATATACATGTATCGGGTATACAAGTCATCCCAAAATGTCATAAAGTAGTTAATAGATACATACAACTACCTATGCAAAAAGTGGCGGCCTCTCCCTACTTAGACGTAGTCGCCTAAAACTCCTTTGCCGCGGCTCAGTCGCAGATCTGCGATTTGTCACAAAAAACAATGACAAATCCCGATAAGTAAATCCCAGAGAAATTCAGTTAGTATTCACAAGAATTCCAAGAAAACGGCTACAATTCATGCATATAAAGTAAATGAACCGAAATATAAAGCACGAATATAAGTCGTGAGATAATCAACAATACGAAAGCAAGTGTGGTGTATAGTCATTTGTCGAACATGGGACAAAAACTAAACCGAGAAGGCCCCGAAGGTGAAGAAATCAACACCCCCTCTTCACGGTCGAAAGAGGAAACATGTTGATCGGAAGTTAGACTTCCGCCCAACGCCTCAAATGAGAGGAATCTGTTGAACGGTAGACCCCGTCCAACTCATCTCTTGAGATCACCGTCCCGTCAACCATACACAAACACATGCGGGAATAGAGTAACAATGCAAACTGAACTGGCGAAAAGTAATGCGAAATAAATAATTTACAAGGAAAATAAGTAAATTCTAAACTAACTTTCTCGTGGGTTTACTTACCTCGAACGCTTTCGAACCTCCCGCACACGCCTCGAGATACGCGCCCAATACCAGACTACAGTCTCCTAAATTCCTTGTATCCAATTATACCACTTTATTTATCATGAAAATCTACAACAATTTCCTAAAACTTTTTAAGACAAATTGTTTATTTTGCGCTTTTCGAGGCAAACCCCGGCAAAAAGTCGCGTCCGAAATATCCAAATATTTTATTTTTCATATATTCTATATATTTGGTCGCAATATGATTTTTCCATAATTTTTATAAATTTTTCTGGAATTTTCCATGATTTTTCCCAATTTTTTTCCTCTCTTTTTCCCATTTTTTCTGTTTTTACTGTAGCACTGGGTCGGGTCGACCCAAACGGGTCGGACCCGACCCGTCCCGGTCCGGGTTTGGGTTGGGTCGGGCCGACCCAAACGGGTCGGACCCGACCCGACCTGGACCAGAATGGTCCAGGCTCGGCCCATGGGCCGAGCCTGGCCCATTCTGGGCCCGGCCCGCGGGAGAGACGCACACGCGCTCGTGTGCGTCTTCCCCAACTGATCGAACACACAGTGTTCGATCAGTTGGATTATTATTTTTTTTTTTTTTTTGTTTAAACAACAATCCAAACATCAACACCACACAATCGATTCAAAGAACTCCAAATCGAAGAGAGAATGAGCGAAACTCACTTGATTAATGGGGTCGAACTCGCCACCGCCGAGCTCGCCACCGCTGTCCCGCCGAGCTCGCCACTGCTGTCCCGCCGAGCTCGCCGTCGCTGCCCCGCCAAGCTCCTCGCCGGAGCTTCCTCTCTGGCAGTCACTCACCCTCTCTGTTCTCCCTTCCTTCTCTTTCTCTCTTCTCTTCCTTCTCTTTCTCCCTCTCTTCCTCTCTGTCCGGTTTTTAAACAAAACACATTTTTATTTTTATTTTTTTATTCTTTTTGTTATTTGGTGAGAAAGGACCAAAAAGCAATGATGATGAATAGTTGATGTGACTTTTGATGTGATGTGTGATGTGATGTGACGACTCAATCCCATACTACCCCGTACACCCGCGTTAGGCGCACACCGCGACGCCGCACGCTCTCGTCACTATAAGCGCACAACGCGACTAAGCGAAATTCTCAATTCACGCGGCGCGAACTATTAACAATAGTAAAATAATTAAATGTTCGCCACACAAAAATAACATATTTCCTGATCAGGCGTGTCATAGACTTCTCCCACGACGTCCACGTGGATCTGAGCTTATGATAATAATTTGTAATTAGCCGCTTAATCGGGATTAATTAAAGCGGGCCGTTACAATAGGAATTTGACTTTACTATAAAAGATAATAAAGGATCAGAAAATTTAGTAGTAGATCATATAAGTAGGTTAGAAAATGGAGAACCACATATACCATAAAAGGATGAATTTTAAATGAATATTTGTATAGTATAAACACTGATGGCCCATGGTATATTGATATAGTTAATTATCTTACCACCAATATGTTATCACCTTATTTGATAAGCGCTCAAAAGAATAAAATTAAAAAGGACTTTAAACATTTTATGGGATGATCCCTACTTATAGAAATCTTGTACCGACCAAATAATTAGGAGATGTATACTAAAATCGGAAGTACAATAAATTATATCTTATTGCCATACTTATGCCTGTGGAGGACATTTTGGTCCATGTAGAACTGCTCGTAAAATTCTAGATTCCTGGTTTTTTTGGCCCACTTTATTTCATGATTGTTTTCTTTATACAAAATCTTGTCCAAATTGCCAACGAAATGGAAACTTAGGACGTAGAAATCAAATGCCTATACCTCCTATTCTTTTTTGTAAAGTATTTGATGTATGGGGTGTAGATTTCATAGGACTTTTTTCATCATCGAATGGTTATATTTATATTTTACTTGTTGTAAATTATATGTCTAAGTGGGAAGAAGCAAAAGCTACTAAAACTAATTATTCGAAAATAGTGGTTAATTTCCTTATATAAAAGATTTTTACAGTTTTTAAGCACCTAGAGCTCAAACTTGCTAAGTACAACTTGATACATATGACATCTACTACATATCACCCACAAACTAGTAGACAAGCTGAAACTTCAAGTAGAGAAATTAAGTCAATACTAGAAAAAATAGATAGTCCAACATGTAAGGATTGGAGTCTTAGATTAGAAGATGTATTATGGGCATATGGAACAATATTTAAGACACCAATAGGTATGACACCTTATAGATTGGTATTTGGAAAATCATGTCATTTTACTAGTAGAATAAGAATATAAAGCCTATTGAGCAATAAAAGCATGTAATATAAATTATAATGAAGTTGGAAACCAACGAAATGGAGTTTTCAAGAATTAGAATAACTTAGGAATGAAACTTATGAAAATGCATCAAATTATAAAGATAAAACCAAAGCATTTCATGATAAGAAATCAGTTCCTAAATATCTTCGAGTAGGAGATAAAGTTCTACTCTTTTGTTCATGACTAAAATTATTTCTTAGAAAACTCCGTTCAAAATGGATATGACCTTTTTATCGTTATGAATTTATTGCCTCACGGCGTAGTTGAAATAGGAAAAAAGTTTAAAGTAAATGATCATAGGTTAAAACCTTAGTATTAAGATTTTGTTGAACAGGATATGGAGATTATTAATCTCGTGCTTAAGAAACAAAGTCTGCAACATAATGAAATGAAGTTAAATGTTTACATAAATGTGAGTGAAATCGTTAAAGATGAAATAATTACATTCTGTATGTATAAAAAGTCGCACAATAAAAAAAAGAAATCACAAAAGCAGCAACCTAAAGAGCCACAACTTGAAGTGCAACAGTAAGCAGAGAAGTTACCAGCGAAAAAAAATTACTGATGAGCAACTAAAGATTCAAGATTTGGGACATCTAATTGAAATTTACAAAGATGATCCAGGGAAACTCTTCCTCCATGTGATGATCAATGAAGTTAGTTTTCCTGGTCTTCTACTTAACGTAGGAGCTTATATGAATGTCTTACTGGAACAATAGTGCAGAAAGGCCAAATTGAGGATTGATTTTATATCATCTTTTGTTATCAATAGAGAAAATGGTTATAAGCTCTTTCGATTAGGAATGTCAATGAATGCGCCAGTGCAAGTGGGACAGTTCAAGTATCTTACCAACTTTTTGGTGGTACTACAAATTGAAAATGATGACATGATATTGATAGGACAAACTTTTCTCAAGAAAGCTGGAGTGTTTCTCGATATAGAACAACGTATAGTTACACTTAGGATGAGAAATAATTATATGTGTCTTTAGGATGGTTACAAGATAGACAATTATGTTAAAGATGAAAATTATGCGATGTCTATGAAGGGGAAAACTCCTACCATAATGATAACCCTAAAGAGAACAACCATTATGACTTTAGGAGACTTAGCAAAGGACGTTATGCAGATGCTGAGAATGATAAAGAAGTTGAAGATATAAATAATGATGAAGAATAAGTGTATCCCCAACTTGTTTAGGAGTGATTCAACCCTATAAATTTTGAACTCACATCCATACAACTAAGTTAGGGCTTAGATGGGTATTTTTCGAGTTAAAGTTTGGAGAAGGAGTCTAAAGGGCCAATAAAGCATATTACTTGAGGGACTCACTCTCAATAAGGTAATAAGTCTTCACTCAAGCATTCTTTTGATTATGAAGTTTTGAAAAAAATGATCTTTGATTATATTTTTGATGAATGTGGTTGATAAGTTTTTTATTGCAAAATTATTTTTAAATATGGGTTTATATACAAATTCTCAATTTAGATACGATTTTTCAAATGATTTGAGGGGTTTCTATGAATATTTCCAATATATACATAATTATGATAGGAATATGTAGATGAAAATATTTTAAGCGTACTATTTTCAACTCTTTTGAGATTCAGTGATAAAACCTTATCATAAACTTGTTTTCCTTATTTTGATAGCTCGAGATTTTCAAATATAGGTTTTCAATTTACCTATTTCATCATAGTTGAATATTCCTATTGGGGGAGGAGGTAGAAGGACGAGGTAGGAGTAGTAAGCAAGATAAAGGGAAGGGGTAGTGCAAAAAAAAAACCCAAACATAAGTATATAGGTCACTTAATGAATATTATACCTACCAAGGTTAGTATTACAGAACTTAGACCTGCGAGGGCTGAGCTTAGAAAATAATCCCTATTGTCATATAATGAGGAAGAATATTTTAAGAATCCTGACCTTAGTCATTTAGTGCCTTATGACCTTTCATTGTTTATGAGACCAATAAATCAAAAGAGGTAATATAATGATAAAAAGAGGGTGATAATTACTAAGAGGTTTCAATATTCAAAATGTGAGAAAGTATGAGGATAAGATTGTGAGCATCATTAGATATCGAGGATGGGAGAAATATCTGATAGACTTTGCGGGTAGAGGAGAAAGAGGTTGTTCGAAAATTGTATGACAATTTTATACAAATGAGCATGTTAGTAAGGAATGAGATAAAGTAGTAGTGCAAGGGAAGAAAATTGATATTCACCTGCGAGTTTGAATTGATTTTTTGGTCTACCAGAAAATAGATAGAGGACAAAGGAGGATTACCCGATTCTCATTTATGTCAATAAGGAATCCTATACCTATGAGATAATCCAAGACACTTTAAAGATAACTCTGGGAATGGGGTTTGCGCCAGATAGTGAAGGACACCCGAAGTTTATCGAAACTACTTATTTTAGAAAAATTACAAAGAGTTGAAGTTATATTATAGATGCATGTTTTTATCTAACTAAGCAACACTTTGAAGTAAAGAACCCTAGAGCTATTTTACTCTACCATGTAGTGATGAAGAAGGTTTATATGGATGTTGAGAAGATTATATACGATTCTATGAAGTTTGCAATGCAGACCAAGAAGAACGAAAGACTACCATTCCCAATTTTGATCACTCATTTATATAGTCAAACACAGGTGGGATTCGATACTGAGTTTGATGTATTGCCAGAAAAAATAATAAATGATGCAAAATTAGAAAGAGCGAAGAAGGTTGTAGGATATAATGACTCAGAGGATGAACGAGAATCATTTTATCTGATAAATGCAAAAGAAACAAGAAAGCAAAGTGGACAAAAAATAAAAAGAAAAAATAAGATGCACAAAAAGCAAGAAGATTGATGGCTCGAGTGAATGTGCCATGTATAGATAAGAGTTCAGCACCATCTTCATTATAGCCTAGGATGGAAGGATTTTTCGGACCATATTTTCTTCACTTATGAGTAGCTAAAAAATTCACATTAATGAAAAGAAAATAATAGCAAATGAGAGGACTTTACAACATTATCATTTTAAGTTTGAGAAAAGGCATGATAGACGTTTGTAAGATTCGAGAAGAAACGTTGACATTTCATCTTTGCAGTTGCAATTTCCAAACTGGGACTTATAACCCAGTTGATAGTTATGTTTCACAATCTTCTGCAGGAATGGATGAAGATGAAGATAACAATGAATTTACTTCTAAACATCGCCACGTGTAGTTTATTTTCTTTTGTATGAAATGAATGAATGATTAAATGTACTGCTCTCATTTTTATTTTTGCTTATGAATGAAATGTTCCCTTTGGATTCCATTCAATTGAAGTTTGTAGAATTACTTATTTGTCTATTTAATTATATTTTTATTATTACACATATCAATTCATTTATGATCCCACCGCTTAACATAAATTTCTTGGATTAAAATAAAAATCAAATTTATCCCACCGCTTAACATAAATTTCTTGGATTAAATAATGGGAAGTTCTTTTGTATGTATTATGATCTTTAAGGTATTATAGTTCCACTTGAGGATCCACGGAATGGGGTATTTCCAAATAAATTGAAAAAAATGAAAGTTTTTCCTTTTCATATAAATTCTTCACTTTGGGTGGTAGAATTTGTTCTATTGGGCCAAAGTTTGGCCACGATTTATGGAGGAACCAGCTGGTACAATAATTCGTAGTGATTTTTTGAATGTTATATTCCATAAATGGCCTTCTATAGGAATTTTGTAGAAAATGATGACTCTCTATGCTTTTATATAATCATTGTAGTTGACATATAGAGGATGATGAGTTAAAATTATCGTTGATTGGTAAGTAGAGGGTGATTGCTTGATAAGACTCTACTGAGCCCATTCTTCTATTGTAAGAACTTTTTGAATCTTCATTTTTAAGTAGGCTATTTCTTCAATCTCTAATTTCTTGCAATGGTCAAAGATTACAGAATGCATTTGAGAAAGTAAAGCTTCATAGAACTTCATTGAGACTTGAGGTCGTTTTGGGATAAAGTGATAAGTGGGAGGCATAAGGATTTTTACTTGATTTTCTAGGGATTGTTCTAGAATAGAATTTTTAGAAATATGACTATTTGGTGATTACTTTGTTGATCAATGGAACGATCATCAAGTTTATTGTATTGATTGAACATAGGAGAAGATTTATTAGATAAAGATGATTTCTGATAGGTAAGGAGGGTTTTGCCTTTATTAGCCATAATCTGTATAGAATGAGTTTGAGGAGTTAGAGAAGTTCTCGAGATAAAAATCCTGGAAGAGAATTATTTTCTCCCTTAATATATTCAATATCAAAATAAAAAATACTTAAAAGAGTTTGCCATCTGGCAAATATTTTTTTAGAAACTAGATTTTTTATATCCTTTAAAAATATTTCTTTTGCAGATATGCAATCATCTCTTATCAAAAAATCTTGATTCAAAATATCAGATTGAAAGTTTTGAACACATAAGACTATTGCTAATATTCTTTTTTGACCGTTGCATAGATTTTGTTGGTTTTATTCCATAATCTTAAGGTATAACAGGCTAATTGTTCATTTTCATAAGGAGGTTTTTGTAATAAAACGCCACCAGAACCTAAATCAGAAGCATCAGTTTGGATAATTCTTGGATAAAGATGATTAGCTAAATGAAGACATGGGAGAGACTTAACTTTGGACTTGATGAGTTGAATGGCTTTAGTATGATCTAAAGTCCATTGAAATTTTACATCTTTTTTTAGAAGATCTAGTAATATTTTTCTATCTTTAGTTGCGTATTTATAAAAATTTGTTAAATAGTTAAGGCATCCTAAAAATCTATTTAGTTGTTTTTTATCTGTGAGTTGATTTAGTAATTTTTTGAAAATTCAATAACTCGATTTATATGGGTTTTGGTTTCATTTGTATTCTTAAAACCTTAAAAACTTATTGAAGTTTGAAAAAGCTTTATTTTTTGTTGGGATAATTCTAAACTATTAGTTACTATAATTTGTTGAAATGAATTTAGATGTTTCCAAGGCTGATCTAAAGATTCACAAAAAATAAGTATATCATCAATATATACTAAAATATATTCATGATAAGGATGAAAAATTTCATTCATCATCTTTTGAAACTCGGATGGAGCAATTGTTAGTTTGAATGGCATAACATTTCATTGATGTTGATTAAAGGGGGTATTAAATGCCGTTTTATATCTGCCTTATTTTTTAATCTGTATTTGCCAAAAACCTGATTTAAGATCAAATTTAGAAAAAATAATCGAATTGATTATTCGTTTTATTAAATCATTTTTGTTTGGTAGTGGATATCTAATTGTTTTTAATACTTTATTTAATGGCTCATAATTTATTAATAATCGAGTGATCCACGTTCTAATTCTGCAGTATTTTCGACATAAAAAGTGGTACAAGGAGATTTGGATGAAGTTATCAACTTCTTTTGCAAATGATCTTTTATTTCTTGATTGCATAGATTTAATAGTCTATCACTCATTTAAGACGGATTTATTTTTGTAGGAATGTGGTTTTTGGAAAATCATCAATATAAAGTAGCGATACTTGATGCTTTCTTCGGTCCCAAAATGCAGATGAGATATCTAAACAACATTTTTTTAACTAAATGTTATTTAAAAATATTATTTTTAGTTTGAAAAGATGGGTGTTAATTATTTTGTCTGTCTTTAGATTTTTAAGCTTTGAACTTAAACCCAGCCGTTTGCAAGTTTCATTTGAGAAGGATGGAAATCATCAAAAAAATGATTTCAAGAGATAATTAATGCTAAGGATATCCTATCCGCATTTATAACCAAACATATAAGAAAATCGGTGAAGTCGGTGAAGTCATTTATTAGTCTTTTAGTAAACCTCTTGGTTTTCATTATTGAAAAATTGATGAAGTCGTCTTTGATTTCTAAAATTCCTAGAGGATGTTCTTACTTTGGCATCATGTCCAAATTGATAACAAAAATAATAAAAATCTTTATTTTTCAATTTATTTTCTTTATTTAATTGCTTCTTAAGTTTTATGTCATTACATATGGTTAATCTAGTCATTTGAGTTGTTTGAATCAAGTCTGTGTAAGTAAAATTGTTATAATTTATAGTTCAACCATCTATTTGACGTAATAATATTTTAACATTTTCTACAAAAGATGGTGGTATTCCTGCTACAAATCGTTCTTTCCAGAATAATGCATCTTCTATGGTTAATTTATATACTTTAGATAGGAAAGCGTCTTTATACCATCAAAAATCTATTAATGTTCTACATCTTAAACTCTGTAATTGTTAACTAGTTTTTCATCTAGAGTGGATAACGTTCCTAAAAAATATTATATTATGTTAGTGCTTAGACATAAAACACCATTTGGTTGTTCTTGTCCTTGCCCATTTAAAATTAGATTTTTATTATCATCACATTGTACTGAATTTAAAATTTATAATCATTGTTCAGCAGATAATGCATAGTTCCACCAACCATGTAATTGACCAGTAAAACCAATTGCTATTACACTGATTATATTAATTTCTGGATGATTTCGTGTCCTACATACCATAGCATGAACTAACATATGTTTAACAACTTCTATTATTCAATATTCATATAATCCATCTGTATTCCATTCATAAACAACATTTCCTTCAAATTTAATTCGTTTGAATATATTTTGTTCTAATAACAAATCAACTAGAGATGGTCGAGAATAATAGTGCTTGACCTTTTTTACATTATAGGTTAGATGTCGACGATGCCGATGAATGCGACGAATTTCTAAATCTGATGATCAGTCATATTCGTTTATTTTTTCGCCAATAAGATTTAGCTCAAAAAAATCATCTGATTGTTCTGATTGAGATTCTGAGATAGTAGATTGATTTCTCAAATTAGCTATTATTGGAGATTTATCCTTTTTGTCCATTTTTCAGAATCTAATTGTAATGTATCTAACTTAGATGCTATTGTTGGTATTAATTCATCTGAATATTTTGATTTTATACCAAGTAAAGATCCTAATGTATCTTTTATTATAAGTTTTTTCAAAGTAAACTCAATGCTTGTTTGTTTACTTGTAGATGTTTCATTCTTAGAATGTTTTGATAGGGTTAATAGATAAACATTACTAAAGTTATTTTGTTCGATAATATGATGTAAATCTTTTTGCGATATGGGTTTTTCTTCATCAAAACTTCCTTTTAATGGAACTGCTTTGATATTTTCTGTCATTTTAATAGGAGCTAACGAGGATGAGTCTGAATATATTTTTCTCCTTTGATCCTTCCTATATAGTGTTAATTTTATTTATTATTTTAGGACATGATTGGGCTAAATAATAAAAAAATTGAATATTATGTTTCGTTAATTTATATAAGCAAAGTGATTTTCTCTTATGGATGCTTGTTGAGATTTAGAACATAATTCACAAAATATCGGAGTTAAAGGATGTTGAAGAAATTGTTCTTTTAAATATTTGTAATCCATTTCAAAAGTTTCTTCTTTTTATATTTGAACCATATTTATTTGAGAATCAGTAAAATCATTTGTGGTAACATTATCTTCTATAGGTGTAACTGGATACACCACATGTGTTGGAATCCTAGAGGTTGATGTTCTTGTAGGTTATGTTTCATATATATAATCATTATTCATAGTTGGTGTTGTTGAACAAGATTTTCGAGATGCAAAATTTATTTCTACTAACCCATCATCATGAGTTATTATGGTATGTATTGGATCATTTGTATTATCTGGGAGGTTTTCTTCTTTATTTTATCTTGTATTAGCCACGTTTTTGGTATATTAATATCTTTCCAATTTAATTGCTTTCTAGTGATAACTTTATTTTGTATATTTGTTAAAAATAATGTAAATGCCTCTTTTTGCAAATTAGTGTATGTAACAACAAGAATTATTGTATGCATTAATTTATAGTAAATCCTATAAATAATGGCCACATTTGAACATACTCCTTTCATTTTGAATCCTTAAGTATAGAGACTTAATTTTGATGCTTCATGGGCAAATTGATTGTGAAGACTTGGTGCGAAGTTAGGAAAACAATTGAAGAAAATTGGACCTTCGGTCAAGCTTCCTTCAATTATTCCTAAAAGAGAATTATTAAATTCTGTCTTTTATCTCTTACTGATGCTAAAACTAATGTGTTAAGTTCTAATGTAGTTTATTGCTACTTGAATTAATCCTATATGCAAATATTTATGTTTTTCTTTATATAATCTAATTTTTTCAGGAGAGATTAGTAGTATTTCTTGACTTTCTTCATCTATTGATTCGGTATCTTCTTTAAGTTTAACTATAAAATCTTGATTTTTTGAAATATAACCTTGAGTATAGATTTGTTTTGGATCTATTATAGGCATATCCCAATTTTGAAGAGATTGCTATATATTATTAAAAGAAATTTCACTAATATTTCTTAAATCTATTTTTGACTATATTTTCTCAGACTTCAATTTATGGTCATGTAAGAATTCAGAAGAGGATGATGATTCTAACTTTGGAGTTGGATTTTTAAATGAAAGAGCACCTTTCAATTTCTTAATTAATTCACTCATGTTTTGTTCCTAGGGTTTAAGTTCAAACTTTGTCAACGATTTACTGTTAGACTTACTCTTATCTTTCTGCTAGACTTATAACACGACTAGGAAAGTTTGAGTTTAATTCCCTAAGAGTGAACAAGAGAAGAATCAATTTAAAAATGAAAGAAAAACTTTCAAATCAAAATCACAAACTTAAATTCTTAATTCAAAATCCTTTTAAAATATTTTTAACAAATATAAAATATACACTTACAATTGGGAGTAATCGAGGAACTGATTGATTACTTAATGATGATGGATGAATTAAGGCTATAATACTAAATTGGTGGTGGGTGACAACGATAATGGCGAGAATGTATTGAACAAGGGTTTCTATGATAAAAACTAAATGGATCTATGATTTCAAGAGAAAGACTAATTTCAAAAGAAAGACTAGTAAAAGAAAAAATATGAAGCTTAAACTTTCGAATCAGGAGTTCCTTAAATGAAGCTTGTATTTATAACCAAACAAATAAAAAAAATATGGCCATTGGTAAAAATGCTAAAGGTATGGCTCGCAATCAAAGATACAACACTTAATGTGCTAGCATACACTTACAAAAGTTAAAAAAATGAATGACGCACTATCATGGAAATATAGTCAACTGACTCACCTATGCTTTAATAAAAGAAAAATAAAGAAAAATACTTATCATCGTGAAAAGATGATTCTAAACTGACTATTAACAAGGAGTGAAGTCCAACTAGCCCTTGGTGTAAAGGATCTTCAACACATAACACGACGCATCTACTTTAATAAAGTAGCTTCTTGATAGACTGCTTTACAAAAATAAAGAAAATATAATATGACACATCTAATTTACGAAATGTGAATTTAGACAACAAATACTTTTTGTATGAATTAATGGACAACTGTATGATCTAAACTAGCTGAATGATGCTTAGCTGTGTATTGATGCGATTGCCATGTTTTGCTCTTGTAGAGAAATTATTGAGTTGAATGAGTGATGCTTATGTAAGCTAAATTATTGGAGGTCCTGTATAAATTATTGAGCTGAACGAGACATTAAGCTGAATGAATAATGCAGTCCTATATGGATAGATAGTAAGCAAGAGGCAAGCTGATGGGCCTAGAGGCATGGGTCTGAATATGATTAATGGCATAGGCCTAAAGGCAGGCATGAGGATGGAGGTAAGGGCTTGAATGATTGATTTCGGCATGGGCATGAAGTTTTAATGTTGGCATGGACCTGATTTAGAGTTCAAAGAAATTAGGAGCTGAAGAACTAACCCCATCTTCTGAGTTATTTCTTGATGTTGTGATTGAGTTTCTTCAACTCTCTTCACTCTTTCTTCCATTCGTTGAAGATGTTGAAGGATTGTTTTAGCGAGGTCTAGAGATAGTTGATTAGAAGAGGATGGTTGAATTGATTTTTTTAGGTGTTTCCTCCTTTGGAGATTGGTTTCTTCATAAGTCTTAGGAGTTTATGGTTGCTTTAAACACGAATCTACTAGAGTTATGGGACTAAGTTTATCTTGGATTGGAGTAAATATACCTTCTTTGATAGAATTGATATCAAATTTATCCCACCACTTAACATGAATTTCTTAAATTAAATAGTGGAAAGTTATTTTGTTTATATTGGTGATTTTTAAGGTATTATAGTTCCACTTGAGGATCCAAGGAATGGTATATTTCTGAACAAATTGGAAAAATGAAAGTTTTCCCTTTTCATATAAAGTTGACTTTGAATGGTAGAATTTGTTCTATTAGGCTAAATTCGAACCACCATTCATGGAAGAACTAGTCTGGTAAGGTAATTCATAGTGATTTTTTGAATGTTGTATACCATGAATGGCCTTCAGTGGGATCTTTGTAGAAAAGGATGACTCTCCATGCTTCTATATAATCATTGTAGCTAACATATAGAGGAAGATGAGTTGTTAAAATTGTCATTGATTGGTAAGTGAATGGTGATTGCTTGATAAGACTTTGTTGAGCCAATTTTTCTATTGTAAGAACATTTTGAATCTTCATTTTTAAGTATGTTATATCTTAAGTCCCTAATTTCTTGAAATGCTCAAAGATTACATAATGTATTTGAGAAAGTAAAGCTTCATAGAACTTCATTAAGACTTGAGGTCATTTCGGGATAAGTGATAAGTGGGAGGCAAAAGGATTTTGACTTGATTTTCTAGGAATTGTTCTAGAAGTATGACTATATGGTGATTACTTCGTTGATAGATGGAATGGTCATCAAGTTTATTGTATTGATTGAATATATGAGAGAACTTATTAGAAAATATGATTTTTGATGGGTAAGGAGGGTTTTGCCTTTATCTGCCTAATCTATATAGAATGAATTTGAGGAGTTAGGAGAAATTCTCGAGATAAAAAGTCTGGAAGAGAATTATTTTATCCCTTAATATATTTAATATTAAAATAAAAAATATTTAAAAGAGCATACCATCTGGCAAATATTTGTTTAGAAACTAGATTTTTTGTGTCCTTTAAAAGTATTTCTTTTGCAGATTTGCAATAAACTCTTAACAAAAACTTTTGATTCAAAATATCATATTGAAATTTCTGAACACATAAGACTATTGCTAATATCTCTTATTTGACCGTTGCATAATTTTGTTGGGTGTCATTCAATAATTTTGAGGTATAGCAAACTAATTGTTCATTTCCATGAGGAGGTTTTTGTAATAAAACGCCACCATAACCTAAATCATAGGCATCAATTTGGGATAATTGAAGGAAGCTCGACTGAAGGTCCAATTTTTTTCAATTCTTTTCCTAACTTCACATTAAGTCTTCACGATCAATTTGCCCATGAAGCATCAACATTAAGTCTCTATACTTAAGGATTCAAAATGAAAGGAGCATGTTCAAATGTTGTTGTTATTTGTAGGATTTACTATACATTAATGCACACAATAATTCTCGTTGCATACACTAATTTGCAAAAAGGGGCATCTACATTATTTTTAACAAACATACAAAGTAAAGTTATCACTAGAAAACAATTAAATCGGAAAGAGATTAGTATACCAAAAACGTGGCTAATACAATATAAAAATAAAGAAGAACACCCCCCAGATAATACAAATGATCAAATACATACCATAATAACTCATGATGATGGGTTAGTAGAAATAAATTTTGCATCTCGAGAATCTTGTTCAACAACACAAACTATAATTAATGATTATATATATGAAACACGACCTGCGAGAGCATCAACCTCTAGGTTTCCAACTCATGTGGCATGTCCAATTACAACTACAAAAGATAATGTAACCATATATGATTTTACAGATTATCAAATAAATATCATTCAAATAGAAAAAGAAGAAACTTTTGAAATGGATTACAAATATTTAAAAGAACAATTTCTTAAACATCCTTTAACTCCGATATTTTGTCAATTATGTTCTAAATCTCAACAAGCATCCATTAGATAAAATTACTTTGCTTATATACAATCAATAAAACAAAATATTCAATTTTTTGATTATTTTGCCCAATACCGTCGTAAAATAATAAATTAAATTAACAATATATGGGAAGGATCTAAAGGAGAAAAATATATTCAGATTCATCCCTCATTAGCTCCTATTAAAATAACATAAAATATCAAAGCAAATCCATTAAAGGAAAGTTTTGATGAAGAAAAACTCATATCACGAAAAGATTTGAATTATATTATCGAACAAAATAACTTTACTATTTATCTATCGACCCTATCAAAACATTCTAAGAATGAAAAATGTACAAGTAAACAAATAAGCAATGAGCTTATTTTGAAAAAATGGTATGATAAAAGATACATTAGGATCTCTGCCTAGTATAAAATCAAAATATTTAGATAAATTAATACAAACAATAGCATCTAAGTTAGATACATTACAATTAGATTTCGAGAAAACGGACAAAAAAGATAAATCTTCAGTAATAGCTAATTTAGAAAATCAATCTGCTATCTCAAAACCTCAATCATAACAATTAGATGATTTTTTAAAGTTAAATCTTATTGACGAGAAAATAAAAGAATCTGACTGATCATCCGATTTAGAAATTCATTGTATTCATAAGCCACGATGACATCCTACCTATAACGTAAAAAAGGCCAAGCATTATTATTCTCAACCATCTCCAGTTGATTTGTTATTAGAAGAAAATCCATACAAATGAATTAAATTTGAAGGAAATTTTTTTATGAATGGAATATAGATGGATTATCTGAATATCAAATAATAGAAGTTGTTCAACATATGTTAGTTTGTGCTAGGGTATGTAGCACATAAAACCATCTAGAAATTAATATAACTGGTGCAATAGCAATTGGTTTTACTAATCAATTACATGGCTGGTGGAACTACGCATTATATGCCAAAAAACGATTAGAAATTTTATATTCGGAAGAACGTGATGATAATAAAAATTTAATTTTAAATGCGCAAGGACAAGAACAACCAAATTGTGTTTTATGTCTAAGCACTAACATAATATGGCATTTTTTAGGAACGTTATCCAGTGTAGATGAAAAAAAATTACATAACAATTACAAAGTTTAAGATGTCGAACATTAATAGATTTTTGATGGTATAAAGACACCTTCCTATCTAAAGTATATACATTAACCACAATAGATGCATTAGTCTCGAAAGAACAATTTATAGCAAGATTACCACCATCTTTTGCAGAAAAGGTTAAAATATTATTACGTCAAAGGGGTTGCAGAACTACGTCAAAGGGGTGACAGAACTATAAATTATAACAATTGTACTTATGGAGACTTGATCCAAACAATTCAAATGACTGGATTAACCATATGTAATGATATAAAACTTAAGAAGCAATTAAATAAAGAAAATAAGTTCAAAATAGAGATTTAGACGATTTTTGTTATCAATTTGGACGTGATGCCAACGTAAGAACATACTCTAGGAATTCTAGAAATTAAAGACGACTTCACCAATTTTCTAATAATGAAAACCAAGAAGCTTATTATAAGACTAATAAACGAAGAAAATACAAAAAATATAATAAGAATAATGTAAATAAAAATAAAATAAATAAATTTTACAAATGTGGAAAATCAGGCCATTACGCAAATAAATGTCATTTAAAAAATTATAAGAAAAAAGTTAATGAAATTCAAGAAACTAGTTCTTTGGAAATCTGTCAATGTTTAGATAATATACAAAATATTTGTACTTCTAACTCTGAAATAGACAATGAAATAAATGTATTAACTGCACATGAAGAATTGATTCTAGAAATAAGAGAACTAATAGTAGATACTATTTTAAAATATAAATACTATACAAAAATCTTGAATAAAGCAAACAATGATGGCACAACATCTCAATAGTCAAAGTCTAAAATTGATTTTCAAAAACAAACAGATCTACATAGTAATTATCACACCATGCAAGATGTTTTAAAAGCAGTCAACAAAAAATGAGTTTTACCAACGAAATCCACAATTAATTCTTTACAAAAAAAATTAATTAAAAATTGAAA
The DNA here is from genome assembly GCA_039657365.1 of Stephania yunnanensis. Taxonomy (NCBI): domain Eukaryota; kingdom Viridiplantae; phylum Streptophyta; class Magnoliopsida; order Ranunculales; family Menispermaceae; genus Stephania; species Stephania yunnanensis. The sequence goes on from CM077585.1 coordinate 9,825,372, forward strand.
TAAGGACTTTTAAAGGTATAATGACAAAATTAGAAGAAGCTAATGTCAATTCTGAGAATTTCTCAGTCTATGAAAATATTGTGTTTATAGAAACACTTACACATTGTACTCATTAACAATGATTTACCCCAATCACTTTAAAAATAAAAGATTTTAAATATACAGGTCATGCATTAATTGACTCTGGAGCAAACTTAAACTGCATAAGAGAAGGTTTCATCCCACCACAATACCGTGAAAAAACTAATTGTCAAATTTCCACAGCAGAAGAAAATAAATCATTCATTAAACTTAAAATTCATATGGCACATATTTGTACATGTAATGTTTGTATACCCAATTCATTCATTATTGCAAAAGATCTCCAGCATGATCTGCTATTAGGCACTCCATTTTTACAAAAAATTCAACCATTTTCTGTCACTACAGAAAGAATAAAAACTTTGTTAGAAAATAAAGTAATTGACTTTCCTTTCATTTCACCACCCAAGAATAAATATCTAAATCAAATAATAAACCAAATAGAATAAAAACAAAATTATATACGATTCTTAAAATTAGAGATTAAAAATTTAAAGACATGCCAAAAAATTAACACCTCATATTTTCAATTAAAAATAAATATTTTTCAACAACATTTAGTCAAAAAATGTTGTTCAGATATCTCGTCCTCATTTTTGAATCGAAGAAACCATCATGTACGCTACCTTATATTGATGATTTCCATGAAAACCACATTCTTACAAAAGCAAATCCGTCTCAAATGAGTGATAGACTATTAAGTGTTTGCGATCAAAAAATAAAAGATCTTTTGCAAAAGAAGTCAATAACTTCATCCAGATCTCTTTGGAGTTTTAACGCTTTTATGTCGAAAATGCCGCATAATTAGAACGAGGATCACTTAGATTAATAATAAATCATAAGCCATTAAATAAAGTATTAAAAACAATTAGATATCCATTACCAAACAAAAATCATTTAATAAAATAAATAACTAATTCAATTATTTTTTATAAATTTGATTTTAAATCTAGTTTTTGGCAAATACAAATTAAGAAAGAAGACAGATATAAAACTATATTTAATACCCCTTTTGCTCAATATCAATAGAATGTTATGTCATTTGGACTAAAAAATGGTCCATACGAATTTCAAAAGATGATGAATGAGATTTTTCATCCTTATCATGAATATATTTTAGTATATATTGATGATATACTTATTTTTTCTAAATCTCTGGATCAACATTTGAAACATCTAAATACATTTCATCAAATTATACTAACTAATGGTTTAGTATTGTCCCAACAAAAAATAAATCTCTTTCAATCTTCAATATGTTTTTTAGGTTTCAAGATTACAAATCAAACCATTATCCCTATAAATCGAGTTATTGAATTTTCGAAAAAATTTCAAGATCAACTCACAAAAAAAAATAACTACAAAGATTTTTAGGATGCCAAAACTATTTAACAGATTTTTATAAAGATGCAGCTAAAGATAGAAAAGTATTACAAGATCTTCTAAGAAAAGATTTGAAATTTCAGTGGACTTTAGATCATACTAAAGCCATTCAACTCATCAAGTCCAAAGTTAAGTCTCTCTCATGCCTTCATTTAGCTAATCTTGTTTATCCAAAAATTATCCAAACTAAAGCCTTTGATTTAGGTTATGGTGGCATTTGATTACAAAAACCTCCTTATAGAAATGAACAATTAGTCTGTTACACCTTAAAATTATAGAATGACACCCAGAAAAACAATGCAACGGTCAAAAAAGAGATATTGGCAAAGTCTTATATGTTCAAAAAATCAATCTGATATTTTGAATCAAAAGTTTTTTATAAGAGTTGATTGTAAATCTACAAAAGAAATACTTTTAAAGGATATAAAAGAAAATCCTAGTTTCTAAACAAATATTTACCAGATGACAAGCTCTTTTTAAGTATTTTTTATTTTGATATTGAATATATTAAAAGAGAAAATAATTCTCTTCTAGTATTTTCATCTCGATAATTTCTCCTAACTCCTCAAATTCATTGTATATAGATTATGGGTGATAAAGGCATAACCCTCCTTACCTATCAAAAATCATCTTTTTCTAATAAATTATCTTAGTTGTTCAATCAATACAATAAACTTGATGACCGGTCTATCTGTCAATGAAGTAATCACCATGTAGTCATGCTTCTAGAATATTCCCTTCTAGAACAATCCCTAGAAAATCAAGTCAAAATCCTTATGCCCCCACTTATCACTTTATCCCAAAATGACCTCAAGTATTAATGAAGTTCTATGAAGCTTTACTTTCTCAAACACATTCTGTAATCTTTGACCATCTCAAGAAACTAGGGACTAAAGAAATAGCATACTCAAAAATGAAGATTCAAAAGGTTATTACAATGAAAAATGGGCTCAGCAGAGTCTTATCAAGCAATCACCCTTCACTTACCAATCAATGACAATTTTAACAACTCATCCTCCTATGTATGTCAGCTACAATGATTATATAGAAGGATGGAAAGTTATCCTTTTCTACAAAGATCCCAAGAAGGCTATTTACGGTATATAACATTCAAAAAATTACTATAAATTACCTTACCAGCCTGATTTTTCCATGAATGGTAGCCAAAATTTGGCCCAAGAGAAAAAAGTTCTACATCCAAAGTCAAGACTTTATATGAAAAGGAAAAACTTTCATTTATCCAATTTATTCGAAAATACACCATTCAGTAGATCCTCAAGTGGAACTACAATACCTTAAAGATCACTAATACAGACAAAAGAACTTCCCATTATTTAATCCAAGAAATCCATATTAAGTGGTGGGATAAATTTGATGTCGATTCTATCAAAGACGCTTCATTTACTCCCATCCAAAATAAACCCATTCTCATAACCCCAGTAGATCTATTTTTAAAACAACCATTAACTCCTAAGACTTATAAAGAAGGTAGTCTCCAAAAAGAAGAAACATTTGAAAATTAATTCAACCATCCTCCTCTAATCAATTATCTCTAGACCTCGCTACAATAATTTTTCAGCATCTTCAACAAATGGAAGAAAGAAAGAAGAGAGTTGAAGAAATTCAATTAGCAACATCAAGGAATAACTCTGAAGATGAGGCTAGTTTTTCTGCTCTTGATTTCTTTGAACTCTAAATTAGACCCATGCCATCATTGAAACTTCTGGCCCATACCGTAATCAATCAATCAATCAGTCCCATGCCAAAACCAATCATTTAGACCCGTACCTTAAAGCTCATACCTGCCTTAAAACCCATAGCATAAATCATATTCAGGCCCATGCCTCAAGGCCCATCAGCCTGCCTCAAGGCCCATCAGCCTGCCTCTTGCTTACTATCTATCCATACAGGACTATGTCACTCATTGAGCTCAATCTCTTATTCAACTCAATAATATATATATGACCACCAATAATTTAGCTCACATGACCAACAATAATTCAGCTTACATTAGCATCACTCATTCACTTCGATAATTTCTCTACAAGCGCAAAACATGGCAATCGCATCATTATCCAGCTAAGCATCATTCACTGTTTAGATCATACAATTGTCCATTAATTCATACATAAAGTATTTGTAGTCTGAATTTACTTTTCTTAAAGTAAATGTGTCATATTATCTTTTCTTTATTTTTGTAAAGTAGTATGTCAAGAATTAGATGTGTCGTGTTATGTGTTGAAGATCATTCACGTAAAGAGCTACTTAGACTTCACTCAATGTTAATAGTCAGTCTAGAATCATCTTTTCACGATAATGCGTCTTTTTCTTTTATTAAAGCATAGGTGAGTCAGTTGGACTATGTTTCCACAATAGTGCGTCATTTGTCTTTTACTTTTGTAAGTATATGCCAGTACATTAAGTGTTGTATCTTTGATTGTGAGCCACACCTTTAGCATCTTTATCAATTGCCAAGATTTTCTTATCTGTTTAGTTATAAATATAAGCTTCATTTGAGGAACTCCTCATTCGAGAGTTTATGCTTCCTATTTTCTTTTTACTAGTCTTTCTCTTGAAATCATGGAAATCATCAATATAAATTAGTGATACTTGATACTTTCTTCGATCCCAAAATGCGGATGGGATATCTGAACAACCATTTATAACTAAATGTTCTTGAAAAGTTTTTTTATTTTTAAATGTCATAAAATAGACGTTTGCAAGATTCGAGAAGAAGCGTCAACATTCCATCTTTGCAGTTGCAATTTCCAACTAGGACTTATAACTCAGCCGATTGTTATGTTTCACAATTTTTTTTAGGAATGGATGAAGATGATGAAAATAACGAGAATTTACTTCTAAACACTGTCATGTGTAGTTTATTTTCTTTTGTATGAATTGAATGAATGATTAAATGTACTGCTCCTATTTTTATTTTTGTTTATGAATGAAATATGTTCCCTTTGCATTCCATTCAATTAAAGTTTGTAGGATTACATATTTTCTATTTAATTATATTTTTATTACAACACATCAATTCATTTATGCTTCACAAGGTATTTTTGTTTTGTTGGAAACCTGACTTAATTTTTAAACCTTGACGACAAAGTTTGGAATGAGTTTGGGGATATTTTAGGTAAAGCATAACAAAGAAAGCAAGGAAAGAAATGAAAAGTAGAAAATAAATTCAGAATTGATGCAAAAAGTTCAAAAGTTTGATCCGATATTCAAGTGAGTTTATGAATTTTTTCAAATTTCTTCCGAATTCAAGTAAGTATGAATTTTACTTTATTTTTAGATAGGAAAAGAATGAAAATGAATATATATAGATTTAATAGATTTTTTAAATGGAAGTGATATTTTTATCACCCAAGTGAGTTCTATAGTAGAAGGAATCAATTTGTATACCTTTTTTATTAACTTTATTGGTTGATGTATGCACTAGGTTGATTGCCTTGTATAGTCATTAGAATGGGTAGATGATTGAAACAATAGTGCAAGATGAACAAGAAAAATTTCAAAGAATCTTGTGATACAAAAGCTATTGATTAAATATTTTTATAGTTTATATGTAGAAAGTTATTATGTCACAATTAAAAGAATAAATAGGTTAGAAAACAATGAATTTCTATAAGTTAGAAAGAATACTTCTTCAACTTTAGTGAATAGTGAGAAGTGCTAGCAAGAGTTTACAAATACATAGAGTCCTATATATTCCATAAGAAATGGAGAAGGGAATCCGCAGTGAGAAAAATGTGAGAATATCCATAAGAAATGTAGCAGAGACTCAAAAAGTAAAAGAAAATATAAATATAAATAATTAAAGAAAGAAAAATAATTAGGATGAAGTAAAAAAAAGATGAAAAAATTAGATGTTCTTAAGATTTTCAAAGAAAAGACTTAACTCGAGTGCTTGAAGTTAGGGTTGAGTGAAGTATTTCTTTGTCCGCCAAGTGTTAAATAATATATTCATTGTGTTGGGGAATGTGCCTAGGTCAATTTACAAACATTGTTATCTTATAATTTTAGTTAATAAAATAGAAGTTTTCGTTTGATGTTTTATTATAAGTGATTGCATGTTTACCTTATAATAAGATCATGAGTATTTGTTGAAATATCTTAAATGTCCATAATCGGTCATTATACTAGGAACTATAATGAATTAAGGCTAGTGTGAATCTTGATTGATGGTCATGTGATGATCATGTGTACAGGGATATGAATCGAGATCATGAGTACTTGTTTGGGAACAAGGTTTTTGGCTGACCCGCCATAAGAACACCATATGAATTAAGTGATAGATGTTACTTGTGAAAGGTATATCATTTATTCTTTCAACTAGAGATTACTATACAACAACAACAACAACAACAACAACAACATAGCCTCAGTCCCATATTAACTGGGGTCGGTTACATGGATCAGACTTTTCCATTTTGCTCGATTAAGTGCAATTGATGGTGAGCTTTGCAAACCACTCAAATCCCTCTTAATTAATGCATCTCATGTTAACTTTGGTATGCCCCTACCTCGCCGAATTTCTACAATTTCTATTGAGTCAAGTTTTCTAATTGGGGCATTTGTAGGCCGTCTTTGCAGGTGACCAAACCATCGCAACCGCCCTTCCTTAATCTTTGTATCAATTGGTGCTACACCTACTTGTCTTTGAATTTATATATTTCTTATTATATCTTTATGAGTTTTACCACACATCCACCTAAGCATCCTCATTTCTGCTACGTTCACTTTATGTAATTGTTGTTGCTTTACCGCCCAACATTCACTTCCATAGAGCATAGCTGGCCTAATTGCGGTTCTATAAAATTCTCCTTTTAACTTAGTAGGAACATATCGATCACAAATCACCCCTGTTGCACTCCGTCATTTCTTCCATCCAGCTTGAATTTTATGTGTGACATCATTTTCAATGTTACCATCATTTTGTATGATTGATCCTAGGTATCTAAAGTGGTTTACCTTAGGAACTTCTACTTCCCCTAATTTTACCACTCCGTCATCTCGATGTCTAGTGTTTCCAAACTCACAGTGCATGTATTTAGTTTTCGTCCTACTCAACTTAAAGCCTTTAGATTCTAATGTATTTCTCCGAGTTCTAATTTCCTATTCACTCCATCTTTACTTTCATCCACTAAGACAATATCATCTTGCAAATAACATACACCATGGTATATCATCTTTAATATGTCTAGTTAGTTCATCCATAACTAAAGTAAATAGATATGGGCTTAAAGGCGATCCTTGATGTAGTCCTATCGTAATGGGAAATTCTTTTGTAGCTCCTCCAAATGTCTTTATACTCGTTACTACTCCATCATACATATCTTAATAGTGTCTATGTACCTAGCATGCACTTTTTTCTTTCTAGAACCCACCAAAGAACAACTCTAGGGACCTTATCATATGTTTTTTCTTAATCTACGAATACCATATGAATATCTTTTTTCTTTTCTCTATATTTTTCTAACAATCGTCTTACAAGGAAAATCGCCTCCATTGTTCGACCTCTCAGGCATGAAACCAAATTGGTTCTCTGATATTGTGGTTTCTCTCCTTAGCCTATTGTCAATTATCCTCTCCCACAGTTTCATAGTGTGACTCATAAGTTTAATTCCCCGGTAGTTTGAGCAACTTTGAATGTCTCCTTTGTTTTTGAAGATTGGCACAAGCGTGCTTCTTCTCCAATCCATTAGCATCCGTTTTGATTTTAAGATTTTATTGAAAAGTTTTGTTAACTAAGTCAATCCGATTTCTCCTAAGCATTTCCAAACCTCTATGGGTATTTCATCTGGGCCACATGCCTTCCCTATTTTCATTCTTTTCAATGCCTCTTTAACTTCTACAATTCTAATATTGCGTGTATAGTTTATATTTCTTTCTTGGTGTGGGTTTTCATCTATTATAGTATCAACTTGGCCATCATTAAATAAACTATCGAAGTAACTTCACCATCTCTCCTTAATATCCTCCTCGCGCGTTAAAACATTTTGATTTTCATCCTTAATACATCTTACATGACTTAGGTCTTGTTTCTTTTTATCTCTTAATTTGGCTAGCCTATATATATATATATATATATATATATATATATATATATATGTTTTTCGCCATCTCTATTACCTAACCTTGTATATAAATCTTTCATGAAATTTGTTTTAGCTTGACTAACAACTTTTTTAGCTTGTTTTCTAGCTTCTCTATATTGATTGTACGCATCTTCATCTTGACACTTAGGTATTTTCCTATACATCTCTCTTTTAGTCTTAATTGCTCGTTGGACATCCTCGTTCCACCACCATGTTTCCTTCTTTGGAGGTCCCAAGCCCATATATATACTTAATATGTTTGATCTCACCCTCCTTATGCTACTACTCATTTCTAGCCACATTGTATTAGCATCTAAGTCAAGATTCCAAACATTTTCCTTTAGTAGTTTTTCTCTAAACTCTACTTGTTTACTATGTTTTAGGTTCCACCACTTTATTCTAGGTTCGCTAACTCTTTTATTCATATTATTCCGTTGTGTTAGCTTAATATCAAGTACTACTAAATTATGTTAGGTAGTAAGTGCTTCACCAGGCATTACTTTGTAGTCTCTACATAGTTTTCTATCTATTTTTCTTGTTAAAAGAAAATCTATTTGACTCTTGTTATGACCACTACTAAAAGTAATTATATGCGACTCCTCTTCCTAAAACTAGTATTTGCTAAGACAAGATCATATCTTTGAAGCAAATTCTAAAACTGATTCTCCTTCTTCATTTCTATTACCGTAACCAAAACCTCCATGAACTCTCTCAAACCCATCGTTACTTACCCCGACATGCCCATTTAAATCTCCTCCAATAAAAACATTTTCATCTAATGGTATACTCTGCATAAATCCATCCATATCATCCCAAAACTTGCGTTTGATGCTCTCACTTAATCCTACTTGTGGTGCATATGCGCTAAGTATGTTAATTTTTTCGTCTCCAATAATTAATTTAACTAGAATCAATCTATCTCTCATTCTTTTAACCTCTACGACCTTATCCTTATAATCATTATCAACCACAATTCCTACTCCATTGCATTTTCTATCTATACCAGTGTATCACAATTTAAACCATGTGCTTCCTATTTCTCTACTGTTTTCTCCTACCCATTTTGTCTCTTGGAGGCAAGCAATATTGACTCTCCTTCTCAACTAGAGATTACTATAGACTTCAATATTATTAGCATAATAATTTAACACAATCAAACATTTTCTTTAACCGAACGATTTTAAAATTGTGATTGGTTACCATGTGAATAATATTTGAAGGTGTGTAATCAAGATATAATTTGTCACTCTCGTATAGAGAGAGATATCAATAGATGTTTTTGCTTGTTTCACTAAGTCATAACTTAGCCTAATTCCCTAATTAGACACTTAATCCAGTCAATTAACTTTGTCCTCAAATTAATTTTCGGTCAATCCTTAATAATACTTCAAATCATAATTTAGATATTTAACTGACCGTGATTTTTAATTTATTTAATTGTAGCAAATTGAAAAATCATACGGATTATCCTCCGTATGTTTTATAAAAATTTCAACAACAACTTCCTTAAAGGTGGGCTGCCGAAAAAATCAACTAATAAACAACATAATTGGGAGATGCCTAAAAAGACCTATAACACCTCGCAGTGCACAATATATATCAATTTCAAATCATTTAAACAAACTTAGAATCTCTAATCCCTCATTTACAACCTTACAATTTCAAATTAGATTAAATTGAAACATACATCTCTCAACTTGTTAAAAACTAACATAGGATACTCACATAACCTATTCGAGAATATTTCACGTCCTACACCCACCCAAAAACTGAAAACATTATATAAACTATTTACATCAATAATTAAACTTTAAAAACTTAAAACATATCACAAAAAGTCTCTGAGTTTTGTTCGTTCTTCCTTGTCTTCACATAGAACCTTACATCATCAAAAACAACTCGAAGATGTCAACTAAGTAAACTCCTACACCACTCTGTACTCCTGTAAATGTTAGTCTGAGTAAATGGAGACACATAATTGCATTTTCAAAATAACAAGAAATTTATATAACAAAATGAAACCTTTTTATTACTATTTAAGGTTCATAAATCGGTTGCCTGACACAAGAATGAACCAAAAATAGCAAAGAAAGTCCAATGCATGCACGCTGAAAAACTTGCGTGCCTTGGGTCTTCCGTGTTCTAGTCTATCTAATCAGGAAACCTAGCCTCAAGTCCCGCTCGTGAGCCATAGCACTAACAAGCCATCATCCGAAATGACATGAATGCATGACCAAGAATAATGCGAAATGCAATGCATACTAAATACAAATGCAGGTACATAGATAAAAATCCCATTAGTAAAGACCACTCTAGGGTATACTAACAGTCCAACGACCTCAAAGTTGGTTACGAAGCCTCACACAACGTTCCCCAGCTTTCACAAGCTTCAACTAGTCCTATTACACCACAAATTCAACATTTTGAGTCATAAATCCACTTCAACACTTCAAAATCATTTTCAATTCATAATAGAATTAAAATCCATTTTCAAACTCACAACAGAGTTTAAGTCCTTTAACCAACAACATCAATTCTTCAAAAAACTCCAAATACCCTTCACACTTCTTTTCCATGTTTTTGAATTCCAAATAGGTTCTAAAACATTTATTAGCCCCCAAATAGGGTCTTAATTACCTATGCGTTCCCAAATTGGGATTTGGGACTAAATTGATAAATGTAGACTATGTCATTTCTCAAATATTGATTAGGAACCTTAATGAGTATCATTTGACTTTATTTGGTCACCAACCCTTGTAATTCACCACATTGCATTACAAATAAATGAACTCGACTCCATTTTGACCATAAACAACTCATTTCATGTACATTTCCAAGTCACAAAGCAAAAAATTCAATATTCCTATTCGATATTTGTTAACTAAATATCATTTGTTTTATAAGTCCTTTGGCGAATCTTACTCGAAACTACATCGCAAACCAAATGAAGATCCCTAAAATGAGGTTGTCATACATGCTATTTCGATTTATAGTTTCGAGGTTTGCATTCAATTAATATCACCAAATTAAAGCTCCATTTTGGCTCATTTCGTTAATAATCAACACCATACAACAATAGGAAATTTGAATTACCTCTATCTGCTCATTTTATCATCAAACCATACATTTCATCTCATTTGTTAAAAATCAACTAAATCACTTGTTATTGGCCATTTCCTAATTTTTTCATCACTTTTCCTATTCTTTTCTTTGTTTTAAAACTTCCCTTAAGATTTCTGAAGTGTGGCGCATTGGTCGGGTCTAGGCTTTGGCCTTGTAAGCCTCACCGATTCGGATATTGTCATGGATATAACATAGGGCATAGTCCCTAGGCTTGGCAAGGCAGTGCTTTGCTTTGTAGGGCACAACCTTGCTTAAGCAAGGAATCCCCAGCCATGGGCAAGGAAAACCTTGCCCCGTGGCAGGGTTGCCCTGAGCAGTGCTAAAGCACTGCTCAAGTTTTTCCCTGAGCTCTAACGACAGCAGCAACAGCTGCTGCAACAATGACACACACAACTACCTCATCGACATCTACTCTTTACACCCATCCAATCGAACATCAACATCACAACTACCAATTTCATTAACAATCCAATCAAAAACATTAATAAACTTACCCTTGAATCACCTCGTCAACATCATTAAAGATCACCTTTTTTCCTTCCATGGAGACCGAGACAAAAAATAGCACCGTGAGGAAGAGAGATTCGGTTACATGAAAGAGATGTAAGGGAGGGTAATTCGAAAGGAAAAATTGTGAGACAGTTGAGAGAGGGAGAGAGAGAGAGAGAGAGAGAGAGAGAACATCGAGAGAAATGGAAAGCAGCGAGTCAAGTGAGAAGACGGAGCAACAGCGTAGAGCAGGAACGAACAAGAGAGGAAGGGTCGGATGAGAGAGTCGATCGAATGGGAGAACGATGATGGACAATGCATAAGTGAAGACGAGGGTTATGATCGATCTATCCCTGGTCACTTGTCAAATTCCTTTTTATTTTAGCCCAAATTAAACCTTAGAGAATACCCCAATTTCATCAAAAATTAAAAAAATTCCCAACACGCTCCGATACACTCAGACACCACATCTAATCCTCAGATTGACTCTTTCACATCGAATAGAGTATATTACATTCACTTGGCACACAACATACAAAAATACTATTTAAACCTATGATATCTTGTCTGAAATGCATAGGTCCTACCTTATATACTCAATTTCCAATTAAAATCGGTAAATCACTTAATTAGTTACTAATCAAGTTTGTGAAATTCTCGAATTTCATAATTCTTCTCAACAATTCTTCTCAACTATTTAAAAATTTCATCCTCAAAATTTAAAGATACATGATAATTGAACCAAAAGAGATATGAGAAAATGATCATTCATATACAACTCTTTTAATCCAAATCTGTAAAAACCATTTTAGAGGTGAAACCGTTAAGTGGACACATTCACTTTCGTTGTAATCAACAATTATGTGGTAGAGATCATAAACATTTCAATTTTTCAACTCTCTAACCTTGGTTCAATGAAAAATGATATCTGTTATGTTGTCAATCCTGGCATCTTGTGAATTACTAACGAGTTAAACTATCAACTTTATGGAATATATGATAACCATTGCTTTACTTCTCATTTTGCACCGTAAATCTCATCTAAGAATCAACACTTAGCAAGATCTAGCATATCTTGTTTTTCATAAAACAATTCTCATTCTAATCTAAATATTATTCCACAAATTATTGATAATTCTTTCCTTATCCACCAAACTCTATTATACCATTTAAGTATATTTTTCTTCACTGATTATCATTTTATTTGAACCGTCGGCCAATCAATTCTTAAACTATCATCAGTCTAAAACTACATATTGATGCAAATAATATTTGAGCACAATATTAGATACTAAGTAAAGTGCATGTTTATTTCACCCATCACCATTCAAGCGTTCTCCAACAAAAACCTGGAATGACACAAGTCATCCTAAACTATAGATCCCATAATACATCTGTCATCCCATGACAAGAGATCTCGAATTTCAATCAGATCAGAAACAGAAACCAAACACCTCATGCAACTCTCACTCATTCTGTAAATGTCTAATTATAATATTATTTAAGTTGTAGACTAGAAAGCAATTATCAATTCCAACTTGTTAGCCAATTCACTTAACTTTTTATTTGACTGGTTAGAAAATCAATGATTTTTCTAACTTCATAAAATCATTTTCGATTCATGAGTTCACCAAGCACCTCATTCCATTCAATTACTAAGATTTCCTATAACATGATGTCTTAATCACTTACTATTCATCAACTTCTCTCATTGCCTTAATAGAGACTGTTATTTTTACTTGAGTAGGTATACATTTCTAAACAGAGATATCGACATATTCCATGAGTATACTCTCATAGTATAACTTTTAATTTTTATCTCATACAAGTTAGGAATATGATATATATATATATTTGCCTCTACTAAATATAAAGAAAGAATATTCAATTCTTCAAAGATACCAATTCAGATACTATGTCCTCTATTCAACATTTTCAATCAATACGGATAATACTAACTAACTGTAACAACTCACATTAGTTAATCTTAATTAATTTATTAATTACAGATTAGGACATGTAGCTCGAACCTACGTGGATACTGTTGACAATTCTAAGGCACACCAACCAAGGTATAAATAGTTATTTTTTGTGATGCATGTTAAATTGTTGTATTATTAATTAATTTGCGTCGCGCTAGTTAAAATTTCATTTAGTCACGTTGTGCGCATAGTGACAAGAGTGTACGATGTCGCGGGGTGCGTGTAACGTGGGTGTATAGGATAGTTAGGGGTCTAATGTGTCACATCATCTATTAAATCAAATCGCCTATCAAATCACCCCATACCTACCCCTCCTTTTCTCTTTCCTACTTTTCTCTCTCATTTCCTAACAAAACCCACACTTCTCTCCCTCCCAATCGATTCTCATCTTCTTCACCTCACCTTCCCACATTTCCTCCATTATCAAGCTTCCCTTCACCAAGCTTTCTATTACCAAGCACTCCTCTCACCTTGCAGTTTCGTCCCCTCTCTCGCAAAGTCTTCCCTCTTAGCGGCTCTCATCGGCGACTTCAGAAAATTGAGATAAGTGATAAAAAAAATTTAGATCTTCCGAATGGGCCGGGTCGGGCTGACCTTGACTCTATTCGACCTGGGTCTAACCCATATAAAAAAATTAAATTATTTAAAAGTAAATAAAAACTGATTTTAAATAAATAAATCCTAGAAAATCGATTAAAATAAATAAAAACTGTGGAAAATTCCAAAAAATTATAGAAAAATATGAAAAATTAGAAAAAACTAGGAAAAGGAGTTTCAAGGCTTTTTCGCATCACAATATAATTCAAAAAAGTATGTCAAAAATCAAACTTTTTGGAATAATAATTTAGAAATTTTGGTTCCACATTATAAATTCATTTAATGTGACTCTAAAATAATTAAAATAGTATAATTGGACACCAGAGACTTAGGAGATTATAGTTGGATGTTGGGTGCGTATCTCGAGGAGTGTGCACGACGTTTTTTAGGGCGATTCGCGATTGTTTGAGGTAAGTAGACCCACAGGAAAATTAGTTAAAATTCCTTTATAGCATTTTCTTTGTTTTAAATTTCAATTATTCTATTATGTTATTAATTGATATCCATTTTTTTCATCCACTCCCACATGTGTATGTGGGTTTGTCGACGAGGTCGGGCATGGCACAGACTCACACCTCAGGGCTAGCTATCCCATGCTATTCGAGTAATTGACCATTTTAGGGCTATGCGGTGATTACTTTTCGCGAGACTCGTATGTTGAGAGACATTTGACGAAGACTTAAGTCTTCATCATGAGACGGGGTTCTACCATTCAGGGGTTCCTCTCATTCGGCCATGATATGTTTGGCAAGGTGATCGTCATAGGTTCCACTCGGTTTAGCTAAGTCGATTCCCAAATGTCAAACAGGGTTTTTCTGTCACGCTACACTCGTGTCCAGACTTCTCTACGACTTATTTTCATATAATTATTTTATTTTTTGTTCATTCTTTAAAATTGCATGAATTGTAGTCGTTTTATTGGCTTTCATTAATATTATCTAATGTTCTTTGAGATTTACTCACTGGGATTTGTCATTATTTTTGTGACAAATTGCAGATCCTACGACGAACCGGGGCAAGGGGTGTTAGACGACTACCTTTAAGATAGGAGAGCCCATCGGTTTTTTGCGTAGGTGTTTGTATGTATTTATTTACTGATTTCATGGTATTTTGAGATGACTTGTATACCTGATACATGTAAATGATCATCTTTTGTACTGTTGTCACTTTTTAATATACATGGTATCTTATGTCGGGTTTCCACACTATAGGATTGTTTATAAAATGTAAACCTTTCATTTTTTTACAATATTTGCATATTTTAAAGATTTCCACTTGTAGATATTCAACTTATATTAATTTAATAAGTCACGAACAACTTTACTTAGTTAACTTAATGTGAATATTCATAAAAACATCCATAAATACAAATTTAAGGCGAATAAGATACGTACAAAGATTTAGGTCACGAGAAGTCAAAGATAAGTGTGTTGTGACGTGACATACTTGGTGATGTGGCGGTACCCTATTTGCCTTGGAGTTTGTGGTTGTCACAGTTGGTATCAGAGCTTAGGTTCAAGCGAACCTAAGGGAAAAATTAATGAAACTGAATAAGACTTAACAAAACAAACTTAGATGTGGAAACTCGAAAATCCTTACTTAGGACCTTAGTTGGGAAGCGAAAGTGAGGCAGGTAGTAGCAAGGCTTATACGTTATATATTCTGATTGTAATAGTATATACGCGTATATGACGTTGATATGGACATTCGCTATTGCAGATACAACATGGACGAACATCCAACTCCACCTTTGGAGGATGGTGGACAAACGAGTGGTACTACGCCTATCGCGACTGATCAGAGTGTACTTGATCGAATTGTGGCACACGACCGATAGTTCGAGCAGATGATGGCCTTGCTCCATGCCCAGATAGTGGCTATTGTGACGCTTACTACCGCCATCGCACCAAACGTCACCAAGACGTCAGCCATACCGATTGTTCAGGGTACGCCAGTTGCTGCAATTATGGCTAACACGAACACGCTGACTACAGTTTTAGTGACTCGTACTAAGGCTATCACACCGGCATCTGCACACGCAGTGACACTGACACTGACCCCACAAGAGATCACATTTGAGACCTCCTTGTCAGCTGAGGCTATGCTAACAAAGGAATTTTGAGATTTCGGCTGGGATATTTCACTAGAGGCGGAACCCGAGGCAACTACGAGATGGCTTCTTGCACATGAGAAATTACATAATCCGTTAAGGATTCAATATAGTACTTGCGCTAGGATATCTAGATATATGCTCCGAGGATAGGTCGAAGTTTGGTGGACTGCTCATACAAAGACTCATGGAGGGCCGAATACATAGGCCAATTTCAAACAGGTCTTCTACGATCAGTATCGAGGAAGATACAGTTGTAACCGAGACAAAATTTTGTGTCTTAAATAGGTTAACTGCACAGTTGTCCAGTATATGGAGAGGTTTCGTTACCTGTTATAGCTCGCTGGGGACTTGGCTTCTATAGATCGCGATCAGGTTCATTATTTTGGAGTTGGACTCAAAGATGAGATAGTGAGTGCAGTAGTATCAAGTGGAGCTCGTACGCTGTAGGAAATCTACGAGAAGTCCTTAACCCATGAGACATATCTTCTCTTTTGCGTCGCGATGCCCATGCCATAATTGGCATTGGGATCATCCTAACGAGGCACTAGGTCAGACAAGAAAAGGAAGAGGATCATAGATCACAGAGATAGATGAGGACAGAGGCCCAAACATGATGATCACCAAGCAGTCATTTCCCATGGGATAATACTTGTAGCTAGCACAACTCTCAGGTGGTGGTTTTGCACAGCGGTAGGGACGGAGACCGACCCAAGACCAAGGAAGTAGGGACCAAGGACAGTATGGTCAGAGTCATACCTCTTACTTGTTTCAAATGTAAACATCCTGGAAACATTATGAAAGAATGTATGATGGCTTTAGTAGCACCGATTGCAGCACCACAAGTTAAGGCTAGGGAGCAGGTACATGTTATAGCACAGGCATACCACGAGGTCACCATACAGTTCGTCGAGGGTATGATTTCTATTTGCAGTCGTTTTACACATACACTTATTGATTCTGGTTCCACAGTATCATTTATTTCTGGACGTATGGTTGATGAGTTAGGGTTAGCACCGATTACAATTAATACACGTATGATTCTCAACACAACAGCTAGGGGGAAGGTTTACCCTAACATGATTTATGAGGGTTGCATGATAAAGATCTTCGAACACCAACTCCTTATCAACCTACGTGTTCTAGAGTTCTTAAAGTTTGATGCACTTTGGGCATGGAATGGCTAGCGTTGTATCACGCTTAAGTAGATTGTTTTCATAAGATAGTGACTTTTCAAATCCCTGACATACCAGAGTTCAGTTTCACTAGTGATGCGAGTGTACTACTGACCACTAGGGGTAGATTAATTATGACTTTAGATATGGAGGTGTTTGTAGGGATAGTAGAGTCAACCGAGACACCAGAGGTTAGACTTGAGGATGTACCAATTATCAGCGAGTTTCTCGATGTCGTTCAGAAGGATCTACTAGGATTGCCCCCATACAGAGAGATTCAATTCATTATTGAATTAGTGTCGGGCAAACAACAAATAGCTAGCAGACCGTATCGGATGGCATGGAAGGAGCAGGATGAGTTGAAGACTTAACTGGAAGACTTGGAGAAGAAGGGGTTAATACAACCGAGCACATCACCATGAGGAGCACTGGTCTTGTTCGTTAAGAAGAAGGATAGTAGCTTGAGGATGTGCATTGACTATAGGAAGTAGAACCAGGTGACAGTACGTAATCTTTACCCTTTGCCCAGGATTGAAGATTTGTTCGACCACTTGGTCGGAGCCTGTTTCTTCTCTAAGATGGACTTGGGATCGGGTTATCATCAGCTCAGGATTCAAGATGGAGACATACCCAAGACTGCAATCAGCACCAGATATGGGTTATTCAAGTTTACAATGATGTTATTAGGACTGAGAAACGTACTGGCCATGTTCATGGATTTGATGCATGAGTCTTGAAGCCGTACTTGGATACATTTGTCATAGTCTTAATGATGACGTATTGATCTACAACAAGACTCGTGAAGATCACGGGCAACATCTTAGCAGATATTGATGATGTTGAAAGAGCACAAACTGTAAGCTAAGTTTATTAAGTGCCAGTTTTGGCTGTCAAAGGTTAAGTTTTTGGGACACGTGATCAATGACAGACATCTGAAACTTCCTAGGGTTGGCAACATACTATCGACGATACGTGAAAGACTTCTCAAAGATTGTCGCGCCGATAACCAAATTCACTAAGAAAGACATACCTTTTGATTGGTCAAAGGTGCGCAAGAACGCATTTACACAGTTGAAGATGAGGCTGACTACTGCACCATTACTAGTATTGCCAGAGCCAAGCAAGAGATTGACAATCCATACTGATGATTGCAGCACAGGGCTAGGTTGTGTACTGATGCAGGGAGACAGCGTAATCGCTTACTTATCCCGATAGTTGAGAACTCATGAGAAGAATTATCTAGTGCACAACTTAGAGCTTGCAGTAGTCATACTTGCACTGAAGGTATAGAGACATTACCTCCACGGTAAAAGGTTCACATTGTTTACATTTCATAAGAGTTTGAAATATTTATTCACTTAGAAAGATCTGAACATGAGACAACGACGTTGGCTAAAATTGTTGAAGGACTACGACTTCTCCATCAAATACCAGTCTGGGAAGGCAAATGTCGTAGCAGATGCATTGAGCAGGAAAGGACTAAATTTTGATACAGTTATCTATCATATGATGCATGAGTACGGTTTACTTGAGGTTGCAATAGTGTTGAGTTTGACAAAGGTTCTTGCTACAGCGGAACACAAATTTAGGGATAGATTAGGGTATCTTCTATTTCTAATCCGCAAATGTTGGAGTGTTAGAGGGTCAACGAGATGTACTCGAGATTCAGTGAGATGGCATGCAGTCCCGATCATCCATATTGGAGCGAGTTTGTGGATTAGTGTTTGAGGCACCGAGGGAGATTATGGATTCCACCAGTGGCAGAGATACGCAACGGGATACTCCAGGAGGCTCACAGGTCCCAGTATACAATGCATCCTGGCAGGACCAAAATGTATCACGATATGCGATAATTATTTTAATGGTCAGGAATGAAGGGGGACGTCGACACCTATGTTAGGGGTTGTGAAGTGTGCTAGCAGGTTAAGGTTGAGCACATGAGGCCTGGATGGTCATTATAGTCGATGCCCATCCCTTAGTGGAAATGGGAACACATTACGATGAATTTCGGTTATGGATTACCGTAGACTTGACGGAAACACGATGCGATATGGGTGACAGTAGACAGGTTGACGAAATCAGCTTATTTCCTACCAATTTCTATGAAATATAACTTCATACAGTTGAGCATATTATTTGAAAGATAGATTGTACGACTGCACGGAGTATCGATTTCGATTGTTTCAAACTAGGATAGTCATTATGTCATCATTATGGCTGGTTATGCAGGAGCAGTTTGGTACTAAATTACAATTAGAGAGATTGATACAGATAAATGGCTTGATGTCATGAATAATGGGACGCAATCCATGTATGATAACCATGTTTGGAACCTGGTTGATTTACCTGATGGTAGTAAGACTATTGGATGTAAATGAGTTTTCAAGAAGAAATTGACATGGATGTAGTGTGCATACTTATAAAGCATGGCTAGTACCAAAAGGTTTCAAACAAACTCAATGTGTTAATTATGATGAGACTTTTTCTCCTTTAGCCATGCTTAAATCCATTAGAATTCTTATTGTCATACCCGCGTATTATAACTATGAGATATGGAAAATGGATGCCAAAATAGCTTACTAAATGGAAAGTTACTTTACGACGTGTATATGATACAACCTAAAGGGTTGTTCATCTTAAGAATCCTAGGAAGGTGTGCAAGCTTCAAAATCTCTTTATGAGTTAAATCAAGCTTCATGGAGTTGGAATCTTCCTTTTGATGAAACAATTAAGGAATTTATTTTCATTAAAAATGAAGATGAGCCTTGTGTATACAATAAGGTCAGTGGGAACGTAGTTGTTGTCCTGTTACTGTATCTTGATCATATATTACTCGATGGAAATGACATCCCAACCTCACAAAGTATCAATTCATGGTTAGGGAAGTGTTTCTCAATGAAGGACTTAGGTGATACAGCCTGTATCCTTGGGATTAAGATCTATAGGGATAGATCTAAACGGTTGATTGATTTAAGTTAGACTGCTTATATAGACAAGGTACTAAATAGGTTTAGTATGCAAGACTCTAAAAGAGGCTCGTCGCCAATGTATTATGGTATAAATCTCAGTAAGACTCAATGTCAGAAGCCTAATGATGAGAGATAATGCATGAGTATGATTCCATATGCGTCAGCCATTAAATCTATTACGTATGTCATGTTATGCATTGGATCTAATGTACCATTATGCTTCGAGCACAGTAAGCAGATATTAGTCAGTCCAAGTGAGAGTTACTGGATAATAGTAAAGAACATTCTTAAGTACTTAAGAACGACTAAAATTTTTTTCTTAATCAATGGAAGTTTGGAAGACGAGGTTATTATAAATAGTTACACAGATGCAAGTTTTCAAACTGATATAGATGACTTTAGATCGCAGTCTGGATATATGTTTACTTTGAATGGAGGCACAGTGAGCTGGAAAAGTTCGAAATAAGAAATTATGGTAGTTTTTACAACAAAAGCTGATTATAATGCGACGTTCGCTGCAACTTCGCAGGCAGTTTGGATAAAAAAGTTCATTTCTAAACTTGTTGTGGTTCCTAGTATAACAAACCTCATTTGCTTGTATTGTAGCAACAATGGGGTTATAGGACAAGCCAGGGAACTAATATCACACCACCGATCCAAACATATACTTAGACGTTTTCATCTCATTCAAGAAATCGTTGAGATGAGAAAAGTGAATATTTGCAAAGTTCCTACTGAAAATAATGTTGTAGATCATTTGACGAAGGCTCTTCCAAAAACGAAACATGATGGTCATGTTAAGTCTTTAGGTATTAGATTCAAAAATGATTGGCCTTAGTGCAAGTGGGAGATGTTGGGGAATATGCCCTAGGTCAATATACAATCATTTTTTTTCTTATAATCTTAGTTAATGAAACATAGGTTCTTGTTTCCTATTTTTATTATAAGTGATTGCATGTTTACCTTATAATAAGATTCATGGGTATTTCTCGAAATATTATGAATGTCCCTAGTTGGTCATTATACTGGGAACTATAATGAATTAATATTATTGTGAATCTTGATTAATGGTCCTATGATGATCATGCGTATAGGGATATGAATTGAGATCATAAGTACTTGTTAAGGAACATGGTATTAAACAAATCCACTATTAGAGCACCACATAGATTAAGTCATAGGTGTTACTCATGATATGTATATCATTTAGTCATTCGACTTAAGATTACCATAGACTTCGATATTATGAGCATGGTAATTTGACACAATTAAACGTTATCTTTAACAGGACGATTATAAAGATTGTGATTGGTTACCAAGTAAATAATATGTGAAGTTGTATAATCAAGATAGAATTTGTCACTCTCGTATATAGAGATATCAGTGGATATCTCTGATATGATCAACGTTACTTGGATATTTTTCAGTTTACCTAATGATCGAGACTGGTACGATTAAACATTAAGGGTAACTTTCAATGTCTTATGTTTAATCAAATGATATTGTACAACAAAAGATATCATATATGTTACTTATTAGGTTATATCGATTTTGATATTCAAGCTACTTGGGTGGTCAAAATGTCTTACTAAAGATCGCTATTGACTCATTTACGAAAATAGTTTTTGTTCACTACCAACTTTGCATGAACCTATTGTGTCACATACAAATAATGGCTTTGCTCGATCTCAATTGGTCCAGAGTAATGAGTTTTTTATGATAAAACTCATGACATAAAAGTCATTACAATTCGTTATATGATAACTTATTAATAGAGGCGTATGTGTAATTTGCTTAAATTACCTAAATACAATAGTTATATTATGAATAAGATTTTAAGTGAGGGCTTATCTATATATAAATAGAGGTTAAAACTCTAAAATGAAATAAGATTTTCATTTTTACAAATTTCAAGTTCTCTGGATTTTTGGGGAAAAGAAAAATGTTTCAATCTCTCTTGGGGCTAGCACTTCAAATAGTGGTCACCGTCCGCGTATAGATTTTTGATAAAGGACGAACACTTGAACGACTTAGAAATTGAACAATTGGAGAAAGAAATCACATATTAAGGTATGGTTTACACTTTGTAGATATAGTTTAATGGAATTTATTTTTAGTCTTGTTGGGGTTTTTCAAACAATTGTTTTTAAAAAATTTCGTTGCATGTGAATCGCAAAATCCAACAATTTGGAGTGCTAGCCCTAATAAAGATATAAAACGTTTATCGTTTTTCTCCCAAAATCCAAAGAACTTGAAAATAGCAAAAACAAAAATCTTTTTTGTTTTTTGTTTTAGGGTTTCACCTCTATTTATGTGTAGAAGCCCTCACTTAAAATCTTATTTGTAATACAACTATCGTATTTAGGTAGTTTAAGCAAATTACATATACGCCCCTATTAATAAGTTATCATCTAACATATTTGTAATGGCTTTTATGTTATGAGTTTTATCATATAAAATTCATTACTCTAGACCAATTGTAATTGCATAAAGCCATTCTTTGTATGCAACCAAATAGGTTCATGCAAAGTTGGTACTGAACAAAAACTATTTTAGTAAACGAGTCATAAATGGTCTCTAGTAAGGAATTTTGACCACCTCAAGTAGCTTGAATATCAAAATCGATACAACCTAATAAGTAACATATATCATATCTTTTGTTGTGCAATATCCTTTGATTAAACATAAGGCATTGAAAGTTACCCTTAATGTTTAATCGTACTAGTCTTGATTTTTAGGTAAACTGAAAACATCCAAGTAACATTGATCATATCAATTCACATGGACTTAGTCATTCTCAGTCTATCATATCGAGAGATCCACTGATATCTATCTCTCTACGAGAGTGACAAATTCTATCTTGATTACACATATTCACATATTATTCATAAGGTAACCAATCACAATCATTATAATCGTGTGGTTAAAAGCAGCGTTTGATTGTGTCAAACTACCATGCTCCTAATATTAAAGTCTACTATAATCTCAAGTCGAATGACTAAATGATATACCTATCATCGGTAACACATATGATTTAATGCATGTGGTGTTCTCATAGCGGGTTGGTCTAGTACTTTGTTCCCTAACAAGTACTCATGATCTCGATTCGTATCCATATACGCATGATCATCACATGACCATCAATAAGGATTCATACTAGTCTTAATTCATTATAGTTCCCAGTATAATGACCGACTAATGACATTTATGATATTTCAACAAATACCATGGATCTCACTATAAGGTAAACATACAATCATATATAATAAAACATTTAATGAAAATCTCTATTTTATTAACTAAAAGTATAAGATAAACAATGTTTAAATATTAACCTAGGACACATGCCCTAATATCTCCCACTTGCACTAAGACCAATCATTCATGTATATAATATCTAATGACCTTACATGACCATCATGTTTCGCTTGTGGAAGACCCTTTGTCAAAAGATTTGCAACATTGTCTTCTGTAGGAACTTTAGAAATCTTCCTGTCTCCTCTCTCAATGATTTCTCAAATGAGATGAAAACGTCTAAGTATATGTTTGGATCAGTGGGGTGATCTTGGTTCCTTGGCCTCTGTTATCGCCCAGTTGTTGTCATAATACAAGCAAATGGGGTTAGCTATACTCAAAACCACACCAAGTTTAGAGATGAACTTTTTGATCCAAAGCGCTCCTTAACTGCATCGAATGCTACAATATACTGAACTTCTATTGTAGAATCTGCCACAATGTCTTGCTTCAAGATTTTCCAACTCACTGCACATCCATTCAGATTAAACACATATCTAGACTGCGATCTGAAGTCATCTATATCAATTTGAAAACTTGCATCTATATCACCATTTACAACAAGCTTATTTTCCAAACTTCCATATACAAAGAACACTTCTTTAGTCTTTCTCAAGTACTTAAGAATGTTCTTTACTGCTATCCAGTGACTCTTACTAGGATTAGACTTATATCTGCTTGTTGCACTCAAAGCATATGATATATCAGGTCGAGTGCATAACATGGCATGCATGATAGATCTAATAGCTGATACATATGGAATCATATTCATGCGCTCTCACTCATCATTAGTCTTCATACATTGAGTCTCGTTGAGACTTATACCATAAGACATTCGCAACGACTTTTTTTAGAGTATTGCATACTGAACCTATTCAGTACCTTATCAATGTGAGCACTCTGACTTAAACCGATAAGCCTTTTAGATCTATCCCTATAAATCTTAATCCCAAAGATGTAGGCTGCACCTCCTAAGTCCTTTAATGAGAAACACTTCCCTAACAAAGACTTGACACTCCGCAAGGTTGGGATGTCATTTCCAATGAGTAATACATCATCGACATACAGTGCCAGGAAATCAATCATGCTCCTACTTACCTTCTTTTTTACATAAGGGTCATCTTCATTTTTAATGAAACTAAATTCCTTAATTACTTCATCAAAATGATTTCAACTCCATGAAGTTTTCTTTAATCCATAAATGGGTTTTTGAAGCTTGCATACCTTCCTAGAATTCTCAAGATGAACAAACCCTTTGGGCTGTATCATATTCTCGTCATCAAGTAACTTTCCATTTTGGAAAGCTATTTTGACATATATTTGTCATATCTCATAGTCATAATATGCGGGTATGAATATTAGAATTCTAATGGATTTAAGCATGGCTATAAGAGAGAAAGTCTCATCATAATTAGCACTTTGAGTCTGTCTGAAACCTTTTGCTACTAGTCATGTTTTTTAAGTATGCACATTACCTTCCATGTCAACTTTCTATTCACATTACCTTCCATGTCAATTTTCTTCTTACAAATCTTTTGCATCTAATGGTCTTACCACCTTTAGGTAAATCAACCAGGTTCCAAACTTGGTTATCATACATTGATTGTATCTTAAAATTCATGGCACTAAGCTATTTATTTTCCTTAAGGCTAGACACGGCCTCTTGATAATTAGTAGCCTCATTTTGATCCATAAGCAATACCTCATGTTGGGTTTTGGGGTTCATGAACAGCGGAGATTACAAAACAATTTGACAAAAACCTTAACAAGATCTGAATCTAATTACATTAAAAACATTTAAACCAAGAAAACTTAATCATACCTCGGTCGCAAAATACCTTTATGAAGGTTGATCGATCTCTAAGGCGCTGCCAACGACGAATGCCCTCTCTACCAGCAGTCCACACACGAACGGCGGCGGAGATTCGAAGTGCTAGCTTCAAGAGAATACCAAACCTTTTTTGTTTCTCTCCAAAACGATTTAGAGCATACCAGAAAACCCTAAGTCGTTTCTAAAACGAAAATAGAGTTTCGGCCCTTAATCTTTTGTACGTGTGTTCTAACTTAAAGCGTCTATTTATACAACCCTTGTATATAGACGGTTAAGTAAATTACACATATACCCCTACTTAAAGAAGTATAAGTGTAATACACCCCAAGGACGTTTCTTTCATGAATTTTATCATATAAAATTCATTTTTCTGAACCATCTTAAAATCTCGCAAAACCATTCTTAGTGTGCGACCCAATAGGCTCATACAACATTGGCGTGTACCAAAACACATTTTGGTATACAAGTCATACGCGACCTCTAGCAAGACATTATGACTACCCAAGTTGTATGAATATCAAATCGATACAACCTAATTAATAGTGTATACAACATCTTTTTGTCACACGATATCCTTTTGATCAAACATAAGGCATGAAATTATCATCCAACATGTTCAATCGTACTAGTCTCGATCTCTAGGTAGACTGAAAACATCCAAGTGACATTGATCAATATCAATTCACTTAGACTAGGCTTTTTAACAGTCTAACACATCGAGGGATCCACTGGACATCTTTCTCTATATGAGAGGGACAAATTCTATCTCGATTACAACTTCATCACATTGCTCACACAATAACCAATCACAACCTTTATAATCGTTCGGTTAAAGACAACGTTTGATTGTGTTGAATCACTATGTTCCTAATGTTGAAGTCTCTGGTAATCTCAAGTCAGAGGAGTGAAAAATATACCTATCATAAGAAACAACTATGACTTAATCCATGTGATGTTCTCATAACGGGTCGATCCAGTACTTTGTTCCCTAACAAGTACTCGTGATCTTGATTTGTGTCCCTATACGTATAATCATCATACGATCATCAATCAAGACTCACACTAGTCTTAATTCATTATAGTTCCCAGTATAATGATCGACTAGAGACATTTAAGATATTTCAGTGAATACCCATGGATCTTATTATAATGTAAACATGCAAATTAATTATAATAAACAACAAATGAAATCCTCTATTTTATTAACTAAAAGTATTCATAAAGATAGTTAATGGATTGACCTAGGGCACATGCCCCAACACCTCGCTACTATCAATAATAAGAAAAAAAAATCTCTCAGGCTTATGTTTTACCCTATCAGACCTACGCGGGCATTATGATACCTATTGAGTTCAACTAGTTCAAGACTTTGTTGATCTCCCACTTGCGGTTAAGCATTTGTTTGTAGTTCTTGAACTTCTTTATGACTTTTATTCTTATTGTTGTCTTTTGAAATAAATCTTTTTCCATAAAGACACCATTCCGAGCAACAAACATTTTGTTCTCTAGAGGGATTATAAAAGAAGTATCCTTTAGTTTCTTTAGGATAACCAACAAATACACATTTGTAGATTTGGTTAATAGTTTTTCTAAGTTTTGAAGTCATACGAAAAGCTCACAGCGTTAAATCTTAAGGAAAGACAAACTTAGTCTTTTCCCAAAACCACATTTCATATGGTGTTTTATCAACTTCTTTAGAAGGAACACAATTTAGTGTAAATGTAGCAGTTCTTAAGGCATAACCCCAAAAAGAAATAGGAATATTTGCATAACTTATCATAAATCGAACCATATCCAATAAAGTCTGATTTCTCCTCTCATAAACATTATTCCATTGTGGAGTTACTAAAGGATTTAACTGTGAGACAATCCCACAGTTTTTAAGATGATCATCAAACTCTTAGCTCAAATATTCACCACCTATATCATATCGAAGTGCTTTAATGGTTTTATTAAGTTGATTTTGCACTTTATTCTGAAAATGTTCAAAACTTATCAAAAGATTCACCTTTTTGTTTTATGAGATACACGTAACCATATCTACCGAAATCAATAGTGAAAGTGATAAAGTACTGATAACCACCTCTAGCCATCGTGTTTATAGGATCATATACATCGGTATGTATTAGACCCAATAAATCACTTGCCCTTTCACTGTGTCTAGTAAAGGAACTCTTTGTTATCTTGCCTAATAAACAAGATACACATGCTTCATATGACTCAAAATCAAATGAATCTAAAATTATATCTTTATGGAGTTTAAAAATTTGTTTCTCATTTATGAGGCCAAGACGACGATGCCAAAGGTAGGTTTGAATCAAATCATTTGACTTGAATCTTTTTGTATTTACATTAATAATAGAAGTATATGTGGACATTTTCATGTTTAGAATATAAAGACCATCACAAAAATCAATGATGTGCGCCGAACGCGTCAATAAAATATAATTCCTAAACAAACTATTTGCGGAATAGTGGCAAAGGGTCAATCCCACATAGATTGATATAATTTCTAATGTTTAAAAAGAAAAAGAAAAACGGGGGTTTGGAGAGAATGAATAAATTTTCTAATCTAAATAGCAAGGAGTTAAATTAAGCAATGGAAATTGTTTTGAAATCAATTAATAAAAAATACATAGGTCAAGACATACAAGTTCGGTTCAACAAAAGATTGAATTTGGTCTTCAATTTATGTAAAATATGTAAATCAAAAGTATCGTAGTGTAGCTATAGATCCAGTAAAGTACGCAGTTCCTCTCACTTCCTAATCTTGATAGCCAAGGTACAACAATGAATATTTCATTAGCCAATCGTATAACCTTATACTCAAGCGAATTGGGTTTAACGTGATGACCGCAATGAATTTTGTGAAGGCACTAGACCTAGACAACTATATCACTAGTGTGTCCGATTTAGCCTAGATTCGTAAAGTACTTGACCGGTCCCAAAAAAGGCGAGTCAATTGGCAGGATCAATTGCTACTAGTGTGGTCTTATTGCATAAGGATGAATGCTTACGACTTACTGGTAGTTAAATCAGAGTTTAAATATGAATTTAACTCCAATTATTCAATCAATACCAAAGAAAACAAAACACTAATGAGAAGTAATGAAATTAAGATAAATAAATCTCATAAATCCATATAAAAAGTAGTCGAACCTCCCTTACAGTCTTGCTTAGGCCATGAGATTAATCTATCATGGTTCAAGAACACACAAAAAAGACAAATAGAAGTGGAGAGGGATAGTAGAATCGAATAGAAAAGTGTGGAATATATAAGTAGACCCCTAAGTAATACCTTAACACCTATTTATAAAAAAACTAAATAAAAGTATCTAGAAGAGAGAGAAACTGATTCTTGTGTATCATTATTGATACGTGCACCAATGACAATTTGTTGGCTGTTGGGCATTTTTTGCATGGTCCCGGACATGTGGCACGAATAGATTAGATGAGTTGCTTGCGTGGATGGCATAGCGGGCACCGATTGGTAGATAAGGCTAGGCTAGCCGAATGATGATGCAACACGTGGCACAGCTGGCTGGTGGATGGAAGCATACGAATTGCTCGAGCGAATTAAGGGAAACGGTGCTCGCACGAATCCAGAGGACATCTCACAGTTGCTGTTGTGAGAGAGAAGATTGCTCAAAACATGATGGACACGTAAGGGGATGCAACGTGGCAGCTACTCAAGGGGTGGAGAAAGCATGGAAGTTCGAGCGAGATTTGGGAGAGAGCACAACACGAATCTTGAGGAGAATTGGCCAGTAGCTGGAAAAAAAAAACAAACTCGCACAGAGATCGAAGACATGGGAGACAACACCTCATGAATCCAAGGCACAATCAACTGGCTCTTGTAGAGTTATACAAGAGCTATTTATGTAGCTGTTTATGTTAATTGATGTGTATGTATTGAATCATATACTTTGGTGTAATGTACTACAAGTTCATATTAGTTTGTTCTAGGCAGTTGTAACTAAGGGTACAATGTACACCATGTGAGTTTGTATATAAGTAATACAATGTAATTTTGAGAAACTAATTGAATAAGAAAGTTTGATAGTTCTTCCGTTTTCATTGTTTCATCGTGTTCAATGAGCACTGTTACATTGATCAGTTTGATCTTTATTGATCACTGATCTGCTGTTGATTCTGAGTTTGTTCATGGTATCAGAGCGGGTTCTACAGTTCTTGATTTGTGTTGTTTTTTTGGTTGAATTGACCGTCTAAACATGGCATCTGTTCATGGTTCTGTAAGTTCTTCAATTCGAAATTTAGCAGGGAGAGTTCTTGAAACAAGTGATCTTGGAGTTGAGAGTCCTTACCTTCTTCAAGGATCGATCATCCTGGTATGGTACTTGTCTCTAATTCTCTTACTGGTTCAAATTACTTGTCTTGGAGTCGAGCTATGATGATTGCATTGGGTGCAAAACAAAGATTGGTTTCATCGATGGTAGATGTTTAAAACCAGAATCTACCGATCCTAATCTTGATCGATGGATCAAGGTGGATTATATGGTCACTTCTTGGATCTTGAATTCTATTTCAAAGGATATGTTGAAGCTTTCCTTTATACAACCTCTTCTTTTGATCTATGGAATGAATTAAAAGAAAGGTTTGGGGAATGTAATGGTCCTTTCTTGTACTAATTGAAACGAGATATTGCTTCTATAAGTCAAGGAGATCTGTCACTTTCACGATACTATATCAAACTTAAGAAACTTTGGGATGAACTGAGTTGTTTAGCTCCTTTACCTGTATGTGAATGTGGAGCATCAGCAGCAATGGCTGTTTTGGAGTCTAATGATAGGCTGATGCAGTTTTTGATGGGATTGAATGATATGTATGATCATATTCGTAATCAAATATTGGTAATGGATCCATTACCAAGTATAAACAAAGCCTACTCTATGGTTCTTAGAGTTGAAAAACAAAAGGAGGTACATGTTAGCTATTCACTTGTGATAGATACAGCCATGATGATGAAAACTACCAAGATAAATTCAGGTTCATCTGGTTTAGCAAATGTTCATAGGTTTGCTGGAAAAGGAAATCAAAGGAAATTTGTCAATAAAGATGATCTGTTTTGTGATCATTGTAAGACAAAAAGGCACACAAAAGAAACTTGTTTCAAACTTCATGAATTTCCAGATTTGTACAAAAAAGACCTTGACAAGAAGCAGATGTCCAATAATTCAAAGTCTTTTGTGAATTTGATGGAATCACCTCTGGACATACAAGATGCAGGATCTCCTCAGTTTGAAGATTTTCAGTCTAATATAGCAGCAATGATACAGCAGGGGATTGAGAATTTCATGAAAGGAAAGTCTGTTTCAGAGGCAGGAGCTTCTACTCATGTGAATTCAGCTTATGTATCGATTTTATAGGTAGTTCATATAAAAGATTTTCCAGTTCTTGTTCCTCTTTTAATTCAGATGCTTGGATTGTGGATAGTGGAGCAACGAATCATATGTGCACTAGCTATGATTTACTTGCTAATGTCACTGTTTTAACTAAACCTGTTATGGTTTGTTACCTGATGGACATATTAAAGAGGTGAATTGCATTGGAGATGTGAAGCTGAGTTCAGACTTAGTTCTTTCTTCCTGTTTACATATAAACTCATTCAAGTATAATCTTTTATCAATTAGTAAGTTACTCTCATCTACTAAACTGACAATTGAGTTTTATCCATCGTTTTGTGCTATACAGAACATTGAGAGTTCTCAAGTTCTAGCTGTGGGAAGGATGGTTGGAGGACTATACATACTGGATTCAAGTTCTTTTCATAAGGATGTCATTGTTTCATTTGTGTCACCTTCGAATTATCATTAGCCTATCGTAATAATGCTACCGATAATTTTTCATGGCATTATCGATTGAGGCATCCTTCGTTCATGTAACAAGACAACTTGATATGTTACTTAACAAATCATTCAAGTGTAAAACATATCGAACCTTGTGATGTTTGTCGATGTCCAAACAATGCATATTGGTTTTTCCAAAGTGAGTTCTATTCAAACATCTAGTCCTTTTCGGTTGTTACATATGGATATCTCGGGGACCATATAAGCGAGTCTTCTATTCAAGGAGCTCATTATTTTTTGACTATTGTGGATGATTTTAGTCGATTCACATGGACTTTTTTGATGAAACATAAGTCTTTGACAGGCAACATCATCAAACAGTTTATAGTTTTCATTCAAACTCATTTCAAGGTTTCAGTTCAAACCATTATGACTGATAATGGGACTGAGTTTTGTAATAAAGATTGTCATGCTTTGTTTTCTAGTTTGGGAATTGTTCATCAAAGATCAACACCATATACACCTCAGCAAAATGGTGTTGTTGAAAGAAAGCATAGACATTTACTGCAAGTTACGAGAGCCTTGATTTTTCAGTCTAATTTGTCCACAAAATTTTGGGGAGATGCTGTTCTTACTGCCACATACATCATTAACAGATTACCTACTCAGTTACTAAAGTGGAAGTCTCCTTATTGTCTTTTATTTGGAAGAATACCAAATTATTCTTCTTTAAAGACTTTTGGTTGTTTGTGCTTTGCTACAAATGTTTCACCAAGCAAATCTAAGTTGGATTCACGAGCTATTAAATGTATCTTCATTGGTTATTCTCCTGGACAAAAGGCTTATAGACTGTATAACATGGCCACACATACATGTTTTGTTTCAAGAGATGTGATTTTCTTTGAAAAATAGTTTCCTTTTCATAAAGATACTGCAAGTTCAAGGTGTCCTGTGCCTATTCCTTATGGAGATAATTCTGATTATTTGAGAGACATTCCAGCTCCTAATGCTCCTACATCAGCTGTTGTACCTCCTTCTCAAGATTTACCTATTAATG
Organism: Stephania yunnanensis; assembly: GCA_039657365.1. NCBI lineage: Eukaryota > Viridiplantae > Streptophyta > Magnoliopsida > Ranunculales > Menispermaceae > Stephania > Stephania yunnanensis. Next base: position 9,857,374 of record CM077585.1, read on the forward strand.
AAACATGTTTTGATGTCCCTGAAGTTGTCTCTTTTGTACCTACTAATGACGCATTAGTACCTCATACTAATGATGATTTACATGAAAATGTCCTGCCTCCTACTGCTGTTGTTACTAGGAAAAGTACTCGTGCAGTTCATAAGCCTCTTTGGCTGAATGATTTTGTTCTAAACAATGTAGAGACATCTGTTTTGCCTTCTACACCAATTCCTCTATCTACTGGTAACCCTCCTACATTTCCTTTTATACATTCTCCAAACATCATTGCTAGCTACAAATGCTTCCTAGCTGCTGTTTCAAATATAAAGGAGCCTACCAGTTATATTCAAGTTCGCATGATCCTGTTTGGATTGAAGCAATGAACAAAGAGTTACGGGCTTTGGAAACTAATGGAACTTGGAGTCTTACTACTCTACCACCTGGTAAAAAAACCATTGGTTCTAAGTGGATCTACAAGGTTAAACTTCATCCTGATGGTTCCTTGGATAGGTGTAAGGCTCGTTTGGTTGCAAAAGGTTTTAACCAAATTGAAGGTGTTGATTATACTGATTCATTCTCTCCAGTTTCTAAGAATGTCATTGTTAGAATTGTATTGTCTTTAGCAGGTGCTCGAGATTGGCCCTTACATCAATTGGATGTTAACAATGCCTTCTTACATGGCTATATAGATGAAGATGTTTACATGAAGCCACCTGATGGTTATAGTTTGGCTTCACCTAATCAAGTCTGCAAACTTCATAAATCTCTGTATGGTTTAAAGCAGGCCTCTCGACAATGGAATCATGAGCTTACGACTAAACTTCAATTTTTTGGTTTTAGTTAATCTGCTCATGATCCCTGCTTGTTTACTTACAACAATGATGGTCAATGTTTTGTGTTGTTAGTTTATGTTGATGATGTTCTTCTTACTGGTACTTCACTTAAGTTAATCGATCAAGTTAAGACATTTTTACATACATTGTTTACCATTAAGGATCTTGGTCAAGCTCGTTATTTCCTGGGTTTGGAATTGGTTCTATCATTTTCAGGTCTTTATGTTCATCAACGCAAGTATGTTCTTGATCTACTTAATGATGTTGGTCTTCTCATGGCTAAACCAGCTGCTACTCCACTCCCTCGTGACTGCAAGTTTACTGATCCTGATTCACCTTTGTTAATTGAAGTTGATAGATATAGAAGACTCATTGGTCGTCTTCTTTACCTGAGATTCACTCGACCTGATATTACTTATGCCACACAATAATTAAGTCAGTATGTTCAAGCCCCTACTGAGCAACATTGGTCTGGTGCTCTTCATGTTTTAAGATACCTTAAGGGTACTCCTTCTCAGGGTCTGTTATTCCCTGTTCAGCAGGATCTCTCTGTGGTTGCTTATTGTGATTCTGATTGGGCTGCTTGTCCTCTTTCTCGGAAATATATCACTGGCTATTGTGTGTTCATGGGATCCTCTTTGGTTTCTTGGAAAACTAAGAAACTAGCTACTGTGTCCAAGTTCTCTGCTGAAGTTGAATATCGTAGTTTGTCTTCCACAGTTTGTGAGCTATTGTGGATTTCATATATCCTTAAGGACTTACATATTCCTACTTCTCTACCAATACCTCTTTGGTGTGATAATCAAGCAGCAATACATCTATCTGCTAATCCTGTTTTTCATGAACGTACTAAGCATTTGGAAATTGATTGTCACTTGGTTAGACATCAGTTCAAGTGTGGATTTGTTCTTCCTCAGTACATTCCTACTCGATTACAGTTGGCTGACCTGTTTACCAAATCTTTACCAGCTCCTTTGTTTTCTGATTATTGTCCAGATGGGTCTATGTGATTGGCATAGACTTCCATCTTGAGGGGGGGATGTAGAGTTAAACAAAGCTGTTTATGTAGCTGTTTATGTTAATCGATGTGTATGTATTGAATCATATACTTTGGTGTAATGTACTACAAGTTCATATTAGTTTGTTCTAGGCAGTTGTAACTAGGGGGTACAATGTACACCATATGAGTTTATATATAAGTAATACAATGTAATTTTGAGAAACAGATTGAATAAGAAAGTTTGATAGTTCTTTTGTTTTCATTGTTTCATCGTGTTCAATGAGCACCGTTACATTGATCGGTTTGATCTTTATTGATCACTGATCTGTTGTTGATTCTGAGTTTGTTCAGCTCTCATTGCATAGCGATCTAAACGTGTCCGGTTTCTATATCTCCTCAACCGTTCCACCACTCTGCAGTGTGTGTCTCGAGGCAGATCCTCTATTAGTTATTCTACTGCACGCAAACACACTACTTTAAGTAGTTTTTCACCTTAAATTCAATCGCGTACTCTATTAACCCTACGAATAACAAATAAATACAATTTGGCTAATATTTTGGAGACTTAACAATAAAAATGTATAAATAACCTATATATAGTTACATAATTAGCGACTTATCAAATACCCCCAAACTTAGGACTTTGCATGTTCCGAGCAAAGGTGTAAATGATAAAACACAAGTAAACTAGACTCCTAATATAGTCATGCACTAACTAAAGTAACCCTACACCCGATTGAAAATTCACAGAGTTCATTTTGTTTACATAGTTGCCAAATTAACAAGCCATTCAGGAAATTTTAGAGTTATGATATGTCAGGAACTGCAACCGAACACAATTAATATCACACTTTAAAGGCATAGACTCGGTCAAGACAAAGTCCATCAACTACTCGTGAGTTTTATTGGTCCACACATTTAGGCACGCAAGTTTATAATCTCACTTAATCTAGTTATAAGCACCCAAACTAAATCTTTTTATTTGAGGAGTTTTCATAGAATTTTGCCTTTATTCATTTTATATGTATATTCTCTATTTTTTCTCCAAATATTTTTTCAAGTAATACGACCCAGTGCTCTATTTCTTGTTGAAACCGTTTTTCTTACTTTTTCCCACCACAAGATTCTCTACTCCATTTCTTGTTGAACTTGTGAGACTCTCTATATTTTGTTTTAAGAAATATCATGTTAGCCCTTCTCACTTTCACTATGCTAATGCAAATTCTTTAATGTGGGTTAAAATATTATCACTTGCACAATTTTGATTGTCTGCCCCTTTGGTATCTACCATAAGGCTTAACAATCATATTAAGTCACTAATCATGAAATCATAAAAATGTTGGGCTACGGGCTCGAGTGAGTGTTTCTCCTAATTTTCTTTAAGTTTAAAGTGAAAAAGGCAACCATAGTGTACTCATCCATAACTAAAGGCATAAAACAAAATTTCGAGTGATTCTAAACAATAATAAAAATGAAAACTACACTAAATACATGCATGAAAGTGTATCAAATCCTAATGAAAGGAGAAAGAGAAGTATGGAGGGAAAAGAAATGGAATAGAAATGAGGGAATGAGAGACAAGAAACGCAACCATTACCACCGACAATCGCATATAACCGCATATAATTGAAAAAACCTAAATGATATCACCCGCGGTCTTTCACAAAGAAGTCTAATTCATCTAACTCATCCACCAATCCTAAAATACCCCCAAACTTAATCCGAACATTGTCCTCAAGGTTTAAAACAAGTTCAAGAATGCATGCAACAAAAAGAAAAAGAATAGTGGTAAAAAAACATGGATAAATAAATAAGAAGATCATAAAAATGCATGCATAATAAAAGTCTCCAAAAACTAGTGAATGCACAAAATCTCTCGAGTCTATGTGACTAAGGAAACTATGGAAAAAACAATCATAACAAGAGCAAAAACTAAAAAGCATATGAGTTAACTCAAATAATTCATATCAAATCTTGTGAGCCTAAAGTCTTTCAACTAAAGGTGAAATCAACAAGATGATAGAATGAAGTCTAGGGTTTTAGGTTTACTTAAAGACCCGCCACTAATGCGCCGAGTTAAGTTGGATTATGTCCCAACCAAGTCTTAAAACACCTAAAAATTTAATAATATGTTAATTCCCTAAAAATGTTCAAATTACTCCAAAAAATTAATCCATAGTCAAACCTACTAAAACTCAAGGAGTGCTCTAGTGCCTCTAGTGCTCATCAAACATAACACCTGCAAAAATCCAAGAAGCCAAGTTAGTGCATTATTAAATAAAAAAACTAAAACCTAAACCATACTAAAGTAAATGCAGGAAATAAAAACAAAATATAGAATAAACCTGGGCTGCCTCCTAATAAGCGTCTTTCTTTTAAGTATTTGGCTAGACTTGGCTTGATTTACAACGTGATGCCCTCTCCTTTCGAGATATCAACAACAATGGAACATCTATAGCTTTGGGCAATGCAACATGTACACTCTCCTTCAGACTTGGGAGCTCATTCTAGATTTCCAACACAAAAAATATGTTGCATCATGATCATCCAACACAAAGGTGTCAGCAGTGTAGAAGATATGCGAACGCAATTTTATTTCCATCCCCTTGAAATGTTTAACAAACATCCATGGAAGGGTAAGTGGTTTTACCAACACCAGAGGTTGGTCTTCCTCACACTTTTTCTGCGGCTCCTCCGGCCTTTCTAAAACGACTCAAATTTCTTTCTCAGCTTCATCATATTTATTATGTGCAATGGTAATGCCCGACTCATATGAAAAAACTTCTAGTGTTTCCTCTGGTTCGCTCAAATACTCGTTCATAATTGAGAACTCATTAAACTAAACACTTTTTAATATAACAACATTCATGGTCTCGTTTGAGTTAGAAATTGGTTTTCGAGACAACTCTTTCTCATACACTAAATGCTCAACTATAGTAGTAACTTTAGTTTCATAATTTTGCAACTTTGGATTTATATGTTGCATATCCTCCTGCAAGGGTTATTGAGTAGTGTTTAGAGAAAGCTAGTCGGAGATAATATCTCTCTCAATGTCTACAATGGTTCTTCATTCCTATTGAGTAATATATGGACTTCGCCTAAACATATAGAAATTGGGTTATGTCGATGCATAACGGGAATCATGATGATTTCTATACTTCTGATAGTGAGGATAAGCATACGTGGGATGAAATTACTCCCTACAATTTCCACAAACCCAAACATGTTACACAAAAGATTGCGAGTTAGAAAATTGATGTCCATTACGTGACATACCTACCCCATTCACACCATAATAGTATGAGTCCTCGAATTGACCATAGTTGTGGAAGTAGGAGGCCGTTATGGAATTACCTACAAAAGTGTTAAGGAAAAGGGACTAGGTATAAGATAAAATAAAGTAAATAAATAAAACAAAAATCAAAGAAAGAAAAACCAATCCCCGATAATGGCTCCAAAAACTAACTGCGCCGAACGTGTCAATAAAATATAATTCTTAAACCAACAATTTGCGGAATAGTGGTAAAGGGTTGATCCCACACATATTGGTATCCTTCATAAAGTTTAAAAAGAAAGAGAAAAATGTGGGTTTAGAAAGAATGAATAAATTTACTAATCTATATAGCAATGAACTAAATTAAGTAATGGAAATTGTTTGAAATCAATTAATAAAAAATACCTAGGTCAAGACGTGAAATTCGGTTCGATAAAAGATTGGATTTGGTCTTCAATTTATGTATAATATGCAAATCAAAAGTACCTTAGTGTAGTTTACGACCCAGTAACTTATGCAGTTCCTCGCGCTTCTTAATCTCGATAGCCAAGCTACAATAATGGCCATTTCCCTAGCCAATCATATAACCTTATACTCAAGCGAATTGAGTTTAACACGATAACCATGATGGATTTTGTGAAGGCACTAGACCCAGACAACTGAATCACTAGTGTGTCCGATTTAGCCTAAATTCGTAAAGTACTTGACCAATCCCAAAAAGGCGAATCAATTGGTATGGTCAATTGCCACTAGTGTGGTCTTATAGCATAAGGACGGATGCTTACGACTCACTGGCAATTAAATCAAAGTTTAAATATGAATTTAATTCTAATTATTCAATTAATACTAAAGAAAATAAAATGGCAATGAAAAGCAATGAAATTAAGATAAATAAATCTTACATATATATGGATAAAAGTAGTCGAACCTCCCTTATAGTCTTGCTTAGGCCATTATGTTAGTCTCTCATGGTTCAAGAACACAAAACAGAAGAAAAGACAAATAGAAGTGGAGAGAGTAGAATCGAATAGAAAAGTGTAGAATATATAAGTCAACCGTCCTAATTAATACCCTAACTCCTAATTATAAAAAAAATAATAAAAAGTCTCTAGAGGAGAGAAAAACTGATTCTCGAGTATCATTATTGACACGTGCCCCGATGACAATCTGCTGGCTGTTGGACATTTTTGCATGATTCTGGACGTGGCACTCGCAGATTGGACGAGCTGCTGCGTGGATAACGTGGCGAGCAATGACTGGTGGAGAAGCTAGGCTGGTCTAATGATGATGCAACACATGGCACAACTGGCTGGTGGAGTGAAGCGCACAAATTGCTTAAGCGAATTAGTGGGAGACGGTGCCCGCATGAATCTCGAGGACATCTCACGGCTACTGTTGCGAGTAGAGAAGATTGCTCAAAACATGTTGGATACATAAAGAGATGCCATGTGGGGTATTTTTCCAAAAGTGAGGCACATTTAAAATTTATTTCACAAAATAGGGTGGTGTAGTTTGAAATAACAAAAATAGGCAATAACGCTTTTGAAAAGGTGTTATTGATTTTGAAGTTTGTGAGGTGGCGGGGCATAGGGGACATAATTTGTAAAGGTTTGTATAGATAGCTCCTTTTGAAAAGGAGCTATCTATACATTTGCCCCGCCACCTCACCGCCACCTCACCGCCACCTCACAAACTTCAAAAATAGCCAATAACACCTTTTGAAAAGGCGACAGCCCAGTTTTAGAAAAAAAATAGATGGAAAACCACACTTATTTTTCGTGGTTTAAAGTAAAAGGTAAAGTAATTTTGTAATTTTTTCTCATAAATTAGTCGAGGTGGGCCTGCCATGCATATTCATAGTAAGCATGCAACTCACCCGGGTTGTCCGCCTCGCGATACGTGCGTGACGTTTGCATGGGGTCCATGGTCTGTAGTGGATATGCATGGCTGGCCCACCTCGACATACGTGCGTGGCGTTTCCATATGTTGTCAACCAGGAGATACGTGCGCGACGTTTACATTGATTTTACCACCTCGAGACACGTGCGTGACGTTTGCATGAGTTGCACGAGGTTGCATGGGTCGCCCACCTCGACAGACGTGCCTGATATTTGCATGAAATCTCCACCTCATCATACATGGCTAACATTTGCATGAGTTGTCCGCATCGATATGCGTGCGCGTTGTTTACATTGATTGTCTACCTCGACATGCGCGAGTGGCGCGGGTGTGAGGTGGCGATATGCGTGCGCGTTATATCACTATTTGTAAGCTTCATGGGTGTGAGGTGGCGGTGAGGTGGCGTTGCGTTGGCGAGGCAATTTGTATAGATAACTCCTTTTGAAAAAGAGCTATCTATACAATTGTCTTCCACCTCACTGTCCACCTCACTGTCCACGTAGGACGCGCATATTATGGCGCTATCTGTGTAATCTGTCCCACGTAGCCATGACACATGGATAGCGCCTTTTGAAAAGGCGCTATCCATGTGTCCACGTCAGCAACGACACCAACCCATTGTGATAACGCCTTTTGATTAGGCGTTATTGCCTATTTCGGAAAAAATCCATTTCCACCCCATTTCCCTCATTCAAAGTAATTTTATTTTTTCCGCCATGTGGCAACTGCTTAAGGGGTAGAGAGAGCACGGGAGTTTGAGCGAAGATGTGGGAGAGAGCACGACGCAAATCTCGAGGAGAATCGACTAGTAGCTGGAAAGAAAAGAAATCGTTCAAAGATCGAAGACATGGGAGACAACACCTCACGAATCTTGAGGCACAAGCAACTAGCTCTCGTTGCACAGTGGTCTAAACTTGTTCGATTTCTACATCTCCTTAACCGTTCGACCACTCTATACTACGTGTCTCGAGGCGAGATATTTTGTTAGTTATTATACTGCACGTAAATACACTACTTTGAGTAGTTTTTCACTCCAGATTTAAATGTGCACTCCACTAACCCTAAAAATAACAAATAAATACAATGAGACTAATATTTTGGAGACTTAACAATAAAAAATGTATAACCTATATATAAATACATAATTAATGAATCATCAATCAGCATTCGCATAAAAAACGTCTTTATGAGAAATGGAGAATTTGTTATTCACGATAATGAAACTAAAACCATCCAAATCCAAACATGAAACTGAAATGATGTTTCTGCTCAAGGTAGAGACATAATAATTATTAAAACTAAAACAAGTCTACTAAGTAAATTAACCCATAGCATCTTACAGCCAATGCAACAACTTTTGCTTCATTTCTAACTTGTAGGATGACTTCTCATTTCTTTAGCTTTCTACTTAGGCTAAGACCCTATACATTAATAGAAATACATTTGGTATCCAAGACCAGGAATTACTAGTATACAAGTTAACTTGAATAACATAAATACCTGAAGTAGTAGTTTCACTACTCCTGTTTTTCTTTAGATATTCAAGATAGAGCTTGAAATTTCTAAACCAATGCTCGGGTTCATGGTAGAAATGACAATTTCCTTCTTTTTTCTTTTACATTTGGGACTACAAAGTAGAAGCAGCCTTAGGCTTAACTTGTTCCACATGCTTTGTGACATTCACAATAGCATTGGCAACTTAAGCCTTGCCTTTGTCATTTTCTTCAAAGCCTTTCCTTTATGAATCATCAACACATTAGCAATGGATTTCTTGACATTTTGTTCAACAATTTTAAGGATCAAATGCAGCTCTTAGATAAACTTCTATATCTTATTCATGTTATAGTTCTTTATAAATTGTGAATAACTATCGGACAATCAATTCAAAATGACATCTGTAGCCAATTCTTAGCTTATAGGAAATTCAAGTCTATCAACATGGTCAATATTGCCCTCCATTTTCAGATCATGAGGACTAACTGACGCATCCTCAGCCATTTTGCAAGAATGAAGGTATTTGATTATGTTAAACCTTTCTTGCCTAGCCTGTTGTTGGAACATTTCCTTCAACATTGTAGCCATGTCATAAGCTTCTAGGTGTTCCATATCCTTCTAAAGTTCTGGAACCATGGTTGCCAACATAATGCATGCAACATCAGTTGAGTCATTGACATGCTTAGTCTGTGCATCTTTCACGGCTCTTAAAGCATTAGTTATTGGTTCCTCAGGAATAGGATCATCCAGGACATACAACTTGCGTTCATGATTAAGAAGAATTCTCAAATTTCTAAACCAGTCAAGAAAGTTTGTCCCAAACGACTAATCCTTTTCAAGGATGGATTGAAGTGACAAGGGATTAGTGTGATTTGAAGAGGCCATAGATCTACAACAAAGATTATACAAAAGTTCATTTTAGTATAGAGGAATAGACTCCCACTAAATTAACAACCCTCCTTAAAACAATATATTAATTTAAGGGACTAAAATCCATGTTTCACCTAATTCCAAGACAGCTAAGACTTCACACTTTAAATTAGGTTTTTTTGGTAGGTACCAATTACTAATTATATTATATGTAACTTTTAGTTGTTTCTATGAGATTATGACATCTTATGGCTTAACATGTTTTATCCAATCTTGTGCTTAAAGCCCAAAACCGTTTTTATAGCTTTATCAAGTCTAACCATTTCAAATAATAGAGTAACCATTACTCAACTTACTTTATCAAGATAATACAATACACTTTGCGGTGGTAGACCCATATTGATTTGATCTAAGCCTTGACAAGTGTTTGAGAGTAAATGTCACTTTGCTTAAAATTTGGAAGAGGGGTTTTTTATTTATTTTAGTGATCATAAGTTAAACAAAATAAATATCATATATTACAATGCATAAAAATCACTAAATAAGTTAGGAAATTATTCCAAATTTTCTTGTGCTACAAACAAGTAATAGTGGTCCCGCTGGCTGTTCAACGAGAGTACAAGGGGCAACACTCTTTTTTTTAGACAATACATTCTAGTTTCGAAAATTGAAATTCGCCTAAAATGTTTTATTATTATAGTCAATCTAATTGGCCAAAACTACCCCTTATTTTAATTCCAAAAAATATTAATTAAAATGTTTTTAATTAACTTGGGCCCACCTTTAACTTAATATCTTATCTTAATCCAATTAGAATTTAAGATACTTTGAATCCTCATCCAATTAGAATTTGTTATATATCTCACATATCTTATATGATTTTTAATTCTTATCCGATTACAAGTTTATCTCCAATGTAAAAAGAATATACTAACAGATAACCACAATGAGATATATGATCAAAATCTATTTCGATTTTTATTCATACGAAACACGCAATTAAATCAAGAAATGAAATATTAATCATGCATTCGATACCAGAATCATATGAAATTAATCATATTAATCTAATCATGATTTCCATCATGGAGACATAATAATTATTGAACAAAATGAACTATGTATCCAACACAAGAATCACATTAACCTAAACATGACTTCTATAATATGAACATACAAAACTCGAATTGTTCAATATTAAAGTATATATTAATCGAAATATTCTAAACTTGAATTCTACATTGAATCAAATCATACATATGCATCAAATACATGAATTTACAACATGCTTTAAAACTAATTCTTGATAACAATTATCAAAGAACCTATATGCACATCATATATACATTAATCAAGATCATGTTTTTCACATATATATCACATATACATCATAGAAATCATGCAAACGCTTTGTAGAACCATGCCTAAGTCTCTGATACCACTGTTAGGTTTTTGGGATTCATGTACAGCGGAAAATCTAAAACAATTTTGAAAAACCACAACAACATTAAAAATAAGTTCCATTAACCTAGATCTAAAAAAATCCGTGATTTCCTTCTCTCATTGTTCGATCTCCAAGACGTTCAAGTGCATGTCCTCGGTCGAAAATCCACACATGAATGGTGGCATTGGCAATGAACCAAAAATAAGTTCTATTAAAATTGTGCAAAGCCATTATTGTTCATGCGACGTTGGCAGTGAACCAAAAAATATTTTGGTATATAAGTCATAAGCGGTGTCTAGCAAGACATTATGACTACCCAAGTAACATGAATATCAAAATTGATACAACCTATTGAATAACATATGTCATATATTTTTTGTCTTGCGATATCTTTTGATTAAACATAAGGCATGGAAAGTCACCTTTAATGTTCAATATTACTAGTCTTGATCTTTAGGTAAACCGAAAACATTCAAGTGACATTGATGATAGCAATTCACCTTCACATATTATTCATAAGGTAACCAATCACAATTTTTATAATATTCTAGTTAAATGTAGCATCTGATTGTATCAAATTACCACGCTCCTAATATTAAATTCGATAGTAATCTCAAGTTGAATGACTAAATGATATATTTATCATGAGTAACACCTATGACTTAATGCATGTGGTGTTCTTATAACGGGTCAGTTTAGTACCTTGTTACCTAACAAGTAATTATGATTTCGATTTGTATCCCTATACGCATGATCATCACATGACCATCAATCAAGATTTACACTAGTCTTAATTCATTATAGCTCCTGCTATAATGATCAATTAGAGACATTTATGATATTTAAATAAATACCCATGGATCTTACTATAAAGTAAACATGTAATCACTTATAATAAAACAACAAATGAAAACCTCTATTTTGTTAATTAAAATTATAAGATAAATAATGGTTATAGATTGACCTAGGGCATATGCCCCAAAATAATTTAATTACAACATGAAATAGGCCTAGACTAAGGCTAAGGCATTTAGTAAAGTTAAAAAAAAACCCTACACTAGTGCACCAAGTATAAAAATCCCTCTATGGAACCCCAATCCTATTCTATTCAATATACAACACTTTGAAAAAAAAGGAGAAAAGAACTTAATGGGAGAATTATGATGGTCTTTATGTCCTGTGAGTGAAAGAGAACTTAATGAACTTTTTTAAGTTTAATGTGCTTTAATAATGTGAAAACCTCTCTCTCTTAAATTCTTTAGTGTTGAAATTAGTAGAGGAAGAAAACCTCAAGGGGCACCATCGGTAAGGGTGATGACAACGATGTCGAGGATAAGGGGCGCCCCAAAAAGTCATGAAGGAGTGGAGGAGTGGCAATAGGGGCTACCCCCACACACTGTTTTTGCCAATAGAGACGTATGTCCATGCCCAACGCCTATAAGGGCTGGTTTAGCCCCTGGACTAGCTCGATAGGGGACAAATGGCCCATGGACCTTATATATCTATATATATTGTTAAAGTTTTGGAAACTAGAGGAACTGAGGACAGTAACATATCAATAATGAACTAACATGCACACATTAATACTAAACAAGAATTAATATCGCGATAAGATTTGAATGTCTTCCTTTGCGTAAGCTCAACCTATTCATTTAAACAAATTGATAATGTGACCAACCCTATAATGATCTCTTGTTCTCACAAAAATCTAGTCATTAACGATGATCCTCATAATGGAGACCTTAAGTATTTATAGACTCAGTCTATCTACTATATCTAGGAATTTAGTCCTAAATACAATAGAAATCAAAAAACATCCTCAGTCCCCAATTAAGTCTTCTATTCCTTTAAGAATATTGACTCATCGTCTCCATAAAACTTTTAAGTCCCTTTTGCACCTTTCTGTTATATTTGTAGTTATAATCCATCTTGAAGTTCTTTCCTTGCAGTATCAAACTTCTTCACTATTGTAGACTAATACTGATTGTTGCTCTATCGTAGTATCCAACTTATATTATATTCCTGCTTTGACATCACTTTAGTCTTCGTCTTTGACTCTAACTTTGATACTGTAATCTTCACATAATTTACATTGTAATCTATCTCTGAGTTGTATCTACACTTAGGCATCTTGCTAAGTTAGGCTTCCGTGTTTATTGCAGCATTGACCTAACTAACTTAAACTTCTATTTTAACAATATAATTCCAATAAGGATAGACTGATCCAAACATAGTAAACTAGGGTCTAACAATCTCCCCATTGGGTATAGATTGGTTAAAAGTAGTAAATAGGAAGATAACCTAATTTTTTGGGAACTTCATAAAATGCATTGTTACTAATGGATCAAAGTAACAACACACAAAAGTAAAACCCAAAAGTTATATTTATCACCCAATAAGTGCATCCATGAAATACAATTTAAAAAACATAAAAGTTTATGTACTTATAAAAAAAACTTAATCTTGCTCACTCATTCCCCTTTTTTACTTACTATGTCAAAGAGATTATAGTTGTGTATTAATCAACCACCTTAAATGTTAAAGCTCGGCATTAGTAATGTCCAATTGTTCTTACAATGAACGCATTTATGCAACTACCTATTCTCTGTAAATTGTCAGATAAGCAATGCGATCCAAGCAGGAATCAAACAGCTGAGGGTGTACTCTCATCACCACTAGAGAGCTTGGTTGTTGCGGAGGTTCTTCCTGAGTAGGAACAAAATCGTCGTTAGAAAATTGTATGTGTTGCTGCACCAATAGCAAGTTCTAAAGTCATAAGCGTAGCAATAGCAGTTCTAGAACTCGTAGTGGCAACCTCTACTGGTGTTGTAGCATTATCATCAACCAGAGTTGTTGGCTTGGTTGAAATTATAGGAATGGCTTGATTGATATTCAAATCCTCTTGGTCAAAGTGAGTAGGAGGATGGATTGACATACTTGGCTCAAATTGCAAAACATCATTCATAGAAGCCTCGATAGTATGTTCCATAAATGCAGTAATCGAAGGCAGCTAAATGCCTTCAAGGTTAGCAACAATCAATTTCGTAGTATGAGGAATCTCTAATGTTGTTAGAGAATCAAACTATTCAAAAACTCTCTCATATGGAACCTCATGTCGTGTTATAACATCTTCACCATTAGTTCCATAATTCATTCTAAGGGACTCAAGAATACTTGTCCTAGTAACAACAATAGGAGTAACATAATTAAGGTCAAAGTTTAAACTAGTAAAAGTAGTTTGATCAACTCCAATTTCATTAGCATGAAGTTCAGAAGGGGAGGTAACTTCCTTTTTTTCATCAATGAATAGAGCGGTTGAAATCGCACCTTGTGTTGAAGTAGGTGGCAGCCCAGTCTATCATACAATAATATGAAAAGAATATTCCCCTCTTACAATATCCTCGCTTGAAGATTGCACTCGAATATGACTTGTGCCCTCGACAATAGCAAATTTCTCAAATTGAGAAACCACCACAAAATTTCATTTTAATATTCGTCTAGACTTTCATATTGGCATTATAGTAAGGGTAGAAATAGTAGCATCAACAGTAGCAATGACAAGAGCAAGAATTAGAGCAAACATAGTAGCAGTAGATTGAGATCTTGAAACTGATACAATTGACATTTTCTTTTGTAGGCACGAGAAATCAAGATTAAAAATCATGTTGTTAGACTTCATTTGATGATTCATCATAACTTCTTCTGCCACATTTTCCAACTTGTCATTAGTCTGCTTAATGACCGCGTATCATCCAAACTAAGAAGTTAGGAAGAATGATAGATAAAGCATGTTATGTTTCTCCTCCGAATGTATAATAGATTCATAGATCTTTTTCCCAACATTGAACTTCTTCCCCAAAGATAGAGCATATAGCGGTAACATTATCTCTCTTTAATTGCTTGCATCTGATAGGAAATAGCTACAACATTAGTTAGGACCTTCCACAACATGTAAGCCTTGCATGTGAGCTTCATTGTTGGAAGCCGAAAAGCAATGCCAGATGGCCATTTAGTAAGACCCCTATAGTCAACAAAGAGATAGCATCATTAAACTTGAGTTTTGAACCTAAAATATCTATAGTTGTCTCTTGTGGTGGCCTTGCTACCCCGGGGTTATGTGTCTCTATGTACTCCTTGCCTAATGGGTCTAACTACATGTGTTTGGCACCTACCCGTCCTCCTCTTGTCTCGAAACTCGTGTCTTCGTGTGTTTTATCAAATTAGTTAGTGTATTATTCATATTTCCTTAACTTATTCTCTTTAAGTATTTGAAATTTTTATTCAGTTTAATAATTGAAGTTTATTCTAATGCCTAAACATGATAGTGGGTTGTATCTTACAAGTTAACATAAATCAGTGAAAGCCTTAATTGATACAATTTGAATAAGTAACTTGCATGGTAAACATTATTCATAAGAGCAAATCCTACTGTGGAAAACCTAGAAAAGTACTTTGTACATAAGCAATAATAACATAAATTAAGTATATATACATGTACAGTGTCATCTCAAGGTTCCCAATACCCAAAATAATACAAAATACCAAAATAATCAAGTACTAGTAAGTCATTGACGGAGGGCAATCAGATGCAGCCGCCTAGGATCCCCTTGCCCTTATTAGTACTTTGATCTGCACTCATTCATCACAAAAGACAGATGACGAGTACAATAAGTGAAATCCCAAGGAACCCCTATGAGCATTCGCATAATAAAGTAAAGGAAATTCAAGAAATATTGTTAAGTAAACATCTGGAATGTAAAAACAGACTACTATAATTGGCTCATCGCATGAATAGATAACAACTAAGCTAACAAATGTATGTGCTCACTCCAGATAAACTAGATTGTATTTCAGATCATTAAGTTCCCATCAGTGGTTGTACCCAACTTGCCCGACACTTGGTCCATCATGGTGCTAGACAAATCTGTTGAGTCAACGACATGCTCACCAAGGGCAAGCTCAAGTTAACTTTCACTGATGGTCGGGTCACCCGTGCTATAGTCCAGTGCATCATGAACACTCAACTAGAAAAATCTGGGGGAGTTATCGTAACCCAAGTCCAAGTAATAGAACAGAATAATAAAACCAGCAAGGAAATAATAGGAATGAAATTTAAAATAGAATCGAATACTCAGAGTTTTCAAGTTGGATATTTCAAACCTCAAACCACTCTCTGACCTCATTGCACTCTAGTATCCGACCAGACAAGCTCCCAGGTACCGAGCTACAGTCCATTAAGTCCCTGAAGTGTAATTTTATAAGGTTAGGTTGTTTACAAGTGTTTGGTTATGTATTAAGTTAAAAATCACCAAAATAGCCCCTTAAATTCATATTTTATATGCCATTAGCACACTAATAGGTCTACCTAGCTCGTTAGGTAAAGTTAGCACGCTAGGGGATCTATCTAGCGTGCTACTATTATTCATTTTGAAAAACAGTTGGAAATCTATAACGATTAGTGCGCTAATTGCCCACTATGAAAAAATTCTCATGTCAAGAATTTTGCCCTTCCCCTTTCAATTAGCTACCCTAACCTAGTTTACATCATCTCCATACCTAAGTGACTCCAAACATCAGTTAGACTCATATCAGGACAACAATTAAGTCAAAATCCTCAAATCCCAACATTCTTTATTTTTTTTCCAAATTCAACAAAAATTCCAATTCATGCAAAATCAATGATAAATCCATAATAGAAATGATCATTAAACCCATAATTTGATCTAACCCTCCAACTCAAATTTTACCAAAAACATAAAAATGGGTTCGTTGAATAGTGTATGAGATGAAGAAGATGATTACCTAGGTTGGATCACTTGAATTGTCCTCAAGAATGGTTGAATCCTAACTTAGATTCCCTTTCTTCCTCAGTTTTTTCTTTGAATTTGCATGAGCATAGTAAGTGGTTTAATTAAAAAACCCACTAACTTCCTATATATATATATATATATATATATATATATGTTTGGTTAAGATCAAGTGCGCAAACGTATATCGAGGATTATCTTGTGGTTCATAAATAAGATTTCCCACACTACCTAATGACTCCATTAATACACTCATTTCCTAGAATTACTCACAATGATCATCTTGATGTCCATCTTATAGTCTTCATTATTTAGTTCAAACAATAGGCTTATCGTTTATTTGATTATGTGCCATACATTAGGCATTTTTAAACCATATGATTAATGTTTTATTTAACCAAATTAACCAACTTGTGGTCCCACTAACCTTTAACCAACTTGTGGTCCCACTAACCTTTAACCAACTTGTGGTCCCACTAACCTTCGACTACCCGATATCTAGTGCCCCGCATCTCGACATGCATTTCGAGGCGAGTTATAATCTATAGTTTAAATTTTAGTTTAATTAGCCTATGGTTACATTACCCATTTCAATTGAATTACTTATTTGTATTACCATGAATTAGTCGAGTTCCCTAGTGTACCCGTATTTGGCTTCTCGATACCCACATTGACACGCATTTTGAGGTGATTACCCGTCACACCAACTTCCACGATATAACCATTCAACATATATACATGCGATGTATTAATTAATAGATAACTTCATAAATGCATCGCAATTAAATAATACAACACAAAATTTACTAATGTACCTAGGTCAACGTGTGTCCTAGACTACTCGCGGTGTCCACTGGATCCGAGCTAGCGTTCATGTATGAAATTATGAAATAAATAACGGCGTTAATAAAACGGGCCGTTACAGTTCTTCCCAACTAAATAAAATCTCATTCCAAAATTTAACATAACTGAATGTCGTATCGTGAAATCACTAAGGGTATCGTTCTCGCATCATCGACTCGAGCTCCCATGTAAGTCTTTCCGTCCCATGATGCTAACAACCAACTAGGACCTTAAGAGCTCCCTGTTCCTAAGAATCTGAACTCTGCGGACAACAATCTCTATCAACCTCTCCTCTATCAACCTCTCCTGCTAAGTAACTTCAGGCTGAACCTCAATCTGCCCCAAATCATAAGTCGATCTCGACCCTGACCTAGCTAGTCTCAACATCGAAATATGAAATGTCGGATCAACCCCAGCTAACTCAGCAGGTATAGGTGATATGCAACATTGCCCACTTTCTCTACAATTCTGAATGGTCCGATAAACCTCGGCGCCATTTTCCCCTTAATAACAAACCTCTGTTGACCCTTCCAAATGGAGACCTTCAGGTACACCATGTCGCCCTCCTCATAGCCAAGACCTTTGTGATACTTATATGTGTATGTCTTTTGTCTATATTGTGTAGCTCGTAACCTTTGAAGAATCTGTCTGATCTTCTATGTGTTATCGACAACTATCTCAAGCCCAACGGTAGCTTTATCTTCCAACTTTTCCCAACACGCAGGTGATCTACAGGGCCTCCCATACAATGCTTTTAACGGTGCCAATACTCGCCTAATAGCTATTATTATATGGAAACTCACACAAAGCCAAATAATCATCCACCGAACCCCAAATTCTAATATATAAGCCCTTAGCACATCCTCCAAAATATGTATTAGTCACACCGACTGTCCATTGGTTAGAGGATGATAAGCTGTACTAAACTGCAACCTGGTGCCAATCTGCTCCTGCATAGCCTCCTAGAGCCTCAAAGTCAACCTGGGATCTCTGTCAATACAATAAAAACTAGCACCCCATGGAATCTAATAATCTCTTTCTCAAACAATATGCTCAGTTGTGGGTACGTATATCTTGCAGACACCGGAATGAAGTAAGCCAATTTCGTTAGTCTGTCAATCACAACCCAAGTTGCATCATGAAGCTTCGATCTCTACGGCAGTCCACTGACGAAATCCATAGTGACGTGCTCCCATTTCCACTTTGGAACGGGTAATGGCCGTGATGTGATCTACCGAGTCTCCTATGCTCACCCTTTATCTGCTCGCAAATGTGGCAACTCCTGACTTATTTCCCTATGTTAACCTTCATCCCTGGCCACCAGAATAGTCACCTGGAACTCATGGTACATCTTGTTAGGAAAATGATGAACTATGTAGCGAGACCGGTGTGCATTCTACAGAATCTCGTCCCGTACCTCCTAATCCATAAGTATCCACAATCTCCCTCGATGCCTCAAACACCAATCTGTGGTATTTGCCTAATCAGTACACTTTGGATCCAGAGTTAGACCACCGAACCGCTCATAAAGCCCATTAGCCTTTTGACACTTGGCAACCCTCTCAATCAATACGGCTGAAACTCTCATCTGACAATAAACATGTTGCTCAGTCATAGTCGACACCTCTGTCATACACATAACTACTACCACCTTTAAAAATCCATGCTCATGTCATATGTCACAAAATAGTCTAACTATAAATCCCGCTCCTGCTCAATGCGTCTGCTACACCATTCGCTTTTTCAGGGTGATACTCAATAGTGAAGTCATAGTCCTTCAGCAGCTCAAGCCATCTCCTCTTGTGCATATTCAGATCCATCTGAGTGAAGATATATTATAAACTCTAGTGATTTGTATATAATATGAACCTCTCTCCATAAAGGCAGTGCCTCCATGCCTTCAGTGCAAAGACGACTACTACAAGCTCCAAGTCATGCACCGGTTAATTTTCCTTACGAGGTCTCAATCATCTAGAAAGATACACAATTGGTCTACCCTTCTCAATCAACAAACATCTAAGACCAACGCCTGATGTATCTGTATACATTGTCAAAGTCTTGCACGGCTTTACTGGGCTCCGAAAATGTCAATATTGGTGCAGAAGTCAACCTCCTTTTTAGCTCACAAAAACCTGCTCACACTTATCTGACCAATTAAGTCTAACATCTTTTTTGGTCAATCTTGTCATTAGCGCTACAATCGAGGAAAAGTGCTCCACAAACCATCGATAGTATCCTGCCAATCTAATAATAGCCCGAATCTTCTTTGAATCTACAGAGACACCCAGAGCCCTGATGACATGTCCGAAGAATCTCACCGCACTCTGCCAAAAGTCACACTTACTAAAGTTGGTGTACAATTTGTCCTCACTCAATGTCATTAAAACTGGCAAGAGGTGTCTCTCTTGATCCTTACGAGTCCTAATGTAGATCAAGGTGTCATCGATGAAAACTATGAAAAATTTGTTCAAATACGGTCTCGAGAACTTGTGCATCAAATCTGTTAAAATCGTTGGGGCGTTAGTAAGCCCAAACGGTATAAGAGTGAACTCGAATAAACCTTACTTCGTGCTAAAAGCGGTCTTCTGGATATCTTCCTCTCGAATCCTCAACTAATGATAACCTGAGCGAATATCAATCTTCGAGAAGAATTTGGCACCCGCCAACTGACCGAACAAATCATATATACTAGGAAGTGAGTAACGGTTCTAACTATCACCTTATTTAGCTTCCTACAGTCTATGCACATCCTCATCAAACCATTTTTTTCTTCACAAGTAACACTTGAGCACCCTAAGGTGACATGTTAGGGTGAAGAAAACCCTTCTCTAACAACTCATCCAACTGTCTTCTAGCCTCCTCTTGCTCTGATGGTGACATTTTATAAGGTCTACTAGCGATCGGTTGTGTCCTTCGTATTAAATCAATGATAAACTCAACACCTCGTGGTGATGGTAATCCTAGTAGATCATCCAGGAATACATTAACAAAATCTCTAACTACCAGAATGTCCTTAATCCCGACCTCGACCTAACCTCCAGGTCAACTATTGCTGCAAATGCCTCTATCTCTTACACTATAGCTAGTCGGCATCTAGTGATAGGTAAGTCAGTCATGGATCCAACTAGTGAGAACTTTGGTATCTCGAGAATACGAAACTCAATCCTCTTACCATAACAATCTATTAGTACATGATAAGGTGACAACCAATTCATCCCGAGAAGAATGTCAAACTCTAAGTACTATAATACTCGAAGATCTATCGGTAATTGATGTCCCTCAACCTCTATCATCACGTCTCTACATATCAGGCTATGGTATATCTTATCTCCTACGGTTATACAGCGAACAAGGTGTGTGTAGTGTTTCTGTATCTAACCCTAACTCTCCAATAATACGCCAACAATAAATGATAAGGTGATACGAGAATCAAACATAGCATGCATAGGTCTACCAAAAATATGTAGCGCACACTCGACGAGCTGTTTGGCCGCCCTGCCATCCGATTGTGCTACTACATGGGCTTTCATTCTGGCCTGTTCTGGCTCTCGACGTGGTGACGGTGGTGTCCTGTAGTCTACCCTCAAATGTACCCTCTGACCACACCTATGATATGTACGATGGTCCTGCCTACCAACCTATCCATCTTCGACTTTCAGGCCTCGACCCCATTCACTCTTACCCCTATCATGACCCATCTGATCTCGACCTTAATGGTACATCTGTGATGCTGGCCTACGCTGATCTGTCGTTGCTGGTGCAATGGCGTGAATTGGCTGTCTGTCCTCATACTAGAACTGACTACCCTTGTTATCATTACTACGGGCCTTGTCTCGTTTGTCATCCCTTCGACCTCTATCCAAATGATCCCTCTATCTTTTTAGCCTTTGGTCCAGCTGAGAACTCAACCCTATCTGTACCTCAGTCCAAGTCACACGTCTGCCATCCCTCTACATCGGGTAGGTCTCAAATGCCAAAGCTCTATCAAATATGTCATGCATAGTGAGTGGCCCAAAAGATACCACTACTGAAGCAATCTTATCCTCAACTTCTCTGTTGAAATAGATATCTGCAGATACTCTATCCCAACAACGTCTATCGAGAACTAGAGTAAGTACCAGAATCTTTCCATATACTCTAGCAAAGTTTGGTTATCCTATCTCAGGGTCAAATACACCTCTCTCAATCTCAATCTCAATCTCACCTCCATGGGTATGTACTGATCATAGAACAACTCCCTAAATTGATCCCATGTCGTCAGCTCTTGATATGTATCCTGATATGTACTCCACCATACTGTTGCATGGCCTTTCAAACATGTCGCCGATAACCGTGCCTGAATATTCTCTTCATTCCTTATCAGCTTATAGAAATGTTGATGAGATATAACCACTTCCCTACAGCCTCGGGTTACCACCCCGTAAAAGAAACCATGCTAAAAATTCAGAAACTATCTTAACATCTTCGCCTCTCGAGCCTAGACGAATCCCGATATAGTAGAAGTAGTAGTAGTAGCAGTCATCTGATTCGTGGTCATGGGTGGAGGCGTAAGAGTCGGTGTCTCGAGTGGAACAAAAACTGCGATGGCACTCTCTGCATGTGTCTCTGCTGCTACCCTCTTAATGGGTATCTAGGGAATAATCAGGGCGACGGCTGCCCTCGTAGGTACGGAAACTGCTACTGGCTCTCTAGGCGCGCCAACCACTATAACAAGTGATGTCACTATGGCGGTTTGATCTCGTAACAAATGTAGTACCTCAGCCATTTGAGTCTTACGAGCCAAGAGTCGATCCTTTATACTAGTTGTAACCGGGGAATCTCTAGCTGCATCACTAGTCTGACAAATCACCTGAGGCATAGTCGATCGTCTGTCCATAATCTGCATCGATAAGCATGCTCCAGATCAGCCTTGATGTATACACATGTATCGTATATATAATGAAAATATAACATGTATATAAGCCTATCTCTACACGCCTCACATCACTTCCCAATTAAAGTTCTAAGGCAATAACTTCGGGTTTCCATAACTAAAGTTTATTTATTAAATCTTATGCACTTTCATTTTACATTCCTAAGTTCCTAAAAATCTTTTCTAATACCAACAGTGGCGGCTCTGCCATACTACGGTGAAGTGTCTCCATGTACTCCTTGCCTAGTGGGCCCAACTACACGTGTTCGGCACCTACCCGTCCCCCTCTTATCTTAAAACTCTTGTCCACATATGTTTTATCAAATTAGTTAGTGGTTTATTCATATTTCCTTAACTTATTATCTTTAAGTATTTGAAATGTTTATTAAGTTTGATAACTTTTAGTTTATTCTTATGCCTAACCACGTTAATAGGTTGTATCTTAAAAATTAACATAAATCAGCGGAAACCTTAATTGATACAATTAGAATAAGTAACTTAGCATGGTAAACATTATTCATAAGCGCAAATCTTACTGTGGAAAACTAGGAAAAGTATTTTGTTTGTAAGCAACAATACTATAAACTATGTATATATACATGTACAACGTCATCTCAAGTCTCCCAACACCCAAAATAATACCAAATACCAAATAAGCACGTACTAGTAGGTTCGAGACGGAAGGAAATCAGATTTAGTCGCCTAGGATCCCCTTGCCCCTACTTGTACTAGGACTTGCACTCAATCATCATAAAAGATAGATGACAAGTACAACAAATAAAGTAAAGAGAATGCAAGAAATACTGTCAAGTAAACATGCGAAATGTAAAGACAAACATTTGTAATTGGCTCATCGCATGAATAGATAACAGCTAAGTTAACAAATATGTGTGCTCGCTCAAGATGGACTAGATTATACTTTGGGTCACCAATTTCCCACCAATGGTCACGCCCAACTGGCCCTACACTTGGTCCCTCGCGGTGCTGGCCAAATCCGCCGAGTCCCCGACATGTGCATTAAGGGCAAGCTCAGGTTAACGTTCACTAAGAGTCAGGTCACATATGCTACAGTCCAGTGCATCATGAACACACAACAAAGAAATTCGGGATAGTAACCTCAACCCACGTCCAAGTAACATAATAGAATAATAAAATCAGCAAGGAAATTATATGAACGAAATTTAAAATAGAATCAAATACTCAAAGTTTTCAATTGGATTTTATAAACCTCAAACAACTCTCTGAACTCCTCAGACTCATGTATTGAACTCGATGAGCTCCTCGGTACCGAGCTACAATCCACTAAGTCACTGAAGTCGAGTTTTATAAGTTTAGGTTGTTTACAAGTGTTTAGTTATGTATTGCAAATAACCAAAACAACCCTTTAAATTTATGTTTTATCTATCATTAGCGTGCTAATAGGTCTACCTAGTGTGCAAGGTAAAGTTAGCACGCTAATGGATTTACCTAGCATGTAAGGTAAAGTTAGTGATATAGGGGATTTGTCTAGCGCACTACTTTTCTTCGTTTTGAAAAACAGTTGAAAACCCAGAACGATTAGCACACTATCCAACCTAGTTAGCACGTTAATTGCACTATGTGATAGAATTCTTAAGTCGAGAATTATATCCTTCCCCTCTCAATTAGCATCCCTAACTTGGTTTACATCCTCTTCATACCTAAGTGACTCCAAAACATCAGTTAGAGTCACCTGAGAACAATAATTAAGTCAAAATTCTAAAATCCCAACATTCACTAGTTTTTTTTTTGAATTCAACAAAATCCTCAATTCATGCAAAACCAGTGATAAATCCATAATAGAAATGATCATTAAATCCATAATTCATTAAGTTTCCATAAAAGACCAAGGATCTAACCCTCCAACTCGAATTTTACCAAAAACACACAAAAATGGGTTTATTGAAGAGTGTATGAGATGAGGAAGATGATTACCTAAGTTGGATCACTTAAATTGTCCTCAAGAATGGTTGAATTCCAGCTTAGATTCCCTATCTTCCTTATGTTTTTCTCTGAATTTGCATGAACATTTTAAGTGGTTTGATAGAAAATCCCACTAACTTCATATATATATATATATATGTTTGGTTAAGATCAAGTATGCATACGTATCTTGAGGATTATCTTGTGGTCCATAAACATACTTTCTCGCACCACCTGATGACTCCATTAATACACTCATTTTCTAGAATTACTCACAATGATCATCTTAATGTCCATCTTATGGTCTTCATTATTTAGTTCAAACTGTAGGCTTATCATTTACTTAATTTATATGCCATACATTAAGCCTTATTAAACCATATAATTAGTACTTTATTTAACAAAATTAACCAACTTGTGGTCCCAATAACCATCAGCTACCCGATATCCGGTGCCTCACGTCTTAACACACATTTCGAGATGCACCATAGTCTATTTTTAAATTTCAATTTAATTAGCCTATGGTTACATTACCCATTTCAATTGAATTACTTAGTCGTATTACCATGAATTAATCGAGTTCCCTAGTGTACCCGTACTTCGCCTCTCGATTCTCACGTTGACATGTATTTTGAGGCAACTACCCGTCATACCACCTTGCACGATATAACCATTCAACATACATACATGCGATGTATTAACAAATAATTTCATAAAATGCATTGCAATTAAAAAATACAACGCAATTTGTTTGTGTAACTAGGTCGATGTGTATCATAGCCTACCCGCGATGTCCATGCAGATATGAGTGGCGTCCATGTCTGAAATTATGAAATAAATAATGACATTAATAAAGCGGGCCATTACATCTCCAATCCAGAAAATCAAAGCATATAGTTAATGGAAGCAAAACTGAATGGAATATTGAAACTATAAACAAATATCTTTTCCGCATAAGTATCTCCAAGTTGTCACGAAGACTATTGTAGAATTCCTGGATAATAGAGTCATTGTAGAAACCTTCATGAGACACCAACCCAAAGATGCCAACCAAAACTAGTAACCTCTTAAGGCATGTTTCATGAAAATGTGACTCATTGATCGGTTGATCAAACTAGTACTTCCTAATCACTGTTTCCTTAAACTTCTCTGCGAACTCCAATGATCTGAAATGTCCAAAAGCAGATTAAGCAAGCACAAAAAGTACTAAGATATGAACACGATCTTTATCTAATGAAAGGCCTTATCAATGGCATCTGCTTCATCAAAAATCATTTCTAAATCGTTAAAGGAAAACTTCTCATCGTCACTAATTGGCGGTTCTAGCTTTCTTAGAAATCTAGTTCACTTGATTAGTTGTCATTGTCGAGAAACACCTAATTTAATTTGTATGCTCTTTGCATCAATTTTAGGATCTAACGGCGTACCAATATAGAGTTTATTTGTAGGAGCATGATAGTAAATGCTCTTTGTCTCGATCGTTGAAAGATCAGCAGTTGCTTTAGAGTCACCATGTGAAATTGAAGAAGATTGTTGAGCCATTCTTGCAGTAACTTAAAGCAAGAAAGATGAGAAAATGGCAGAGAAGAAAAATGCTCATAGCAAGAGAGTAGAACTTGAATTTGGAAGAATGATTTGTGAAACTTAGGTATTATAATCAAACAAGCAAAGATTAACCCAAATCAGAATAGAAATCTCCCTTAAGTCCCTAAAAATTAATTTGTTGTGTCTAACGGCACAAAAATTTACTCCCCATCAATCAATTTCAAATGGCTAGTTTTAACAACTGACTTAACAAGAGTGACACATGTTATAGGTAATTTTAAATGGTAGTATCTTGGTTAAATATGAAAGCAGCTCACAACGACATAGAAAATCACATAGATATCAGCGTGAATGCACATAACTGTCAGTTTGAGTAAGAACCCTTGCTAGTGAGAGCACAGGCCAATGTCACGGCGCAACCTCTTAAGAGTCTGTATATCAAAAGCCTTTGTAAAAATATAAGTTAACTGCCTTTCAACAGGAACATGCTGAATACAAATTAATCATTTTTCCACAAGATCCCTGATATAATGATGATGAATATCAATACGCTTCATCATAGAGTATCGAAATGGATTCTTCGAAATATCAATAACACTTTTATTATCATAGTAAATTGTTTATTGAGATAAAACAATACTATAGTCTTTGAGCATTTGCTACATTCATATTAATTGCGTGCAATAACTAATAGTGACAATATATTCAGCTTCAATAGTAGATAAAGAATTGCGGTTCTGCTTCTTACTATTCCAAGCAATAAGATTAGAACCTATATAGTAACATCCACATGTAGTACTCTTTCGATCATCGATATTTCTAGCCTAATTAGTATTAGTATACTCTATTAAGTCACTGACACCTCCCTTAGTAAATAGTATACGAAAGTTAATTGTTCAGTGTACAAAGCGCGACATCCTTTTTATAGTGACCAGGTGAAACTCTTTTGGACATGCCTCATAGTAAGCACAAACCTCAACACTAAAAGCAATATATGGTCTGCTTATAGTAGGACATAATAAACTATCAATCATGCCTCTGTATAATGTAGGATTGACATCATCACATTTCTCATCCTTATGAATCTTCTCACTGAAGCTCCTAGGTATTCGAATAAACTTAGTCGTGTCCAATCCGAAACGCATAATAAAAGATTTAGCATATTTATTCTGAGATATGAACATATTGTCTTGAGAATGTGTAATCCGTAGACCAAAAAAATATGTAAGATCTCCAAACATACTCATCTCATATTCTTTCATCATTAAATCATCAACTTCTAATGCTAGCTTTTCATATGTAGCCCCGAATATAATATCATTGACATAGATCCGTGTAACCATGCATTGTTTAATCTACCTTTTGAGAAATAGAGTCTTGATAGTAGACCCTCTATTGTAGCCTTTCTATAGCAAATAGGAAGTTAACCTTTTATACCATGCCCGTGATGCTTGCTTTAGTCCATGAAGTGCCTTTTTCGTATGATAGATATCATCAGGTTTATCATGTACATCAAATCCTTTAGGTTGTGCAACATAAACTTCATTTTGCAAGTACCCATTTAGAAAAGTACTTTTCACTTCCATTTGCTATAACTTGAAACCTTTTTCCAAGCAAGGTTAGCAATATACAAATAGATTCCATTCTGGTAATCGAAGCAAACGTCTCACCAAAATCAATACCCTAAAGCTGGGTGTG
This sequence comes from Stephania yunnanensis, assembly GCA_039657365.1. Lineage (NCBI taxonomy): Eukaryota > Viridiplantae > Streptophyta > Magnoliopsida > Ranunculales > Menispermaceae > Stephania > Stephania yunnanensis. The sequence continues at coordinate 9,884,913 of CM077585.1, forward strand.
TCCTTGGGCAACCAATCTAGCTTTGTTGTAAATAATAACACCATCCTCATCTATCTAGTTGCAAAATATCCACTTAATACCAATGATAACATTAGTAGGTTGTAGAACAAACTCTTATAAATTAGGTCTAACAAACTGATTGAGTTCCTCTCTCGTAGCATTCACCCAATATTCATCCATTAAAGCCTCAAAACTTTTAGGCTCAATCTAAAATGTAAAAGATGGAAAACGAGCCATATTCATGTAAACAACAAGAAAATATCTTTAGGTTGCACTGGATCATTGACTGAGCTAATAATGTGCTCAATTGGGTGATCTTTCTACATCCTTAACTGTAGAGCAGTAGATGTTGAACCAAGTTCTGTAGTAATAGCTGATTTTGGATCATCATCATCATCATTATCATCTTTATCATCAAATGGAGTAGTGATATCTGAATCAGATGGTTTAGTAGTAGGCTAAGTAATAGGTGTTGAGCTAGTTAGTGGTGGCAACTCATTATCATCATCCTTTTGAAAGAATAATTATTTTATTCTTGCATAATCATCAACCATAACCTTAATAGGTTCCATCTCAGTCATAGTTCGCTTATTATAGACTCTGTAAGCTTTACTATTCTGAGAATATCCAAGAAAAATCCAACATCACTTTTGGAATGAAATTTTCTCAAATGATATATATCATTCAATATGAAGCAGGTACTGCAAAAAACATGAAGATGTTTGAGAGATGGTTTCTACCTTTCCAGATTTCATACAGAGTTTTTATAGTCAATGGCCTGAAATAAACTCTATTATTCAGTATGAAACAAGTACCGCTAAAAACATGAAGATGTTTGAAATATGGTTTCTGCCTTTCCAAATTTCATACAGAGTTTTTTATAGTCAATGGCCTGAAATAAACTCTGTCGATTATATAGGTAGCAATATTTAGTGCTTCCACCCAAAGATTCACAGGTAGATTTTTCTCAGCTAGCATAACCCTTTATCATCTCCTGAATTGTGAGATTTTTTCTTTTGATAACACAATTTTGTTGTGGTGTCTTAGGAGCAGCAAATTCATGCATAATTCCAAATTCAACACAGTAATCATCAAATTGTCAATTTTTGAATTCTCTTCCATGAACACTATGAATTCAATCAATGAACACATCCTCATCATTTATCTCATTTAGAAGTTGAACAGTTAACTTCTTAAACTCATTAAATGTTTTTGCTTTATCATGCAGCAAATGAACCTAAGTGAATCTTAAGTAGTCATTAACAATGACAAAAACATACTTCTTTCTCCTAAGACTTTTAACTTGCATTAGACCAAACAAATCCATATGTAGTAGTTTTAATACACATTTTGTCAGGACGTCATTAAGGCCAGTATGTGAAATTGAATGATGTTTTCCCCTTCTACATGACTTATAGATGGAATTAGGCTTAGAGGCTAGTTAAAGAATACCTTTAATGGCATCATGAGAGAGCAATTTTTAAAGTTGCTTGAAATTAAAATGATCAAGCCTTCTTTGCCAAAGCACTGTATTAGTTAGAGAAATATACTTGCACATAACTTGTAGCTTATAAGGCGATACAGAATATTGAAGCAACAGATAGCGGTTGTATGATGTCCGAATCCTATATATGATGCATTGTATTTCTTCATTGATTATCTGACAATGATCTTTAGTGAAATTGACAAAAAATTCATGATCACACACCTGACTTATACTAATCAGGTTATATTCAAACCCATTATGATGTAGAACCCCTTTGAGATTAGGTAGTCCCACAACATTCGGGGTTATTTTGCCAAAGAACTTGCCTTTCTTTCATTACTAAACGTAATAGCACCTTCCTGTAAAGATTCATAATTCTTAATAAACCTTTTGCTACTAGTCATGTGTTTATAACAAGCACTACCCAAATACCATAACTCAATCGTAGTTGTTGAGAGTTACATATGCACTGTCATAGCTTTCTAAGAGTTAACTTTCCAAACCTTCTTAGATGTTTTCTTCTTCTAAAGTGTAGTAAAATCCTTAAACATATGATTACATCATAGTCAAATATGACTAAAAATCCTACAATAATGACATGTGCGATGAAGTTTGTTATCATAAATAATTGTCACCTTTTTCTTTGTGCTTGTAGCAACCTTTTATGTACAATCTTTTTGCCTTTGCTGTATCAATTTGAGTCTTATTTGATTGACTCTCATTTATTATAGTGCCTTAGAAAAAAGTATTTGGTATATTGGTAGAATCTTCAGTATAGCCAAGACCATGTTTATCTTACTATGATTAACCAATTTGCAACATTCTATTTAATTTATGAGAACCAGAATGTAATTTTGCAGTAATAGCCTCAAAATCATAAAGAGATTTCTTCAATGTAGAGATTTCAGCCTCACGCTCATTTACCAATTTAGTACAAGTAAGGTATTCTCTTTCAAGAGTCTTATAATCTAATTTAACGAAGAACAGTTTCATCTTCAATTCAAAGTTTGGATCATAAAGAGATGTCCATTTAACAAATAATAGATCATAAAAAGCCTGAAGATCCTTTACATAATCCTCAACCATGACAGCAGTACATACATCCTTAGCTTTATCCTTATTTTTTGTCTTAGAAACTACATAATCAATTTCAAAAACACCAATAGCAAATGAAGAAGCATCAATAGTATTTGACTCCATCAATATAACAGTGAGTGCAATAGTAGAATCATTAAACTATTTATCACTGTCATGCAAGTCATCATCACTCCAAGAAGCATTCAACGACTTCCTCTTCTTGTAAGTAGGACATTCAATCAGAATATGTCCAACTCCTCCACATTCATGAAATTTAATGCCCTTAGTATATATCTTCTTATTATGAGTAGAAGACCTATTGGTGTCATTAACCTTCTTGTAATTAGTTCCAGCAGAATCTCTCTTATAGTTTTTTAGAAATTTTGAGAAATTCTTTGCCATTATAGCAAAACCATCTCCAATAGAGTCATTAGAAATAATAGTCTCAACACGATAAGCATTATTAGAATAACCAAGCTTTCTAAACATATTCATCTCATTGTTTGCAGAGAACCCATTAATTCATCAAGAGACATCTTAGTAATATCTTGACACTCTTCGATTGATGTAATCTTTGAGTCAATTCGTAGAGGAAGAGCATGATTACCAATGTCTCGTAAATGACTATTGAAAGAGGCAATATCTTCATCCTCTTTCATCTCAAAAAGATCAAACATAGAACTTAATTGACATAACTTGAGAACTTTGACAGAATTCATACCTTCAAAGATTTCCTTTAGAACATCAATGCTTGCTTTCATGTAGTGGAATTTGCAATCAATTTCAACCGTTGAGCATTAACAACATTGAAGATTGAATTGATTGCCTTATGATTGGTAACCTTCTTTTCTTCTCAACATTTTTCCATAGAGATGTGAGTTTTAGATTAGCATTATTATTCGTATCTAGTTATGTTCGAGTAATGTATTATCTTTCTAGCAATTCTCCAACAATTTCATCAATGGTAGAGACAAATTGAAGCATCTAAACCTTTTAGTAGGCATAGTTGGTTCCTTCCAGTAATGGTGGTCGAGTTATCAACCCACATTCATGTCCATCATAAGTTTGTTATCGTAAAAGATCATCAATTGATCTAATGGTAATAAAACTCTCCAAAATTTCATTCTTCTACGCTTATAAAAATAACAAAGTGACAAAGCTATGATATTACTATTAAAGTTTTAGAATAAAAGGAACCGAGGAGAGTAACGAATTGGTGATGAACTAATATGCACACATCAATACTAAACAATAATTGATATCTTAGAAAGACTGTAATGTCTTCATTTACGTAGGCATACCAAATTGTCGGCCAAATACAAACTTGTACACAAAATGAGATTTGAAAATTGTATTGTATCGGGAATCAATAAAAAGGATATCAGAATGAGCAAGATAGTGATATGAATAGATATATATATATATATATATATATTGAAAAATGAAAGAAATACACTTGAGTACAATAGGAAATGTTACAGGACACTGAACAAGAGCAAACTCAAAAGGAATGCTTACTCGATGATTTGCTTCCTTCACAACACGCTATTTATAGACTAAACAAATCACACCAATAATAGACAGACGCACTATCGTGGAAAGGTAGTCCAACAAATGACAAAATACTTTAACAAAAGATACAAACGTATCTCTTTTACAAAAACCAAAAAAGATTTACTATTAACAAAACAAATCAGATATACATAGCTTTATCTTGAAATATTGAATACCGAAGGCGATAAGCAAGACTTTATCCCGTAGCACTTTATGAAAAGCTTGAAGGAATAAGCTTTGAGATAAGATTTGTATCAACGGAATGAAATGATGGCGGGATGGCTGGGAAAAAATGCCAAGAAGCATAAGCTTGATAAGACAATTGGCCTGAGCCTGAAGGTTGGACACGTCCAGGAAGCATGGGCTGGATAGATCTTTATGGCAAGGGCCTAAATGTTAATTGTTATGATAAGAACAGTAGAAACGTATTGGTGATGTATGAAGCATTCGCCATAAGTAATAATGAACGAAATCCGGATACCGATATAAATCGGGATAATGATTGACAACATGAATAGCAGGTCGCTGCATTAAATTCCATAGAGCCAGGAGCATATTACCATCTTCATAAGACCAGAAGATAGAATGGCATGCGAAGATGTAGATTGTTGGTCTGTTATTAGAAATATTCCAAACAATCTCAATGCCATTACTGAATAATTCATTATAGAGGTCATCAATCATAAGTTGTTGAATTGCTGGATTGCGAAGAGCACGAGCTAACGTCCTCATTAATAACTTGAAAGAATATGCAGAGTGAGCAGAGAAATTGTCTGAATGGGTTCTTGATGAAATCGAATATTTATCTTCAAATTGCTGAAATCTTTTATCAAAATGTTCTTGCATTGTTTGAAAATTTTATTGAAAACTTTCATGCAATTATTGAATAATGGATTGAGCCAAATATGTTTGATTAGCAAAGCTGGATTCTACTAGAGCTTTAGGAATTAAGGATGTTAAACTTGCATCTTTATAGGTTTTAGGTAAAGGAGGAAAATCCTCTGAAGGCGAACTTGTATCAACTGGATGTTCAGCAGGGTGTTTTGATTGGTTGATTGTTGGTCGTTTGGTAGATGGTTTGGAGGGTGCAGAAAGGATATTAATGTCAATAGAATTAACATCAAATTTATCCCACCATTTGCATTGTATTTCTTGAGAAAGGTATGTGAAAACTTGATGTAGAGCTGTAGTGACAGTATGGGTTCCATAATGCCATTTAAGGATCCAAGGGATTGAATGTTTATGAAGAAGTTGAAAAATGGTTAGTTTTTCAGCTGCATATTTTCTGTAAACTTCAGGTGGAAAAATTTCCATGTGAGGGCCAAACTTAGTCCACCATTCAGCGATGAACCAATTTGGCAAATTAACCTTCAGGGTTTTTTTCAAGGTTATATACCAAGAATGACCCGACGATGGATCTTTATAAAATAAGATATTGCACCATGCATCGATATAGTCTTTGTAATTTACTTGTGTTGGATGTTTATCTTTGGCGAGAGTCATTGATTGATAGATAAATGGGCTCTGTTATACAGAGAGATGTTGAGACCATTCTGTGCTTGAAAGAACCTTTTGAATTTTTAATTTTGAATAAGCAATCTCATCTGAGTTATGTCTTGTAAAATGTTCAATAACAACTGAACCAGTTGTAATCAAGATGGTTTCATAGAACTTAATGGTGACATTGGGACGATTAAGGAAAAATGGAGAGAAGGTTGGATAAGCTTGATTTGAGCTTCTAAGGATTTTTCAAGAAGGCTTGAATCAAGAAGGAAATAAGATGACGATTACTAAATCGATATTGGGATTTGGTGAAGACATCAGGGAGATTGGACAAAGGAGAAAATTTATTGGCTGTAGCAAGACGCTAACCTTTATCAGGCATACCGATCTGTAGGCAATGAATTTGAGGAGTGGTAAGAAATTCACGAGATAAAAAGTCAAGAAGAGAATTATCTTTACCTTTTATATATTCAATGTCAAAATCAAAAATACTTAATATAGCTTGCCAACAAGCGAAAATTTGTTTTGAAACTAAAATTTTAACATCTTTTAAAAGAATTTCTTTAGCAGCTTTGCAATCAACACGAATTAAAAACTTTTGATTTAAAACATTGATAAGTCGATATTTATAGGTATTTAGTAGTCTATTTTAGTATATTTAATTATTGAAAGTATTTAAAATATATATTTAATTGTATTTTTGGTCATTTTTAGGTGAAACGGAGTGCGCAGTTAAATTTGTGGCAAAAAAATACTCAATATGGAGTATTTACTTGCAGTGATCGGATGCCGGATAGTTTGCCTTGAAATACGCATGGAGCGGTGTGTCGAATAGCAAATAGAGTGTTCCAGCCAATCAGAAGATGACACGTCAGCAAGCGGAGGTGCCAACAGCCAGCATGGACCAATCAGAGAGCGCCGCGTCAGCCAGCGAATCCACGTCACTCGCAAGCAGTTTTCCTTGCGTTTCAGAATCCGTCGATCCGCCTTGAGATCCATGCTCACATAGACTCCCAGATTTTCACCGTATTCGCGTGAATTCTTCTTACACAGTTATTCATCCACGTGGCGAGTTCCTATTAGCCAGACGCATCCAATTGATGTGTTTCGGTCAATAGCGTTCTGCCACGTGGAGCTGAGTCTGTACACACACAACAAAAAGCGTAGATTTCGGTGAATGAGATGGGACACATCAGTGGCGGTGACAGGCGGGGACCAATGGCGCTGCGACATGTGGAGCGGCAACAGAAAAATAGCGAATCGCGTATTTACGCGTGGCAGACTCGGAATTTTGATCTAAAAAACACCCTACGATGCTCCTCGACGCACGAGTCACGTACCTAACCCCTAAAATCAATATTGGAGTACAATTTGGAGGATTTTTATATATTAGGAACATATGTATTATATAGGGGGGAATTAGTGTTTTTTAGAGATTAATTATTAGTTTTTAATATAGATTTTTGAAGATGATGTCCGGGTAATCAATTTCTTGCTTAAGTCGAAGGGGAAGCAAGTCGGGATCATGGATTCAAAGCATATTATGTGAGATCTTTTTATTTTATTATTTAATTAATTTAATTTCTCTTATTTCATTGTTGTTGATTTTAATGATTATGATTTAGATCTATGGTGTATATGAGGCCAGTGCATGCTTTTAGATGGACAATCTATTGTTATTTGGAATATTAGTATCCGTGTAATTGTGCTTTTAAAACAAAAAAGTAACAAACATTCACTCGTTTGCCGTGAAACCCTTTCGGTGTTTGAATGTACAACAATTGAATCTAAGTTAAATCGGTAGCGGTTGTGATCCGGTTATTTAGGATTAGTGTTCCCATAGATCTATATTAATGCGGTTAGTGTGTTAAACCTGAATGGCGGATGTCTAGGGTTATACATTAATTAGGGAAGTAGTTAGTGGCGGACGTCCTGGCTATCGAAATTAGGGGAACTAGGAATTTCCTTTTGACAGTCGCATAATTGCGTTGAGTGTCATTCCAAAGTTTTGAAGTATAACATACTAATTGTTCTTGATGTGAAGGGGTTTTTTGTAAAAGGATACCACCATAACCAAGTTCAGAGGAATCGGTCTGAATGATTTTAGGATAAGTTGGATTTGCTAAATGCAGGCAAGGAAGATACTTTATTTTTTGCTTTATATTCGAATGGCAGATGTATGAAGAGGAGTCCATAAGAATTTTGCATCTTTTTTAAGGAGTTCTTGTAATGGTTTCCTGTCCAATGCAGCATTTTGATAGAAATCGGATAAATAATTGAGACAACCAAGAAAGCGTTGTAGTTGATTTTTATTAGTGAGTCGATCGGGAAACTTATCACCAAAATTGATGACTCGATTAACTAGGGTAATGGTTTGATTTGATATTTTGAAGCCTAAAAAGATAGTGGATGTTTGAAATAAATGCATTTTCTTTTATGAAAGAACAAGACCATTTTTAATGATAATGGATTGAAAGGTATATAGATGTTTCCAATGTTGATCAATTGTTTTAGAAAAAACCAAAATATCATCTATGTAGACTAAGATAAATTCATGATAAGGATTAAAAATATCATTCATAATTTTTTGAAATTCAGAAGGAGTATTTTTTAGGCCAAAAGGCATGACATTCCATTGGTATTGACCAAATGGAGTGTTAAAAGCAGTTTTATAATGATCATTAGGATGAATTTGAATTTGCCAAAAACCAGATTTAAGATCAAATTTCGAGAAAACTAAGGCAGATGTAGTAGCATTTATTAAATCGTATTTATTTGGTAAAGGATAATGAATGGTTTTGAGAATTTTATTAAGAGGTTTATTGTTTATGACAAGACGCGTTGGACACCGCGTTTGAGTTCTGGTGCATTTTCAACATAAAAGGCAGTACAACTCCATGGAGATTTAGAAGGCGTGATTAAGTTTTTGGCAAGTAAATCTTTGATTTCATTTTGACAGAGAGTATGTAATCGAGAATTCATTTGAGAAGGATTGGCTTTAGTAGGAATATGTATTTCATTAAAATCAGGAATATATGGTAGCGTAACTATATGATGTTTTTGTGCCCAAAAAGCAGAAGGGATTTCAGAACAACATCGTAGATGTAACTTTGTTAGAAAAGTTTGTAATTTAGCTTGAAAAGATGGAGTTTGTAAATATTGGTCAGTTTTGAGAAAATTGATTTCTGAACGTAAAAAGTTTATGTGATTTTGTTTATGATCAATTTGATTTATAAGTTGATTTAAATATTTTCTGTAGGTGGTTGAATAAAGGAAAATAAAATTTGTTTATTATGGAGAGTGGTGGAAATACCTTTGGAAGAAACAGAAAATGGTTGGATATGTTGTAAAAATGTAGTTCTAAGTAAAATATCATGTTGAAAACCTTTAACAATGATAAATGAAGTAGGGATACAAATAGATTGATGACAAATATGAGCAATAGGAACTATATATTTAATAGATGATTTAGTACCATTAGCAAAAGAAATTTTGCTTGTAATGGATTCACTATATCTTAATGGGATGAGACCTTCGTGAATGCAATTTAAATCAGCACCGAATCAATTAAGGCAGAACATTTATACGAAAAATCTTTTATTATAATAGTTATGGGAGTAAACCATCTTTGATGTGTATAGCAAGTGAGGGATTCTATAAGAACATTATCGGGATCAAATTTATTTATGGAGTCAGTATTTATTGTTTCTAGGGTAGTAACACGTTCAGTTAAAAGTTTGATTTCTGATTTCAAATGATTAATTTTAGTTTGTAAAGACTGTATTGTTGGTTGATGAGGTTTTTTATTTACAGTTTGCATAATACTAGTAAAGGAATACTTATTAGGACCAATATCTAATTGTTGTTTAAATTTATGATGTTTTTTATCAGAAAAGTTTTCGAATTCAACTAGAGGCGTAGTATCTTGAGGTTTCGGGATAAGTTCGGTAAAATATTTATATTTTAAGGTTGGATCAATAATTTGTTCACCAATAGCAAAAATAAGTTCTTCTTGAGCAGTTAAAACATTAATTTATGTATCGGAGGAGGAAGAGGAAGACGTATTTAACATATTAGTAGTACAATGATAGAGATCAGATGACGTATTGGAATCATCTTGATGAAGTTGTTGAATTTTACGTTTATAATTTTTGAGATGACATTTATTGGCATAATGACCAGGCTTTCCACAATGATAGCAAACATTTTTCTTAGGGACGTAAGATTTATTGTAAGGTTTATTAGTAGAATGATATTTTCTATATTTACGCTTGGGGCTTGATTTTGAATAGAATTGATTTTTAGGAAAACGAGAATGACGTTTGAGGCGTTGTTTTCTAGAATGGGTCACTAATGGGGTAATATCTAAATCATGGCCAAAATCGTAACAAAAATCGCCAAGGTCGTGTTTCAATGTATTCTTTTCTTTAATAAGTTGGCGTTTAATACGCATATCATTACATATTGAGATTCCGCATGTTTGAACGTATTGAATAAGATCGCCATATGACAGCCCATCGTTTTGAGCTTTTATGTATTCTTTTACTTTAGCACCAAAATAAGGAGGTAAACCATCAATAAATCTTTCTTTCCAGAATTGACTATCATGATTCGTTAATTGATAAAGTTTAGTGAAAAATGTATCTTTATACCAACAGTAATCATTCATGGTTTTACATCGAAGACTTTGTAATTGATCACTTATTTTTTCATCAAAAAAGGATAAACGTCCGACGAAATACCAAATTATATTAGATAAAAGATTGTCAACTCAATTAGGCTGAATTTTTCCATTATCATCGAGAATTGGATTTCCATTATCATCACGAACAATAGATGTTATAATTTCATTGCGAGCAGCTTGATTAAAAGCATAATTCCACCAGCCAAAATGTTGGCCAGTGAAACTAGCAGCGATGGCTGTAGCTATAGTGGCGTCGTTATGTTTCGAATGAGACATGCTTTAGCATGGATTTGCATTTGTAATAAAACTTTCATAATTTGATATTCAGATAAACCATCAATATTCCAATCATAAATAGCATTCCCGTCAAATTTTTGGTGTCGTTTTATTTTTTCTTCAAGAATAAGATCTGCAGGAGAAGGTTTTGAATAAAATTGTTTTTGTTTTGGATAACGATTAGGGTAGGATGTTTTATGATGAAATACTTTATGTATAGAAAGGTGATCAGATTCAGTAACGCGTGATGAAGAAGATGAGGAAGAAGCAGAATCAAATGGTAGAATGATTTGTTGATCAGCAACAGAATTAGATTTTGAATGTGTAGAATCGGATAATTTATCTAAATTTGCTATAACGGGACCTTTATCTTTGCGAGTAGCTGTAGTGTCTTTCTTGGATTGAGGAGGGTCCGTAGAAGAAGGAGGTGGAGGAACATGTTGTTTGTTTGACGAAATATTGAGCTGAGATAATTGAGCAGTTAATTTATCAAAAAATTCTTCATAGTATTTTGGGGTAAACGAGGGTAAAGGTAATGTTGAGGAGGTAGCCGGAAAAAAGAATTTTTTAGTGATAGATGGTAATTGTGGAGAAGGATATGAGGGTTGATCAGAAGAAGTGAAAGGTTTATTAACTTCAAGAGAGGATGAGGATAAAATAGATAGATACAAATTTATATAGTTATTTTGTTCTATTAGGTGATTAATATCTTTTCGGGTTGCAAACCCATCATCTTCAATGGAAGTTTTAAATGGAGGGGCTTTTATATTATCCTTTAATTTGAGAGGAGCTAAGGGAGGATGAGATTGAACATATTTTTCACCAGATGTACTTTCCCAGACTGTATTAATTTCATGAGTAAGGTGTGGAAATTGTTGAGATAACCAGTCAAAAAAGGGGATGTTTTGTTGTATTTGTTTAATATAAGCAAAATATTTTTCACGGAAAATGGCTTGTTGTTTGAAAGTAACTAATTTACAAAATATTGGTTTGAAATGATGATTTAAAAATTAATGTTTTAATAAAGCATAATCAAAAACAAATTCTGTAGAAGTAGTATAATCAATAGATATAACATTTATATGATATTCAGCAAATCATAACTCATGATGATGGTAAAGTCGATATTTTATTCGCTCCTAGAGCATCTACATCAAAACAGACTAATACATCTTTTCGTTCGAAGTCCCAACTCCATGAATCATCTATTCCTCCTGTTTTTCCAGCTCCCTTCTCAAGCTCTTCACCTAATCCTCCACCACAACAGGTATTGCTTATCCTGTTTATTCTTCGTCTCCTATGTAATGTCTTCATTTACGTAGGCTCAGCCTAATCAATTAAATAAATTGATAATGTGAATAACCACTAGAATGATATCTCATTCTTACAAAACTCAATTTATGATCAATGATCCACACAATGGTGACCTTGAGTATTTATAGACTTTGTCTCTCTACTCTATCTGGGAATTCAGTCTTAAATATAATACAAATTAGAAAACCTCCTCGGTCACTAATTGTAACTTCTATTAGAATCATCCAACATTCCTTCAAGAATCTTGACTCGTCTCCATAAAGTTATTCATCCTTTATGCACCTTTTCTCGGATTTGTAGTTGTAATCCATCTTGAAACTCTATCCTTGCAGTATCAAACTTCTTCAATGTTGCAGACTAATACTGATAGTTGCTCTGGTATACTATCCAACTTGTATTCTATTCTTCCTTCGACTTCGGTTCTATCTTTGTATTCGACTCTGACTTTGATAAAGCAGTCTTCACTAAAATTTACATTGTAATCTATCTCTGAGTAGTATCTACATTCGGACATCTTGTTGAGCCACGCTTCCATCTTCATTGTCACATTTACCTAACAAACTTAACTTTTGTTTTGATAATATACAACCAACAAGGATAAACCAACCCAAATACACTAAATTAAGGTCTAACACACACATACAAACATATATATAGATATATATATATATATATATATATAATAAAAACACATCCTTGCTTTCAAATGGGGCATGCTACTGTGTTCCCAGGGGAAGACTATGCAATTCCTACACCACAAACCTCGCACTACATGACGGGGCACTCGCGGGACCTACACTGTTCGATCCCAAAATATTTGCCTCAATGTCTTTGCTATTTAACTTAGATTAATTCTTAATTTCAACGTGTTCTAAATAAGTTTATACTAAATGCCGAGGTCCCTAGTTGCTTATTCTTACATATACGAAGGCTTGATACGAAAAAATAACCCTAAGAGGCCTTTATATTCATTTTAAATACCCATTTGACACTTAATGTAATGACATGTTACCTTAAGCTGGTGATTAGTACTAATCTAAATCCTAATTAGCCCAAGTTAGGCTCGTGGTTAAGTCCAATGTACCTCGATTAGCGTGTGTATGTTTACATGGTTATTTATGTTTGTTTGGATTATTTAACGAGTTTATATAGATTGTAATATAATAAAGGAATTATATACAAGCCTATAAATGGAAAATACATAATAAATAATAAAAAGTCGGAACACCAAGTGCAATGATAGGGTCATGGAATGAATGTGCACACCCGAGAATACTCGTAGGCATGTCCAGTAAATTTATTGGTGAGAAAATACATGATATATATATATATATGTATCGGATATATATATTTATATTGGTGACTAAAATTTTATTTGAATTATATGGATCATTAAATCGCCTCGAGAGGAGTGTAAGTGTTTGATGGTGTCAACATGTGTATCACTTTAAGGAGTGTCATGTTAGCACATCAATCATTCGATCAATCTCAAGATAGCGCGATGCTTATCTCAAGGAAAATATATATTTACACTAAAACCTCATGTTTATCTCCTTATTTGATCAATCGAAACAATGAGAGAGAGATTTAAGGGTTTGATTTTGGATCTTAGGAGATCATTTAGGGAGTTGTATCAACAAGGATTGAGGAACCTAAATGAATTAAAAGCAAGAGATCATCACTTTGGTAAGTTTAGTTTTTGAATTTTTTTAAGTTCAATTCGGTAGTAAAGATGAAATCTCTATGAATTATTTTTTTATTATGGGAAATGACTTGTTACCTCACTAGAGTTACTCCCTGATGAATCTTGGGAGTGTATGTTGTTGTTTGGTTAATTTGTGAATGGAATGGTGGTTGCTGCCTTATGCACTGTCAAGATAGTATAGGGTGGAATATGTTCCACCTAGTAGAGGAATGCGCTTCCTTCATCAGCTGTGACGAACTCAGCTGTTGGAGCGCACTCTACCCATTGAGCGAGCACATTCCCACCCAAAAAATAGCAATAATGCTAAGTTTTGTTTAGGATTTCTTAAGGACTTGAGGAATGACTTAGGGTTCCAATTATAGTGTACTAGACCTATAATGATTACAAATGATCTATGATAGGTGTTGGATCCTGGGGAAAGCGTTAGTAGCCCAGAAAGTTAGGAATTTAGAATGAAAACCTAAACTGAGATGAGTACAGATTCACTTATTTATCAATGTTGCCTAGTTATTTTACTATATATATTTCATGAAGTTTATGAACTGAAATCGAGGACTATGTATGTTGTGATGGTTTAAATTAAATAGAAAATGGTGCCTAATATGATCCACGAGAGTAACTCCTAAGGACTGAGACTAGGTTGTATAGGACACGGGGATGATCTCCCTGTCCATACATAACTCCTACTCAGTTAGATAGGTTACATAGGTTACATATTCGCTAGAGGGTTTCAGATAGAACCATTGGACATTAATGGATTGACTAGATAGCATATTAGCCAATGTATAGGTCTAACAATCACATTAATGGTGTCAGTGGATATAGTTTTATAAATAAAATGGGAATCATAATGTAATAGTAAATGATAATTTGATTTGCATCTATTATGTATTGATTTGTATGTTTTCCATATTCTTATTAGTTAACATTGGTGCATATTGTTATTGCATAATGTTCTTGATTACTATATGGAATGTTGATAGCTTTGTGAATCTTTACTTACTGAGCAAGTTAGAGCGCTCACCCGAATTTAATATTTCAGGTTCACAACCTAACGCTTCAGTAAAGGGCAAGGAGAAGATTAAGGTGTCTTGTTATCTTCTCTACAATGTAATGAGCCTTCTTGTACTTATATACACTGTTTGATATATTTTGATGTATATAAACATGGTTGGGAGGTTTATAGTCAAGGTTTTCAATTTTGATAAACTCTATATTATTGTATATTGTTTATATATCAAAAAAGTTTTAATTTTCTACTACGTATACTTTTTTTGTTTATTTGATATTAATATATATGTTAAGTTTATCAAGTACAAACGAAGAGGTTGCTGGCTCTAATTAAGTCTGGTTGGATTACCGAGAGCTTCATTAGAGTTTCGGGCACCGAGTATCACCCTAATTGGGATAGGGATGCTACATTTAACTTGCCCAAAATGCTTAGACTTGGTTTCACAAGGTTGTAAACATTCTCCATATTGGTTTTAAGTGTTGTTGAATCATCAAAGTCCATTGGATACCACTTCATGTTTGTTTAATGCATTGGTTTGCATAACAAACCCTTAAGGACCTTAAAATAATTTCCAAAATAGTTTTAGGCAACTTCAAATTCGGCTAAAACATTCATAAAAACTCTTAAAACTGGTGTTGATTCATTGAAGTCTATTAAATCTTAACCAAGTTATTTAAGTGATAAAATCTTATTTATATGATCAAAAACCAAATTTGATACTCTAAGTAAAACTTTAAGTCCTTAGTAGTAAATATCGATCTCTTATTAGAACCATGACTTGAAAATTGAGTTACACGCACCAAAAAATCATGAAACCTAATGAACACCTCTAATATGATCCAATAACACGTTAACAAAATTTTGGTTCAATTTCGACATCATTTGATGTCTGGAAGACCTTAAGTCAAAAATTAGCTTATTAAGTATGTAAATTTTGCCTATTTCAAAATTCATTTGGAAAACTATTCAAAACACCTCAAAACCACTTAAAACTTTTGGGGAACCCAAATTATTGTATTTCAGGCTATTTTGGAGTTTTTTTGGTTATTTTTGGACTAGTGAGACTTTCGAAAGAGGTCCCGATACCCAAACACTTGTAAAAGGAATATCACTATGGAAAAGTACTAACTTTCAGTCCATTTCCGATAAATAAGATGACTTGATTTTTAAAAAATATTGATCTTAAGTTTTTTTTTTCTATGTACTAGCTTTCCGAAATGATAGAGTATGCTCAAATCCAATTAAAATTGAGAGAGTTATGCTTAAAATGCCAAAACAACTCAATTTGAGAGAGTTTCAAACTAACAGTGTTAGAAAATTCATAACTCTCATCTAATAAAATGTGGTTTTTGCTAAGAAGCTTGTCCAAACATTCAATAATAATACATTGAAAGTTAGCCAATTCTGAGAATAAATAAAGGACATATGCTATCTATATTTTAGCTAAATTTTGGCATTTTATTAAATATGTACTATTCATAAACAATATAAACACCAAACTCATAACAACTCTTATTAGAAATAAAACTCAAGCAAAAACTATGACTAAGGGAGTAGAAACTTTGTTTTGAACTTTCAATTTCATTAAAATCCAGCCCCATACTCATACAACATCAAAAACCCCAATTTAAAATCCAAAAACATGAATTTTTTGCAAACATTGAATTAAAATCAAGAAGTTTGATTCTTTGTAAACCTTTTAAATGTCATTACCTCAATTTGACTTAATGATCAACACTATGATTGGCAAATTCAGCATGACCATGAAATAGAGAAACTCGATTTACTTCATCATTAAGCTTACCAAAGAAGAATGGAGATTACCTAAGGTTCTTGATCTATTGGAGTAATTTGGCCTCAAATCTCTAGCTTCTTAACTTTTAACCCCTTCTAGCTCTCCAATTTCTCCAACAAAGTTGCGTTTTCATTCCTTTATATGCTAGATTTTGTTTTTTACGAATGAACACAAACATTAAGTCCCACTTATATAGTCTCTATGTTAAAGAAAACCAACCTTTAGATCGACATCTCATCATGCATTTTCACTTGATTCTTGGCACATCCAAGGTTGCAATCTTCAAACACATGCATTTTCACTTTTGGCTATGTCACTTAAACACAATACCTATTTGATCAGCCTCGAGTAGTGCGATGCGTATCTCGAGAAGAATTATATATATAAATCAAATTCAATCATACTTATCATTGTTTCATCAATTTAGTGTGAGAGGAGAAGTAGCTGAGGGTCTGATTTGAAGATGAGGGATTCTAGAGAGGAGTTCAAGTAAGTGATCATGCAAGGATCAAACCACTAGTGATTTTGAGAATTATCATAGTTTGTAAGTCAAGTTTTTTTTAGCTCAATTCATGAATAAATGATGAATTCTCTATTAATTGTTGTTGTGGATGATTGGAAATGGTATAAGACCTTATTAGAGGCCTTCCTTCATGTTGTAGGGAAGTTTTGGATGTTGATATGCAAAGTTGATGATCGAACAGGGGCTATTGCCCCGTTCTTTATTAGAGCGTTTGATGATGGAGTGCACTAGCGCGCTCCTAGTAGTAGGGAAATGCACTCCCATCAAGAATTATGAAAAACTCAGTTGGTGGTGCGTGTACCATCAAATGAGAGGGTGCGCTCCTACCCCAAAACATTGATTCTACAGATTA
Organism: Stephania yunnanensis; assembly: GCA_039657365.1. Taxonomy (NCBI): domain Eukaryota; kingdom Viridiplantae; phylum Streptophyta; class Magnoliopsida; order Ranunculales; family Menispermaceae; genus Stephania; species Stephania yunnanensis. The sequence continues at coordinate 9,902,194 of CM077585.1, forward strand.
ATTCATAGAAAATGTTTTTAAGGGCATAGGGACTTATTTATAGGTTCTAACTGTATGGTATTAGACTTATATTAACCTCAAATGGTTTGAGATAGGTTTGTATTATACTTATATCGTGAAAGGTCGAGTGACCATAAAGTTATATATGTCTTAATAAAATGGAAAACAATGTATGATGTGATAGGCTTAAGTAAACCTTGGAGCTCATAATAGGTTGTCCAAGATATGGGTTTGGTTCTCGACCTATATGTTAAATCCTACTCAGCTAAATAGGTCGTGTGGATTACGCATTCAATAGAAGGTTTAGAATCATTGCACATTAATGGATTGACTAGACAGTGCATTAGACAATGTGTTGGCCTACCATTCGCATTAATGCTATTGCAGGGTAATTATGACGGCCCCTCCATTAATCTAGGGCACTGCTTAGCCTAATCTCGTTATTAAGCCTTAATCCTAGCCACGTAGAACTTAACAACGTATTAGTTAGCCTTTTTAATAAACCTTACACTATTCTTATAATTAAATAGAATTTTAGAGTTAATTAAAGTTTTAGACTTTAAAGATTATTACCTGGAAGTCTTTCATACAAAACCTAAGTGTGTGGAAGACCATGTAACAACGATCACACAAATATATACAACATATAGTGATAACTATATATCAACTTGTGTCTGGTCGGTATGCTATCTCTCATCCCATACATACAACCCCGAAATATATAAAAGACATATATAATTTGTACAACAAAATCCAAAAAAACCTACATCAAAGGTAGCAACTCTCCACTGACTCAGATGTAGTCACTGATCTTCTCTTTGCTCGGTCTGCTACTCAATGGATCTGCACCCAACGTCATAAAAAGGATGGTAAGTATAGTAATGTAGAAAGTAATACTAAGAGACATTTATCCACATTTCCAAACACAACAAGATAACAACTCACAGTACATACAGTTATTACATCACAATAATCATTGACACACAAACGTATTACCAAACAATGAACATCAATAGACTATTTAAATGCACCCATTTTAAATTATGTACCTACATATTAGCCCAATAATACCCTATTGATCACATAGACATTTGGTATAGATTACATAGACCTTGTTTATTGATCACATAGGCCTTGAATAGTCATTTATTTAGCATGACACATCTACTTCATGTAATAGACTTGCACACATAGTACTTCAATATTATCCTCGTTGGTTGTCGCTTATAATTAGGCATTCTCCTTATTAGTTGCAAAACACGACATATAGACCTCATGTAATAGGTTCATACACATAGTACTTCAATATTACTTTTATTGATCGACGCTTAATCATTTCACACATTGGTCTAGATTTAACCTTTAAGGTAGTAGCTTATATATCCTATCCTTATTAGTGGTGAAACACGATTTATCGACCTCATATAATAGGCAGGCACACATAGTACTTCATATTACCCTAATTGTCCAACGCTTGTACATTTCATTAACTTTATATGATAGGTTCGTGACACTAACTAGTCAGCTATATCGACATTCTCGAGTCCCACACCTCGTGTGCCGCGTATACCCCAAGCTACTTTATGAAACCTAAACACATGTTGTAATTTAACTTCAACTATGTAACAAGAATAATGCAACCAAATAAAGCAGCAACATCAAGACATGAAATGGAGAGAGATATCTCAATCAATTTACTTACCTCGATACCAATTTCCTAGCTAATTCAGCCTCCCAACACCTTGAAAAATGTACTTGAACCTCTGAGACTCTTCATTAGGCTCGGGTACCATTGGACATGTTTATAATGTATTTAAATGTTGTTAGGGCACCTAGCCTGCTGGGTGAAAATCTTAGTGCGCTAATGACCTAATTAGTGCATTAATAAACCTGATTAGCGCGTTACACATAAGTAGTACGCTAGCAAACACGCTTAGCGCACTAATTACAGGAAAATCGAGAATTTTACGCTTTGAATTCTAAGTTTTCTCTATACATGGCTAACTCCAACACCTAGGATCTCTTGTACTACACCTCTAGAGGCCCCAAAACACCCACAATAATAGCCATACTCAAATTATATCACTAAATTCATGAATTCATGAATTTAAACTATGTTAATGGTGTAAATCAACTTACCAAGTTGTACACCACTTCTAACTTGATCAACACCTTTACTAAATCTCCTTCTTTGTTGGTTTTCTTCTCCTTCAACTCTTCTTCTCCAGCATTACTTCTCCAGCAAGTTTTCAATTGAAATGAAATGAAATTGTTTGAATAAGTTGATCTTTCCATTCTTATATATATGAGTGGGATAAGGTTGATTAATAGTCATTGATATTCATGCACACATGTATCTCGAGAATAATACAAAGGCTTACACCTTGCCACTAACTCCTTCTTGATAACACCAATTTTAACTCAATTGGTCTCTTTATGTGTCGGCACGTATCTCAAGGAGAATTAAGTGGTTATTGTTTTAACTTGCTAACTTAGGTACATTTAATGTAAATCAACTATAACCTTATCAAATTTAACTATTTCACTCCAGCCCCATACTGGCATGTATCTCAAGGCATGTCCCCCTCACGTCTCGACCTCTATACACAAGTTGGAGTGACTTACTATATCTACACAAAAACGATGCAACAAGCATACATCATACCACAAACAATACATTACTTGGTCTTCATGTACCCGTTCTCAAACCACATTATGGAATTGTGGCCTTTAATTACATACCAAATCCACTATTAAGGATTTTAGCCGTTATAATCTTCCCAACTAATAGAAATTACGTTCCTAAAATTTACTTATTCCTTATTCTTATCTTTAAATTATTTTACTTTCTTAGTGTAATTACCTTAGCTAAAACTTCAATTGATGCTAACCCCAAGCCTACCTTTCACAACCACCATAAGTGGATCCATTGACTATTTTAATCCTAGATTCACACATCTCAACAAGTAAGCCCACACATGTCAAACTCCTCTATATCATCATCTATATACAACATTTTTTTCATAGAACTCAAAGGAAATTCGGCTAAGCATAAATTTTTAAGGAGTTATAGATATTTCTTATTTAGATAACACTACTCCTATTTACTAACCATTTATTTTACTATCATGGACAAAGCAAACAATACACAAACATAGTGCAAATATAGATAAAGTCACTTACCTTTAGTATGGTCGTGTACCGTCTCTAGGTATGATCATGTCACCACTTGAGCTCTATCTAGCATGCGACTATGATGTTGTTGGCTGATAACCCACTAGCAATGGACACTAATGAACAATATGTCCAACCTGAAGATATTTTTAATATGTCGGAGGTCTCGTTTATACTATGGATACAATTTAGGTCTTCCCCTATATCGGTGCATCTCAGCCTTTACAGGTTTATACCTACAGTGTTGGAGGGACCGATAACACTAACCTAACTGGAGCTGGCAAGGTAGGTACACTTGAACCATACTCCATCGAGATAGTAGATGTTGTTGGCCCTACACTCTGAGATCCCTCAGTCTAAATCCTTTTTCATTTAACTTCCTACCTCTCCTCTCAAGATCAGTACTCAAATCTATCGTCACTCCTGGATCTCGTGTGTTCCCATCAGCAATCCTACCAAAATGATATGTCTCATGGGAGATAGCACACTCATATATCTCAGTAAGTTTCCTAGTTTTGGTACTAAAAACATAATATTCTATGTCAGGCCTCATCCTATCTCCAAATTGGTATACATCCTCAAAGTCATCTCTCACCAAGTCTTCGGCAAACTACCTTAAATAGCCATATCTATCTTGATACTACATCATTGATTCATTAGCTCTTTAACTTAGGTCCATAAATTCCTTTTTCTTAAATGCATCCCAAGACTCAAAGTGACCATCCCAAGCTATCGTTGCATGCCACCAAACATTAGCATATCTCTGGAGTATATACCATGAAATCTCAGGCCGAAGTATATCCTTAATCTCAATACTCTATGTAACTTCTCCTAAAACAACATTCATTTCTCAATCTTCTCAAAGTCTTATTGACCATCAAAATACACTAGCTTCAGTCATATGAAATCCTTCACCAACTAAACCTCTGCTAATAGTATAGTTTGCATCTCATGAAATACCGGTGTCGTAGTAGGAAGCTCTAATGATGGTAGCGTAGGCGTAGTAGTAACAGTAGGAATTGGAGTATATGCCGATAAAGAAAATGATATTTCATCATAATGATGAAATCAGTCAACAGCTGCCTCTGAGCTAATACATGGCCATACAATCTCTATAGACCATCCATAGAAATATGAGGGTGACTACCATCGGCACCTGTATCATTGCTATCACATGAATCAGATATCACTATCTATAAATTGACCGTGAACGCAATATCAACTACTACATGATATAACACATATACATATACACATATCAAATATAATGCATATATATAAAAATCCTAACTCACTTCCCAACTAATAGTTTAAGTAAGGATCATCTAGTTTCCACATTTAAAGTTTGTATTTTTCTCACCTTTCATTTCATACTTATTAAATTAACTAATACTCCTATTGCTTAGGCTTTGAAAACTTAGGTTCTAATAGCAACTGTGACAGCCTATCCCTTAATCTAGGGTACCGCCCGATCTAATCCCATTATTAAGCCTTAATTCTAGCCATATAAAACTTAACAACATATTAGTCAGCCTTTCTAATAAACCTTGTATCATTCTTATAATTAAATAAAATTTCAGTGTTAATTAAAATTTTATACAATTTAAAGAGTATTCAGTGGAAGTCTTTCATATAAAACCTAAGTGTGTGGAAAACAAAGTAACAAAGATCAAATGCATATATATAACAAAAGGCGAAAACTATATATCAACATGTGTCAGGTCAGTATACTACCTCTCATCCCATACATAAAACCCTTAAAGTATATTGAAGACATATATAACTTGTACAAAAAGGCCAAAAAAACCTACATCAAAGGTAGTAGCTCTCCACTGGCTCATAGGTAGTCATCGATATTCTTTTTGCTCAGTCTGCTACTTGATGGATCTGCAACCACGTCATAAAAAGGACAATGAGTACAATAATGTGGAAAGTAACATTGAGAGACATATATCCACATTTCCACACATAACATGATAACAACTCACAATACATACAATCATTACATCACAATAATCATTGATACACAAATGCATTACCAAACAATGTGACATCAATAAATTATTTAAATGAACCACCTATTTTAAGTTGTGTACCTAACACATTAGCCCTGTAATACCCTATTAATCACATAGACCTTGGGTATTAATCACATAACCTTAGGTATTGATCACATAGACCTTGGATAGTTATTTATATAGCATGACATATCGATCTCGTGTAATAGGTCCACATACATAGTACTTCGATATTACCCTTGTTGGTCATCGCTTATCACTAGGCATTCTCCTTGTTAGTTTTGAAACACGACATTTTGACTCATGTAATAAGTCTGCATATATAGTACTTCTATATTACCTTTATTAGTCGTCGATTAATCATTTCACACATTGTGCTAGATATTACCTTTCAAGTAATAGCTTATATATCATGTCCTTATTAGTTGTGAAACACGGTTTATCGACCCCATGTAATAGGTTGGCACATATAGTACTTCGTATTACCCTAATTTGTCACCGCTTGTACATTTCATCAACATTATATGTTAGTTCCATGACACTAACTAGTCAGCTATACCGATATCCCCGAATCACATACCCTATATGTCGCGTATACTCAAAGCCACATCATAAAACCTAAGCACACATTCTAATTTACCTACAACTATGTAACAAGAATAAAGCCCACCAATTATAACACCAAAATCTCAGCAACATAACAATATAATGCAATCAAATCAAGCAGCAACATCAAGACATGAAATGGAGAGAAATACCTCAATCAGTTTACTTACCTTTATAACAATTTCCTAGCTAATCTGGCCTCCTAATACCTCGAAACACATACACAAACCTCTGAGACCCTTCTCTGCCCTCCAAGTACTATTAGACATGTTTTATAATGTGTTTAGATGCTGAGTTAGGGTGTTAAACTTTGTTTAAGGTGTTTAAGTTCTAGTTAGGAAATTGCAAATTTTGTGCTATCAAGGCTCCTAACATGTCGGGTGGAATGTCTAGCGCGCTAATAACCTCATTAGCATGCTAATCAACTTGATTAATGCGGTACACGCAGGTAGCATACTTAGCATGCTAATTATAGGAAAACCTAGAATTCTGCACTTTGAATTCTAAGTTTTCTCCACACATGGCTAACTCCAACATTTTAAGATATATTGTAATACATCTCAAAGACCCCAAAACACCTACAAAAATAACCATACTCAAATTATATCACCAAATTCATGAATTGAAACTAATTTATTAGTGTAAATCAACTTACCAAATCGTACACTACTCCAAGCTTGATCAACACCATTACCAAATCTCTTTCTTCACTGGTTTTCTTCTCCTTCAACTCTTCCTCTCCAGTTTTACTTCACTAATAAGTTTTCAATTGAAATGATCAAATGAAATCATTTGCATGAGTTGATATTCCCAATCTTTTTTTATGAATGGGATAAGGTTGATTAATAGCCATTGATCTTCATGCACACATGTATCTCGAGAATAATCTAATGGCTTCCACCTTACCACTTACTCTCCGCTAACTCCTCCTTGGTAACACCAATTGCAACTCAATTAGTCTCTTGATGTGTCGACATGTATATTGAGGAGCATTAAGTGGTTATTGTTTTAACATACTAACTAACGTACGTAATGTAAATTAACTATAACCTTATCAAATTTAACTATTTCACCTACATCAACTTAAATTAGCTTGCCACATTACTCTCTATTATGATCACATGCTAGCATGTATCTCGAGGCACGTCCCACTCACGTCTCGACCTTTATACATAAGTAGGAGTGACTTACTATGTCTACACATATACAATGCACCAAGCACACATAATACCTCAAACAGTACATTACTTTATCTTCATGCCAAGTGTTGGGTTCATGTACTCGTTCTCGAGCTATGGTATGGGTCGGTGACCCTGAATTACAGATCAAATCCACTATTAGAAATTTTTTCGAACCTAGTTTTACAAATAAAATGGGAATCATAGTGTAATAGCCATTGACTGTATGACTTGCATCTGTCTATCTATTGGATTATATGTTTTCCATGATCCTGTTAGTTATGTTTGGTTCATATTGTTATTGTACATCATTCTTTATTATTATACGGAATGTTGATAGTATGTGAATCCTTACTTACTAAGAAAGTTTGAATGCTCATCCCAAATTAACATTTCAGGTTCTCAGCTTAATGTTTTAGCTAAAGGAAAAATAATGACTAGGAGTTTTTACTATCTTCTTTATGATGTAATGACGCCTTTGCGTATATACTGTTTGAATTTATTTGTTTTAATATAATAGAGTTATGAGTTTTTTTAATTATGTTTTAATTTTGATAAACTCTAGATTTATGAATATTGTTTAGATTATAAAAAAAATTAAAATTCTTCCAGTGCATATACTTTTATATATATTTTGATATCGATATATAGGTTAAGTTTATCAGGTATAGAAGGAAAGGGTGTTGGCTCTAATTAAGTTTGGCTGGTGTATGGGGCTTAATTAGGGTTTCAGACTAAGTATCTCCCTAATCGGGATAAAGGATGTTCGACCTTGGTATCAAAGCTAAGGTTTACCACCTATAAATCAAGAAATAACTTTAATACAACTTGGTATTAGAGCTTGGCTTTGTTACGATTTAATGTCAATGCTAAAGTCATCACTTAGATATAAAGGAACAACTTTGATACAGCTTGATATCAGAATCTAAGTGAGTTGGTAAACCTAAGTTATTAACTCTGATACACTTGTACCGGAACCTAAGTTTACTAACTCTAAGAATTGTCTCGAGTTATAAGTAAGCTTAGTGACAAGTCCATAATTAGACATGTTTTGTAGAGTAATTTAGGTTGATTTTAGATATAAATGATGATATTACACTAGGCATTCTATTATTTTTTCTTAAACCTATTCTACATATTTTATTTGATGTTTGAAGCTGCATTGGAGATTTGACTTATTTTAAGGTATTTATTTATTTATTCATTATGTCTTTTGATTACATATTTGCATTGTTTATTTCCAACATGAGTGAGTAGGCTATCAATCTAAATGAGCCTTAGATATGTATATACTTTAGATTGCTAGAGAGTTACAATTAAGAAATCATGAACTTAATGCTTTAAATCCATTCGTACACGTCAATCACATATTTAACAAGTTTTTGAGTTTTACAACTAATTAAGATTAATTTTGTACACAAGTTGCAAATATGTTATATGGTCTTTTGATTCTGATTTTATGTCTTTAGTTATTGACAACAATTATAGAAGTAGTAACTAGAATTAATCTATAGATCTTTTCCCGAGTGGATGTTCTAGGTGATTGCGTTATAAGTTGTTTATTATGCAGCTTCGGTTAGTATTAGCTTAGATTAAGCAATATTTTCATTGAGTGTAATACTATTGTATTTCTATGGTGTTGTATTTTATCTAATGGATAGATTTACAATGATAAGAATATGGCTATTCCATTGATTTTAGAAAATTCAGGGGCTAGCTAGAAGCTATCGACCTATTATGAATTAGGGTTTAATGATTTCGAAACTTTCTGTGTTATGATTACAACTATAGTATGAAGTGATGTTATATTCTAGTATTTGAAAGCAACTCACGTATATTACATTGTTTAGTAGGGGTTTATTTAGATTGTGTTTAAGATATTTACATTTATATTAAATTCGAGTATTGTTTAATTTAGTTTAAATTAAGTTGTTAGCTAATTTGGTTAATTAAGTTAGTAGTTATAGTTTTCAGTTGTTTAATATTTTAATTCCCATTTAATTTGATAAACTAAATTAATAAAAACAAGAAAAATATTTTCCTTTGAGATTTGAAAAACCCTATAGAGATGATATCTCATTTGCCACTACTACAAAATAATAGTAAAATACAAAAATTATTGAGCACGCTCGACACATGTCAATTTCTTGTGTCGTTGCTTTGGATTTTTAAATAATTTCTAAGGGTTTTAGAAGTTGTATGGTTTACACACTTCTTCATGGTAATTCTATAGGATTTTTACATCCGTTTGATCTTGAAATAGATATAACTTTTACTTGAAGTCTAAGAGAATGACAACTTAGAGAGAATTTAGCTAATAGGATGGAATATAACAAAAATGATAGTAATGAAAATGCCATTAATAATAATAATAATAATAATGAATAATAGAGTCATCAATGATAATAACAACAATAAAGAACTCACTTTCACACAAGCAAATCAAAATGTTATAGCATGTGAGCCTATATGCATAGCGTACCCTGATTGATTTTTTGAATTTCAACTTAGATCTAGATTTATTAGTGTCTTACCTAACTTTTATGTTAAAGACAATGAAGACCCACATAAATTCGTAAGAGAGTATCAATGTAAAGCTAATAGGATGAAGTCGAAAGAAGGTACTTTAGAACAAGTCAAACTTAAGGCATTCCCTTTTGCATTGAAAGATCAAGCACAAGATTGGTTGTTTTATTTCCCGTAAGATTCAATAACTATATGGACTCTAATGTTACAAGCTTTCCTAAATGAATATATGTCTGCTAGAAAAATCAATTCCTATAGAAATCAAATCACAGTTGCAAAGATGAAAGACAATGAAAGCTTTAATGAATTTTAGGGTAGATTCCAAAGATTAATTTCTTCTTATCCATAACAGGGATATACTCAAAGAGCTTTATTAAAATATTTTTATAAAAAACTCAATCTTTTTGAACAAAGCTTATTAGGCATTGTATGTGGTGGGTTATTATTTGAGACAACACAAATTTTAGTAAAAGAAGCAATTAATAAAATGGCAAAATAATCCAAGCAATATGGTGAATGGTTGAATCCTCAAAAAAAGACTCTATGAAGTAGATAATAAAAAGAAATAATGCGTCTTATGTTAAAATTTATGAACTATCTATTATGGTTAAACTGTTAATTAATGATAGATCTAATCAAGTTAATGCTTGTCCTACTTTACATAAATAAAATACTAAAGAGGTTAATGCAATGATGAATCAATTTTCTGGTCCCCCGAGAAATCGATAAAATAATCATACTTATTATCCTGGAAGACCAAGTCTAAATCTTAGCTATCGTCCTTAAAATCGAAAATATAATACTTATAGACCAAGAGCTCAGATGCAATTTGCACTGAATCAGAAACCTTAACAAAATTCTCAACCTATGAATCTAAATTTGGATCAAATCTTGCATAACGTTATGATTCAAAGCCATGAAGACTTTACACAGATTTCTCAAAATCAAATTAAAACTGATACTATTATTAATGAATTGGAAAATTAGTTAAGCCAAATAAATTTACAATAAGCACTCAACAGAGTAATCAAGCTAAAGCACCTACTTAAGCCAATGTTGCTCCTACTAATCAAGCACAAGTTAAAACTTTATTCAGTTATAGGATAGACACACCTATAGCTGGGAATATACATGTTCATAAAACTATTGAAAAAGAAGTAGAAAAAAAGAAAAAAAAAAGAAGAAATGATGTCTAATGTCATTCCTACTAAAGAATGGATGGCTAAACAATTGAAATATAGACCATTTCTTGAAAGGCTGTATCTATGGTATTTAGTCAGAGTTGAAGCATATGAAAAATCTTTAGAAAAGTCTAAGTTAATTGATAAGAATGAAAATCATACAATTTCTAAAAATTTAAATGAAGATATGTGTTCATATTCTACTATTCCATAACGATTAGCTAATGTTAGGGAGGAAGAAAATAATGAAGACATTCTTGAAACGTTTAGGAAAATAGAAATCAATAAACCATTAATGAAATCAATTATGCAATTTTTTAATTATAATGAGATTTTAAAAGAATTCTTCAAATCAAAGGATAAATATTTAGAAGAATCTAAAGAAAATCTAGGATACAAAGTGTCTGGTGTAATTAATAAGAAAATACCTGATAAATATTCTGACTAACGAATATTTGGAATTCCTATTACAATAGGGACTTCTTTAATAGATTTTGCAATTTGTGATCTGGGAGCATCAATAAATGTTGTCACTTAAACTATATGAGTCATTGAAAATAGGTTCATTGACTAATACACCTAATAATCTTATTTTAGCTAACAACACAGTTATTAAACCTGATGGTTTACTAGAAATATCTTAGTCAAAGTGAATGATTTAATATTTTTAGCTGACTTCTATGTCATGGAAATGGGGGACTCAATATCATGTAAGTTTCCACCTATACTTTTAGGAAGACCATTTCTTAAAATAGCTCAAACAAAGTTAGATATATTTGAAGGAACAATGTGCATGGAATTAAAATTGTCACTTTCCATTCCAATGATGAAGATATCTTTGGAAACTCTAATGAATTTGACTATAAACAAACTCATGATAATGAATCTTTTGAATTATATCATCATAAAGCTTAAGTATATGTTATTGGTGCAATAATGTTACGATTAAGAATAAGCAAGTTGAAGGCACTTCGAATCAAAAGATAATAACCCGCGAATAAAGGGTTAAGCAACCAAGAAATGTTGAGAATGATAATAATAATAATAATAATATAGAGGAATTTAAATCTACAAAGAATAAGAAAAAGAAAAAGAAGAATCCAACTATTTTCAAGCTCGATGATCCAGGATATATATATATATATAAAGGTCTAATGGGATTGGTATTTTAAAGCTATTTGTGATACTGGTTTTAGAGCAAACTACATGCCAATTCATTTTTTTCTTCATACTCAACTCGAATTGGATGTACTTGCTTTTGAAAAGGTTACTCTACCAAATAGTTATTCAGTAAAATAAATATGTGTGGTTACTAATGTACCAATTCTAATCAACAAGTACAGTATTCCCACAGGCTTTTTTGTCATGCCACACTTCATCAATGGAAAGCCTCCATTAATCTTAAGATGAACTTTCTTAGTCACTTCACAAGCAATCATAAAAGATTCTGAACATGACAATCACTTTTATGGTGCATGGCGGAGCAATCACTTTCTGGAATGGCTCAAGAGTGGATAATCCTACATTTAAGTTCATAGAACCAGTTTAGAACTGTGTGGTTCAATCGAGCTAACGATAGTAAACAAAGGCGTTTATGAGAGGCAGCCTATACTTTATCTTTAAATTCAATTTGAGTATTAAGATTAGTTAGTTGTTTTTATATTCTCTCAGCTTTTAACTCTTAAGATGAGGATATTTTAAGAACTTAACTCCAGAATAATTTCATGTAAGAGTGGTAGATCAAGCCAATTTATTTTCGTATTATATTATTTTTATGCATTAGTTTTATGTTAATTAGTTGTTTATAGTAATGAAGTTATAATTTAATAAATATTATAGTTAAACTCAATAATTTTGAAAAAATTTACCTTCTTATTGGATATATTTGTGAAAAATAAATAGAAAATCAATTTAATTGGAAAATAGTTAAAATTGGCTGGTGATTTTCCAGTAGCGTGTAAAGTTTTTAAGTGTAATTTTGAGTAAGTGATTTCTCACTGATTTACACCTATAACTATAATTAGCTAGATAAGTCACTAAGCCACTGAGGCTCATTTTCACCGATTTCTCAACAAATCCACTTAAACCCTGATTCGCTGAGAATGAATTCGAGCTTTTAAAAATAGAAACCTTAAATCGTCACATTTAAACACATCACAATCACAACCCAATGCAACTTTTCAATCAAGAGACCAAGTTTTGATTAGAGTCAACTTTCCAAAGCTTGGTTTTAATGTATTTAGGTGATTCCCACTACAATCTTCACACATTCAACCAAAACTTGATGAATTTTGAGAGTGTAAGGCCACCTAGGGCTTGAGTAAGAGAGTTCGAATTAGAGCTTGGAGTATAGTTCTAGAGAAGCGATTTTGAATCCTAATTTTAAAAGAATCACTTTCAAGAAGTTAATCAATGAAGACTCTAACCCTTTATCGATTAAATATTTTGGCTTTTCACTGATTTTAAATTGTTATTAGGTTAGAAGCTGAATTTCGGGATTTCTACTCTAAAATGGTTTTGATATCGATTGATTTCTATTGCAATACTCGTATGGGAGTGATGCAATGATTTGTTTATTCCTATCGATTTTTCAAACTATTTTTTATATATGTTGATGAATCGAGTTTTAATTTGAGACTAAATTTCAAATGAGTTTGGGGGTTTTTGTGCATTTCTATAATTGATTTGAATTACATACAAACAATTATTTTTCTCAATTATGTTTTATCAATAACTTTCTTATAAACTTCAAACTCTCAATTTATAAAATGGCTTCTTGATGAATTTCTCTTTTTAATTACATAAGTTGAATTTTACTAAACATTTTTCTGACAAATTTGATTTTATATGGTTTTACAAGTTCATTTGTTTACTTCTACTTATCCAAATAATTAGAGGTGGAAAGTTTAGAGGTTCGAGAGAGGAGAAAGCAAAGGGAATGTTAGTAGAGAAAGCAAAGACTAAGGCTAAAGTTTCCCAAATTCAACCTACGTCAATCTCTTTTAATTCACATAGGACTAGACCATAAAGAGTACCTACCCCACCCTCATCATTTATTTCAATATTGAGGATGATTATGTCAATGAGGAATTGGATGAAATTGACCAAGAGATACCTGATAGGTTGGTTATAATATGTTTTTATTAGTTTATTTTAGTATATTTAATTATGTAAAGTCTCAAAGAAATATATTAATTATATTTATTGGTCATTTTCAGGTAAAACAGAGTGTGTGGTTGAATTCGTAGCGGAAAAATATTCAAAATGGAGTATTTACATGTAGTGATCGGATCCCAGACAGTTTGCCTCGAGTTACGTGTTGCGCGGTGGGTAGAATAGGAGACAACATATTTCAACCAATTAGAAGCTGCCATGCTAGCGCATATATTCTCTTAACCAATTACACGCTGCCACGTCAGCAGTTTGCATCACAGCAGTTGCCAAGTGTCATGCGACCACTAGTTCAAGCAAGTCACTCATTAGTTCTCGACCATTCACGTCTCGCCATGTCAGCGTTTCCATTATCTCCTCCAATCAGGAATCGCCACGTCAGCATCAACATAGCGCAGCAGCAGCAAAACCATTGCTTCTCCTCGCAAAGCAGCTCTTCGATTTCCTCGAGATGTGCATCAGCACCGTCTCCCACATATTCACACGAACTCGCGCAACTCTCACTCCGCTCATGTGCGACACGTGGCGCGCTCTCACCATGCCACATCGTCATCACATGTCGTCTTGACCAATTAGACGACGACACCTTAGTGCAAGACAACATACAAGCCAATTGCGCTACGACATATGGCGGACACCAGTTTTTGAACCAAAAATAGCCCTACGATGCTCCTCGGCGCACGAGTCACCTCCCCAACCACCAAAATTAGTTTCTCTCACCTCCGGAACCAATTTTTAGTAGTTTATATATTAGGAACTTAGGTTTTACTTTTTTGAATGACCAACTTTTTTTTTTGTTATCGACTTTCTTCGACGATGATGTTCGGTTAATCAACTCCTTGCCTAGGTCGGAGGGGAAACAAGTCGGGATCATGGATTCATGGCATATTATGTGAGATCTTTTATTTTATTATTTAATTTAGTTTAAATTCTCATATTTCATTGTTGTTGATTTTAAAGTATATGGTTTAGATCTAGGGTATGTATGTGGCAAGTGCATGCTTTTAAATGGACAAACTATAGTTATTTGGACCATTAGTATCCGTGTAATTGTGTTTTTGTACCAATAAAGTGACAAACACTCACCCATTTGTTGTCAAACCCTTTTGGTTCTTGAGTGTACAAAAATTGAATCTAGGTTAAATCGGGAGCAGACGCGATCCGATTATTTAGGATTAGTGTTCCTACGGACCCAAATTACCGTGGTTAGTGTGTTAAATCTGATTGGCAGATGTATAGGGTTATACATTAATTAGGGAAGTACTTAGTGGCGGACGTCCTAGCTATCGAGATTAGGGGAACGAGGAATTTCTGGCATATGTTGATTTTCCATAGCTAATCTAGGGGAAATTGAATTAATAACTTTTGGGGAAATATTGAAGACCATGATTGCCATTGAATCTCGATCCTGATTTGTGGAACTATGGACTTAGGTATTAATTAATTATTTTCAAAATTAGTTTAGTTGTTTTATTTTATTTAGTTTAGTTAGATTAGTTAGTTAAATTAATTTATTTTAAAACCCTTGGTTTTTTTTGTTGTTTTTCACCTAAGAAAGACTACCGATCTCTATGGGATCGACCATTTGCCACTATTCTACAAAACAGTTGGTTTAGGAAACTTTACTTTATTGACGTGTTCGGTGCGCTTCAATACCAACGGGGGAGAAAAATACGTACTTAGGAAGGAGAAACTCGTTAATGAGAAGGGCTTTAAAAAATTAAAGAATGGTTTATTGAAGGATAGGAAGTTGATATCGGAGAAGGGATTTAATATGAAGAATGACTTGAAATACAAGCCTAGGATTTGGATGTCATTAAGGCAAGGAACTCAGGATTGTTGACTATGGACTATAACCACTTAGATATAGAAAATGTTCCTAGTGAGAGGGGTTGTTATATCTTGGTGAGAGAGTTTTATGCCAATGCATATGAAAGTGAGAGTATGACCAAGTCACAAGTTCGAGGGAGAACAATGGATTATTATACTACAAGAATAGATCAGTATTTTGGTTTGTCGAATTTTCACCAAAAGCAAAACGATGAGTACCCCAAACCTGAATATGCCCTTGATTTTTTTTCCTTTTTAAATCCCTTCCTCCTTTAGTGGTAAGCATTATAGACCACTACCCCACCGAGACAACCAGGGGAGGTTTAGAGGCAATCCACTGAGATGGATATATTTTTGATACGGAGAGGTACCCGAAACACAACCACCAAATGTTTTAAGAAAACCACTTAAGCATGGTGATATTCCATTAACGTTGGCTTATAGCCAAGCCTGCAGTATTACGAAATAATGAACTACAAGGCAACCCTACTTTACCACATCGTCATGGGATTAGGATACTTGGATGTTGGCAAAATTGTTTATGAGTCGATTAGAAGCACCATCACCTCTAAGAAGAATTATGGACTACCTTTCCCTTTGTTGATTATGGCCATTTGTGTAGCGGATTAGGTGAATACGATAGGGCTTGACATGGGTGTTTTACTAGAAAAGACCATTACGGATGAAGTTATAGAAAGATAAGCAAGAGTTAATGGTTATGAAGACACAGAGGATGAAAGAGAAAAGGGCTGAGATGGCCAGAGGAGAAACTGAGCAAAGAAGGAGAATCACAGATGGCATGAGGAGAATTTTGGAGGTGATGTCGAAAACTAGACACGACCCGAATGTGGAACAACATGCTAGGGATTATGACAGACTATACATGGAAGAGTCAGAGTTGGCCTTCATGGGTGTAATTTTGTGTAATCAAATGACAACGGACATAATCAAGAACTGGTATTCGAGAACTAGAGGACCTTAGCAAGGAGTATCCACAAGATGTAATGAATGATGTCTCGGAGACACAAACGTCAAGGAGGCGCAGAGGTTCATGAACCATCTACACATATAAGGCTGCATTTAGTAGTAATTTTGATGTTCCAACACTGCCAGGTCAAGAATACCACCTCTACGACCCTGCTGTGAGTTAAAATTTCTAGTGGATTGATCAAGTGAAGGACAATGACAACGCAAATTTCGAACGACGACATAAATTTATTTATTATATTTATATTCTTTGTCTTCAAGTGATATTGTGTGAGGTCTTCTATGTAACTCCAATATTAGTGATAGGACTCGTGATTTCTAGTGCTACTTTACGTGTACGGTGGTGATATACTATGTGATACAATTTTATTAAGTGCTTTGGTGTGAAATTTGATACATTTGATATATAGTAGTGTTGTTTATTATATTTTTCATGCACTCTATTTGATGATAATTATCTATTGAGTTTATTCTTATAATGATTGCCCAATTTATGATTATATCAAATATTTTATACTTCACTTGGTACGTTTATTTTGTTGGAAACCTGATTTCATTTTTAAACCTTGAGGACATGCTTTGAAATGAGTTTGGAGGTATTTTAGGTGAATTATAGGTAAAGTATGACAATTATAGCAAAGAAAGTAAAGAAAGACAAGAAAGGTAGAAGATAAGTACAAAATTGATCCAAAATATTCAAACTTTTAATCTGATATTCAAGTAAGTTAACGAAATTTTACAAATTTCTTCCAAATTAAAGTAAGTATGAGTTTTATTCTACTTTATTTTTAGTTATAATGATAATGAACATAGATAGGGTTTTTTAATAGAATTGATATTTTTACTACCTAAGTGAATTTTATGATAAAAAGAATCAATTTTTATACAATTTTTTATTAACTATACTACTTGATGTATACATTAAATTGAATACCTTGTCATGATAATGGCTAAAAGATCGAAATAACAGTGCAAGATGAATAAGACGAGTTTCTAAGAATATATAGATATATAAATTTATCATGCCATAATTAAAAAAAGAAATGGGTAAGAAACCAACAAAGTTCTATTAGTTAGAACGAATATTTTTTCAACTTTAGTTGATCGTGAGAAGTGTTAACAAGAGTTTATAAATATATATATATATATATATAGAGTGATATATATTCCAAAGGAAATGGAGCAGGGAATCTATAGTGGAAAAAATATGAGAATGTCCGAAGGAAATAGAGCGCTGACTCAAAAGCAAAAGCGAAAGAAATATAATAAGAATAAATAATCAAAATGGACTAGAAAAGAAAATTATAGATGAAAAAGATGGATGTTCTTAAACTCTTCAAAGAAAAGATTTACCTCGAGTACTTGAAGTTAGAGTTGATTGAAGTATTTCTAAATCTAACACGTTTTAAACGATATATTCATTCGTATCTTGGCAAAATTCCTATTGATTTTGACTATGGTGCTATTATAAGGTCTTTTCTATAAAAAAAAATGAGATAAATCTAGTAGTTTTTGTATTTTGAGGTTCTTTATTGGTCATCGTAAGCTTGATTCTTGTAAGTGGATATTAGGAAAACCTATATTGTGTACTGACCTTGGTAATGAACTTTAAGTTCTGAAGAGTGTTACATTGGATGGTTAAGTTATCATCAAGGATGTTCTTTTGTATCTAAGTCATTCTATTTTATCATAACTTTTATTTACTCAGAGGTAATATGTTTTTGTTTGGAAATCATTTCTATTTTAAAAATTTATTATTTAAAGTTAATATGAATTAGATTGAAATCATTTTATAAAGAATGAGAAGAGAATATGATTGAGAGTATTCCATTCCTTGAGACAACAAAGTCCTGAGTTTGGTGGTATTTGACAAGTTAATAATTATACATGTTTTGTAATGTAATTTATGTTGATTTTAGATATAAATGATGATATTACACTATGTATTCTCTTGTTTTTGTAATTTCATGATTTAAATCGGAAAATGAAGAAATAGAAGGAAAAAAAAAAAGAAAAGCAAAACAGTCAACTAGAAAAGAAGTCCAGTGATTAGCCTATGATTTATGTTTACACTAGAAATTGACACCTAAATCGACAGCAAGAAAGTGTCAACGAATCAACATTGGATTGAAGAATGCACTAGAAATCGCTAGCTAAATCAGTCGAGTACTAAGAGCTAAACTCAGTGATTAACACAGTGATTTGTGTATAACTTAGAAATCATTGATAAATTACTGAGGTCGGTTACGTGTTTTTAAAATTAACATGAAGAATTTGAGTTTATCTAGGATATGTATAAGTAGAGAGACTATACAAAAGGCCTGAGAGCTTCAAAATAACTTTAATTTTCTTTCCTTTACTTCTATTATTTTTTCTTAAACCTATTCTACATATTTTAGTTGATATTTGAAGCTACATTGGAGCTTTAATTTATTTTAAGGTAATTATTTATTCATTATGTCTTTAATTACATTTTTGCATTGTTTATTTCTCACATGAGTAAGTTGCTTATCAATCTAAAAAAACCCTGGACATGTATATACTTGGGATTGCTAGATAGCTATAATTAAGGAATCATGAACTTAAAGCTCTAAATCTATTTGTACACATCAATCATAGATTTAACAAGTTGTTTTTACGTATTACAATTAAAAAAGATTAATATTGCATGCATAGTTGCAAATATGTTATGTGGTATTTTGATTCTGATTCTATGTCTATAGTTATTGACAAAATTATAGAAGTAGTAAATAGGATTAATCTATAGAGATTTTCTCGAGTGGATGTTCTAGGTAATTGTATTTTAAGTTGTTTATTATGCGGCTTCAGTTAATATTGGCTTAGATAATGCATGATTTTCATTAATTGTAATGATATCGTATTTATATGGTGTTGTGTTTTATCCAATGAATAGATTTACAATGATATGAATATGGCTTGTCCAATAAATTTAGGAAAATTGGTGGATGGCTAAGGGCTATCAACATATTATGAATTAGGATTTAATGATTCCAAGATTATGTGTATTATGATTATAACTATAGTATGAAGTGATGTTATTTCTTGTGTTTGAAAGCAATCCAAGTATATTGCATTGTTTAATAGGGTTTGTTTAGATGTTTATTTAAGATATTTATATTTATATTGAATTTGAGTATTATTTAATTTAGTTTAAGTCAAATTGTTTGAATTAAGTTAGTTAATTCGGTTAATTAAGTTAGTAGTTATAGTTTTTAGTTATTTAATATTCATGTTTAATTCGATAACTCAATTATTAAAAACAAGAAAAAATACTTTCTTTTAAGATTTGAGAAATCCCTGTGGAGATCATATCTCATCTACCACTACTACAAAATAATAGTAAAATACAAAAAATTATTGTGCACACTCGACTCATATCATTTAGGATGTGATCAACGATTTTATCATTGTTTTAAGGGGAAATGAAAAATGAAATGACTATTATACGTTATTTGCTGCATTTATTAGCATCTATTGAATATATATGATTTCCTTGTCTTCTCTGAATGTTACCCTAATTTTTTAATCTCTCCTTTGATTTTAGAATTTAATGGTTGATCAAGGAAAGTGTTCGGAGATGCCTGGACCTCAGGGTAACGGATGTGCGTGTCTTAAGTATAACTGCTCGCTTGTAGTAATCGTGCAATCAGGGATATCGTCTCAGGGAAAGGGTTTTGCACTAGTTTTATATTACCTGCTTAACTTAAATTGCTAAGGGATTCACTTTTAATTGGTTTTATGCTAATCTAAACTAATCTAACAAATCACTTCAAAAATTATTTTACTTCTTATATTAAGGATATCTTAGTTCACAACTTCTTTTAGGTAATTTAATAATATGCTTTGTATTCGTATTTACATCTCGATATGTTTTTTGCAATGCCTAATTAGAATAGACATATTTCCTTCAAATCCACTTGAACTCACTGTCGTGACGAAGAATATTCTAATGTGCAAACTAGAGCTCCACCTATGGGTGTGAATAACGTAAGTTCCACATTGCTTTAAGTCTCAAATCATTGGATTCATAAACAACTAAGTTTACTATCGCACCTCTCTAATCAACAACTATCTCGCGATGTTTTGTATTTTACGATTGTACCGTTCATGTATGGATTAAAAGTTTCAATGGCCATGATAAATCCTAAAGCCTAAGTCCATTAAATACGTGATCAAGATGTCTAAAGCATTACGCTCAAAATTAATACAAATTATAGCCATTACACTTTTTATTTTTTTCCTTTTTGTTCATATTCAAAGCATAGCATTCATACCATAGGATCAATTGATCTTTAAGATAAATAGACTACTCACACAATATTAAAACGCACGTCACAATTCATAATGGAAGTCATTGCAAATCGGGGATGAATATAAATATTACCATGAATTAATTAATGAAACCAAACGTTGATTGCAAACGTGAAGTCATCAATATTTCTCCAGCAAAAACTTTTTAATACTTAAACTCAATGTTAAGTTTTTCTAATGGAGGGTAATCTCATTTTATGTGGTGGTGTCCTCTTAGTTTACCACGTCATAATACTTATTTATACTACCTAATAACAATTAGAAACCCTAAATTGTAATTTAACCCGAATTAAAGCTTCACTTTCTAATTTCTATGAGGTTGGCGGTGTCACTTACTTCCCGTGTCGTGTGTGTAAAGTTGGGGTGTCATGACTGTGCCAATACTTCATGATGTGCTTTTTAAGCTCTTGGAGTCTCGGTGTCATCCCCTTTGTGTCCCGGCACTATCCCATGTGTGCCACAGCATCGCGACTGCGTCGAGCCTCCAAATTTGATTTTCATCATTTCTTCTTCTCTCCCACGCCATGCTTTGTCTCTTTACAACATCAATACATGCTCCTACGGTGCCAACTCTGATTTTGTAGGTGTTTGCTCTATGTCTTCTCGTTTTTCCTTGATTACTTCCAATATACCTTAATTCCCTAAAAATGTAATAATACCTTGAATTAGAACTCATTTGAGGATATTTACACTAAATATACTATTAAGCTAACCCTATATATATGCATAAATAGCCACTTATCAAATACCCTAAAACTTAAAGTTTTGTGCATCTCAAGCAAAGGGGTATTCTGCTAAGCCTCCTCATAACTAGTTATGATTCAATTTACTAAATGTCAAGTTAACAATCCAGTCAAGACTTTTTCTTTGAAAAAACTTATTTTTTAAGAAATGTAGCTTTAACAACTAATATAACTTCACTTTGAAAACACTAAAATAGAGCTTAACCAAAACCCATTATTACTCACAAGTTTGTTTCATTTCAACACTCAAGCAGTAACTATACAATCTCATGATTTCTTATTAAGCTCATAAATTCACAAATAAGCATATATCAAACTCATTTTTTGGTTGACTTTAGCACTTTAAGAGTCTATAGAAATTTTACATAGTTGGAATGGAAACTTGACTTAACTAGCTACTCGCACTTGAGCTAAATCTTTTATTTGAAGAGTTTTATTATACTTCCACCTTTTTCTCTTTATTTTTTTCTCTCATTTATTTTCTTCTTCTTATCATTTTTTATTTATTTAAAGGTACCTGCTCCTTTTCCTATAGACTTAATTCTTCCTCAGTTTTTCCAACCATTAAGTTCTCTGCACTTTTCCTATAGAACTTGTAGGATTATCTTATTTTTCTATTTATTCTTAAACTCTTACTAGTACTTCTCACTTTCACTGAATCAAGTAAGTTAACTCCAACTTTTATTATACAATGCCTATTTCTTCCCCTCTTTGCACTAAATCTTCATTTTCTTTGTATTTTCAAGTAAGATGCACATTTATTATGAAATCCTTAGATATCTAACATTTTTCATAAGAAGTGTTTTATTTTCATACTTTTGTTTCAAGTTTAAGGTCTTCCCTAACTCTAGATTTCTAATCATGAAATCACAACGTTGTTTGCTACATTTCATTGTTTCTTTTCTTCAAAAATTTAAAATATTCTTTTGAGTTTCATATCAACAAGATACTTGTAATCTACTCATCCACAATTAAAGACATGAACGTGCAAATGAACTACTTATTCATTACATATTATTATATATAACCTAATATATACTACTTAAACATTCATATAGTGAATAAAACGAGAATTTTATACACTACCAAGCTTTCCTCCTTAACTGCTTCAAATTAAATTCTAAACGATCATAGTTGCAGTATTTATACTTATTTCTTAGCCTATCTTACCACTTCCCATAGTTTAGTATAGTGTTGATGCCCATAAACTTAAACCAAACTGTATCCTCAAGGTTTAATAGTAAGCTTGAAAAATGAAGACACTAAAACACATAAACCTCAAGGTTTAATAGTAAGCTTGAAAAATGAAGACACTAAACACATAAACATATATAACAACACAAGTTATAATACACTGAAATAAACATTAAAATTGAAATAACTAAATAATTAACAAAATATTCCAAATGTGAAAAAATTTAAATGGTATTAAAGTCACTCTCAACTTCCTGAGTCTAAACGAAATCCTAGGACACTGACTTCAGGACTACGAGTCATCATCGTCATCTGCATCATCAACTCCAGCCTACGATGGTGTCAATAAATGCTCCATCCTTCTGCTCTGTGCCAAATCCTAATTAAACAAGTATGCGAGTTCTACTGGAAAGGCTATTAACCGACAATAGGTCTCATTTATATGCTTCTCTCATATTTAGGTCTCTATGATGATCAACAAATAACATAAAATTGCGCCGCTTGTCCCGTCAGTATTGCCGCCTCCTTTCCATATCATGTTCATATCTATGCATGGTTGCCTGGTATTACGGCCTATCCTTTTGGTACCGTCTCCTCATCTTTGCTATCCATAGCCTCTAATGACTTGGAGTCAAGTCATTTGGCGGTGGTTCGGGTGCCTATGGTAGATGAGGTGGTGGAAAGACTTTAGGACTATCCAAGTCATGCTCTCCTATATCTGGATCTACAAACTCGTACCCCTCAGCGAATCCTTACTGTTGTTGCTCCTCTTCTTCTTCATATTCCTCATCTTCTCACTTTTGGGCTAGTTATGTTGTTGTTGCTTCTACTGCTGCTTGATCCTCTTGCCTCTTTGCTAACAGTTCAACCTCAAGTCTAGTGATTTCCACCCTCTCTCTCTTCTTTGAAAACTTAGTAACTAAGTGGTGATTTCAACATGAGCAAAAAAGCTTCATCCATGGTTCATTGGGCATCTATATCAAATTCTTCATCATATATCTTTCTTACTCTGGCCCTTAAGCACATCTAAGTAATCAAAATATGAAACAAGAATTTGTTGTCCCTTTTTGACATGATTGACTCTTTTAGATTATTGTTGATAATCTCCACGATGTTGATTTCCCTGCGTTGTGTAATCTTATAAAAACAAGCCATTTTTGGCTTGTTTATCTTGCCCTGCTGCAAAGTGGAGAATAGTGAAGCAATAAGAAAATGTTGTCACGTTTGGTATACTTTCCTAACGCTCCCCTTCTTAATGTGCTTTGGCATATTTTCAACACCTATTACCCATCCTTGTTGTCTTTGGATAACCAATACTCACTCTATAGCTCTAAAATGGTATAAGTTATAGGATCTAATATATATGCTAGCCGAGAAACTCGGTTGCAATTCTATTAAATTCAAACTCTCCAATCCATAGATAGTATCGATCTCACACACATTAAAAAGAACGACAATCCCTCCCATATTCACTAGCTCATCCTTTGCCATAAATTTTTCATTGGCATTAAACTCATAAACAACCCCAATCACTCATTTCACTTCGTTCTTTCTAGAATACTGAGTAAGATGCTCTTAATATTGTCGCTTAATGAAGTTATTGACTTTTTTATTGTACTTTGCCTGCAAATTAATTCTTCTTTCATAAATGAACTCCCTATGTTGAATATCCTCGTATCCGTCCTTAGCCTATTTACAAATGAAATATTTAGATTTAAAAGATCTAGGCTATTCATCATTTGGGCTCCTAGAGTTAGATGACTCAATGTCATTTGCTCTTGTTTGGCTAACTTGTTTCCTTATTCTCGCCATTTTCTTCATATTTCACGCAACAAATTGCAACTCAACTTGGTCTTCAAATCACCTAAAAACCAAAATTCATATGACATGGATCATGCATATACCAAATAATGCAAAGTTGTCAACTATGTCTCCATAGGTAATCTTAATGCTTACATTCATACACTCTTGAAAACCTATCCTATAACTGTGAATCCACAATTTCATACAATATCATCAAGATTTTCAAAACTCAAATATAACTAGATGAAATTATAAATGTACCTCAATGTCGCATTAATTTCTAGTGTAGATCACTCCTCCAAGTACATCAATCCTAGCCCTCTAACATTTCTTGCCAACTAGAACCCTAGCTCTCTTTGGAATCAAATTCCAAAAATCCAAGCCCTAGCTCTTCCACTTGTGCAAATCCACAATGTATTTGTTTCTTCACTCTAAATCAATAGAACCTCACTAATCTCACTTTAAAATGATCAAGATTTAGCTCTAGAGGGGTGTATGCTTGGGGATTTTAATAAGGTTTAAGTGCAAGTGTGAAAAATGGGTTTAAACCCTCACTTCGACCTCGGTGCCATGATAGCAGCTGCCATTGCATCATTTTGTTTACATTGGTGCTTGCTGCCACCTCTAGTGTTGTAGGTTGTACCCACGACATTAGTTCATCTTCCGACATCTTTGCGTATGGTTTTTTTACTAATTCTCCTCCGCTACTCCTCCAACTTTGTGTACAACTCACACATGGTGTCGTGACTGCATAAAATCCATGAAAATATAAAATTAATAAATTTTATCATTTATTTCGCCCATGCACCTTACCTTCACCACTTTGAACTCTTTCGCTCTTTTTTGCTTTTTCATGAGTTAACTAGACATTTTTATTATAATGAATCATCATCTGGCAAATGGTCTTTCCTTCATATTCAACACAAGTTTTTTGAAAGTTAGAACTAAAACTTGTTAATTGTAACTAATAAACTAAATAACTAACTACTAACTATTAACTGAAATTCAAAACTTGAAATTTAAAACCTTTGGGCTGCCTCCCAATAGCACTTAATTTAACGTCATTAGCCCAACATATGCATCACGACTCTCAAATGATCACTGTGATACACCAAAGTTACTTCAATAATGTATCCTCGTGAAGTTTCTCATATCCTCTAATCTTTTTCTGACATGCTACCTTATCCTTCAAAAACTTCGTGTAGTTTGGCACACATTGTCATGTCTTTTCAAAAGGGATATTCTTTGTAAGTCTCTGTAAAGATCCCAATTTTCTCACATATAATTAGTCTTGCAATTCTTGCTTAAATTGTGTAAGTGATATTACAAAATTGATTGTCCCTTCCACAAACTCCGTACTATGTGATCTCAAGTTTTCCTTTCTTTCGTTACTCATTATTTTTTCAAACTTCTCTAGATCAACACCATTATCATGTTGCTTAATATCATCGATATGAATTTCCTCTCTAACATGATCAAGTGAATCATCTGGCCCTAAAGCATCAACAATATCGTAATCCTCTCTATTGGGCTTCTCTAGTTCTTCATATGCTTCATGACGTACTTCCTTAGTCATTAACAACTCCTCCACTTGGTTCTCCTTATATTAAACCACAACATCATATCTTGAATTTATAATTTTGCAATTTCTTCTAACTTATTATCCATATTCAAGAAAGCTTGGTCATCTTCTTCCTTATTCATGTTCAATGATTGCGTAGATATCTCTAATCTTTCGTCATATTTCTTGAGATCATGCTCTCTATGGTCAACCATTCTTCTTACTAATTGCTCTAGAGATGCAAGAGATGGTTGTTCATTAATCACTTGAGCTTGTCGCGATTTTCGGTTATCTTGAGAATTCCATGATGGTTGATAGATCTTTTCCATATGGGGGTTTTAGAAGCTTTAATAATTATGTCATGATTCATTCTCTTGTGTGTAGTTGTAGTGCTTTTGACATCCCATAAATCTTGTAAATCCATAAGGATTATAATATGGTCGTTGATATCTCATCCATGCAAAACCACTTGTGATTGGTTGTGCTTGGTATGTGGTATTGTCTCATACATAATCACTTTGATAAACTAACATAGAGGTTCGATCAAGGATTTCTCTCTTTGATTCCTTAACATGATAACTACACATTTTTTACATCCTTGAAACACCAAAGGCAAAAGAAAGTAGATAAAGCATAGTCGGGTCAATCAAATTAAAACTAAAAATAAAACTTAAAAAAAATTAAAACTTAGCAACTATTCAAACTAACTCAGTAATACTAATGGCTACCTATCCCTAGCAACAGTACCAAAAAATTGATTTGCATGCTGGAAGTATAACTGCTTGCTTGTAGTAATAGTGCAATCAAGTTATGTTGATCACGAGGTTTTTGCACTAGTTGTATATTATCTACTTAACTTGAATTATTACTAAGGGATTCACTTTTAATTGGTTTTACATTAATCTAAACTAATCTAACAAATCACTTTAAACTTTAGTTGACTTCTTATATTAAGGATATCTTAGTTCACAACTTCACCTAGGTCATTTATTATTATGATTTATATTCATGTTTACTTCTCAATATGTTTTATGCAATACCTAATTAAAATAGACAAATTTCCTTCAAATCCATTTCAACCCACTGTCTTGAGGGAGAAGATTCTAATGTGCAAACTAGAACATTTTCCCATCGGTGTGAATAACGTTAGTTCCACGTTGCTTTAAGTCTCAAATCATTGGATTCTTAACTAACTAAGTTTACTATCTAAGCCTCCCTAATCAGCAACTATCTCTCGATGTTGTGTATTTGACAGTCGTATCATTCATGTCCGGATTAGAAGATGCAATAGCTATGATAACTCCTAAAGCCTAAGTTCATTAAACACGTGATCAAGATTTATAAAGCATTATGCTCATAATCAATACAAATTCTATACATTACACTTTTTATTTTCACTTTTTGTTCCTAATCAAAGCATTCATATCATAGGATCCATTGATCCCTATAATAAATAGAATGCTCATACATCATTGAAACATACACATTACAATTCTTAATGGAAATCATTGCAATTCAAGGATGAATATAAATATTACCTTAAATTAATCAATGAAACCAAATATTGATTGCAAACATGGAGTCTTCAATGTTTCTCCAACAAAAACTCCTTAATACTCAAACTCAATGCTAAATACTTTAATTGAGACTAATCTCCTTCTATGTGGTGGTGTCCTCTTAGTTCACTACATCTTAATACCTATTTATACTCCCAATAATAATTAAAACCCCTAAATTATAATTTAACTTGAATTAAAGCTTCACTTTCAAATTTCTCTAGGTTGGCATTGTCACTGACTGCCCCAGCACCATGTATGTAAAGCCATGGAGCGGTGACTGTGCCAATGCTTCATGATGTGTTTTTGAGCTCCTGGAGTCTCGTCGCCATCCCTTGTGTGCTTCGGCGGTGCCACTGCGTTAGACCTCCAGAGTTGATTTTCTTCATTTCTTCTTCTCTCCCATGTCGTGTCTTGTCTCCCTATAGTGTCAATACATGCTCCCATGGTGCCAACTCTGATTTTGTGGGTTTTTCTTTGTTTCTTCTTATTTTTTTCTTGATTCCTTCCAATATACCTTAATTCCCTGAAAATGTAATAATATTTTGAATTAACACTCATTTGAGGATATTTACAATAAATATACTATTAAAATAACCATATATATACATATATACATCCATAAATTATCAGTAACTGGGAAAGTGAATATCGGTGGAAGTCTAGAATAGAGCACAGCAAATTTGAGAGCTCATGGAATCTCAGGCAAAGTTAATAGAAATGTTGATGGCTCAGATGGGACCACTAGTTCAGCGATCTGAGGCACAGCCTACAACTAGTCTCAAGGTTAACAAAATTGAGGGAGCAACTCCCACAAAGTTGTTGATAGCATAAGTTTAGGTATTGGAAATAGTTGTAGTAGTGTTAGTAGATTCTAAGAAGGTTGTATTTCTAATAACACATAAGGAGTTCATGAAATAAGACATTATAAGATTTAATAGCACTATGGAGGACTGAGCAGCTGAGGCCTGAATTATGGAGATGAAGTAATGTTTTGTTGTTGTACATATAAGCAATCGATTTAAGGTAAAGATTGTCACATTCTTGTTTATTGAATCTGCTCGTAAGTGGTGGGATTCACTAGATAGATAGAGGAAGACTCTCAGTACTTGCCACAATCTAGGACCATATTTTACGTGTAGTATTTCCCAAAGTCAGTAAAGAATATGATGAACATTAAATCCATACAGTTGAAACAGAGAAATATGTTTGTAAGGGAATACAAGCGGTGGTTCACAGAGTTGATCGAGTTTACTCTTGAGATGGTGGAATTATAAGAGAGCAAGATAGATATGTTTCTCAATGGGCTCAACTATTAGATACATGTTGTGGTTTCATATCATCCTCAAAATAGTTATGCTTTTATCTTTGAGATAGAGATGAAGGTGGAAGCACCTATATTAGCTCGATCTTCAGGAGCAGTACCAATTCCACCACCAGTACCATATTTTCCTATGAGTTAGAGAACCCAATAATTTGTTTATCTTCGTCTAATGGAGTGGAGTTAGAGCTGCTACACACACAAGGTCTATAGGAATGACGTTTTTTAGTGCACCAATTGCACTTGTTTCTCAGGCTTCAATGGCCAAACTACCTTTACCATCACCTTAGTATGATAGTAAAGGCAAGAGAAAGACCTAGTTAGTACAAAAACTGTGTGGATTTGGGCAGGTTCTACATGCTAATGGGTTTTCTCATAGGGTTTTAATGATATGTTATCTGTGTGAGAAACCAAGGCATATTAAGAAAGATTTTTCTATGCCACCAGTCTCATCAGTAGGCAGTACAACATTACTGCCATGAGATCAGATTCATGGAGTGGTTGAAGCAGATCTTGAGGCTACAAGGAAGCTTGTAGAAGGTATTTTAAATATTTATGGTTAAGATATGCATATGTTAATAGATATTGGTTTTACATTTTATTTTATTGTTGGTGCAATGGTTGATGAGTTGAAATTGAAACATGTAAGAGTCGGTACTTTATTGATTTTGATTATAGCAGTGAGTAAGAAGTTTTATCCTAACTTGATATGCAAGAGATATGTAGTCAAGATTGGGGAGAATGAGCTCCCAATTGATTAGAGGTTTATATAGCTCGTGGAATAAGATGCACTACTCATGATGGATTTAGCAGTATACCATGCCAATATTGACTATTTTCATAAATAGGTAATCTTTCGGATCCCAAATCCTTTTGAAATTATATTCTATAAAGTCTATAATCCTTCACATCTTGCAAACCGTGGAAGGGAAGCTACTCCTCCGGATTTAAAAGTTATGGATTACACATTTCAAGAGTGTACAATAACTTCCCCTCATTTATTGTACTTTTAGTATTTTGTAGTAGTGGTAAGTGGGAATCATCTCAATAGGGATTTATCAAACTTCTCTCTGGAAAAGATCTTTTAATGGTTTTTATTTTTTACTTTAATTCAATTAAAATGGAAATTAAAATCAATAATTCAATCTATAATATAATAATAACTAACTAAACTAATTATACTAACTTAACTAACACAATTCAAATTCACTAACAATCAAATAAGTTCAATTCAATAACAAATAAATATATAAACAAGCATCCAGAATAATAAAAAATCAATTTGTTTCATGTCCAAACATGTTATTTAAATCATATAGTTATGAGAATACTTTATAAATTATCATAAATCATTAAAATCTAATCATAAGTAAGTAAACATCATTTAGCAAGCCATTAGTTCTCCTTATATCGGTGGAAAAGTCATGTTCTAATTTTATTGAGCATCTAACATCTTTTGAAAGCCATTTCGACATTAGATTTAGATCTCGAATTCACTAAGAACATCTAAACGGTAACACCTTCAAATAATCCTAGTTACTATTTTAAATTGGATAATGAATCCAAATATCAAAATACACATTTTAAACTATGCATGCAATACAAAGTTCATGATTAAGATCCTTAAATAATAATCTATTAAATCGGTGAATCAAAGAATATGATTGGTTTAAAGCATTAAGCACATATTCATCTCACCATAACTACATTGCAAAATGGATCTAGTTCATGTTTGAACTTTGTTTAGATTAATAAATACCCACTCTTATTTATAAATAACATTGCAATAATATAAACAAAAGACAAATAAAAACCTCTAGAATAAATACTTTAAATATGAAGTTTTCTCCAAAATCAATGAACAATAAAGTAATGAACTAAAACAATGAACAATGGAAATAAACTATGGCTCCTAGAGCAATGAGGTTTTGATATTAATACTTAAGAGCAACTGATTTTGTGACTCTAGGGTTGTATTTATAGTATTCTAGGTAGTAAACATCTTAAACTAACTCAAATGTCTTGTTGTTATCTAATATTTTCAAAATAGAACCCATCAATTCCTTAGCGATTTGGGTTTGAGTAGAATTGCGGAGAGAATCCTTAAAAAGTATTATTAGTGCTCTCTAATTTGAGTAGCGATTTTGGTGTGTATAAGAATCAATTAGGAATCGTTGGCTATAAAATATAGTTTTTTCCTTCACTTTTTTATGATTCTTTGCATATAGTTTCCACTTGATCAATTCCTTCATAATATTCCCTCTTTACTTCATTTCTTCATATTTTCAATTTATTACCTAAAATAACAAAAACTAGAGAAAACCTCAAGCAATATAGTCATTTGCATTAAGATAGTCCTAAAATGTACTATAAAACAAGTCTAATTATTAACTTACCAATGGCAAGAGTTGTTACTTTTAGATAACTTGGTTAGGAACTTAAAGTTAATGAGATACTAGTAGTTTGTAAATTTCAGGAAGTATTTCAATCTGAATTACACAGACTTCCACCACCACGGGTCATTAACTTCATTATTGATTTTAATCCTGACACAAAACCTATATTTATTCCACAATATTGAATGGCATAAAAAGAATTTATCTATCCTATTATGTTACCATGGGAGCACCAGTTCTTTTTGTGAAGAAGAAGGACGTAATCCTGCATATGTGCATCCATTATAGGCATCTTAATAGGTAACTATCAGGAACAAATATCTATTGCTCAGGATCAACGACTTATTTGATCAGTTTAAGGGTGGCATGTATTTCTCGAAGATTGATTTGAGGTCTGGTTATCATCAAGTGGCGATAAGGGATGAGGATATCTTGAAGATAGCCTTCACTACTAGGTACGAGCACTTTATGTTCACAGTAATCTTTTTTGGGTTCAATAATGCTCCTTCTATGTTCATGGACTTGACGCACTGGGTGTTCAAACCCTATTTTGACCTGCTCATTGTCATGTTTATTGATGATACTTTGATCCATTCGAAGACTTTTGAGGGACATTTGCACCTCCTTAGTGTTAATTTACAGACTTCAGAGGATTATTGGCTACACGTGAAATTTAGTAAGAGTGAATTCTGGTCTTCAGAGGTCAAATTTCTTGGACATGTGGTTAATGCGATGGCATATCAGTTAATCTGATGAAGCTCGAGGCAATCCGGGATTGACCTATTTCTACCACAGTGTTAAATATTCGATATTTTCTAGGGTTAGCAGGTTATTACAGGCAATTTGTTAATATTTTCTCTTGTATCGCTCTGCCACTAACGCACTTAATACAGAAAGATGTTGAGTTTATTTAGACAGATGAATACAAGGTTGCCTTCAAGGAATTGAAAGATACTTTGACTAAAACATTGTTCTTAGATTACCTAGATCAAGGAAAGAGTTTGTAATTCATACTAATGTTTCTCATTCAAGTTTGGGTTGTATGTGCATACAGGAAGGCAGGGTTGTAGCATATGCTTCAAGGAAACTCAAGATTCATGAAAGAAATTACCTAATTCATGATCTTAAGCTAGCATCACTTGTGTTTGCCTTGAGGATTTGGAGGCATTACTTGTACAATGAGAAATTTACATTATTTTCATATCATAAGATTCTGAAATACTTATTTAATCAGAGTGAATTAAACATGAGGTAGCATAGATGGCTTGAGTTTCTCGGATTATGACTTTATTATGGAGTACCACCCAGGAAAGGCAAATGTGGTTGGTGATGCCTTCAGTAGAGAAAAACAAAAATAGAGAATGTAGCTACTCCTAGAGCTTCTCGGTTTTAGATATTTTAAGAAAGCTTATGATGATGATGATTTATGAAAATCCAACTGGCACATCATCAACTGAGAGAGCTAGTTCCAGAATTACTAATATATTCTTCTTTGCTAAGATTCGGGTTGAACTAAAATTATTCAATGGGTGGTTAAATGTCAGAAAACTGATCAAGATTAATTAGCACATCATGGTGTATTGGTTGTCTTGATAGGTCAGATTCACAAGCAACGGATTAGTTGGCTTTGGATTAGAGGTAATCCATATTTAGGGACTTGTTCGGTTTGTATGATAGGGTTTTAAATGGATTAAAACAAATGAGATTTCTACCCCACCCTATATATCCTAACAAATAACTAAGAGTCGTCATCGCGAACCATACTTGGTCGATGGTAGCGCCAGATCCTAACTTGGCGGAGGAAAGAACTAGTGTAGTTGTGGAAGGAGTGCCAGCGGGAAAGAATGCCTATAGGAGGAGTGTCTACAAGTTACTATACAAACGATGGGGAACAATTGCCAAACCACGACGATGATAGTGATTTTTCAAATGAACAACTAGAAATGAGATCTTTCAAGCCAAATGGCTTCAATCACATAACTGAGAACTTCAAATTCACACCAAAAATAATCACATGACTTAGAACTTCAAATTCTATTTCAATCACACAACTGAGGACTTCAAAGCCAAATGAAAATTCTAATTCAATTGATAGCCTTCCATTCATTATCCACCTACTAGTCTTACGCAAGGGCTATGCTGCGATTAGGTAGGGTTGATCATTATGTAAAGGTTAAGGTTTGAAAGTCTTCCTATTTCAACAAACTTGATAGTTTGAAAGTCTTCCTGGTATGATCCATAGAGCAAAGAAGACGATAATAGGAGATGGCAAAAAGCAAGGGGAAAAGCCTATAAACCCTAATCAAGTGGAGGAGATGAGTTCAAAAAGAAAGGAGCAGAGACTTCTAGGCCAGAATGATATTGCAGTTATTGTTGAGGGAAAATTGGGAAATATTGCACTCTTGAATAGTCGGATTAACTAACACATAAGTTTTAGATCACTAACATCAGTCACATCGATAGATGATTGTACAATCTATTTCGTTACCTAGTCTGCCCGAGTGAACACCGGATTAAACGTTAGTGAAAGGATTAACGTTTTAGTTAACCTAACTGAACATACCATCAGAGGTAAGCAACTAGTGTGGATTATCCTGATTGGTCAATTTGTTTAAATGGTATATTATGCTTTATGGATAAACTGTGGATTCCTGCTCAGGATTAGTTCAGGCAGGAGTTGCTACAATAATCTCATATGTAACAATACTAAAATCTTAACTTGTACCACATGCCTATTTAGACTATGACTCAAACTTGGAGTGCGTGGCGAGCTCAGTCAACCTACGGGAGTCAACACCGAGGTATATTACTTTTACTCTGTGATGATTGTACTACTTAGTAAGACAAACTACATACAATTTGGTTTTTATTTATTTATTTAATGTTATGTTGTCGAGGTGCAAGTAAGAAGTCACTTGAATTTTGAGCACGCTACGAGTGATAGGTATATGGGTAGATCGGTGAAAGGGTGGGACCTAGGCTAATACTAATTTCTTTTTTGTCTAATAGCCTAAGCTATGAAATCCCATTACGAAGCAAAATATCTAATTAAATGATGAAAGAAATGCTTAAGCATATAAGTTCAAATGTCTAACTCTATGGAAATAGAAATAATAAGTTATATAAATCCTAAGTAAATTATCAAGAACTTAATTTACATTAGGAGAATTCTAGTGGTTTTATGAAAAAAATGCATCTCATCATGACTAAGGTTGCATTCTTTGATATAATTATTTGATATTAATGTGGGGCGTATTGTATAGATGGTAAATATCATAAGAAA
The DNA here is from genome assembly GCA_039657365.1 of Stephania yunnanensis. Lineage (NCBI taxonomy): Eukaryota > Viridiplantae > Streptophyta > Magnoliopsida > Ranunculales > Menispermaceae > Stephania > Stephania yunnanensis. The sequence goes on from CM077585.1 coordinate 9,937,054, forward strand.
CAAGTTCATTGATTAGGGAAATGGACATAGGTTACATGAAAGTTTCTAAACAAACCAAAGGCACTCTAGTAAGTTCACTATTCATGGTAAGGTGGACCAATGGGATGATAAGTAGAATCCATGTGTTACCATAAGAACAATGATAGGAAACTTTGATTTGAAGAAAATTAAGTTAGATTAGCTTAGTCAATCAAGTCTTAATGAGTCTAATCTTATTTCTCATATATAAATAGCTATCTTATTCTATCTTCTTCAATTAGAGAAGAAAAACATACCATTAATAGAGTAAAGGAAAGCTTGAAAAGCAAAAAGAAAAAATCAATTAGACTCACATTATCTTAAGGCAAGCAATGTTTTCTTTCTTTCCATATTCTCTTGATGTGTACATGCATAATCTACTTCACCTTTATTACTAGTATGACATAATTAACAACCAATTAACAGACATACATATGCACAGTGGAAGAATTAAATATAAATGTTACCTCGGATCATGATGAATTAAGTGTTTTGCTTAGTGTCGTTGGAGTTCCCTCGGGAGTGAACATATTGCCACTATGGATCACAATCTGTATCTAAAGCCTAGAAGTGGAAGACGAAGAGAGAACACATACCACTATTCTCTAGAAACTCAATCAATCAATTTTGTACAACTTTTATCTCCCTATAAATATTTATAGGAATCCAAAAGGTATAAATCTAAGGTTGCAACCTTTTGTAGGACGTGTCCCTACACGTACTAAAGGAAATAGTGCAACTCTTCACAATATAAGGTTGCGACCTTTAGTAGAACGTACCCTTACACGTACTAAAGGAAAGAGTGCAACTATTCATTTGAAGTGACTTTTCATACACTTAACTCCATACATGTTACCAAAATCTCTAACAATCTCCCACTCGCACATGATGCGAGTAATTATCACACATTCGTGGGCGTTATTTTTTAGAGTTTTGTGCATGTTGAATTTCTCCCACTCGCACATGAAGTGTGATGGTTCTCAATCTTCCTTGATACCTTCCATACTAGCTAATAGGTCATGCGACCATAAGACAACCTGCAAGTGGGAGCTCTACACTAGCAATAAGAAGCATAGAGACATCAACCCAAAGAAAGTTCCTTACATGTCCTAGATCCATTTTGGTTTCATCAACTCAAGTATCTCTAATCCCTCAAAAATAAAGAGTCTTACTTGAACCAGTGCAAGTATTATGCAAAATATCCACAATTATATTCAGCATTCAGATATTGCAAAATATAAATTATTCGAATTCAGGATATAGTGTACATCATGATGAAAACTTAATGATCTTTCTTTTCTCCGTCCACTATTCACTAAAATAATAATCGATTTCCTATTGAATTCCCATCAGGCCGAATCAATCATGACCATTGGCAACTTACCAAAGTAGCAGACATCATTTTTCCACCTTATAGTGTAGTCAAAAGTGATAAGGACATTTAGAGATATTTAATATAAAAATGAAAACTTAGAACTCATATGATGATGAAGCAGGGATCCATTCATCTCCTTTTAAAATGGTCGACTTATAGATGTATTCTATAGAAGCATGTTACAGCAGAGTCACTCTTAAAAAGCATGTGTTCAACTCTAAAACAATGTAAAAATCTTAGTCTAGTCGCTATTGCAAGTTCCTAACTTGAGTTCTTTATAGCTTGCTATCATTCAAACGTCAAATACTAAATCTCGCATTTGGTATCAATTTCACTACGAACAACATGGATAGTGGGAAATCCAAGTCAATCAGAATACTAATCTCATTTTTACCTCTTTTAAGGTGACATATAAAAATGAGCTAAATGAATCTAATTCCATAATAGATTCAATCTTAACAAGAAGTTCTAATGTTTCATCTTTGCTCACTAATTCCAAAGCACCAAAGGCGATTGCTCACGTGAGAAAGCCAATCTTCAAGTCTAGAACATACTAATCAACATAATAGACTATTGTGTGTCCTACAAATAATCAAATAAGCTTCCATAAAAGCCACATTTCATTCATTAAACAACAAAGGTCTCATACATAAATAACTATCTTATCAAAAATAAATAGAATATATTAGTCATAACCTATGCAATCCCAAAGCTCTAACATGTGTGATAAAAGCATCACGAGCTATAGACTTTGTTAATGGATCTTTTACCATTTGCATTGTAGATATATATATTCTAAAGACACTTCTCTTTTATTGATGATATCTCTAATGAAATGATAACGCAAATCTATGTGTTTGGTTTTCTCATGGCATTTGGGATCCTTAATATAGGCTAATGCAGCTGTGTTATCGTACTTAATTATCATAAGATCACTAGTGTTTGTGACAATTCCCAAATTATGAAAAAATCTCCTTAACCAAACAGCCTATCGCACAGCAATAGAACTTGCAACAAATTTTGCTTCCATCGTTGATAGGGAAATGCATGACTGTTTCTTGCTACACCATGATATTGCATCTCCATCAAGCAAAAAAATGTATCTTGATGTAGATTTACATTCATCAAGATCTCCAATCCAATATGTGTCGCTATAACCTACTAAGTGCAAACTCGAATGTTGAAAATATAGCTTATAATCAGTAGTTCCTTTGAGGTATCTCATTATTGTTTTGACTGCTTTCAAATAAGCAAGACCTGGGTTGGATTGATAGCAACTTACTAATCCAATCGGATAGCAAATGTTCATGCGTGTACACATAATAGCATACATTAGACTCCTAAAAGCACTTGAATATGGTACACAAACCATCTTTTCATTTTCTTCTAATGATCGAAGACATAAATTAAGGATTAAGGATTCACCTTTTTGCAATAGGTGTGTCAATGGGTTTGCAATTATGCATTCGAAATCGTTCAAGAATTTGTTAATATAATTTTCTTGAGACAAAGCTAGAAGTCTCTTATAACGATCCTGCGTAATCTTTACACCTAAGATGTAATTCGCATCACCCATATCTTTCATCTCAAAGGTTAAAGACAACTATAACTTTGTCTCAACAATCATTTCCTTATCATTAATCACCATTAAGATTTCATCAACATATAAGGACAGAATTATGAAAATTGCCTTCGATTTCTTAACATATACATAATGGTCTTCATTTATCATCGTAAATCCATTAGAATTAATGGCTTTATGAAATCTCAAATTCATTGTCTAGATGATTATTTTAGTCCGTAAATAGATCTATTAAGTTTGCAAACTTTATGTTTGCTTCCATTTACAACAAAATCTTGCAGTTGATCCAAATAGATCTCCTCATCTAGTTCTCCATTAAGAAAAGTAGTTTTCACATCCATTTGACATAATTCTAGATCCAAATATGCTACAATAGCTAAAATAAGACGTGTTAAAGTGAATCGAACAATAGGAGAAAACATTTCCTTATAGTCCATTCTTTCTTGTTAAGTGTATCCTTTCTCGACTAATCGCGCCTTATACCACTCTATGGAACCATCATTGTGTTTAACTTTTTGAACCCATTTTTTCCCAGTAGTCTTATGTCCTAGTGGTAAATCAACCAAGTCCCATACATGGTTAGCTTTTATAGAGTCTAATTCCTCATTCATTATGACAATCCATTCTTTGCTACTAGAGGAAGATAACATCTTTTAAATAGTTATAGGATCAGCATCATTAATTGGAGTAATCATTAAAGCCCCCCCTCAATAGAAAATCGACGACGTGGGACTTTTCCCTTCGCACTATGCCTAAATTGTTCTTTATGAGTAATTTTATCAATATTTGATGACTCAAATTCTGGCATTATACTCTCATTTTCCCTTATATTTTGAGGTACTACATCCTTCATAGTTATTGGATTTTAAGTGTAGTCAGTTTGGTACTCATTTTCATATAATCCAATGTCTTTTGCACTTCACCTTAGCTCGGAAAATCTTCCTCTAAAAAAGTTGCATCTCAAAATTTATTTCTTTGACCCCCTCATTGACATGATCACCTAGAAATACATATCCTTTAGAAATAGAAGAGTATTTTATGAAGATACATTTCTTGCTTCGAGGTTCTAACTTCCATATTTATGTGAAGCATTATATATGTAATCGGCACATCCCCATGGACACAAATAACTTAAATTTAGTTTGTTTCCCGTCCGTAACTTATATGGGGTAGTTGGCTCAAACTTTGATGGAACACGATTCAAGATGTACGCAACAGTTACTAATGCATCTCCTCAAAAAGAAATTAGAATATTCGCTTGCACCATCATTGATCGTACCATTTCTAGCAATGTCCTATTCTTTTGTTTTGCACCACCATTTTGTTGTGGAGTATGAGGTAGTCAATTGCCTAGTAATGCATTTCTCGTCACATAGCTCTTTGAATTGTTTAGATAAGTATTCACGTCCTCGGTCAATTCTTAAAAATTTGATTTTCTATCTAACCGATTCTCTACCTCTGATATATAAAGTTTGAAGCAATCAAATGTTTCAGACTTGTGTGAGATCAGATAGACAAGAGCATAACCCATACAATCATTTATAAATGTGATGAAATAAGGTGATCCATGTGTCTTTACATTCATTGAACCACATACATCAGAATTGATTAACTGTAAAGGCTTAGATGTTCATTTGGCTTTACCAAATGGTTTTCTTCTTGCCTTTCCAGTAAGACAACTTTCACAAGTAGACAAGGTTACTTTAGCGAGTGAACTTAAAAGGCCTTCTCTAGCTAACCGTGCTAACCTTTCTTGTCCAATATGAACTAATCTAGCATGCCATTTGATAGAATAAATATCAAAATTCGATGAAAGATAACACAAAGAATCATTACCATCATTTATGCTAGAATAGTCAATATCTATTATTAACAAGCCATTTTGTACATAATCAAACCCATAATAGATCTAAATATAACTTCACACCATTGTTTGCAAACGTATATGTAAATCTTAAGTCCATTAAGCTAGCACTGAAATCAAGTTATGTTGAATCCTTAGAACGTATAATACGACATGGAGGTATAAAATATGTCCCGATTATAAATCTAGATAATATGTGCATATGCCAATAACATATGCATTTGATTAATCTTCCATGAAAACTTTGTGACTCTCAATAGGAATTCAGTGAAACTTAACATATCCTGCTTAACTTCTCTCTATATGGTCGGTTGCTTTTGAATCTACAACCCACAATTGAGGAAATGAGCAACTAAAGCATGACTTGTAACTAAACAGTCAAAGGTTAAAATTTGATATGCATATACCTTCTTCGGCTTGATACATTCACGAGTGAATTGTCCCAGCTTTTTGCAATTATAGCAAGTGAATTTGGATTTGTCACGTATTCCACCTCTTTTGCCTTTTTTGAACTTCCTAAATTTGCCCTTTTTCATATGAGCAAAATTAAAATCAATGGTTTTCCTTCGTGATTCTTAAACCAACCATGAGAACTTGACTTTGCAATATAATTTGAACCATCTATCTTGAGAGACTCAAGACGTTGAGCCTCCAGTTCTAAATTTCGTGAAATGTCCTCAAATGTCTAGACATTTTCATTATGAGTCGTGTTTTGTTTCATTTAATCCCATGAAGAAGGCAGTGATCTCAAGACTGCTTGAACCTATTATTCATCGGTTAAATGATGTTCGGCTGCTCCAAGCTCTCGGATCATCACTGACATCACTCTTATATGTCGCTTTATAGAGTGATTAGTCTTCTTCTTATATAAAGCAAATTTAGTCTTCAGTCCTTGCAATTTGGCAAAAGAAGTAATACCAAAGCGACATTTTATTGCTTCCCACAAATCTTTGGTAGTGGAGTATTGCTCAAACTCGCCTATCAAGTCATTGTGCATGCTACTGAGCATTGTGAAACGAGCACAATGATCTTTATCAAGCCACTTCTTATAGGCTTTTTGATCGCGTCTATGTTGAGCCATAATTCCCTCCTCATGAGCAACCATTATTTGGTCAATGGTAGTGAGAACATCTTGCTCATTCAAGAGGTATTGGATCTAATGATGCCAAATATCGTAATTTTCACCATCCAGTTTTTCTCCCTTATTCAAGTCTGCTACAATATTCTTAGCAGCCATTCTTGAAAAAATAGATTTTCGATTAAGTATGAGAATTAATGAATGGCACCATGCAATTTATACATGCTGCGAAAATCTAAATAATAGGTAAAAAAAAATAAAACAAGGTGCAAGCCCAAAAATTCGTTAAACTCTTAATCATCACATGCACAAAAAATTAAGATTCTAACTATTATTTAATTAATGAGCTATACATTTCAATATTGGTTGCACCACATTTCGGGCAACTCCCACTCGAAATAGAATGCATAATAAAATATAACTATATATAATCAATATTCACATTTAAATTTTATTTGTTGCCAAAAAAAGCAATTCATATATGTACTAATATACACATGTATATATTGAATGCATATATATATTTAATAATTGATGTGATAATACATACTTCACAAACCTACATATTGATTTATATATATACTTGCGGATATACAAAACACGGAACTATCAAAAAACGATTCCCAAGACTTTTTTTAAAAGTTACTAAAAACTTTTTAATGATGAATAGGTGTTATATTGGACCACTATTCTCTAGAAACTCAATTAATCAATGTTCTACATCTTTTATCTCCTTATACATATTTATAGAAATCCAAAAGGTATAAATCTAAGGTCATGACCTTTAGTAGGACGTGTCCCTGCACATACTAAAGGAAAGAGTGCGACTCTTCACAATCTAAAGTTGCAACCTTTAGTAGGACGTGTTCCTACACGTACTAAAGGAAAGAGTGCAACTCTTCACATGAAGTGACTCTTCATACACTTGACTCTATACATGTTACCAAAAACTCTAACAACCTTCTATCTCCCTTTCTTAGATGGTCTCTCTTGACCGAATACATGTTACCAAACTCAGAATTCAACATTGAGGTATATTATTTGTGTATGGTATATATAGTATTTATTTTATACTCACAAATGAGTAGGTGATAAGATAGGACAAAATTAGTTGTAGGACAATAAAGCTATTTGATTAAAAGAATAACCTAAGTTGGAATTTTTATTTAAATTACTACATTACTATATACCATTAAGTAACTTATGATTATAGTGTAGAAATGAAATAAGACATGTGATGTACCTCGAGAGCTGTACTATAGAAGCTTGAATTATTGTGAAATTCTCCTTAAAGAACCAATATTAAATTTAAAGTCCTATAGTATGCTTGGTAAATATGTTGAAAACTAAGGTCACCTAAACTATGTAAATGTCTTGGTTGCATGAAAAATACATGGATGAACTAAGGGCAAAATTGTCATTTTATATTTTTAGGACACTTTGGCATATGTAGAAATAAGATGGGGAGCTTTGATTTAGACTTAATTAAGTTATGTTAGCTTAATTAATCCATCATTAATGAATTTCAAATAAATGTATAAAGGGGTAGAAGTCATCTAGGGACTTAAGTCAAATTCATTTCTAAGAGCTCTAGAGATGAAATTGGAAGGAATCCCACTATTAATGGAGTTGGAGAAAGCTTGAAAACAACGAGTTAACGATTCATATGGTCTCAAGGCATGTTCTACACTTTTCCTTAATAACTTCTCCTATGTGAATTCTTATACGTGGTTTTGATTCATATTGATTTATTTCTTTTTTAAGATAATCTTATTCACGCAAGCTACTTCTTCTTCATACTTTAATTTCCCTAATCTTGCTTGCATCCCCTTTAATTAATCAACAACACTCACATATGTATATTGATCAACTAAACTCATTCATGGCTTCATTGAATGTTTAAGGTTGATCCAAATTAATGGCTACAACTCATGGTTGGGTTGGCCTAAATGTATTGGAACCTTAATATGAATATGGCCAGGAAGAATGAAAATAACAATTATAATAATGATGTGCATAAATAAAAGAAATAGTGCTTAGATGGAGGGCATATTCATTAGCTAAGATTAAATTATTTGAGAATTAGGAATTTGAATACACAATTGAGTTAGCTCATAACTTAGGTATTAATTAAAAATACTTAAGTACCTAAGTCAAATAAATAAAGTAAGTTAATTTTATTTATCTAATATGCCTAAGTTGTGAAATAATGATGATTAGGCCTACAGACAAATGAATTAATTTACTTGTATAAATTAATGAGTTTGAATAAGTTAATGGAATAATTGCACTTGAATCATTTAAATAAATTAGAGGGCTTGAATTTAATTGAGATAAAAAGCCTAATTTGATTTTAAGACAAAACGCTAGTTTGATGTGCCTAAATAAGCTATTCAAAGAATTAGCTATTGTACATAAGTAAAAAAGTGGATTTTTATGTGACCAAAGATTAATATAGTGGTAAAATAATAATAATAATAATAATAATAATAATAATAATAATAATAATAATAATAATAATAATAATAATAATAATAATAATAATAATAATAAGAATAAGAATAAGAATAAAATAATAAGAATAATAATAATGGTAAGATTCCTAAAATAAGTGTGTAGAGGTATATTGATGCGTTAAATGGTTATATGTATTCATATATCATACATACATACATATATCTATATCATACATACATACATATATCTTTATATATATATATATATATATATATATATATGTACAAGACATTAGGTGTATTTGTATAACCTTGCCTACACTTATATATATAATATAAGAATAATAATGTAAAGCAAATCATAGTATAGATTGAATTATACTTAATAGAGGATTAGCAAGACAAACGAACTCTAACACAATACAAACTGATCAAAATGATTACCGGGGATTTAGCATACTAGCTTGAGTGTCGAGATTGGTTTGGGGAGCATGTTGGTGCCGCGAGAGTGCATGTATTAGCGTGATCCAAGGTACTAAAACCATGCACAGTAATTCAATGAGCTTCAAATTTTATTGCTATTACACAATCTTACCTTTCTTGGAATTTCCACTCCAATATGAGTATCCGAGGGCCAAGTGAGTCAAAAAGGTGTCTCTAATGGAGTGGTTGCCGACCAGGCCTCAATTCACTGGATTGTTTGGTCAGGATGAGATGTGTTTTATCCGAGGCACCATTGACATCCCTCATTTGCAATGGTCTAGGTACAGCAGGTGTTGCCTCATCCTCGGACCTGAATCTGCTTGGCATTAGCGCGACTTTATGACCTAGACTGGCACCCGCACTTGGTGGTCTTAAACTACTTGGGCACCTCTCTGTTGTTTCTTTTGACACTCATTTCTCATTGTACCTTTATTTTCCAGTCTTATTATCATGCATTCCTTATAGGTTTTTTCTATCCGTATTAATTTTAGACTATTTTATTTATTTTGAAGTACTGTTTAGATCCTACTGGCTTTTACTTACTGGACTCGTCATTCTTGTGTTTGACTAAGTGCAGATCCGCAATCGAGCAAGGGCAAGGCGCCGGTACTAGGCGATCTATTCTAAGGACATCAAAGTGGCCCTCCCTTACTCACTTTTGTAGGTTTTTGATTATTTGTACCACATATATAAATATATGTTGTGTTATCACACTTGGGATACTTTTTGGGGTTTAAGAGACATACATGACTTGTATATCACTTTTGCATCCACTTATACTTATCACTTGATATACAAGTTTGATATATATATATACAGGGTTCCACATATAGGTTGTCCGACTCCTTTACTTTATTGTTGAGTTATTTAATTATTAATTACTTTCGCTAGCTTGTAAACTTGCAAACTATAAATAACCTAACTTAAAAGTTCAAATTAATTGATAATTACTAATTTAAAGGTTGATTAAGCTTGTGTTGATCTCACGGAGACTAACTCGGGGGTCCACCTAGGCTTAGGCATGGCGGGGCCCAGTTTGTGGGGAACTAGGGTCGTCACACTATTCATCTCTTTCATTACCTTATTTTAACTAGCCTACGCAAAATAGCCATGCTTATATGTCTCATGCAAAATAGGCATGCTTATATGTCTCATGAATGTCTTATTTAAATGAGAGTTCATTCTTTCTTCCATTACTCAAATTGAAGTAAGTGTGTATCTTCTCTTTAAGAATCAATTCAATTTAATCTATAACGTCAATATTTTAGTGAAAGTTCATATGATTAAGATATGCACTTTATGTGTATCAAAAGTCCTTAATGAATGACGACTCGAGCTACTCTTTCGGTATACATGTCAGTGCTTTAGGGTCTATGCTGGCCACTGAGAGGACCAAATGATGGGTCAGTTGGGTGCGCCTATTAGAAGGATCCTGGGGAGGAAATCTGAAGTATGGTCTAGTCTGACCAGGATGGAAACACACATTTACATTTTATTGTTATTTACGAGTGCGATGATCCATTTACAGGCTGCTTGTTTACATTCCGCATGTTTATTTAATAGTATTTATTGGATTTCCTTTACTTTATCATATGAATGCTCAATGAGTTTCCTTCGGATTTTACTCACTAGACTTGACATCTATTTTGTTGTGATGGCTAAGTGCAGATCCTTCTACGAGTAAAGGTAAGGAGATTCTTGGGGACTATCTCTGAGCTCACCACTGTTCAGCACTACTCATAGGTGTTTTATTTTGGTATTTTTTATATATTTTGGGTTTATGGGAGACTTATGAGACACTTGTACTTGTATACATTTACTTTGTTGCCTAATATGTAGTGTACTTTGTTTCAGGTTTTCCAAAGTATGATTGATGTTCTATATGACCTAAAAGTTAATGAAAATCCATGTTAATATTTACTTCAAGACTTTCGCTATAAATTGCTGATTATCTACTTGCAACTCTATAAAACACAAGTCATACTTGTAAATAGTTAATTAGAACTAAAAGACTGTAAGTTTTAAAAATGATATAGAGAATACGACAATTGGCATGCACACCAAGGAACATTGAAGTGGCATTGACGTCAGCAGAACCGTGAGACCCATGCTTAGCCCACCCAAGGGAACTAAAAGACTATAAATTTTAAAAACAATGATATAGAGAATACGATGATTGGCATGCACATCGAGGAACACTAATGTGGCATTAACAACGGTAGAACCACGAGACCTATATAATAGCCCACCCAAGGTCCTCGGGGCACAGGCTATATAGTTGGTATCAGAGAATGGTTCTAGGAATCTCGGGAATTAATAAAAGAGCATAAGACTTAATTAATAAAACCTTAAATGCGGAAACCCGATCTACTTACCTTATAATTCTAGTTGGAAAGTGATTGAGAGGTTAGTAGAGTTAGTGGTTATATACGTGTTATGTTTTTTATGCATATTATATTTTAGACATGTATAAATACTGAGGTTGATTTGATGCATGTTTCTTGATACAGATCACGATGAACGGACAGTCTACTACTCCGCCAGAAATGAGTCAAACTAGTGATCCAGTTAGGGCTACGACCACTGCTATTGCATAAAGTGTTGATAACCAACTTATGGCACACAATGCTCTATTAGCATATATTTTACAGTTACTCGAGGCGCGGGCCGCAGCAGCCACCATAGCAGCATTAGCTCCCATAGTACTTATGGTACAGGTTATTACTATTCCGACGATCGTCGCCCCAGCAGTCAAGCAAATGCTTGTTCAGGCTACTACTCCAACAGTTCTTGAGACACATGTTGAGAAGGCTACTCTAGTGATTTTACCAGTGATCACACCAATCGAGACATCGACGACCACAGAGATGTCTACTACAACTGCTACCTCTGAGTTTACATTGATGCCTAATACAAATTTCATTAAGGAGTTTATTCACTTTAGCTTAGGAATTTCTACGGAGGTGGTGACTCGGAGGCAATCAGGAGATGATTACTTTCACACCAGCTACTGTATAAGCTATTAAAGGATGAGGAGAGTATACAAGCACAAGTTTTTAGATCATGCTCTCGAGGAAACACACCTATTTGGTGGACTACATACTATGACACCCACCTAAATTCGATGAAATGGATGCAGTTTATATAGATCTTCTGCGATGAGTATATCCCCATATAGATCCATCTACTTCTATGAGAGGTTTTTTGGCCCTAAGACAAGGCGATCGATCGGTGTTACAGTATATAGAGAGATATTGTTATCTTTTGTAGTTAGTCATGGATGTTGCGGGGACAGAGAGACTGTAGATCTACTATTTCATTTGAGGTTTACATGAGGCCATTGCTAGTGCCATTTTGTCCACCAAAGCTTGCATGATATAGGAGATATGATTGGACGCTTACACACTAGATATTTCTCCTGTAAAGAGATAGCAGACACGTAGATGTTGATTATGAGGGACGGTTAGGTCAAACTGAAAGTAGAAGGTATTGGGTTTTGGGGTTCATATGCAACAAAAAATTCAAAAAAAAAATTTGAAAAACCCCTAACAGGATCAAAAATAGGTTCCATTAAACTAGATCAACAAAAGTAAACCATACCTTAATCCATGATTTCCTTATCTGATTATTAGATCTACAATACATTTAAACACCCATCCTCCATTAGAAATCCACACACGAATGGTGACCACAATTCGGAATGGTAGCCCCAAGAGAGATAAAAAAATGTTTTTCTTTCTCTCCCAAAATCCAGAGAACTCGAAAATAGAGAAAAACAAAAAATCTTATTTCATTTTAAGGTTTCACCATTTATTTATATGTGTAGATAAGGCCTCACTTAAAATCCTATTCGTAATACAACTATTATATTTAGGCACTTTAAGTAAATTACACATATGCCCCTACTAATAAGTTATCATATAATGAATCGCAAGGGTTTTATATCATGAATTATATCATATAAAATTCATTAATCTAGACCAATTGAAATTGTGCAAAGCCATTCTATATGTGCAACCTAATAGGTTCATGCGACGTTGGCAATGAACCAAAATTATTTTGGTACACAAGTCATAAGCAGTCCCTAGCAAGGCATTATGACCACCCAAATAAAATGAATATCAAAATCGATACACCCTAATGAGTGACATATATCATATCCTTTTGTCGTGCGATATCATTTGACTAAACATAAAGCATGGAAAGCCACCCTTGATGTTTAATCATATTAGTCTTGATTTTTAGGTAAACTAAAAACATCCAAGTGACATTGATCATATCAATTCACATGGATTTGGCCATTATCAGTATATCGTATTAAGGGATTCACTGATATCTCTATATGAAAGTGACAACTTTCTATCTTGATTACACGCTTTCACATTTTATTCACATGGTAACCAATCATAATCTTTATAATTGTCTAATTAAAGACAACGTTTGATTGTGTCAAATTACCATGCTCCTAATATTGAAGTCTATGGTAATCTCAAATCGAATGAATAAATGATATACCTATCATGAGTAACACCTATGACTTAATCTATGTGGTGTTCTCATAATGGGTCAGTCTAGTACTTTATTCCCTAACAAGTACTCATGATCTCGATTCGTATCCTTATACGCATAATCATCACATGACCATCAATCAAGATTCACACTAGTCTTAATTCATTATAGTTCCTAGTATAATGATTAACTATGGACATTTAGGATATTTCAACAAATAACCATAGATCTCACTATAATGCAAACATCAAATCACTTATAATAAAATAGCAAAGGAAAACCTCAATTTTATTAACTAAGATTATAAGATAAATAATATTTGTAGATTGACCTAGGACACATGCCCCAAAAGAATAGGCAATGAGATAAGTCTGCTAGGAACCGTAGAGATTACCGATAATCTGATAGAAGCCATAGGGATGACTGTGAAGGCAAGGATGACTATTAATTAGATCGATACAGATATGATGACAGACACGCAGTACTCGCTATTGCAACCACATCTGCAGAGTAGCCTAAACATCAAACTTCATAGTACCGATAAGACCAAGATCGGGGAGGTTGTAATATAAGTTAGAAAGATAGAGGTCAAGGTCAGAGATCTGGGGACAAACGTGTAGGGAGGTCGGAGATGCATCGATGTTTCTGAAGTTGTCAGACTGGACATCTTAGAGCTAATTGTTGGAGGGCATCACCACCACCATGGCCGGATTAGACCTGAGATAGCTTAAGCAATAGGTCAGCCAGATCGGGAGGCAACTAGTCGGCACGTTGAGGGTAAGTCATTTTATGCATTTTATCAATTATATTTTTAAATTATGCATATACATGTTTTAATTCCTAGCTATACATATGAAGACTAAGTGGTTATACGAATCCCTAGGCCATAGCACGTGGCACAAGTGCCCTTAATGAATTGCGACTTGAACGGCTTGTCTTCGATGCTTATGTCAGTGAGTCATAGGTACATGCTAACCACTTTGAGGGCTATTCGGTAATGGACTAGAAGAGGGGTTGGATAAGCCCATCGGAGGGATCCCAACGTACTGAAGAATAGTCTAGTGTAGTTCGAGAGTGAGTTGGCGACATCTGTTGTTCATGCCACAGTTACATTTCTATGAAGAGGAAATTATAAAAATAAGGTTATTTGGAGCGTTAATACCATGGATGATTCCACGGTCTGGGATGGTATTCTACCCTAATTTCGAAAAAAAAAAAAAGTTTCCCCTAGTTGGGAAGAATTATAACGGCCCAATATTTATTTACATTGTTATTTAGATTATTTTCGGACGCAGGCGCCAGCTCAGGTCACACGGATGCCTCGATAGGCAATGATACACCCAACTGGGCTTGAATAGTTGTTTTTCTATGTCGGTTGCTAATTTGCGATGTTAATTACTATTTTATTCATTATTGCATTGCATGTGTGAGTTTATATTGACATATCGTGTGAGGAGGTTAGACGATTATTTGCCTCAAAAAGCATGTCGATGCAGGTATTGGGTAAGCAAAGAATGGGTACACTAAATCTAGACTATGCTAAATAGACTAATGTAAGTATAATCAAAGTATATGTGACATTTAATGATGATAAACCATTGGTTAAGCCAATTAAATCGAGAGCCCAAGAATTGACATGCCTCGAGATGCATGTTGAAACATGGGGCACGAGATGTCGGGTAGTCGGGTACTAGGAGAATGGTTAGTACACCGAATTTAAGACCCTAAGTAGCCTACATATGAATCAATATGCCTATGTCATGAAATTTAATTTATTAAATTAAAAAAGGACTATAATTTGATCTATTTAATGTAGACCCTTATATTTCATGAAGATGATCCTAGATGATGATTCCTAGGCTAGATGTGTACAAGTGTGTGTATATGTGTATGTGTGTGTGTCACTGGAGTATGTGATTTAACTAATGAGGACTTTTGATTTTCCTAGAGATAGGTGTATATATCTATATCAAAGGCCAAAAATTAAGTCTCACAAGAATATAAATAGGTGCCTTAGTGGTGTATTTGAACGTGCAAGCAAACATAAGTTCAAGAGATTTAATTGAGAGGGAAAGACAAGGGAGGGGCTGGAGTAATCAATTCAAAGAGGTTTTAAGGAGATATGGAGTAGATTGAAGTGCCAATAATCAAGGTATAGTTTCCCCTTCATCTTCCTTGTACAAATTCATGAAATGGTGTCATTCAACACACCCAAATTGGCATTTTATGTGTTTTAAATGAGATTAAGAACCAAAGTGGGTAAATTCTAAGTATTTTCTATTGTTATTAAAAGATTTTATCACTGGGTTTCAATCCAAAAATGATTTTGTCACTCAACTTGAGTATTCTTAAGGTTTTCACTCAATGCATGATGAATCTTGTTTCAATTAATCCAAATTGATGAACTAAGGTGTAACAAAGTGGTTGTTGAAGAATTAATGAAGTCATTCCATTTTCAATGAAGTTTCGCCCTCGATGATAGCGCCTCTATTGTCGAGACAGAGCTGTCTCCCTTTTTGAGTTTCACGCAAAGGGTAGAAGCCCCCTTGTGCGTTTCACAATTTGGGTTGTTGAATATTCCTAATTGTACCACGATTTGAGATATCATTTACCTTAAGTTTTAGGATGAAATCTCCCGTAGTGAGAAGAATTTTAACATCCCAATTTCATTGGCTCCATTATTCGAGTTATATTCATACTCAGACGCCAACTCAGAACCACATAGACGTCTTAGATAGGCTAAGACATGGTTAACTGGCATAAATGGTTACTTTTTCTATTTTATGCATAATTGTGATGTTAATTATTATGTTTTCATAAATCATTGCATGTGTGTATTTATATTGTCATACTACGTGAGATTGTGTGACAGGTAAACACCTCGTCAAACTTGTCGACTCGGGTATTGGGTAGGCATAACATGGGTACACTAAGTCTTATAATGCTAACTTAAATAAAATTATTAGAACAAAATTGAATATGGCATTAAATAGATAATCAAGCTTTAGGATAAGTCATAATAATGGGGTACATCAAGGATCGGTGTACCTCGGATGCACGACGAAGAGCGGGGCAGT
Source organism: Stephania yunnanensis (assembly GCA_039657365.1). Taxonomy (NCBI): domain Eukaryota; kingdom Viridiplantae; phylum Streptophyta; class Magnoliopsida; order Ranunculales; family Menispermaceae; genus Stephania; species Stephania yunnanensis. The sequence goes on from CM077585.1 coordinate 9,953,496, forward strand.
GGGTGCCAAGTAATTGGGTACTAGGGGAAATGGTAGTACACCAATTTAAGATCGTAAATAGCCTACATATCTAAAAAATTGCCTAAGTCAAATTAATTAAATTAATTGATTACAAATGCCTATAGTTGGATGAAAAAAATTGATGTCATAGATGTACCTTAAGATTAGCACTAGAATGGAATCCTAGGAGATTTGAGTTGGAATTGGTGTCAATAAGATAGAAGTTAGTGGAGTAGGAGTTAACAAGGACCATTAAATTGACCTCGATATATGTGAGTGCAATTTATTCTAACATAACCTATATACAGCTAAGTTAGTGAGAAATCTCTTTATGTAACAATAACAAAGTTTGTTCTCAGGCTGAAGTGCGGGAAAATTCAGCAAGAACTAGGAGGATTGGAGGCCATCTATAAGAGGAATCAAGCTAGGTAGATCAAATCCACGAGTTTATCATCTAGGTACAAAAACACACTCTTTACTTGCTAATTCATCAAAAATTTGTACATGGAAACTCAAGTTTTGGGGGTTTTATGCAAAAATGAATTTCAAAGATTAAGCCACTATTTTTCTTGTATAAATTAGAGTTTTAGATAGATTTTGATGATCAATAATGGTTTCAAACTATTTTTAGCAAGAAATTGGGGTTTCGTGTGTTCTTAATGCATACATGATTATTTCTTAGTAAATTTCTTGACCCGACCTCTGTAAATGCAGAATAACTCTCTCATACAAACTTTAAATAGGGCAGGTCATATGCTGTTGGAGATCTTACTCAGAGACGAGCAACTTATGTCTCCAGCATATTTGAGAAATTCTAACTCTTTTTAGCTCAAAAATGTTATACCATTAGGCAATTGAAATGCTATTATGAGATTTTTATAAATAAAACTGACAAGGCATTACTCTCTTAATTCTTATCGGATTGCCCTTGCCTTTTAGTATGTTTTTGTTTGATATGTTAGCTTCCCTGTAATCAAAAATTAAAATTTCTGGAATTGTGAATTGGAAGAAAAAAATTTTACAAGATTGCTAGTCGTATTTGATTATGATTTGAACAATTTTTGGTAAAGGTTTGATATCTTTTTCATTTTAAATCAAGATTCTACAAACCAAACCTTTTCGGAAAGCTAAAACATAGAGCAAAAACTTTTTTGTCAAGTGTATTTAATGGTTTGAAATTTATAATGGTCTAGTTTTCATTGCAACATATGATCCCAAATTGAAAGTTGAAACTTAATTTAGTCTTTAAGGGACTATTTTGGGAAATATAATTTTAAACTTAATTTAAACACCTTAAGTCACTCTAAAACACTGGAAATGGATACCATGGGACTCGAGGTATGTGGTACAATAGCCGAGGGCATAGGGGGTCGGAACTGGGTGTTTTGGGGCTTCTAAGTGCAATTTAAGGTTCATAAATCCCTTAAGAAAACATATTAAGTATTCAATTGTTTCAATTATAATATCTAATATTTTTTGTTTTTTGTTTTCCATATTTTATCATTGCTTTGTTTCGTATAACGGTCGGTATTGTCATTCGTCGCCAGGGTTTATTCGGATGTTATGTTGTACAGCCTCTAGTATGCTAGACCATAGCAAGTGTCGCCTGCACCCACAGTGAAAGGAAACTCAAGCTATTGATTTCATTGGTGCACGTGTCTGATGGGTTGTAATTTGTACCGATCCTCTACTAGTAGTTTGAATGTGAGCCAGTATGGTAGGTCTGATGGGATCATCTGGATTGATGAATTATGGTTAAGTCCGTCATACGTGACACAACTATTTGGTTTTATTGGTGTTAGTTATGCATGTGATTATCTTACAATCGCATGTTTATTTCTACATTTTTATTTAACATTATTTTTGGCTTTTTTATTATTGAATGCTCGGTGGTTTTCTTTTGGGATTTTATTCATTGGACTCATTATTTGTTTTGTTGTGACGACTGAGTGCAGATCCTAGTACTAGTAAGGGCAAGGAAGTCCTAGGAAACTATCTCTGATTTCCTAGGTCTAGGACTTACTACAACATGTTCATTTTTATTGATCCCAACAGTGGCTGCCCCAAGTCCCATGGCAATCTGGGCCCCACCATGTCGCTGGACATGTCACCAGGTTATGCCAGTCATCTACGCCTGTCCATGGCGATCGGCGACAAGTACTTAACCTTTTCAATTATCCTAACTATTTCAATTATTCGGTGTTTTATGAAAATATGTTCTTAATTTTGTTTAGTTAGTCTATTCATTTTCTTACTTAACTTATTTGATAAGTTATTTAGTTGTTCCTTGGTCTTTTCAACTAAATGTGTAAGTTATCGATAATAGCGGAAGTCTTTCATTTTAAATAAAGCGAATGATAAATAACTAAAATTTTACCTCTTTAACAAACCTTATGAAGTGGAAAACCTATTAAAAGGATACCATGAATATATATATATATAAGGCGGCAAAATGTACAATAGGATCAATATACATATATCAGTGTATCAAGTCTCCCAAAATATACCCAAAAGAAGTAACATAATGTACGCAAAAACCTATGAAATGGGCTAGCAGAGGCTCTTAATGATTAGATGAAATCGCCAAGTACGGCCTTCCTCTGGCTTGTCGTAAGAACTGCACTTGGTCATCCATGCAAAAATTTGATGACAAATCCAGTGAGTAAATCCACAAAAGAAACGCAAGTTGCATTTAATAAGAATGTAAGTAAAATGGCTAAAAATTATGTTGGTCAATAAGAAATGCACTGAAAGGGTTAATAGCATGAAGATAAGTCATTAAGAAAACAATAAATGTCGGACGCGAGTATGGTATATAACTGTCGAACTCGATATTAATAACAGTGGACCGAGGAAACTTTGGTGACGAAGTGACCCCCGCTACTACTCCAAGGTTAATGTGGAACTCTGTAGGTCGAGAGTTTACAACTCCCGGCCAACTGCCTCAAAGGAGAGGAATCTCTATTGGAGTTAACTCTTCATGACACCATCTTTCAAATCATCGACTTGTGGAGTAATTCTCATGTGTGGCCTAGGGCAAGACTGGAACTGTAGCAAAAATTGGATCGCTAATCACGAGGGAGCTAGTGAGGGGTCATACCGTACCATCGACCATGTTAAGATCAAACCTAAAGAGGTTGATCAAATAACACTGGACAATGCGATGAAGATCATTGTGTTCAATCAATAAGAATACTAACATAGAATAAATAGAGAGCACAGCACACACAGATTGTCAAGAAATGAAAACTCTATTTATTAACTTGTAAGCCAAGTCATTACAAGGTATATATAGACCAACCTACATGATTGAGCACATAGCTTTCTAACTAATTCTGTTACAGTTGAGTTAAACTAACTATGGTAATGCAAACCGGAGTAAAACACTAAGCATAGTCAGAACATACAACTTGTGCAGTGTTCAGCAATACACTAACATCTCTAACGGTCTTATCTCTAATATTTCCCCTCAAAGAAATGAGGAGAATACACAAGGTTTACTTGCCACGAGAGGAAAGAGAAATGTGGACTAGATAAAACTTTGGTGAACAAATCAATTGATTGATGAAGAGAAGGAACGTAGCGTAGATCAAACACACAAGCAGCCAACTTCTCATGGGCAAAATGAACATCAACTTCAACATGCTTAGTACGAGCATGGAAAACAGGGTTGGATGCAAGAGTTTTGGCACGAGTACTATCACACCATAAAACAGGATGAGAAAGGCTACAAACACTAAGTTCGGATAATATGGATGTAGTCTACAAGATGTCTGAGACTCTATATGCCAAGGCTCTATATTCGAGCTTCAGTAGAAGAACGAGCCACAACAGTTTGTTTCTTAAAGGACCATGAAACAAGATTGCCACCCAAGAAATAAATAAGAGCCACTGCTAGTTCATCTGTCATCACAATCCCCGGCCCAATCTACATAAGTAAAAGACTCAACTTGAAGAGAAGAAAAAGGTTTGAAGCATAATCTACAATCTAATGAGCCTTTGAGATAACGAATAACCCGTTTGCAGGCTAGCTAATGAAGATAAGTGGGGTTCTTAAGGAACTGACTTAGTTTGTTAACAATGAAACTAATGTTAGGCCGAGAGTATGTAAGGTATTGTAAAACACCTACAATACTCACGTACAAAGTGGAATTAGTGAAATATTTCCCATCAAACATAGATAACTTCTGACCAACAAAAAATGGTGTAGCAGCGGGTTTGGAATCCTGCAATTCAGTCTTATGAAAAAGCTTCAGAAGATACTTCTGTTGAGTGAGATAGATACCTGGAGAATCAGAACCAGTAATGAGAATGTCATCCACGTACACCAGCAACATCAAAAGATAACCAGAAAACTTCTTGTAGAATAGAGAAACATCAGAAGTGGAATTAAGTAGTCCCCAGCCAAGTAAATCACTTTTGAGCTTAGAAAACTAAGCCCTAGGCGCTTATTTGAGTCCATACAAGGCTTTATTTAATTTTTATTGACTTGGTAATAAAACTCTTTGGTTGAATCATATAAACCTATTTAGTAAGATCGCCATTGAGGAATGCATTGTTGACATCAACTTGATGAACAGGACAGTTGTAGTGGTTGCAAGAATAAACAGAATCCTGATGGAATAGGGCTTAAAACCGGAGAGTAAGTGTCAAAGCAATCAAGATCAGGGATTTGATGGAAACCCTTAACTACCAAAAAAATTTTGTAACGTTGTATAGCACCAGTTGGGGTTGTCTTGACTTTAACAACTAACAGAATTCATAGACGGGGAAAGAGGAACAAGAGTCCAAGTATGATTCTTATCCAAGGAAGAAATTTCATCAACCATAACAGTGTACAAATTTCGATCTTGGAAAGCAATCTTCACAAACGAAGGTTCCAGCTAAGTCAACAAGGCATGTGGAGAAGAGTGAACCAAAGCCTTGGTTTTAAAATCACATTTTTACTCCTAGCAATCATAGGATGAGTGCTCACAAGAGGTGCAGGAGGAGCAATCTTAGAGGGTGTAACTTCAGAAGAGGCAACAGGTGAACCACCAGAATTAACTGAAGGTGTATGTGAACTGGGAGATCTTAAAGAAAAACACCTAGGTGATGGAGAAGATAGTAAAGGAGACATTAAAGGCATGATTGAGGAAGAGATCAATGATGAAATAACTGGAAATGGTGATGGTGAAGACCTTAGTGTCATAGGAACATCTAGTAGAATCAGCTTGGGAAGAGATGGTGAAGAGGATGATCCTAAAAATAGTGACTAAAATGGAAATTCAGTCTCATGGAAAAACAACATCCCTGGATCTATACACTTTTCTAGAAAGATGAAGACATCGATAACCATGATGTCGAGGACTATATCCAATGAACACACACTTAGTTGATCAAAAATTGAACTTGTGAGTAGAGTAAGCAGTGAGATTGGGAAAACATGAGCACCCAAACACATTAAAAATTGATAATCAAGACAACTCTTGAAATAAACAAAGTATGGAAATTTAAAGCTCAGAACAGAAGAAGGTAAATTGTTGATGATGAAAACAGAAGTAGCAAAGGCATCTTCCTAGTAACGAAGTGGCATGTGAGAATAAGCAAGTAGAGTTAGCCCATCTCAACAATAGCCCTATGTTTTCTTTCCGGTACTCCATTCTATTTATGTGTGTAGGGATAGGAATATCGATGAGTTATTCCAAGTTTTTGACAATAAGATTCAATAGGTTTAAACTCAAACCCCATGTCAGAATGAAAACAAGCCAGTTTAGTGTTAAGTTGTCTTATAGTTGACTGCATAAAGTGAAGAAAAGCAGCAAGGGCATCTAATTTAAGTTTTAACAGATAAAACCATGTAAACCTGCTAAAAGCATTAATAAAGGCAATGTAGTAGTGAGAACCATTTGTAGAAGACAGTAGTGCAGGTCCTTAGAGGTCAAAATAAAACAATTCTAGAGGTCTTGTAGTAGCGATGGCACAAGTATGGAAAGGAATTTTATATAACTTGCTAATTTTACAAGAATCACGAAAAAGGAAAATAGCTTTATTGATATTATGATTACAAGAATGTAAGACCAAGAGAAGGGTGACCAAGCCTAGCATGCCAATTAAAAAAAGAATCACTAGTAGCTATCAAGTTTGAAATGATAGACTTATTACACAATGAAGAAAGAGAACATGTAACATTAATATTCAAAGAACTTGCAGTATGTGAGAGAACATTAGTAGATGGTTAATGATGTTTAGGAAGATAGTACAGTCCATCTCTAAGCTGTCCTTGAACCAGAACCTTCTTTGAAGCTTTATCCTTGACAAAGAATGAGACAAAATTGAACTCAGTATTATTGTCCTCGGATAACTTTAAGATGCTATTTAGATTCTTAGTAAGATTAGGAACATGAAGAACATGTTTCAAATCCAAGGTGTGGAAATAATGATTACTAGTAGGAAAAACACTATGACAAATAGATGAAATTGAAAGCTGAGAACCATTACCTATAGTAACACGTTGTGTACCTATCTAATCAGCTCTATGAGTCATAGAATAGGAATCTGAAGTCATGTGGCTAGAGGCTCCTGAATCCATGTACCAGTTTGGATGAGTTACAGTTTCGGGAGAGGCAATCATCCCTTGAAACTGATGATAATGAGCTTGTTGAGCACTTGGTGCAAATAGTTGTGGAGATTTAGAGAACAACTTACTAGGTTTTTTAAATTGTCCACTCGAATTACAAGTTTGTGTTTGATTTGGACTAAAATAGTTTGATCAAATATTTGATAGCATTGTAAGGCCATATGTCCAGTTCGATAACAAATTTGATAGAACATATTATTTGCACCTCTATTACCACCATTTCTTCCACCTCTATTGCTTTCATGACCTCCACTAGAAATACCACCTTGATAACCATTAGTTGCCTTTCCATCATTAAACTTGTTGGATGAAAACTTCTTATCACCAGAATTAGAAGAAAAATGTGCTGAAGTAGAAGACAAATCAAGACTTGCAATAGTATTAAACTGTGCGATTTTTTGTTCATGCATCGTTAACAAATATTGAGCATCTTGTAAACTAATGGTTTTCTGCTATAAAGAGATCACAACAACCACAAAATTAAACTCTTGACCTACTTCATTTAAATCTGATTGAATCAAATCAGAGTCAGTTACACCTTGACTAATAGATTTCAATTCAGCTCCAATGTTCTTGATATTTACAACAAAATCAGAAATAGAAGAACTTTTTTTCAAAGTATTCAAATGATTCTTTAATTGAAGTGCTCTAGCCATGGGAGATTGGGCAAAAGATCCCTCCAATACATTCTAGATCTCATAAGAGGATTCACAATTAGTGACATGACCAATTACAGACTTATCAATGTTTGAAAATAACCAAACCATTAAGATTGAATCTAATTGACTTTATACCTCATCTTCTTGCAAAGAAAGGTCTGATGAATAAGAAGGTTGGTTTGAAGCCAAAGAAAAAGGACTTTCATATATCATAAAGTTGAGACCAAGACCTGTAATGGCTGCACGAATCTGAACCTTCCAGTTAATATAGTTTTTATTATCAAGCTTTTTGGAAGACTGAAATTCAAAGCTCTTGTAGTGCCAGTAGCATCTGTTATAACAGACTTCGAGTTCCTCACTTAGACAGCTGAATATGAATGATCATAAGCCATGATTCCTTGCTCTAATACCATGTTAAGATTAAAACTAAAAAGGTTGATCAAACAACAGTGAACAATATAATGAAGATCATTGTGTTCAATAAAACACTGAATCACAAAACACTAACATAGAACAAATAGAGAGCACAACACACATAGTTTTTCAAGAAATGAAAACTCTCTTTATTAACTTGTAAGGCACGTCATTGCAAGGTATATATAGACCAACTTATATAACTGAGTACACAACTATCTAACTAATTATGTAATAGTTGAGTTAAACTAACTATGGTAAAGCTAACCAGAGTTAAACACTTACCATAGTCAAAACATATAAGTTGTGCAGTGTTCATCTATACACTAACATCTCTAATAGTCTATCTCAAACAGACCATATACAGATACACACGGGAGTGGAGTAGTCAAACAAACCCTAACGGGCATAATTCAGTGATATAACAAAATAAATAGTAAATAAATGCTATGTGTTTTTTATGTGGGGTTTATTTAAAAAATGCAATAAAACCCACTCCCAGCCGCTCGCTCGAACTTCGGAATACCCTTATTTCAGTCTCCGAAGCTTCCCAAGGCCCCGAGCATCCTACATACCAATTTTAAATAATGTATGATCACATTAATTGATTTTATATGGTGAGAACAAAAATTAAAATCTTATTCTAATTTTTACTTTTAACACATTTTTAGGGTTACACAGTGTGCCAAACACCCGAAAAAAATCTTAAAAACCGATTTATACTTTTTCCAGTTTCTCATATTTTCTATGATTTTTTTTTTGAATTTTTTTGTAATTTTTATTTATTTTTCTATAATTTTTATAATTTATTTTATTTATTTTAGATTTAATTATAAAATTAATTTTTAATTAATTAATGGGGGTTGGGCCCACTTGAATTGGGCTCGATTCGGCCCAACTCCCTGTGCATTTTACGCACAAGCACTTATCCCCTTTGCGTGAAATGCACAAGGGAAGGCAGCTCTATCTCGCTAATAAAGGCGCTATAGTCGAGCGCGACACTTCACCAACAATAGAATGACTCCGTCGATTCTTCAACTACCGCTTTGTTACACCTTGGATCATCAATTTGCATCAATTGAAACAAGATTCATCATGTATTAAGTGAAAACCTCAAGAACACTCAAGTCATTTTTGGTTTGAAATGCAGTGATAAACTCCTCTGATAACAGTAGAAAATATTCCGAATTTACCAACTTTGGTTCTTAATTTCATTTAAAACACACAAAATCCAATTTGGGTGGGTTGAGTGACACCATTTCATGAATTCGAGCAAAGAAGATGAAAGGGAAATTATACCATGATTATTGGCACTCCAATCTACTTTATATCTCCTTGAAACCTCTTTGAATTGATCACTCTAGCCCCTCCCTTGTCTCTCCCTCTCAAATAAATCTACTAAACTTATGTTTGCTTTCATGTTCACCTACACCACTAAGGCACTTATTTATATTCTTGTAAGATTTAATTTTTAGCTCTTGATATAAATGTGGTTACCCATCTCTAAGAAAATCAAGGGGTCCTCATTAGCTAAGTCACACAATCCAGTGACATACACATTTGTACACATCTAGCCTTGGAATCATCATCTAGGATCATCTCCATTAAAATCTACATTAAATAGATCAAACTATAGTCCCCTTTTTAATTTAATAAATTAAATTTTATAGCATAGGCCCATTAATTCATATGTAGGCTATTTAGGGTCTCAAATTTAGTGTACTACCAATTCTCCTAGTACCTGATTACTTGGCATCTCGTGCCCCATGTCTTAACAAGAATCTCGAGGCATGTCAATTCTTGCGCTCTTGATTTAATTGGTTTAACCAATAGTTTTATTATCATTAAATGTCCCATTTACTATGACTATACTTACATTAATCTATTTAGCGTAGTCTAGATTCAGTATACCCGTACTTCACTTACCCGATACCTGCATCAACACGTTTTTACGAGGCAAATACTCATCTCACGTCCTCACATGATATGTCAATATAAACTCACACGTGTGATGCAATAATGAATAAAATAATAATTAACCTTGCAAATAAGCAACCAACAGACTAAATAACTATTCAAACCCAGTCAGGCATGTCCTTGCCTAATCGAGACGTCCACGTGGGCCTGAGCTAGCATCCAAGTCTGAAAATAATCTAAATAATTGTGTTAATAAATATTGGGTCGTTACACTGTAAAACCATTTAAAACCAATTCGTTAGAAAATTGTTCAATAAAATTCAAATTATCTATCTAATAAGAAGAAATTTATTGGAAAAGTCATTTATAAATCGAAGGTTTGAAATTTATATGAAATTTATTGATAAAACATCATTGATAAAAGCAGTCATATGCAAGTAACTCAAATTATACAATTGATAAACAAAAAAAAAAACCAAAATCATTTGAAACTTAGTCTCAAATTAGTTTCCATAGAAAATTCAATCCATTCGTCCTATACTAAAAATAGGTCAAAAAGTTGATATCAATAAAAAAAAAGTTATCACATCACTCTCATACTAGTATTATAATTGAAAACATTCGATATCAAAATCAATTTAGAGTAAAAATTTGCATCTTAGCTTCTAACCTATGTAAAAATTCAAAAATCGATAAAAAAAATCAAAATATAATTTATAAAAGGTTATGATTTTCATTGATTACCTACTTGAAAGTGAATCTTTCAAGATTGGAACTTTAAACTCCTCTATAACATTGCTCCAAGTTCCAACTTCAAATTCCTTTTTCTCAAGCTCTAGTTGGCTCTACACTCTCAAAACTCTCCAAATTTTGGGTTGAATGTGTGAAGATTCAGGTGGGAATCACTTTAATACACTAAAGTCTAGCTTTGGAAGGTTGAATCTAGTCAAGAATTGATCTCTTGATCGAAAAGTTTCAATGGTTTGTAAGTGTGAAATAGATAAATGTGTTGATTTTGGGTTTCTATTTTTTAGAAACTCATATTCATTCTCAACGAATCAGGGTTTAAATGGATTCGCTGGGAAATCATTGAGAATGAGCCTCGGTGGCTCAGCAATTAGTTCAACAAAACCTAGTTATAAGTGTTGGGGAATGTGCCCTAGGTCAATCTACAAATGTTGTTTATCTTATGATTTTTATTAATAAAATAAAGGTTTTCGTTTATTGTCTTATTATAAGTGATTGCATGTTTACCTTATAATAAGATCCATGGGTATTTGTTGAAATATCATAAATGTCGCTAATCGGTCATTATACTTAGAGCTATAATGAATTAAGACTAATGTGAATCTTGATTGATGGTCATGTGATGATCATGTCTATATGGATGTGAATCAAGATCATGAATACTTGTTAGGGAATAAGGTACTGGTCCGACCCGCTATGAGAACATTACATGGATTTAGTCATAGGTGTTACTCATGATAGCTATATCATTTAGTCTTTCGACTTGAGATTATTATGGACTTCAATATTAAGAGCATGGTAATTTGACACAATCAAACATTTTATTTAACTGGACGATTATAAAGATTGTGATTGGTTACTATGTGAATAATATATGAAGGTGTGTAATCGAGATAGAAATTGTCCCTCTTGTACAGAGAGATATCAGTGGATCTCTGATATTTTAGACTATTAAATGGCCAAATCCATGTGAATTTGATATGACCAATGTCATTTGGATGTTTTCAGTTTACCTAAAGATCGAAACTAGTACAATTGAATATTAAGTGTGACTTTTCATGCCTTATGTTTAATCAAATGATATCGCACAACAAAAGGATATGATATATGTTATTAATTAGATTGTATCAATTTTGATATTAATGATACTTGGGTAGTAATAATGCCTTGCTAGAGACCACTTATGACTTGTGTACCAAAATATTTTGGGTTCACTATTAACGTCGCATGAACCTGTTGGGTCACACACAAAGAATAGCTTTGTGCAATTTCAATTGGTCTAGAGTAATGAGTTTTATATGATAAAATTCATAACATAAAAGCCATTACAATTTGTTATATGATAACTTATTAATAGGGGCATATATGTAATTTACTTAAACCGCATAAATACAATAGTTATATTACGAATAAGGTTTTAATTGAGAGCTTATCAACATATATAAATAGAGGTTGAGACCCTAAACCGAAATAAGATTTTTTTTTTTTTTTGCTATTTTCAAGTTTTTTGGATTTTGAGAGAGAAAGAAAAATATTTTCAATCTCTCTTTGGGCTAGCACTCTAAATTGTGGTCACTGTTCGTGTGTCGATTTCAGATAGAGGACACCCGCTTGAACTTCTTGGAGATCGATCAATCAAAAAAGGAAATCATGGATTAAGGTATGATTTACTTTTGTAGATCAAGTTTAATGGAACTTATTTATAATCCTATTAATGTTTTTTAGAAATTGTTTTGAATTTTTCGCTATATATGAACCCTAAAACCTAATAGTGGTATCAAAGTCTTAAGCTCAGTTCTATTAAGTGTTTATATGTTTTCTCTGATGTATATATGATATATGTGTGGAAATATGATCTTGATTACTGTGTATATGATGTACATATAAGTTTTGTGATAATTGTTATCAAGAATTGGTTTTAAAGTATATTAGTAATTCATGTATTTGATACATACGCATGATTTGATTCAATGATAGAAATCATGTTTATAATATTTATATTAACATATGTTTTAATATTGAATAATGAGAATTTTGTATGTTCACATAGTTGAAGTCATATTTAGGTTAATGTGATTTTGGTGTTGAATACATATTTCATTTTTGTTCAATAATAATATATGTCTCCATGATAGAAATCATAATTTGGTTAATATGATTAATTTAATATGATTTTGGGTGTTGAATGCATGATTAATATTTCATTTTTGAATTCAATGTCTTGTTTTGTATGAATAAGAATCGAAATTATTATTTTTATCATATATCTCATTATGGTTGTCTGTGAGTATATTCATATTAGATAGGAGATAAAGTTGTAATCGGATAATAATTACAAATCTTATAAGATATGTGAGATATATAACAAATTTGTATTAGATAAGGATTCAAAGTATCTTAACTTCTAATTGGATTAAGATAAGATATTAAGTTAGAGGTGGGCTCATGCTAATTAGAAATATTTTAATTAATATTTTTCAAAATTAAAATAAAAGGCAGTTTTGGTCGATTGGATTGGCTAAAATAATGAAATATTTTAGGCGATTTTCAATTTTCAAAATTGGAATTCATTGTGTAACGTGATAAATTGACTAACTGGCTAGTTAAATCATTAATACTTATATAGAGATTAATTAGTTAACTAGTGTTGGTTGGAAAAGTGTAAGCAACCAGTTAGGTCGTAGGGTGTCATAGGTAAGCGGGCCATGACGTGACAGGGCTTAGTGATGTGGGATGCGATATGGCAGGTCCAATAGTAGCCACGAAGTTTAGGGCCGCCATAGAAGTGCAAAATCAACTTGCTAAAACTATTAAAGCACTTTGATTAGATCGAAGTGGTGAATATTTGAGCCAAGAGTTTGATGATCATTTTAGAAACTGTGGGATTGTCTCATAGTTAACTCCTCCAGCAACTCCATAGTGGAATGTTGCTTCTAGGAGGAGAAATTAGAATTTTATTGATATGGTTCGATCTATGATAAGTTATGCAGATCTTCATATTTCCTTTTGGGGGTTATGCCTTAAAACTATTGTGTTTACACTAAATCGTGCTCCTTCTAAAGTGGTTGATAAAACACCATAAGAGATGTGGTTTCGAAAAAGACCAAGTTTGTCTTTCCTTAAGATTTGGAGTTGTGAGGTTTTCGTACAACGACGAATCTCAGAAAAGTTATCAGCCAAATCTACCAAGGGTATATTTGTTGGTTATCATCAAGAAACTAGAGGATATTACTTTTATAATCCCACTGAGAACAAAGTGTTTATTGCTCAAAATAGTGTCTTTATGGAAAAAGAGTTTATTTCAAAAGACAACAATGGAAATAAAGTAAGTCATGAAGAATTTTAAAAACCATAAATAAACACTCAACCACTAGTGGGAGATCAATAAATTCTTGAACTAGTTGAACCTCTACAGGTATCACGAGGTACGCGTAGGTCTTATAGGCTAAGACATCAGCCTGAGAGATTAGGATTTCTTATTACTGATAGTAGTGAGTTGTTACTTATGGGTCAAAATGAGCTTGCTACTTATCAAGAGGTTGTGTCTAGCCCTGAGTCAAATAAATAGCTTAGTGCCATGAATTATAAGATGCAATCTATGTATGATAACCAAGTTTGGAACCTAGTTGATTTACATGAATGTGGTAAGACCATTGGATGTAAATGGATTTTCAAGAAAAAAACTCGACATGAATGGCAATGTGTATACTTATAAAGTATGGCTAGCAGTAAAAGGTTTCAAGCATACTCAAGGTGTTGATTATGATGATATTTTTTCTCTTATGGCCATGCTTAAATCCTTAGGATTATGATTGCTATAACTGCATATTATGACTATGAGATATGGCGAATGGAATTCAAAATAGCTTTTCTAAATGGAAAGTTACTTGAGGATGTGTATATGATACAGCCTGAAGGGTTTGTTCATCTTAAAACTATAAAAGGGTGTGCAAGCTTCAAATATCCATTTACGAATTAAAGCAAGCTTCTCGAAGTTGGAATCTTCGTTTTGATGAAGCAATTAAGAAATCTGGTTTCATTAAAAATGAAGATGAGCCTCGTATATACAAGAAGGTCAGTAGGAGTGTGGTTGTTTTCCTGATACTATATGTTGATGATATATTACTCATTGAAAATGAAATCCTAACCTTCTAGAGTGTGAAGTCTTAGTTAAGAAAGTGTTTCTCAATAAAGGACTTAGGAGAGGCAGCCTACATCCTCGGGATTAAAATCTATAGGGATAGATTTAAAAGGTTGATCAGTCTAAGTCGGAGTACTTATATTGACATGGTACTAAATAGTTTTAGTATATAAGAATCTAAAAGAGGGTCGTTGCCAATGTCATGGTATAAGTCTCAGCAAGACTCAATGTCTTAAGACTAATGATAAGTGAGAACATATGAATACAATTCCATATGCATCGGCTATTGGATCTATTATGTATGTCATGATATGCACTCGACCTAATATATCATATGCTTTGAGCACAACAAGAAGATATTAGTTTGATCCCAATGAGAGTCACTAGATAGCAGTAAAGAACATTCTTAAATACTTGAGAACGACTAATTAAGTGTTCTTGGTCTATGTATGTTTGGAAGATGATCTTGTTGTAAATGGTTACACAGATGCAAGTTTTCAAACTAATATAGATGACTTCATATCACAGTCTGGATATGTGTTTACTTTGAATAGAGGCGCAATGAGCTGGAAAAGTTTGAAGCAAAAAATTGTGGTAGATTCTACAATAGAACCTAAGTATATTACAACATCCGATGTAGATAAGGATGCAGTTTGGATCAAAAAGCTCATTTCTGAACTTGGTATGGTTCCAAGTATAGCTAACCATGTTTGCTTGTATTGTGACAATAATAGGGCGATAGCATAGGCCAAGGAACTAAGATCACACCACCCATCTAAACATATACTTAGACGTTTTTATCTAATTTGAGAAATCATCGAGAGATGAGAGTTCCTACAGAAGACAATGTTCCAGGTCCTTTGACGAAGGCTTTTCCATAAGTGAAACATGATGGTCATGTTAGGTCATTAGGTATTAGACACATTAATGACCGACCCTAATATAAGTAGGAGATGTTGGGGCAAATGCCCTACGTCAATCTATAAACATTGTTTATCTTATAATTTTAGTTAATAAAATTAAGGTTTTCATATGCTTTTTATTATAAGTGATTACATGTTTACCTTATAGTAAGATCCATGGGTATTTGTTGAAATATCATAAATGTCCCTAGTCAGTCATTATACTAGGAACTATAATGAATTAAGACTAGTATGAATCTTGATTGATGGTCACGTGATGATCATCCGTATAGGGATATGAATCGAGATCATGAGTGCTTGTTAGGGAACATGGTACTGGACCGACCCGCTATAAGTATACTACATGGATTAAGTCGTCGGTGTTACTCATGATAGGTATATCATTTTGTCCTTCGACTTGAGATTACCACAGACTTTAATATTATGAACATGGTAATTTGACATAATCAAGCGTTGTCTTAAACCAAACGATTTTAAAGATTGTGATTGGTTACCATGTGAATGATATGTGAAGGTGTGTAATGAAGATAGAGTTTTTGTCTCTTGTATAGAGAGATATCAGTGGGTCCCTCGATATGTTAGATGGTTAAATGGCTAAGTCAAAGTGAATTGATATGATCAATTCGAAAATTAGATGTGAAACAAGTTATAATGTTTTGAAGTTTTTGGTATTCATGAAAAAATGGGTATCTTGTGATTCGTACTTGTTCAATTTGATGATTTTGATGCAATTATTAAAGTGTAGCATGTCTATGTTTTCCCAGAGAATGTTGCGGATCCATGGTTGTGAAGAGCGGGGATTCGAGGCTTTGGAAAGGATCATCCAATTGGATATTGGGGTTCATACGCAACGGAAATTACAAAACAATTTTGACAAAAACCCCAACGGAATCCGAATCTAATTCCATTAAAAATGTTTAAACCATGAAAACTTAATCATACCTCGGTCACAATATACTTTCTGAAGGTTGATCAATCTCTAAGGCGCTGCCAATGACGAACGCCCTCTACAAGCAGTCCACACACGAACGGCGGCCGAGATTCGAAGTGCTAGCTTCGAGAGAATACTAAACCTCTTGTTTCTCTCCAAAATGATCCAGAGCGTACCAGAAAACCATAATTTGTTTCGAAACGAAAATAGAGTTTCGGCCCTTAATCTTTCATACGTGTGTTCTAACTTAAAGCATCTATTTATACAACTCATGTATATAGACGATGAAGTAAATTACACATATACCCCTACTTAAAGAAGTATAAGTGTAATACACCATAAAGACGTTTTTGTCATGAATTTTATCATATAAAATTCATTTTTCTGAACAATCTTAAAATCTCGCAGAACCATTCTTAGTGTGTGACCCAATAGGCTCATACAACGTTGGTAGTATACCAAAACAAATTTTGGTATACAAGTCATAAGCGGCCTCAAGCAAGACATTATGACTACCCAAGTTGTACGAATATCAAATCGATACAACCTAATCAATAGTGTATATAACATCCTTTCGTCACACGATATCCTTTTGATCAAACATAAGGCATGGAATTGTCATCCAACATGTTCAATCGTACTAGTCTCGATCTCTAGGTAGACCGAAAACATCCAAGTGACATTGATCAATATCAATTCACTTAAACTGGGCCTTTTAACAGTCTAACACATCGAGGGATCCACTGGATATCTTTCTTTATATGAAAGGGAAAAATTATATCTTGATTACACAACTCATCACATTGCTCACACAGTAACCAATCACAACCTTTATAATCATCGGTTAAAGACAACGTTTGATTATGTCAAATCACTGTGTTCCTAATGTTGAAGTCTCAGGTAATCTCAAGTCAGAGGAATGAAAAATATAACTATCACGAGAAACAACTATGAATTAATCCATGTGATGTTCTCATAGCGGGTTGGTCCAGTACTTTATTCCCTAACAAGTACTCGAGGTCTTGATTCGTATCTCTATACGTATAATCATCATATGATCATCAATCAAGACTCACACTAGTCTTAATTCATTATAGTTCCCAGTATAATGATCGACTACGGATATTTATGATATTTCTATAAATACCCATGGATCTTATTATAATGTAAACATGCAAATTAATTATAATAAAAAGTAAATGAAATGTTCTATTTCATTAACTAAAAGTATTCATAAAGACAGTTAATGGAGTGACCTAGGGCACATGCCCCAACATATCCCACTTGCACTGGGGCCAATCATACATGCATCTAATGTCTAATGATCTAACATGACCATCATGTTTTTCTTATTGAAGAGCTTTTGTCAATGGATCCGCAACGTTGTCTTCAGTAGGTACTCTGCAAATCTTCACTTCTCCCCTCTCAATAATTTCTCGATGAGATGAAAATGCCCGAGTATATGTTTGGATCTGTGGTGTGATCTAGGTTCCATGGCCAGTGCTATTGCCCCGTTATTGTCACAATACAAATAAATAGGGTTAGCAATACTTGGAACCACACCTAGTTCAAAAATGATCTTTTTGATCCAACCTACCTCTTTTACTGAATCGGACGCTACAATATACTTAGCTTCTATTGTAGAATCTGCCACAGTTTCTTTCTTTGAGCTTTTCCAGCTTACTACACCCTCATTCAAAGTAAAAACATATCCAGACTGCGATCTAAAATCATCTATATCAGTTTGAAAACTTGCATATGTGTAACCATTTACAACTATATCATTTTCAAAACCTATATAGACCAAGAACACTTCCTTAGTCCTTCTTAAGTATTTAAGGATGTTCTTTCACTGCTATTCAGTGACTCTCACCAGGATCTGACTGATATCTGCTTGTAGTGCTCAAAGTATATGATACACCAGGTCGAGTGCATAGCATGGCATACATGATAGATCCAATAGCTTATGCATATGGAATCTTATTCATATGGTCTCGCTCATCATTTGACTTAGGACATTGAATCTTGCTGAGACTTATGTCGTGAGACATTGGCAACAATCCTCTTTTAGAGTATTGCAAACTGAACCTATTCAGCACCTGGTCTATGTAAGCACTCTGACTTAGACCGATTAGCCTCTTAGATCTATCCCTATAAATCCTTATCCCTAGGATATAGGCTGCATCTCCTAAGTCTTTCATTGAGAAACACTTCCCTAACCAAGACTCGACATTCTGCAATGTTGGGATGTCATTTCCAATGAGCAATATATCATCAACATACAGTACCAGAAAAATAACTACACTCCCACTGACCTTCTTATGTACACTAGGCTCATCTTCGTTCTTAATAAAATCAAAATCCTTGATTGCTTTATCAAAACAAAGATTCCAACTCTGAGAAGCTTGCTTTAATCCATAAATGGATCTTTGAAGCTTGCATGCCTTCCTAGAATTCTCAGGATGTACAAAACCTTCAGGTTGTGTCATATACATGTCCTCAAGTAGCTTTCCATTAAGAAATGTTGTTTTTACATCCATTTACCATATCTTATAGTCATAATATGCAGCAATGGCAATTACGATTCTTATGGATTTAAGCATGGCTACTGGCGAAAAAGTTTCATCATAATCAACACCTTAAGTCTACCTGAAACCTTTTGCTACTAGTCTTGCTTTAAAAGTATGCACTTTGCCAACCATGTCAATTTTCTTCTTGAAAACTCATTTACGTCCAATGGTCTTATCACCTTCAGGTAAATCAACCAAGTTTCAAACTTGGTTATCATACATGGATTGTATCTCAGAGTTCATGGCACTTAGCCATTTATCTAAGTCTAGTCCAGACATAGCCTCCCGATAAGTGGTGGGCTCATTTTGATCTATAAGCAACACATCACGACTATCAGTAATGAGAAATCAGAATCTCCCTGGCTCATGTCTTACCCTACCAAATCTACGTGGGCCTTGTGTCACTTGTGGAGGTTCAACTGGTTCAGAACGTTGTTGAACTTCCAGTAGCGGTTCAGTGTTTATCTATGATTCTTGAACTTCTTCAAGATTTATTTCTCTCCCACTAGTGTCTTTTGAAATAAACTATTTTTTTTCATAAAGGCACCATACCGAGCAACAAACACTTTGTTCTTAACGGGATTATAAAAGTAATATCATTTTGTTTCATTAGGATACCCCATAAATAAACACTTGTCGGATTTAGGTGCTAGTTTTTATGAGACTTGTCATTTTACGTAAGCCTCACAACCCTAAATTTTAAGGAAAGACAAACTAGGTCTCTTCCGTACCATATCTCATATGGTGTTTTATCAACCGCTTTAGAAGGAACTCGATTTAGAGTGAAAGCTGCAGTTTGTAATGCATAACCCGAAAAGGATAATGGAAGATATGCATGACTGATCATAGATTGAACCATATCTAATAAGGTTCAATTTCTCCTTTTAAAAACTCCATTCCATTGTGGAGTTGCTGGTGGAGTCAATTGGGAGACAATCCCACAATTTCTAAGATGATCATCAAGTTCTTGGCTCAAATATTCACCACCTCGATCTGACCGAAGTGTTTTGATAGTTTTACCAAGTTGATTATGCACTTCATTTTGAAACGTTCGAAACATCTCAAATGATTCAGTTTTATGTTTCATAAGATATACATAACCATATATGTTGAAATCATCAGTAAATGTAATGAAGTACTGGTAACGTCCTCTAGCCATTGTGTTTATAGGACCGCATACATCAGTATGTATTAGGCCCAACAAATCACTTGCCCTTTCACCGTGTCCATTAAAGGGACTTTTAGTCATCTTGCCTAGTAAACAAGATACGCACGTTTCATATGTTTCTAAATCAAATGAATCTAGAAGTTCATCTCTATGGAGCTTCGTTATGCATTTCTCATTTATGTGCCTGAGACGACAATGCCAAAGATAGGTTTGATTCAAATCATCTGACTTGAATCTCTTTATATTTATGTTAGAGACTAGAGAATCAGTGGACCTTTTCATGCTTAGAATATAAAGACCATCACACAAATCAGCATTTGCATAAAATATGCCTTTACCAAAAATGGAACATCTATTATTCGTAATAATAAAATCAAAACCATCCATATCCAAACATGAAATAGAAATAATGTTTATGCTCAAGGCAGGCACAAAATAACAATTATTTAAAGTTTAAATAAGTCTACTAGGTAAGACTAAGTCATATGGTCTAATAGCCAGGGCAGCAACTCTTGCTCCATTCCCTACGCGGAGGATGACTTCTCATTTCTTCAACTTTCTACTTCTTATGAGTCCATGCACATTTATTCAAATGTGAGATCTATATCCGACATCTAATACCCAGGAATCACTAGTAGATAAATTAATTTCAATAACATAAATACTTGTAGTGGTAGTCGCACTACCCTTTTTCTTCTTTAGATCTTCCAGATAGAGTTTGCAATTTATGAACCAATGTCCAAGTGCATGGCAGAAATGACAAATTCCTTCCTTTTCTTTTTGGTGTTTTGAAGCAGGAACAGGCTAGGGCTTGACTTGTTCCATAAGCTTTGCGACAGGTGCAGCAGCAGCCTTGGCAACTTTAGCCTTGCCTTTGCCTTTCTTATTCATTCCTTTTCCATTTTGGACCATCAACACATTACTAGAGGGTTTCTTGATATTTTGTTCAACAGTTTTGGGCATCGAATGCAACTCTGAAATTGATTTCTCCATATTATTCATATTGTAGTTCATCACAAATTGTGAGTAACTCTCTTCGGTAATGAATTCGGGATCAAATCTGTAGCCAACTTTTGGCTTATGGGAAATTCGAGTCTATCAAGTTAGCCAACATAGCCCTTCATCTTCAGAACATGAGGACTAACTGACGCACCCTCAGTCATCTTGCAAGAATGTAGGTTCTTGACTGTCTCGAACCTTTCTTGCCTAGCTTGCTATTGGAACATTTCCTTCAGCGCTACAGCCATGTCATAGGCTTCCATTAGTTTCATGTCCTTCTAAAGTTTCAGGAACCATAGTTGCAGCATAATACATGCAACATCAGTAGAATCATTGACATGCTTATTATGTGCATCCTTCACGGCTTTCTTAGCATTGGCTGGTGGGCCTCAGGGTTTGAAGCATCCATGACATACAACCTGCGTTCATGCTTGAGAACGATTCTCAAGTTTCTAAACTAGTCAAGAAAGTTAGTCACAGATAGCTTATCCTTCTTAAGGATGGATCGCAGTGACAGGGGATTATTGTTACTTGAAGAGACCATTGATCTACAATAAAGATTATGCAAAGTTTATTTTAGTATAAAGGAATAGACTTCCACTAAATTAACAACCCTCCTAAAACATATTATTTATTTAGGGGACTAAAATCCATATTTCACCTAATTCTATGACAGCTATGGCATGAAACACAGAACTAGACTATTTAGGTAGGTAACAGTTACCAATTACATCTTATGTGATTTTAGATACTTTTATGAAATACGGGACATCTTACGTCTTAGCATGTTTTTTTATCTCATCATGTGCCTAAAGCTCAAAACTATTTTGATAGTTTTATTAAGTCGTGCCATTTTAAACATTTAGGTAACTCTTACCCAACTTATCTCACCAAAATAACACAATACACCCAGCTATGGCTGAAACTATATTAGTGTGATTGAGGCCTTGACAAGTGTTTAAAATGGATGGCACGAAACTTAAAATTTAATAGAGGGATTTTATTCAGTTTTAGTGATTTTATGTAAACAAAGAAATATCATATATTTTATTGATTTGTTCAATCACTAAACAATTTGGAAGTTTTTATACTGTTCTCTAATAAAAGAATTTTCGTGCACTAGAAATAGTTAGACGGTGGTCCTATTTGTCTGGTCAATAGCATGAGCGATGGTTCCATTGACCATTGGCCACGTGACGGGAATAGGGGGCAGCGCCCCCTTTTTTTTTAGGAGACGAGTTTCAATTCCGAAAATTAAAATTCGCTATAGAAAACATATTTTTTGTTGATTTTATTATCCTAAATTAACCCCTTAATTTAACTTAAATTTAATCAATTAAAATATTTTAATTAACCCGGGCCCACATCTAACTAATCATCTTATCCTAATCCAATTATGACTTAAGATATTTGAATCCTAGCATATCACCAATAACAAAATTCTCGATATTTATCTCCTATCCAATAGGGATAATGAAACTGATTTTGCTAATATCTCCTAATCTAATTTGTTATCTATCTCTTATTAAAGAGAAATTTCATAACATAATAGATATAACGAGATAAATAAATAATTTCGAAAAATAATTATTTGCAATTTCGGTCCTCATCCAAATAATCATAAACATGTAATTGAATCATGACCTACTATCCCAATCGAACCTAATCATATTAGTTTCGAATTAATATTAAGACTTATACAATTTAAGAAACTTAAAACAATGTAACCTAAATATGCATACTAAATTATAGAGATTTCATTCATGCATCAATACACTAGAAATAAAGATTATACCTAATAGCGTCATGGATCACAGAACACGAAATTCAATTCATTAAAATTATTCGAATTAACCTAACATGGTTACTAGCATGTACAAAACTAATTTCAATTAAATCACGAATATATGTATCATATACACAAAACATGATAATAAATCTCACATAAAACTTATGTATATCACATATACATCAACTATTAACATGCTTTCAATCATATATCATGTATATATCAGAAGAAAACATGCAATGAATTTAATGGATTCGAACTCGAAGGCTCTGATACCACTATTGGATTTTGGGGTTCATAAGCAGTGAAAATTACAAAACAATTTTGACAAAAACCCCAACAGGATCCGAATCTAATTCCATTAAAAACGTTTAAACCATGAAAACTTAATCATACCTCGGTCGCAATATACCTTTCTGAAGGTTGATCGATCTCTAAGGCGCTGCCAACGACGAACACCATCTACCAGCAGTCCACACATGAACGGCGGCGGAGATTCGACGTGCTAGCTTCGAGAGAATATCAAAACTTTTTGTTTCTCTCTAAAACGATCCAGACCGTACCAGAAAACCCTTATTCGTTTCTGAAACGAAAATAGATTTTCGGCCCTTAATCTTTCATACGTGTGTTCTAACTTAAAGCATCTATTTATTCAACCTTTGTATATAGACGGTTAAGTAAATTACACATATGCCCCTACTTAAAGAAGTATAAGTGTAATACACCACAAGGACGTTTCTGTCATGAATTTTATCATACAAAATTCATTTTTCTGAACCATCTTAAAATCTCGCATAACCATTCTTAGTGTGCGACCTAATAGGCTCATACAACGTTGGCTGTATATCAAAACACATTTTGGTATACAAGTCATAAGCGGCCTCTAGCAAGACATTATGACTACCCAAGTTATACGAATATCAAATCGATACAACCTAATCAACAAAGTATATAACATCCTTTTGTCACACGATATCCTTTTGATCAAACATAAGGCATAAATTTTTGTCATCCAACATATTCAATCGTACTAGTCTCGATCTCTAGATAGACTGAAAACATCCAAGTGACATTGATCAATATCAATTCACTTAGACTGGGCCTTTTAACAGTCCAACACATCGAGGGATCCACTGGATATCTCTCTTTAAATAAGAGGGACAAATTTTATCTCGATTACATAACTCGTCACATTGATCACATAGTAACCAATCACAACCTTTATAATCATTTGGTTAAAGACAACGTTTGATTATGTCAAATCATTGTGTTCCTAATGTTGAAGTCTCTGGTAATCTCAAGTCAAATGACTGAAAAATATACATATCATGAGAAACAACTATATCTTAATCCACGTGATGTTCTCATAGCGGGTCGGTCCTAGTACTTTGTTCCCTAACAAGTACTCGTGATCTTGATTCGTATCCCTATACGTATAATCAACATATGATCATCAATCAAGACTCACACTAGTCTTAATTCATTATAATTCCCAGTATAATGATCGACTATGGACATTTAGGATATTTCTGTAAATACCCATGAATCTTATCACTATGTAAACATGCAAATTAATTATAATAAACAGCAAATAAAATCCTTTATTTTATTAACTAAAAGTATTCATAAATTGAGTTAATGGATTGACCTAGGGCACATGCCTCAACACATCCTCGTTATGGGAACCCAGAATTCTAGCTGCAAGATTATGGGTTCTTGTACACTTAGCACGCTAGTAAGGCAACCTAGCACACTAATGATCTTGGATAACTAAAACTAAGTGTTTAAAACTCAATAACCAAGTCTAAACGCTTGCTTAACTATTCGAACACACTCTAAAATAATACTTAAAATACTTCAGGAACCTAGAGAGTTGACATCAGGGTGTGGAATGGAAGTTTGGAGTGGTAGAGAGCCAATTTAGGCTAGGATTTTGTGTGCTTTTGTCTATTTTAATTTCCTCAATTCCATGAATTTCAATTGTATGTCCTTAAATGTTCAATTGACTTGACAATTCATGGCTTGTATACTTGAGGAGTTGTATTCTTCACTTCAAAAACTTATACCAAAAGATGAAAAAAAGTTTAGGTGATTGTGAATCTCATCTTGTTTTGGTGGGTTTTAAGTGCTATGAAGTTCAGTGGTTTATGTTGTAGTTTGTTGTGGTGGTGGTGGTGGTGGTGGTGGAGTTTAGAAACCAAACTTTTCAGCCAAACTATTGTCCAGAACGCGATTAGAGCGCTAACGAAGTCATCTAGCATGCTAGATGACGATTAGAACGCTAATGTTCTTCCTAACGAAGAGCATTTAGCCGCTCAGCAATATAGTGCGTTAATCTCTAGACCTAGCATTCTAGATATTGCAGATTTTACACTATTTTTGCTAAGTGACATAAAATACATCCAATTGACTAAAAATCAATTATAAATGAGAATAGGTCATTTTGAGGAGTAATTTGGATATTTGGGATTGAGTGGAGCTAGACGGGGATTATTTATGTGACACGGAGTGCGGTTTGAGTGCGTAGTATCTCAATTGAAACTTCTTGAGCAGTACCCTATTTTTGCTTTTGAATTCATATTTTATCTTTCAATACTCTATTCTTGGTTTTGGTTTAAATGGATAGACATTGAGACTTTCCCTCTGTGTCATTCTTATGTATATGTCCATTAGGTCATAACATGCGTGTCAGGGATCCCGGTGAATAGTCCGACTCGAGAGTTGTGTCGGGGCACATATGGGTGCGTCGTAGGTTCTACGCCGACCACCTAGTGGATCCAGATACTGGCCTTGCTTGAGTGCTACTCATCGGCCGTAGTTTGTGGAGAATCCAAAGTATGGCGCTAATCTGACCTAGGCTCTAGGAACACACTTTGAGGTTTCACTATTACTTATGCATGCGATGATCACAGTTGCCTACATTTATTTATGTATGTTTATTTAATAGTTTTGTTTAAATTCCAGTATTTACTATCAGTATTGCTCACTTAATTTCATTGGGAATACTCACTCTGGACTTGTCATTTGCATTTTTGTGATGGCTTGAGTGCATATCCTAATACAAGTCATGCCAAAGGCAAGCTTCCAGAGTATCCGTGATTCAAAAATATTGAGCCAGGCTTGTACGTTTGTATTATATATACTTTATTTTCATTTTGGGAATTTTCGATTGTGGCATACTTCAAGACTCTATACTTTTGATATTTTGATTATATACAGGTTTTCCACACTAGGTATCAGAGTTAAATGCATTACTTAATATTTTGATTTTCATGATAAAAGAATTTCGTTGTGATTTATGATAGTTTAAAATGATCTTAACAAATGACTTGAATTCAATATAAATTTAAACAGTAAATTGTTGTTTATTGAGGTTAATAATGATAAAATGGTGGATGAGATAGCATGTAGGACACAGCAGGCGATGGAATGCCTGGTTATGAGCCCGCATTGGCCTCCGTGGCGGTCCATTTTGAAAAATGGACCGCTACATTTTAGTAGTCTATTTTAATATATTTAATATGTAAAGTCTCTAAAATATATATTTAATTATATTTATTTGTCGTTTTCAGGTGAAACGGAGTGCACGGTTGAATTCGGAGTGAAAAACTATGTGAAATAAAGTGTTTACATGCAGTGATCAGATGCTAGTAGATATGTCTCGAGTTATGTACTTCGCAGTTGGTGGTGTAGTGACCAACAGACCAAATAACGCAGGAAAGTGACACAGTTAAGTCACTTGGAACTAGCTGTTGTTCGATTGCCTCAAGATGCACGTTTGGCAGGCTCCCACTCCTTCACACACACGTGCGATTTTCTCCTTCACAAACAGCTGCCATGCGTTCTAGCTTCATTCGCCACCAGCTGCCACGTGTTGCTCTCGCATTTGTCCAGCTCGTACACAGCAAGCTCCTCTCCCAGCATCAGGATCCATCAAACTGTCCTCAAGATACTTACCGTGCTCTATTCCATTTGAGGGCCGCTAAGGGCACCCCACCTATTAATGAAGGCACCCAATTAATGTGGGCACAAATTGATTTACCTAGGGCACCCAAAAATTAAACCCAAAATACTGAAAATACCCCTCATGCAAAAAACCCTTGCACCCCACCACCACCACCACCACCTTCACCGAACCGTGAGCACCCAACCACCCCCACCACCACCTTCGCCGGACCCTGAGCACCCCACCACCTTCACCGAACTGTTGTGCAAGAACCCATTTGGTTTGAATCGACCAGTGAGAGGAATCTCCAAAATCGTGTTTCCCGTGTCTCGCCTTGTGTTTCTCCTTCGGTTTACGGCTTTTTTACAGTTCGTAGGGTCGTGGTGTAAGCCGATTTCGTCTCAAAGTTAGGGTTCGGTTGAATAGTTAAAGTAATGGGAATTCGCGATTCTCGGCCACACAGGCCAGAGACCGTGCTAACTGTCTCGGCCTCGCATGGCCGAGACAGAAGCTACATTTTTGAGAACTCGAAGTCTCAGCCACAAAGGCCGGAAGAGTTCACAGTGTCTCGGTTACGCATGGCCGAGAGTACTCTAGTTCTCTCGGCCGAGACATGACGAGAGCTACAATTAGTGGTAGGTAATGTGGTGTCGGCGGTGTACAACCGAGAATGTGCTCATACTCTCGGTTGTACACTGGCGTATCATACCGTGACCTAAGTACACCTCTCGGTCTTTTAAGACCGAGACATCTCCATACATCTCGGTCCTGCGAGGCCGATACAATCGCGCACATCGACAAAAACTTCGAATAACCGCAAAAAAAACACAATAAATTTGCAAAATTACCTCAACTTCGACCTCCTCTTGCACCGTAGCAGTACAATCCTCCATTATATAGTGGAAACAAGTTCGGATTTGAGCAAATTACCAAACCCTACGTTGACAAACAAATCATCATTTTCATTGTTTTCCACAACTAAACAGTTCTAATTAACTATCATATGGTTGTCAAACATTGTTAACTCGCTGTCGGATGATGTCAATCCGCAAGAATCGATAAAAAGCCGACAAACGTAGTGTGGATTTGTGGTTCAACCTCGTGGTGGGGTGCCTTTTTTTCTTTGTCAAAATGATTTGTGAGGTTTGAATCACTATATATACAAGGGCAAAATAGTCTTTTCCACTTTTGCTGAAATTTTTACAAAAACTTTGGGTGCCTTCATTAAATGGTGGGGTGCCCTTAGCGGCCCTCTTCCATTTCTTCAGCGAGTCTTGTGCGAATTTTTCACCAATTCCAGCCTGCCACGTGTCATCACCTTATGCACTCAAGCACGTCACACTGCAGTCTTTCATCAATCATAGCTTGTCGCATCAGCGCCTCAATCAAACTCGCCTAATCTACTGCTACCACGTGTCCAGGCCATGCAGAAAATGCCCAACAGCCCCTAGATCCTCCTCGGCACACATATTACGACACCAACCCCCGAAATTAATTTATATCACTTCCAGAGACCAATTTTAAGCGATTTTTGATAATAGGACTTTATGGTATTTTGAGGAACATCGGCTTTTATTGTTGGAGGCCATAGTTGCTCAACTTTTCAACTTTTTCTTTGGTGATTATGAAGACCATGTCCGGCTAAACAAACATTTGCTTAAGTCAGAGGAGAAACAAGTAGAGATTCTTGATTCATGGCATAACATGTGACATCTATTATTTTATTATTTGATTTAATTTAATTTCTCCTAGTTCATTATTGTTGATTTTAAGGATTATGGTTTAGATCTTGGGTATTTATATGGCCATTGCATGTTTTTAGGTGGACAATCTATAGTTATTTGGACCGATTTTATCTGTAATTGTACTTTTAGACCAATAAAGTAATGAACGCTCACCCGTCTGCCTTAAAACCCTTTTCGATTCTTGATTGTACAACGATTGAATCTAGGTTAAACTCGATTGGCAGATGTCTATAGTTATTTAGGATTAGTATTCTCATAGATTCTTATTATTGTGATTAATGTGTTAAACCTGATTGGTGGATGTCTGGGGTTATCCATTAATTAGGAAAGTAGTTAGTGGTAGACGTCCTAGCTATCGATATTAGGGGAATTAGAAATATCTGGCGGACGTCGATTTTTTATAGCTAATCTGGGAGAACTTGAATTAATAACTTTTTGGAAAGATTGATGACCATAATATGCCATTGAATCTTGATTCTTGTTTGTGGAACCGTAGACTTACGTGTTTTCTCTCATTGATATTATCTTTTGCGAACTTTTCATTTTTGCTGGTTTAGTTAATTGTTTCTTTGAACTTTCTAAAAACCCCCCATTTTTAGTTAACTTAGAATAAAACTAAAATCTTGTAGATTCAACCTTGTATTTACCACTACTAAACCCTTATGGTTAGTAACTCCATTGCGGGTTATATTTGGCACGCACGACATGTGATCAAATTTTGGCGTCGTTGCCGGGGACCTAGTCCTTATTATAAGTTTAGTTTTCCTTCTTTTTTTTTCTTAGTTTTATGCTACCACACCTCACTCGACCAAAATCGACTAGTTCACTATTACCTTTCGATCCTGAACCGGAGAGAACATTGAATAGGTGTATTCGAGAGACCCAATTTAGGCAACAACAAAGCCAAAATCCTTTGAACATGGTTGAAAATCACCGAATCACTATGGGGCACGCCAATTAAGAGCTTCAGACTCTTTTAGCGCAACACCCCCTCAACATCAACTATCGGGATAATGCCAGAGATTTCAACTTGAGGTTCGGGTTTATTCATCTCCTACCATCCTTTCATGGTGGCGAGAATGAAGACCCTGTTACTTTTTTGAAAGAGTTTCGGCTAACTGCAAGTCAATGAAACCCTCCAATGCGAATGAGGACACGGTTAAGCTTAGATTTTTTTCATTTTGCCTTAAGGATAAAGCCAAGGAATAGCTTTTCTACCCGCCGCATGGTTGCATTAACTCTTGGAATGAGATGACAACTGCGTTTTTAAATGAATACTTCCCTAAGGATAGACTTACTCAGCTCATCAAGGATATATGCAACATCAAAATGAAGTTGGGTGAATCATATGGTGTATATTGGGATCTTTATAATCGATTAATTGTTAGATGCCCCCAGCATGGCCATTCTGAGAAGGCCATAGCCCATATCTTCTATGTTGGCATGTCGCCCATAAAACAACGAATGATTGATAATGCGTGTGGGGGTCACATTCGAGATAAAGCTCGGGCCCAAATGAAGCAATTGTATAAGGACATCGCACAATAGTCACACCTTTATGGTAATCTTGATGCTACTACTTACCGAAGTCTGACTGCAGGGAGTGTCTCGAGTTCTACTGACCAGAAATTGACCAACTGACCTCCATGATGGAGCGTCTCCTCTCCTTTGGCAAATTGCTAGTCAAAGTTTGTGGCATTCATGCCGCCACAGATCATGCAACTGATGAATGTCCTACTCTCTTTAAGGTCAATCAACAGGCCAATGTCATGGGTAATCAATTCCAGGGACCACCTAGAGTCCCATTTTTGAATACATACAATTACGCAACGGCTAGGAACAACCCGAACTTCAGTTACGGGCCTCAAAATCAAAACTACCAGACATTCGTCACGAGAGGCCAATCATTGCCTACACCCTCCAATAATTCCTCTTCACTTGATGATATGTTCAAAGCTTGTATGGCTTAATAGAGCTAATTTATGAGTGAGATGGTCCAATTCAAGGCTACCACTAAGAAACCCATCAGTGGAACCAAATTGGCGGTCCGAACTCTTCAAGTTCAAATGGACCAAATGACATAGCAAAGTGGACGTCTCAATGATAAGGGAAAGTTGTCTTCGTAACCTTACCCGAGTCTTAACGCGAGTGCTAACGCAGTTACACTCCAAAGCGGTAAAGAGCTAGAGGGACTCAAAAGGAACAATGGGTCATCTAATGCCGAAGACCAAGCAAATGAGGAAGAACACGAGTTAGTAGTGACTCCGTCTGTCCCTAAACAGATGGTGACTACTTAAAAAGGAACACTGCCCACATTGAAGGTCAAACCTCCTTTTCCACAACAATTCATCCTAGATAAGAAAAAAATGAAAAGAAAGAAATTCTCGAGACCTTTCGGCGAGTGGAAATCAATATTCCACTCCTCGATGCTCTAAAGTAAGTCTTTAGGTATGCAAAGTTTCTTAAGGAGCTATGTACTAACAAAGGAAACTAAAAGGCAACGAAAAAGTCCAAATGGGAGAAACCGTCATGGCTATCCTACAGAAGAAGTTGCCACCTAAATGCAAGGATCCTGGGATGTTTTCAGTGCCTTGTGTTATAGGTGATGTAAGCATTCAGAGGGCTATGTGCAACCTTGGTGCTTCCATTAATGTCATGTCATTTTCTATTTATGAGACATTGAATGCAAGCCCGTTAAAAGAGAATGGTATTGTCATTCGGTTGGCAGACTCGTTTAGTTGTCAGACTCATTGGTGTTCTCGAGGACGTTTTAGTCCGAGTGAATGAGTTTGTGTTTCTTGCTGATTTCTACATGGTAGATACGAATGAGGAACCATTCCCAATGCTTCGTTGGTGCTACTTGGGCGCCTGTTCTTGAAGATGGCGAAGACGAAGATAAATGTTGATGATGGATCTATTACCATGGAGTTTGACGGTGAAGTCATCAAGTTTAACATCTATGATGCGATGTGATACTCTAGTGATGTGTCTTCTGTGGTATGTACTATGGAGTGTGTGGATTCATTCGTTGAGCAGCTTTGCTCAAGTGTGGCGACGATGTGGTGAAAGTAGTGTTAGAGAATCATTTTTACACTACTCATATCCACCAGAGTGTTCGACCCTCGATACTGATGTCGAGGATGTTGCTTTAAAGTTGAATTCATTCCAACCCCTGCCCCCTAATGTCTGTTATTTGGAGTTGCCTACTATTGACTCTGAACTTTCTCCCTCCTTGGTTAAAGCTTTTACACTTGAGCTAAAGCCATTACCTGATTGACAAACTCAAACCAAGTCGAGCAATGACTTTAAATAAAATCGCTACTAGGAGGCAAACCAAATTTTGATAAGTATTATTTTGTTTATCCATTTTAGTATTTTTTAATTATTATACATGAACTCGTACAATTTCCTTCTTCCTATATTTATCATGTTCTTTCACCCTCTTGTTTGTTTTCTATGTGTAGACCTTTTGACTTGTTTGAACCTTGGGGATAAGGTTCGAAATAAGTTTGGAGGTACTTTAGGGATTGTAGATTGTGTTGGATGGATTTTGTTGCTAAACACCACGGGTATGATCGTTAAATTTTTTAAAATTATATGGTTGAAGGATGGTAATGGTGATGTTATTCTCATTCTCTTATTTTCCATTTCTCTTTCCTTTTCATTGATACTTTTATCCTCCATTTCACTAGGATATGATACATTTTCATGCATGCAGTTAGTATAGTTTTTATTATTAGTAGTAGACATGTGTCTATCTTGTTCTTTCATTTAGACCTTACATAGTGTCATATGTTGCATATGTTGCATTTAGAGTCACCCGAGTGCACTATAGTTTCCTTTTTGACTTGAAAATTAGGGAAGATTATGAGAAGCTCTCAATCAAGTCGGTAGCCTAACATTTTTATGATTTCCTGATTAAAGACTTAGTTGATGGTTAAGCCTTGTGCTAGATACCAAAATGAGCAAATGGTCAAAATTATGCAAGTGGTAGTATTTTAACCCATATTGGAGGATTTGCTTGATCATAGTGGAAGTGAGAAGAGCTAACATGAGTTTTCTTAATATAGAGAGTCCAACATGTTCCATAAGAAATGGAGCGGGGAATCTTATGGTAAGAAAAGTGAGAAAAACGGTCCTCGATAAATGGAGTAGGGACTGTATTACTTGAAAAAAATGTGAAAAAATAGAGAATATAAAAAATAAAGGCGGAAGTTGTGAAAATTCTTCAAATAAAAAGATTTAGCTCGAGTGTTTTCACTAGATTGGGTGAAATTTTAAACTTGCGTGCTTGAATGTATAGACCAAGAAAACTCGTGAGTAGTTGATGGCCTTTGTCTTGACTAAATCTATGTCTTTAAATTGTGATCTTAATTGGGTTTGGGTTGCGAGTCTTGGCATATCATAACTCTGAATTTTTTCAAGTTGCTTATTAACTTGGTGGCTATGTAAATCAAAGAGACTCCATGAATTTGAGTCGAGTATAATATTAGTTGAGTTGGTGCATTACTATATGAAGAGTCTAGTTTAGTTTGTGCTGTCATTTACACATTTGCTTAGGACGTGCAAAGTCTTAAGTTTATGGGTATTTGATAGTCGGTATTTATAGGCTTTTAGTAGTCTATTTTAATATATTTAATATGTAAAGTCTCTAAAATATATATTTAGCTATATTTATTTGTCATTTTTAGGTGAAACGGAGTGAAGCTGAGCTAGTGTTAGAATCCTCTCCAGGGTGGGCCATCGCTTGCACCCGCCATTTTCCACTTAAATTCACATATGGGTCCCAAGTGACCTACAAATAAGTGTAAACTAAATTACCAAATTTGAAAGCATTTACTTAGGAGCGACCATGAGGTCGTGGATAGGGACTCCTCACTTGGTGCCCAGCCTATCCAGGTAATTGATCGAAAAACAAAATGCCTATTCGGTCCCACATTTTTAAAACAAACCTCAAGCAATGTGAGGTAACCGGCAGTGCATCCAGGGCGAAAAATAAATAAAATAGGCTTGTTTTACATGCAGTGATCAAATGTCAGTAGATCTGCCTCGAGTTACATACTACCAGCAGATCAAATAACGCAGGGGAGTGACACACTTAAGTCACTTGGAACCAGCTGTGGTTGGATTACCTTGAGATGCACGTTGTCCAGGCTCCACTCCTTCGCACACACACGTGCAATTTTATCCTTCACAAACAGCTGCCACGCATCCTAGCTTCATTCGCCACCAATTGCCACGTGTCGCTCTTGCGTTTGTCCAGCTCGTCCACATCAAACTCATCTCCCTTCATCAGCATCCATCAGACTTTCCTTGAGATATGTACCGTGCTCTCCCCCATTTCTTCGGCGAGTCTTGTGCGAATTTTTCATTTCTTCCAGCCTGCCACGCGTCATCACCTCATACACTCAAGCATGTCACACTACAGCCTTTCGCCAATCAGAGCTTGCCACGTCAGCACCTCAATCAAACTTGCCCAATCCGCTACTGCCACGTGTCCATACCATGCAGGGCCCCTCTTCGGTGCATGTGTTAGGAGACCAACCTCCAAAATAGTTTCTATTACTTCTAGAGATCGATTTTGAGTGTTTTTTGATAATAGGACTTCAGGGTATTTCGAGGAACATCGACTTTTATTATTTGGAGGTCGCAGTCGCTCAACTTTTCATCTTTTTCTTTGGTGATTGTGAAGACCATGTCCGGCTAAACAAACATTTGTCTAGTTCGGAGGGGACAAGTCGAGATTCTTGATTTATGGCATAACTTGTGAGATCTATTATTTAATTATTTAATTTAATTTAATTTTTGCTATTTCATTGTTGTTGATTTTAAGGATTATGATTAAAATCTAAGATATGTATATGGTCATTGCATGCTTTTAGGTAGACAATCTATAGTTTTTTGGGCCGATTGTATCCTTAATTGTACTTTTGTACCAATAAAGTGATAAACACTCACTCGTTTGCCGTAAAACCCTTTCGGTTCTTGAGTGTGCAAAAAATTAATCTAGGTTAAAACGAAAGGGGACGCGATTTGGTTATTTATGATTAGTATTCCCACGAATCCTTATTATTGCGGCTAGTGTGTTAAACCCGATTGTCAAATGTCTAGGGTTATCCATTAATTAGGGAATTAGTTAGTGGCGGACGTCCTAGCTATCAATATTAAGGGTATTAGGAATTTCTGATGTCGATTTTCTATAGCTAATCTGGGATAACTTGAATTAATAACTTTTTGGAAAGATTGAGGACCATAATATTTCATTGAATCTTGATTTTTGCTTGTGGAACTGTAGACTTAGATGTTTTCTCTCATTGATATTATCTTTTGCAAACTTTTCATTTTTGCTAATTTAGTTAATTGTTTCCTTGAACTTTCTAAAAAAACCCCATTTTTAGTTAACTTAAAGTAAAACTCAAGTCTTGTGGATTCAACCCCGTATTTACCACTATTAAACCCTTGTGGTTGGTAACTCCATTGCAGGTTATATTTGGCACGCATGACACGTGATCAAGTTGTATATTGGGTTGAGAGACTAGACTCCCCGGTGATGCATGTATTACACTATTCATTTGTCTATTTTTATCATTATTCCCTAGTTTCCACATATAGATATTTTATATTTGCTTCCACACTAGTTTTAGGACTTCCGCTAAATTGCTATTAAAAGTTTTAATTAACTCCGAAATTCACGAATAACAAGATATAAGTAATACTTATCCTGACTACGAGTTACAAGATGAATATGACAAAAAGTTGACTATACGTCGTTAAATTCTACATAACATGGATTAAGGCTTAATGATGGGATTAGGCCGGATAATGCCTTGGTTGGAAGTTGGACCATCACATTTTGTCTTTGAATCCAAATCTCATTGGAAATGCCCCTTCTAAAAGTACCCCCGGAACCTTCTCTTCACTAGCAAGAACAACAAAAATATGCCAACTTTTCTAAAAGGAGTTTTTCCAAAAGTAAGGGGGTTTTACAATTTATTTCACAAAATAGGGTGGTGTACTTTGAAATAACCAAAGTAAGCAATAACGCCTTTTGAAAAGACGTTATTGGTTTTGAAGTTGGTGAGGTGGCGTTGACGTGGCGGCGAATTGTATAGATAGCGCCTTTTGAAAATGCGCTATCTATACATTTTGGCCGCCATCTCACCGCCACCTCACCGCCACTTCACCAACTTCTAATAACGCCTTTTGAAAATGCGTTACTGGTTAATTTTGATGTTTGTGAGGTGTTTGTGAGGTGGCGGGCCAAATATAGATAATGCCTTTTGAAAAGACGCTATCTATACAATCGCCGCCACGTCACCGCCACGACACCGCCACGTCACCGCCACCTCACCAACTGGACTCGCCGATCTGTCGCCACCGCCGCTGGTCCGCGACCTCCACTGCGCGTTGCTTGCATTGGCTGCGCTGGCTTATTGGTTGTCGTCACCGCAAGCTGCTGGCCGTCGTCGTCGTAGTTGAGCGATCTCGACAATGACAACCAATTTTGAATATGCATAGGAGGAGTTTATTTTTGTATAAAAAAGAAACCAACATTTTTTTTTTGATTAACCATGTGTATCTAGATTTAAATAGTTTTATTTACCCTGAGATTGCCGAAATAGACCATCAGGCCCAACAATTGACAGTCGTGGGGAATCGAACTTAAGATCGTGCACCTAACCCACGTAGTCCTACGTTCACCTTACCACTAGATCAACTCATCAGGGTTAGAAAGAAACGAACTTACCCACAATGACTCGAATTTTTTGCTTTTTACATAAGTGTTCATAGCAAACTAAGCAATAAGTTAAACCAACTTTCGGGCGGCTCATGTTCACGCGTCATACGTGGATTGTGCACGGAAAGCGCCCACGTCAACGAAAAAATCTACGCAACTAATAGCACATGT
The DNA here is from genome assembly GCA_039657365.1 of Stephania yunnanensis. Classification (NCBI taxonomy): domain Eukaryota; kingdom Viridiplantae; phylum Streptophyta; class Magnoliopsida; order Ranunculales; family Menispermaceae; genus Stephania; species Stephania yunnanensis. Next base: position 9,989,973 of record CM077585.1, read on the forward strand.
TGGAAAGATGAGATAGCCTAGTTTTAGAGAAAAAAAAAACCACACATATTTTTTTGGGTTTAAACTAAAAGGTAAAGTACTTTTGTAATTTGTTCTCATAAATTAGTGACAAAATATAAAAAATCTGAAGTTGACACTTCCAAGCTACGGAAAGTAAATTTGCACACAAGTAGTTGCAATACTTCCAAATATTTACTGCTAAAATGTAAAATAAAACAACTAACGCTGTATATTTTAGTTCTATATAGGCCTTGGGGCAATCAAATCCTTAACAAGTAAAAATGAGTTAGAGCATATCCATCTGTTTAGTTATGGCAACATGAAAATCCTTAACATGATTTTTAAATACATGACAAAAGTTTTGACATGATATATATATATATATACATTCGTTCCAACCTTCAACTCTCTTTTCTAAATTCATTGATATTGAATCACTCGAACGCACTTCTAACACTTGTTATACTTTTTGAAGGCCTTGCGTTATATCCCCAGTTCTAGATTTTTCATATATAAATGTAACTAATGTATCTCCTTCGTAAAGGATTTCCCCATAATGGCCATGTACATTAGCTCATTGAGTAGCCAAAGACGACTTAGCGGATCTTATTAATAAAGAGCGAACAAGAACAACGAGAACCTGACTAGATTTTTGGTATGGTCCAATTTAATATTTTTATGACAAATTCCTTGAATTGTCTTGCATTTCCATAAAGGATATTATTGACAACTCGAAGTTGCATATATATATAAAAGCTCAGTTATCAGCATGAACCAAATAAACATAGATTAAAAGTTTTGGAAAAGTCTTGGGTTCGACTGTAGTTGAAAAGAATCAAAAGTAGCTGCATTGACCGAGTCCTTAACTTTGTGCATGACATTGTGGTGTTTTTTGTGTCGAAGTTCAATGAAGGCCGTGACGAATCTGACACAAACAACAAAAAAATAAACTAACTCAATTGCAAACTAAACATACTAACTAAATGGAACTAATCATACTAAACTAACTAACCTAACCACCTAAAGAATAGAAAGTAACTAAACTAAAATAACTAACTTAACTAACTAAACAAACAACCAAAAACCAATTACCTAAAGTTCTTTGGAAACTAAACGAACAACCAAGTAGCTCGAGAGTTACTTGTTAACAACCTAACCTAACGTAACTATGTGAACTAAACTCGACGAACCTAGCCTAAACTAACTATGTAAACTATATTAACTAAACTAAACTCTACTAAACTACACTAACGAACATACCCTAACTCAAATTTGTGAAATTAAACTAACCTCAACACCTAAACTAAACTAACTTAACTAACTAAGCTAATTAACCTAACCAAACTAAACTAATGTGAACAAACCTCCTATACCTAACTAACTAAGCTAACCACTTAAGTTAAATTAAACATATAACCTAAACTCACTTAACAAACTAAACAAATTACTTGGTAAAGCTATGCCCTAGCCATACTCACATTGAAGTCCCTCTATTTATATTCTTTCATATGATTCGACTTGAGAGTTTTCTTCAATTAAATGATTATAATATTAATAAGATTGATTAAATTTATTGATTAAGCACCGAACTTTAAGTCAATTACTTCAAGAACTTGGATATCGTACCCTAGACTCTTCGAGATGTGCTTGATACGTATCGTGAAGTACATCGCACGCATATCAAAACACGATTTATGCCGGTTACCGATATACATGTAGGACTCCTTCTTGAATGTGAGCTTAAGAAAAATAACATAAAAATACACAAATCCTACCTATACGAAAGCACATGAGCGAAGCTAGACGCACCCCACCTTTTACTAAAGGCGCTCTAACGAAAAAGTCAATCTTACAAAAAATTCAATTCTACTGCAAAATAACTCTTATACCTTGACTGCGATTAGTGCACCTCACCATCCGCTTTTCTCTCATTTAATGCACCTCACCATCCTTTTTCTACTGCAAAACTACTCTTATAAGTTCGAATCTTCTAATGTTTCGAGATATATATATATATATATATTTTCACAATGATGAGTTTCTATTATGGAATATTGAAGAGTAATCACAGATACGACATTATAATAATATGGAAAACATGAGAAATAAGTTTATTCAATGAGAAGGTTATATACACGTACTTCGTGAACCCAAAATATAAGCTATCTACAAATCACCATGACATCAAGAGAACTCATCATGCAGGTCTATTCCGACGGTTACGTTGACGTTGTTGCTCGGTGATGCAAACCGTACATACTTTTTGTCTAGTTGGACGATGTGTTTGTACATCCGGTTAAGGTTGTTGAGGTAGCTGGTCTTACATTGAATCACGTCGAGTAGATTGATGCGTTTCCTCTAGTGCTTCACTCGACTCACCTCTGCTATTGATGCTCCTCAAAAATAGGAGGTGGAACCATCCCAAAATACTGGCTTCCTGTATGGGGTCGGGGGAAAGGAACATGAGGCTGCGGCATGGTCAACAAGTTCATGAATGAGGGATCTCCACTATATGACATATTGTAATTATAAGGAGTATGAGTATATGGACTAGGCATGTATTGATGCAGTGACGGATACATTTACGGATGAGACGTTCCATGGTCCACATATGAAGACGACGGCCTAGGTGCGTAAGGATCAAAATGGTAAGGAGGAAGATACACGCTCGGCGGCCCGGGTACAAACATTTAAGGTTCTGGTTGGGGTGTGGACGATGCAGGAATGTACCCATGAGAAGAATGAGTTGGTGGGGATGATCGGTGGCTACCCTCGCCAACGGTCTCTGTTCTACTCGCTCTCGAACGAGATGAACGTGCTGGAGGAGAACGTCTGCTACTATCTGCAGCAATCTCAGTCTGAGTAGATGGACGTGGTGGACGAGGACGTCTGGCGCATTCCCGCACAGTCTCTGGTCGTGTTCGTCTTCTTCTCACCTCTATGTTTGGTTCGCCCTGATCGTCTTCTTCATCATCCTGTTCATTATCCTTATTTATGTCTTGTTCGACGTCAATTCGTCATGCGAAATAGTGCCTTTCATATTCATCGAAAATTTTAATCCCTTCATCAAGCGCAGTGAGGCCTTGCTCGTACCCATCCTCAATAAACACCCGCCTCAGTTGATGAACCAAGTTACGCTGATATACAAAAAATAAGAGCTCAAAGCACGCTATATAAGATATTAGATGTTCGAGAAAAAGTAAGAGTTAGAAGAGTACCGAGTAGTCACGTAACGCCCCGTTGTGTCCTATGAATCTCCTAGTGACCGAGCGATACCATGTCATGTAGTCTTGATGATCGTGCCCTTCATTAAGTGTCGCTGTCGCAATGGTGTCCCCACGATTTTCCTACATGTGTATGTAGGACAATTTTCATGATGATGTCCATGCAATTCGAGGCGGTGCAGTTGGGCGTCGTAAGCACAATTTGGTGGCACCACTTATACCATGTCGAATTGTCTCGTAACCCTTTCTGGTTGATGCCACTCGACTATGTGGAAACAAATAAGGGGACACGTCGAAGGCCAACTACCGTGACTTTTAGTACATTAATCGGGAAGAGACCCCATGAGTTCAGTATATGGTTGCCATACCACATCATCCTCATGCCTTTGAGAGTCGAGTGCATCACGGTAATCCGATACGACGTGCGTCCCACTTTGTGAAACCGAAAATGCATCGAGCCATCTGTGTAGAAAACAATAAGTTAAGATAAACGAAATTGGACAAGATTTTTTAGCAAATTAATGAAAAATCGACTTTAATACCTGTGTCCGAGTGGAACGTCCATAAGCATATTTTGGCCATCCATCGTTCGCCGCTGAGCTCTAGAAATACGCAGGCGCCGCGAGGCTATGAATGGAAATTGTCCCATGCCCACAGTTGTACAAGAATTGACTGCGTGAGATCCGCGACACAACTCCCCGTACAAATAAGTCAAACATGCACTCCCCCAACTATATTGTCCAGCTACTTGGAAATCCTCCAGCAATGGTAGGAACATCAAATGTACGAATCGATTGGACTTGTCGACGAAAAGACAACCACCGATGAGTTGTAGTATGTACGATCGAACGTAACGTTGGACCGACTCCTCATCGCTATCATCATCTATTGCTGGTACGTTACGCTCAAGCCGATCGACCTTAAGTTTACAACCAACGACGTCATCTCCACCAGGAGTTCGTCCAAGTAGCCTCGCGCAGACATCAACATAGTCCGCGTCTGTAGTTCTCGTCACAGGCATACCTTCGATAGGTAATCCAAGCTGTACCCGCATGTCTTGGAGTGTAATTGTGCACTCCCCACAATGCATGTGAAATGTATGCGTTTCAGGGCGCCATCTCTCTACAAACGCAGTAATCAAAGCCCAATCAAGGTTGAAAAATGCTACCCGGGATATCCCATAGAACCCACCGGAACGAAGATATGAGATCATCCTAGAATGATACTGCATCGTTCGATCAACGACCTCACGTCTTCGACGTACGCGCATTGTTTCGTACACCTTGTAATTGATAATGTATTAATGTATGTTTTTGATACATCACAGTTGTAAATTTGACGTATTCATGTAAAACCATTTACCTCGCCCCGCCAGGTTCGCGTTGATCTGTGATTAGATTGGAGTTGTAATAGTGATAGATCTGAAGGTCCCGGATCCATTGCAGTACAACTACAAATGAATGTTAGAAAAAGAAAATGAGTGTAGTACGAAACCAAACGATAAGTAATTAATAAATGTTCACACAAAACAACTGCTTAAATGCTCAAAAGCAACATATGTAAACGTCTAACTGTGTTATCTCCCATAATAGTGTTTTCTTTCGCAAATAATCGCGAAGACGCCACATACACCTGTGTTGTGGAAATCTGCACTTAATCGCCCACGTAGTTGTAGTCGATTCCATCACACGGAATTGACAATGTCTATTAACATGTCATACTTTAACGGCATGTTGTAAGTCTTTTTTATTGTCTAAACACATCCCTATCTCCAAATCGAAGTTAGACATGTCCCCCCGAGTTTGCTTATGGGAATGTTGGTCGCAGTTGAATTAGCCACCTCCCAATCGATTTCGTTATATCCCGGTATTGGTTGGTGAACTTCATCATCACTAGCTTCCTCCAACAAAATATCTTCATCGATAGCAAATTGCTCATCATCTTTGAAATTTTCCGCACCCGGAGGTTCATATCTTCGATCATTCGTGCAAACATTAACGTCATCCCAAACGACAACTGATGGAGCTTCTTCGTTGGGACGTATGTCCTCATCGGTTTCATTATTTTCGTCGTCGATATCGTCATCGTCATTAATATCTTCATGTAATGGAGCAACGAACCCCTCTTGCACGACCTCAGCCTGTGAGGATTGCATTTGCAGCCTTTCCATCATTAAGGCTGCGTCTGGCGTGTCGGCACGTTCATCTAGAACTTGCGAATGAATCGTACGATTTCGAACTGAGTTGATTGACTCAAATGTCAAATATATATCAACTGTTGCAGTTATTGGTAAATTGGCCACCGTCTCCCACATCAAGTCGAAGTGTGTCGTATCATGCAACAACACTGGAACGAAATAATATGCGCCGATGGGAAGGATTATCATGTGGCGATAAGTCATCTGAACTATAGTGTCCGTAGATGAGATAGTGAACGCGGTACACACGTCATCCATCATTTCACGGCCACTCGACCCAAACCTAACCATCAACACTGCTGATGGGGTGAGCTGTACGCGATGCCATTTAACCCATTGACAATTTCACCGTACGCATAGAATAGAAAATGGATGTTTCTTTGTGACATGACTTACATAAGTTTGCGAACTTTGATGTAAAAATGTTACACACAAATGCACAAATATGTTAAGTGAACTACTTGACGAATCAAAGCAGTGTAAATCGCAATCGAACTTCCTTATGCACCAGATCGCGATAATAACGTTCATTAAAGAAATATATCAACCATTCTTCATAAACACAATACCTATGTCCCTATATAGCATGCATAAATTTGAAACCTAAATATAGCAACTTAAAAAAGTAATAATTGTGTGAACTTACTTTTTTCCTCCGCTTTTCCTCTTCAACTAGATATTCCCGCAAGCACATTTTCTTTTCGTTACTTTAGGACATAAACAATATATTCAATCAACTTTAAGAAAACATAACTAAACTAATAAAAATAAACCATCCCCATTCCATGAGTCATATCCTAACCTAGCCTAACTCGGCTAACGAACCTAAGTAATGAGCAGAACCAACCTAAAATGGCCGAACAACAGACCTTAAGTACACTAATAATAGTTAACTAACCCAAGTAACCGTAGCAAACATGTACCCAAATAATAAATGAAAACTAACATAACCTAATCTAACATAAATTAACCAAACTATGTGAACCTAACGTAACATAAACTAACCTAATAAAACGTAAAGATAACAAAAAAAAATCACAAAATTGTAGATGTGTTCATGAAACTTAGAAAAAACTTAAGTGGATCGCAATGAATCCAAAGTCTAAATGAGCTTAGTCTACTATATATATTCCATCACATGAAATTTTGGGGCTTTCCTTAACATAAAATAGAACATATATGTTTGTGCAGTTTTGTGTATTGGAGGTAGGTGCATCATGGGGGGAATCATGCGTTTAATCCAAGCTGTACCATTGGTTGGCCGTGTTAAAACTGGCGTCTCTCTTCTACGTTGAGATCATATAGTAATTCTAGCTTCTTATTAGCACGCATGCAGTTAAACAAACTTAACACCCTAAACAAACTTAACTAACTAAACTAACCACTAATACCTTAACTAAACATCTAACCTAAACTAACTAAACTAATTTCAACAAACTTAATTAACAAAACATACCTCCTCCTTCAGTAAATTAACTAAACTAACTTAAACAAACTTAATTAACTACACTTAATTAACTAACCTTCATTAACTACACAAACTTAAACAAATTTAATTAACTATACTAACTTAAACAAACTAACTAAACTAAACTTAATTAACTAAACGAACTTAAACAAACTTACTTAACTTAACTTAATTAGCTAAACTTAATTAACTTAACTAACTTAAACAAACTTAATTAACTAAACTACGTTTAACAAACTAACTAAACTAAATTTAATTAACTAAACTAACTTGAACAAACTTAATTAACTAAACTTACTTAAACAAACTAACTAAACTTACTTGAACAAACTTAAACTAACTTAAACAAACTTAATTAACTAAACTCACTTAAACAAACTTAAACTAACTTAAACAAACTAACTTAAACCAAACTTAATTAACTAACTAAACTAAAACAAACTAACTGAGCTTACTTAAACAAACTTAAACAAACTTAAACTAACTTACACAAACTTACTTAACTAAACTTGTAATAACAAACTTAAACTAAATTAAACAAACTAACTTAAACAAACATAATTAACTAACCAAACTAAAACAAACAAACTAAACTTACTTAAACAAACTTGAACAAACTTACTTAACTAAACTCACTTAAACATACTTAAACTAACTTAAACAAACTAACTTACACAAACTAAATCCACTAACTAAACTTAAACAAACTAACTAAACTTACTTAAACAAACTTAAACTAACTTAAACTAACTTACCTAACTAAACTCACCCAAACAAACTTAAACTAACTTTCACAAACTAACTTAAACAAACTAAATTAACTAACTAAACTTAAACAAACTAACTAAACTCACTTAAACAAACACAAACTAACTTAAACAAACTTAATTAATTAACTAACTAAACTAACTCAACTACACATACCTCCTCCTTCTCCTCATTCCACTTCGTCATTGCTACCCTGGCCGATCTCGGTATCGCCATGCGTCGCTCCTTCCTCCTCTCGCGCCGCCGGAGATCCCTCCTTCCTCCTTCGCACAGTAGTCCTCTCCCTCTTCCTCCCGAACCTCTCTTTCCCCGCCCTGTTCCCCCTCCCCTCCTTAAATATCGAACCCCCCCCCCCCCCCCAAACCACCCGTGACCCTACCACCCCCTACCTACCCCCTACATGGACCCCTACCCTCCTCCTTCCCGAAACCGACGCAGAGAATATTCTCTTCGTCGATTTCGGGAAGAAGACACTTGGGAGTGCGCAGATAACGCCTTTTGAGAATGCGCTATCTGCGCACCCCCAACGAGTTGGGTCCATGTGGATGGACCTCCACGTGGCACGGTTCCTTAACGCTGATAGCGCCTTCTCAGAATGCGCTATTAGTTTAAATTTGTCCACGTCGGTCCACGTGGCCTTGCGACGTGGACATGTACACTGATAGCGCCTTCTGCGATGGCTCTATCAGTGTCATGTTGCCACCTCACCTTGACACATGGATAGCGCCTTAGCGCCTTTTGAAAAGGCGCTATCCATGTGTCCACATCATCACCACGTGTGCGCCAATTTGATAACGCCTTTTGATTAGGCGTTATTACCTATTTTCGAAAAAAAAAAGCATTTTCACCCCATTTCCCTCCGAAAAAGTAATTTCATATGTACTTTTGTAAAAATTTCTTTCTGAAAAGCACCTACTGCAAAGCTGAATTGTGTGAAAACCATTTCAGGCCAGTACCCACAAAAGTCCCACCTAACATCGATGATTATAAAAACTGATACAGATAACAACTTTACAATGTTTACATTAATCAATAAAAAACATTTTTCTGAGAAATTATTTAGTACAAAGTGACTTTACTTAGATCACCGTAGATAAGCGCTATATGAAGCCCAGATTGCCTCGAAAGTACCCGAAACGCCGATTTAAGGCAAATCTGACGACGTAAACGGGTAGTAGTAGTATTTTTTGTGTTGATGGTGCCGGCCAATAATGGAAACAACAATTGCTTCAATTCAATGCGGAAGATATTTTGGGTGTTCTACACTCACTAGTCACAACCCACCGATGACGTGTCCAAATACATATACGCAATCGACCGTTCATTCTCTTCTATGATCAGTCAATAGAATCTTTTAGGTTCGCATTTCGCAGGACTTCGACGATTAGTTAACTCTTCTGCTGCCCAGGTTCGATTTTTCTCTTCTTTGTTGTTTGATCAGCTTGTGTTGTTGCAATCTGTCTTGCTTTCTGTTTCTACTTCTTTATTCGGTTGTAATTGAATGATAGAGATCTATACACGCCATCTGAAATATAACAATTTCATGATCGTATCAGAACAAATGGTGCCTGTCTCTTTAGTATTCGAAGTTTTTAGTATGTTATTCCACGGTAGATTGTTTTTAAAATGCATTTGTTTTTGAAATGCAGATTGACTACCGAGCATTCTTTTAGCAACCGTGCTCTGAAAAGGCTGGCAAAGTTGAGATGGGGGAAAATACTTTCACTAATGGAGAAAATGACTCGCCATGTGATTCTTCCTGTGACGAGGTAAGTTTTCTTTTTAGCAACACCTTGCTTTGTTTTATGTGAGTTCTTTGTTTCCCTCAATCAATTAGTGTGACTTGTTCCTTATATTTTTAAAAGAACATTCAACCACCATGAAGTTGGCTTTGAAGAACTGCAATTGTAATAGTGGAACAAAATGCCAATATGTGACTGTTCTCTTGACAAACGTCTGGAATGTTGTAGTACACAGACACGCTAAAACTATAATGAAAAATAAAATTTCAAACAATGGAAGAACTCTCAAAAACTTCCAACGAGAGAAGACAACAACCCATTGAATAAGATAGCCTAATGAAAAGTATCAAACCAACAATCGTAAGCGCAAATCCATGCACAAGCAGTCAGAGTAGAGATGAACTTGAGTGATGGTAGATGCACTCGTGGAGGAGAAGCAAGCTGCGCTAATGATGAACTTGATAAATGTTGGAGAGATGAAACTAATCATCTCAGATCTGAATAGATCTATATTGTATTGATTAAGTATGAATAGTAATTACTCGTCTTGGTCATGAATCATGATAACAACATACCTAGTACCTACTGAGACTCAAGAAAAATTTTAAAGTACAAGAAGTTTTTGTACCTCATAATCCACCAAATTAACTCAAGATTATATTTGATGAAGGGGATTAGTTCAGGTCAACAATATAACAAATCTAAACGTCATACAAACAGATGTACACTAATTTAAAGGGATTGATGACAAGTTAATTACAGTGTTTCTTCCATTAAATGCTACTCTAGTAGTGTGCATATTTTGGGAAGTGTCATGAAAACCACAACTCGTAATCTATATTTGTCAAATCTTATGAAACACAACAAAGTCTTAATCCAAATTGGTTGAGGCTGGCTACATGGATCAAACTCTTCCTATCAAATTTTATGAAAAAAATAAATTATCTTTCACATAATTACTCACATGTTTAATTTCAATTTTTAAATGGAAAATAGAGATCGATAGATAGACATACAAAAAAGGCGTGTACTGCAAAATGCCACGGCAAGTTAGAGTTCCCACTCCAAACTTAAAATTCATTGTCTTTCTACTCAACTAGGCGATGTGGGACTATTCTCCCATCTCCAACACTCCCCCTCAAGCCCAACTGGTTAGCTAGTTGTGACTTGCTTTCAATTTAGTAAGCCTAGATTTTCGAGTTTCAGAGGCCTATTTTCTTCTAGGTCATGTATGTTAGACCAGAGGGATATGTAATGACTTCAAAGCGTGTAACACTGCCACTTTCCTAAAGAAAGTTTTGCTCTCTACACTGCAAGAGTCAACAAATATCCTAAAAGATACGATGAAGCAAACTCAACTTTCACTTTGCAGTGGTGAAAGATGAAAACTAAAGCTAATGCTGGTTAATTTCGAGATGATATCTTCTTCCTCCCCAAACCTCTTCTGTTATAGAACACTGGTCAAAACCAGTTGGAGTGGAATAGGGAGTAGTGGAGTAGTTATTTAACTGCATCCACTCAGTCAAATATTGAATGAGTTTATTAACTGCCCATTCAATGCTTGAGTCAATCAAATAACTGCCCACATTGTAATTTCGGAAATGGTAAAAAATAATAGTAAAATTTTTTTACCCATGGTTAGCTCGCACGTATACACACACGCGCACGTGTCTCGTGCCAAGTGCTAAGTGCGCCTATAAAAGCGCCTAAAATGCGCCATATGCGCAGCGCCGCTCTTACGCGCGCGCACGTTTGTGGTTCAATTTGCATAGCACTTGTATTTTATTTTACATATACTGTAGTGCAAGAGTACATATATACTCTTTAAACTTGAAGTTTTTAACCAATGTGAGACTAAACATTTCTTTTGAAAACGTCAAACAATGTATTCTAGAACCTCAGAGGGCAAATGCCTTTCAACATGGGTCTAGCGCTTTATCAATTGTTTTTGCTAGCTCTTTCAATCTTTTTTTTTATTTTTATTTTTCTTGGACTGGGAGTGGACTTTGATGCCATGTAAAGTTTTATATAAGGCTCAGTCCAAGTCTTGAGAGAGTGTGGACTGTGGAGAGACTAATTTATGTGTAGGCTTAAGTTTGAGAGAGAGAGTTATCCAAAATGCCAAGGCAAGTTGGATCCACTCCAACTTATAAGTCACTATCTTTCTACTCGACTAGTCAATGTGAGACTTTCCTCACATCTTCTATATTTACATGGGAAATCCTACAATGGGAACCAAAAAAGTTCCCATGTCAAGGTAGGGTTGGCTATTGGCAAGAAAACAAGTTCAAGTGGAAACAGGTCTGGACACCCCTCCCTAATAATGACTTGAAATGGTGTCCAAACCCGTACTCATTTTTTAAATGGACACTTTTTTCTTGTACTGTCCTGTATTTTTATAAAACATAAGGGACTCCTTTTTTGTCTAGACCCGTTTTTGGCATTAATGAAAATCAATTCTTTTTCGCAAACAATTGTTTTCTTTTTGGATAGTATGAGTAGTAGGGTTTGTCTTATTTATGGTATAAAGTGAAATTACTAGTATAACCCCTATAAATTAATCGATGAATGGGTACCCTTTTTTTGAGATTTTTGTCGGACCCGAACTCGGGCTCTTTTTTAAAACCGACACAAAATTATGTTTGGTCCCGTACTTTTTTGAGAAAAATCATGTCGGAACTCGTTTATAGCGAGTTTGGGCAAAAGGGAACAAATGGGTCCGTACACATTATGCTAGCCCTATGTCATGGATTCTATGTGTTTTGACCATTGGATCTTAATCTAATGATGTTATGCATTTAATGTGCTATGCATTAAATGATTAATAAATTCATTTAGATTTTGAACTAAAAAAGTAGTTTCCATGACATGGGAACTTTTTCAAGTCCATGGCTATACTACCCATGGTCATTTTGATAGCTACCATGGTGATTTTTGTAAATCACCATCCATGGTGATTTTTCTTTTTGACCATTGGATTTAGATCCAATGGTCATTTTGATAGCTACATTAATGACTCTTAATGTGTGCACAAGTACCGAGAAGCTATATTATCTATTGGATTTAAATCTAATAATTAAAAATAAAAATCACCATCAATGGTCGTTTTCCCTAATCACCATAGTAGAATCATGTATATTCAATGGAACCCAAATATATACCCATATGATGGGAACTATGTTTTCGTGTGTTAACAAGCATTTATGACACATGTATTTAGCAATTAATATACAAGTATATGAAACATTTTATCCAAATCCAGTGGTCCAAAATTGATGTTCCCATGACATGCATCTCTATTTGGGTCCCATTTTAGTAGCACCCATATAATATGCATATAATTACTCTTATTACTCTCTAATATTTGCTAGAGATATCTTTAGTTTAAATAACATAAGTAACTTCATACATGTATAAGAACCAAATCAGCTTACTTAGTAAGCTATGTCAGAACACTGAATTATAAAACTAAATCTAATATTTGTAACTTTCATTTAATGTGACCTAAAAAAAAAACTTTCTTTTAATGTAAACTTGAATTGTTAAGTTGGAACACTGAATTATATTAGCATGTTACCAATTTTTAGTTTCTTAATGTATAATTATAATTCTTCTTTTTTTTATAACTTTCCTTAGCTAATAAAAATATTTTTCTAAGAAAAAATACGAATTGAAAGGGTCAATCCAAATCGCAAGTTTTTGATTTATGAGTCTATATTTAGTATAAACAAAGAAAAATAGAGTAGCAAAGAAAAACTTTGATTTGGCAGGTGCCATTTCGTGTTCGTGCATATTTAATCTATTATAAGTTGTTGAAAGAGGAATGGACATGGAGATTGTTGCAAAAATTTTGATCTTTTTTGGTCAACAAAACTTTTTATTTTACCTTCAACTATCATTACAATTTTTATTTTATTTTATTTATTTATGTATTTTAATTCATTTTTCGTTAAGGCTAGTGTTTTTTAGATTCCCTTTTCCTCCTAGTTTAGGAATAAACATTGTTGGGAATTGATTACGTACCAGCAATTTCTTGAGACATTTTGGTTGATTACACAAGAAAGAAAGTAGAGCGTTCCTACAAAACAAATTTATTTTGTAACTCGATTACTAAATGTTTAATTTTCTCTTATGCATGCGGACTTTTCTAATGGTTCTCTCTCTCTCTCTCTCTCTCTCTCTCTCTCTCTCTCTCTCTCTCTCTCTCTCTCTCTTATATATAACCTTCTATTTTTTATTTGTTTTTTTAGGATATAGTTGACCCTGGGAAGCCTGCTTCACTAACGTGGCAGAGGAAACTGAATAGTGAAGGAAATGTTCCTTTACATTTTTCTATGAGGGTGAATGAGATTATGCATTTGGTATGTGTTCAATTTTGTCTTATGTACCTTAATTTTGACCCTGGCCTTTGCATCAGATAATTTTCATATGACATAAATATGAGGAGGTCTTAACAAGAAAGTTTGTAATAGAATTTCAACACTTGGGTGCACGTGTTCCACCTTGGTTTGTGGATTGTTAGGTGTGGATAATGAGCGTATTCTATTATCTTGTTAATCTCATAAATTTTATACACTCACAAATGTGTATATCAATTTAGCTCCTACACTAAAGACATTAATTGCCTCTTAACTCTAGTTTATGTAGATTATGATGTGAGTTCGTAATGTCATAAATGTTCTTTTTCTTCTATAAGCGCTGCTCCTACTTTTCTTTGAATCTCCTTGTTCTTATTTGATCCTTGCACATATTACCGCACATTCACCTAAGCATCCTCGTCCTTCTAGGCTCATTTAAGTTGGTTATTCATGGAGAATAAATTGGAAATGATTCGGTAACCCACTATTGATACATACATTCGTTACACAATTATTAGAGTCTTGATTGTGCATTGGGAATCTGGGATGAGTGTGCAACATGCACATTTTTTATGTTAAAGACTCCAAACGACGCTGACAATTACTTAGCAACTATATGTATCAAAAGTATGTCACCCTTTCTCAAACCAAAATAAAACCATTGACTAATGTTGTTTCATCATGCAATAAACATTGTGTTCTTGACACCTAAATATTACTACCAGCCTTGTAGGTGAAATCCTCATCTCCGAGGCTCTATCTCACGATCACATGTCTGGTTAGCCTTCTAGGAGTCATTGGTTTATTGAATCTTTCTAATTTTTAACGTTCTTTATGTTGTTAAATGGCTTATACATGTGGAATTGACTATACTAATTCCCTTATTACATCGGCATTTGTTATTTTATGGGATGCCATTTATTTATATTAATCTTTATTGATTTGTTATATCTGTTCCCTATGTATCTTTCCTAAGGCACCTATAGGTTTTCGGTTGCTGCGGCATATTAGAGAAGAAACGACAAAAGGGCAGGTGAACCTCATTCTTAGGGCCCCCCTTTCTATTCTTACCAGTGTTTTTCCGTAATTTTAGAAGATGTTTGATCTTAATAATCATATATAATTCGCTTTTTGTGAAATTTTAGTTGGCAATAATGAACCCTTTTGGCAAGCGTTTTGTCTCATCATCGCATGGTATTCCACTTGGTGGTATTGGGTAGGCCTTGGATCTTTCCTTATTAACTCTATTTACATTTGCAACAATTTTACCTCAATTTCTTCAAAGAACTTTTTCATTACTATGTTGGGAAGACAATGCACAAGTCCACTACACGCTTTCAAAGGGGGTCATCAATACATATCTAACGACACCAACTCATCCTTGGTTGTGCAATACACGAGAAAGAAAACCCCGTACTGATCTGTTGATTAAAGTCATTGGACAATAGACTTGATGTTTATTCTTTTCTTTACCTTTGAAGCAAGGAAAATATCACGACACTTGTCCAAAATTCTAAAGAAATTGAATCTAATTGGGGAAATTAATTGCTAAAACAGTGTTTTTCCTAAATTTGACACTGACACTTGTCCAAAAATTATAAAGAAATTGAATCTAAATGAAGTTGATCTTTAAAAATAGAATGTGAGGTTAAATTCTTATTTTGAAATCACATGCATACTTTCTATAAAATAAGGGAAAACTTTGATTTTGCTCAATTCCAAAATTTTTACTTATACTTGAAATGAAATGACAAAATATACCCCTATTAGGAAATAAATTTAAATTTTGCTTCAAATTGTGCATTGCATGGTGCAATATCTCTCTTATGATTGGTGTTCATTTGTTTTGCTGTTTTGCAAGTAAGTTTCACTTTTTCTTTTTACTACACAGCTGAACTAATATCATTGAATTAATTGAGCATGCTACAAAAAAGTCTTTGTCCTATATTAGTTTAGGTTTGATACATGGATCAAATGCTTCCACTCAGCTCGATTGAATTAAATCAACATAACTTATGAAAACATTGTGACACTTCCATTGCTTTTTTTGCTGGCCCGTTTGTTCCCAGTCCCACAAATTCTTACAAATTCAATATGGCAAGTCCATTTTGTCCATATTTATGCAAACTATTGTTGTGAATCGGTCATTGTAAGTGTCTGCACAATCATTTGGATGCATAACTTGGAAATGTACATAAAAAGAAACAAGTTCGATAGTGATGTGTCTAAAACGTCATGACTGCAGATACTTCATGTCTAGTTTTAGCGAAGACGTTATCTTTGTTGATGTTTTGTTGTTCCACTTAATTTCTATTGCATTTGCGAGAAACTTCAGTGTTTATAAAATGCTTGAAGTGTCACCTTGATTATGTTCTCCATATCTGAAAACATCAACCTTCAGTGCAGGAAGTATTGGTAGAAATTACAAAGGCGAGTTTCAACGCTGGCAACTGTTCCCTACTAGATGTGAAGATAGACCTATTTTAGCAAATCAGTTTTCTGTAAGTTCAACTATTTTACTCAAATACCTTCTAAAAAAAGGAATTCTTTGTGCATGTTTGACCAAATCAATTTAAGGAATTATGTGCATTTGATTGAGAATGAAAGTTAACCTATTGTAAAAATGTAAAAGTTGAGAATGTACTTATGGCACCAAGTTGTTAATTGCATCTGTGACTCTGTATGTTTGTCATTCCTTGTGAAACATTTCATCTTTGTAAGTATCTCTCTCCACTCTCTAAAGAAAATTAAGATAAAGATGTTTATCATTCTAAGAATTCTAATTCCTCTAAAGAGTCAGATATTGTTGAAGATTATTGACAAGGTTTCTTGATAAAGTTCACTTAAAGAATGGAACTTAAATGGCGCCTTCCTTCTTAGTTCAAAAGAAAAAAAAAAAAAATGGCGCCTTCAAGCTAATACATATAAGCAAAATTTGATAATGGTGAAAAGTCCTTGTAGGCCTTGAGTGCTCGAATTTCATGTAATGGTTTCAAAATCACCATAAATTAATGAAACGTTTTCAATGCTCTAACCTAAATAAAATGGGTCCACTTCATTTGGAATTTCAACGATCGTTTTTCTTTTTCTTTTTTTTTTTTTTTTATATCAAGAAGTTTCCATAATCGTTTAGAAAGGGAATTGGGAATAGACGGACTAGGTTCCTAGCTCAAGATGTTTCTAGCCTCCCTGAAAAAACAATATTTGTACAATTGAGTCAAATTATCGACTGTAGTAAATTCATATAAATGGTCTCACTGTGAATAATGCTTACTGTCTTCTATTGGTGAAAATCCTAATGTAAGAATCAAATCAAGTTTCTTATGAGTTAAATTGCACTTTTTGTAATTGTTGTCTCATACAACTCAAAACACTTGAAATATTATTAGTCGAAAAAAGAATCAGGGATATTTATAGAATTAACGTAGGTTCATAATTTTTTAATTAAGTTTTTGAGGTTCATAAACGTATAACCAAACCTATGAATTTAACTTTCTTTAACCTATTTGGTTTATGTTCAGAGTTTCCAATGGTAGTAGCTATTTGAATTCACTGAAAAAAAATCAAGTATCTTAATTGCTTCTCATACCTTAGGAAAAAATTTCTTTGCTTTCAGGCTTGAATTTCTTTTCACTTTCTGTAGATGTGTAATCTTTCCTAGATATTTTTTTTTGTGGGTTTTCTTCATAAATAATGCGTCAATATCTTGAATGGTCATCACATACCTTATTTTATGTCTTTCAAGTTGGCAATTAAATTGCTACTAAACCTATTAAGTCTTGGGGATTTCAATACTGAAAACTTTCTTCTCTAGTTGAAAGAGGTATGATAAGTACATCAGTAAGTCCTTCGGATTAAATTCTCAATTGTTACGACTACTACACTTGCACAGTTGAAACCATTGTTTGAATTTCGTGAAATTGTTGCTTGAATATTCATTATATTCACCCCCAAGGGGTTTGGTGTAGTGGCAAAGAAAGGAGCACCAAACTCAGATTGGATTCAATTCTTGGTAGGCACTTTATATTCCCTTGTTATCACCCGGGCTATTGGGTAGGAGTGCCCAACTCGCCCTCGTGGATTAGTCAAACTGAAGGTTTGGATACCCCTGGTTCTTAAAAAAAAAGGCTATTTTGTTATGCAAAACATTTGGATAACCGATAAATGATCTTATGCGTTGATGAGGTTTTGTATCTGATTTATTTGCTAATATTTCTTTGCCAAATAATTAAAAATGAAGAGAAGAGAAACATAGTTCTTTTTTGGAAGAGAGAATCTCTTATCAACTGAATCACGATTCAGTTATTCACAAGTGTCCAAAATTTTCTTTTCAAATGATTTTACGCACATTTGTGAAACTTTTTACATGTAATTTAATTGCTTTAACAATACTTGATTAGTAGCGTTTATTTATGTAATTTTGAACAAACTATTTATCCATCACTATGTCAAAAGGCTCGCAACTTAGATTAGGATAATTTTCGCCAGCCCTTAGCAGGGATTGAATTTAAAACATGCCTTCTTATTTTTTATGTCTTTTTTCATAATAATTTTGTCAGTCCTTTTCTTCTCCAAATGTTCACTGAGCTTGTGCGCCACTTTCTTGTGTAGGCCTTTGTATCTCGTCCAAATAGTAAAAGATTTTCTACTGTTCTGTCCCCCAGAAGCCCAGAGCTGCTCAAGTGAGACATATTATAGTAACAATGTTTTTTGTTTTTTTTGTTTTTTTTTTTGAGGAATTTAACCATGTTTATTTATTTCTAACTGGAAGATATTTTCTTAAAACAAAAAAAAGTCTATTCTACTGAGCTCTATATTTCTGATGCCTAGTACTTTACATGTTTGTAAGTATTGAATCCATGTGCAGAGAGGGCTATTCAGGCATTGGATCTTGGGATTGGAATCTGAATGGAGAGAATTGTACTTATCATGCTCTTTATCCAAGGGCCTGGACGATATACGAGGGTAATTGCAAGATAAAAAGTTCTGATCATGCAAGCGTTATTCTTTTTATAAATTTTGAGTTGTATACATGCGTACATCTTTATTTTTCTTGATTATTTTCTTGGGCTTTCATTTCGGTGAAGGTGAACCTGATCCTGATCTCAGAATAGTTTGCCGTCAAATTTCACCATTTATTCCTCACAATTACAGGGAGAGTAGTTTGCCTGTTGCAGTATTTACATTTACTGTATGCGAGAACCCTTAAGAATTTACCTACTCTTAGTTTGGTTGACCCCGAATAATTTAGGCTGAAGCAATTCATCATTTATGTTTTTACAGCTTTACAATTCTGGGACTACAGCGGCAAATGTGGATCTACTTTTCACCTGGGCTGTAAGATAAATTTGAAACTAGTTTGTAGGTTCTTTTTTTGCTAATGATTTGTGTTATGCCCATGAATTTTATATTTCAGATTCTCATGTATGCTAAATGTCTATTTTCTTCCTACCCATGTACTAATACTATACATTGACCTTTCAGCCGTATGTTTTTTTTTTTTTTTTTCCTTTCCATTGTTTGTATGTGCAGAACTCTGTGGGGGAGAATTCAGGCCTTTCAGGCAACCATTCCAATACTAAAATGAAGTAGGAACATTTTGTTTGACTGATATTAAATTCACAATATTAATTATTAGTTGTCTCATGTTTGTAATTCATTCTCTTAACAATTTTCGTTTTTTATTTCTCTAATGTGTAAGAATAATTGACAGATACTTTTATGTTAGTAACATTTTATGACATAAATATAGGGCAAAAGATGGCATTCGAGGTGTAGTTCTTCACCACAAGTGAGTGCTTTTACTTGGTGTAGGAGGAACGGTATCTTGACCCTTAGTATTATTACATGTATTGTAAATTTGCAATTTGCTGGTGTTTTTTTCTATTAATTTTATTTACTCGCAGAACTGCAAATGGGCAACCATTAGTAACATATGCAATAGCTGCACAAGAGACGGATGGTGTAAAGGTCTCTGAATGTCCTTGTTTCACAGTATCTGGAAATTCGGGTGGCATCACAGCTGAACGCATGTGGGATGAAGTTAAAGAGGTTGAATGACACAATTTACATTAAGATTTCAATTTCAAATGATCAAATCTATTGTTATTATTTCTTTGAGACATTAATACTTGCTCAAAAAAAAAAAAAAAAAAAAAAAAAAAAAAAGATTCGAAAAACGAGAAATGCTAAATCATCTATATTATTAGGCAAAATGTGAGAAAGAATAATAAGGTATAATGGAAATGATCCTTCTTAGCTAAATGACCATGTTATAGTTAGTATACTTTCATATGATTAGTGGACCATCAAATTTCTCTTTGAGATTTTGGAGGAAAAAATAGGGATTCAAGAATTTACATTCACCTTTAGCGTGCCATGAAGTTTCTGAAGAGAAGAATGCAATACTTACATCAAAATTTACATTATTTATTATCTAATAGTGATATTTGGACAACTACAGTTGGAATGGAAGTTAGAAGTTAGCGTTAAGGGTCTAACATTATAAATGAAACTTTTGAGACCTTCCAAGTTGCAAACATTAAGGAAGAATAGTCTTTGTTGCATCATATAATCCATAACTTTCCTATCAAAAAGAAAAAAATCCATAACTTGATTGACAAATTGTAAAAAGATGCAAAATATGTCACTATGTTCAAGTGTGTTCCTACACATAAATATGCGGTAGTAAACACTACCAAAAAAGAATATGTGGTAGTAATACATGGTAAATTTGGCTGAATAATCTTTTATGTATGTCTTGTAATCGTTTGTTTTCTTTTTAATGATCGAATCGTATAACTTCATGTTTTAATGAAAAGGCATATCCCCCAAGGGGTGTGGTGCGCTGACAAAGAATGGAGTAGTGAACTCTAACTGAGGTAGAGGTCTTGAGTTCAATTCTTAGTAGGTATATTATATTCCCTCATTTCCTGGGCTATGGGGCTGGGGTGCCCAACCAGCCCCCATGGGATTAGTCAAACCGAAAGTTTGGATGCCCATGGTTCTAAAAAAAAATAAAATTGAAGAAATAACTAGACATATGTTGGCGAATTTCCTGTAGCCATGAACCTGTTGGGATGTGTTGGCTGAAATGTTTAGTCCCACATTGGTTATCTATGGCTTCTTGAAGAAGCACATAAGTGTGGATTTCTCATCTAATAATACCGAGACCTTTGAAGATAAAACCCACACCTATGAGTTGAAGGTGGTTAAATTGAGAACAATATTGATAATGGTGGAGATCCACAGTCCTATGCCTATATGTGCAAGCGAGCCCAATAACGAAAAATTTTTGGTCCACACATACCAACAATCTCCACCTTGGACCGAAATCCATCCAAGATGAGCAATATCGCATGATCTGTCGTTGCCAAGGTACGAAAATTTGACTTCGCCCGTTCAAAATTCGAAAGTAATATTTAATAATATATTGAATTTATAGAATTTCATTTAAATGCTAAATAACTCAAAATTCTCTAAAAATATATTGAATATACATATAATTATACAATCACAATACTTAATAATCACATTATAATATTTTAATATGGTTATTTTGTAATTTAACATGCAATTCCTGGCAATTCGTAACATTAAGTTCATATTTTCATTAACTTCCATATAGTGCATTGTAGTTACACCTATATATATTTTTTTTTTTTTTAATCAAGACGCCTATATTTTCTAGTCTGAAAAATATGCGCTTATATTATGTTATAGAAAAAAAAAATGTGACTCTCATGCACACTTCTACAAACAAATAATCCACATTAGCTTTGTTAACTATAAAAGGCTATTTGTCTAAAAAAGTAGAAATAAAAAGTTGCTTTTACTAAAAAAAAATAAAAACAAAAGGTTGTAAATGTGACATCTTTTTTATATTATTACCAGTGATTATCAATCACAAATCACCAAGTAGAATTTAAAGAAATGTATAGTGTGTGACAAACGTGTCAAAAAAGTATGTCACCAAATTTAGACTTATTATTAAAGGAATGTGAATCAATCTCTTTTCCTTTCTTGCTCCTCACGTCTCCTCTCTCATTAGTCATCAATGCAAACCCATTCCTATCACTGTAAATCCATTCCTCACGTATCCTTTCTTGCTCCTCTCTCGTCACGAAATCAATTCGATCTCACTCCTCAAAGCCTGTGAAGGTAAGTTCTCTTCCAAGTCTTCTTTTTCAAGGCACCCTCAAGCTCAACTTCATCCATGTCCATTTGCATGGATTAGAGCCTAATCTATACGATTCATCTTTTCCTAACATGTTGGGTGTATTTGAGGTGATTTCGGTAAGATTAATGAAAGTTCAGTAACTTCCCCAAAAACTTCTTCGATTTCCTCGAATTCTTGCATTTTTAGACTCTTTTACAATGGTTTTTAGCAAAGTCCAACGAAGTCTGGCGAAACTTGTCAAAGTTTCAAGCGAAACATTGCAGTTTTTACACTGCTCTGTAGCTTTGTTTCCCCATTTTCCTTATTGACAAACTTCCACTGAAATTCGGTGAAGTTTTGTTGATTTTTCAAACCTTGGTTGTTGCTACCATTTCAAGGGAGAGCAACTCGAGGCACACATGCGACCACCGACATACACGCTTTGTCTCAACCAAACCATCGGCTTTGATACTACTTTGATAGGGTGAACCAACACCAAAAAAGAAACTAACTCTCTTGTTCCGCCAAATAAGGATGACGACCACAATTAAGTCAATCCAACAAGTAAAGCAATTATGGAAATACAACCACCAAACCACAATACACAAGATTTTAACGTAGAAATCTTTTCAAATTGAGAAGTATAAGCACGTAACTTACACAGTTACACCTATGAAAAAGTTTCCATTATGATAAATGGTAATACAAGTTCTCTCTAACACTTGTTAGAGCTATGTGATATGATCATATAATATTTGTGTGGGCCCAACTACCAAAAGAATGACAACATAGTATAATTAAAAGTTTCCTTATTAAAGATATTATTTTATTAGAAGGTTTATTTATTAGAAAGCTATTTATTAGAACGTTACTAATTAGATAGATTTTCTTATTCGTTTATTAGAATGTGTACCTTTCTAGTTGGACTCAATGTTAGTAGTTTCTATTTTTACAAGTCTTTCCTATTGTATGAAAAGTCTATAAAAGACCATCATTATGAAATAATAGCTATTACTTTGTGAAAAAATTAGTCTAAGGAGAAGCAATCACGTACTCTTCTATACAAGACTTAGCTACGGACTAGTTTTATTCGAAGAACCTATTCCATGGCTCATAACATCTCGTATCAAAGCTAACGATCTTCTTGGGTGACATGGGAACTTTGACAAAGAATCTTGAGGCTTTCATGGGGCACATGACAAGTCGACAACAAGCATTGAAGAAACAAGTGGTTGATCTCTCCATCATAGTTCTAGGGATATCAAAGGAATCCACCAGTGGCGATATCGAAGGACACCATTGTGGTTGTGGAGGACATAACAAGGGATCAGAGGATTTAACAAGTTTGAAGCAAATATGATCCGTTGAAGATTATCAATGCCAGTTCCAGTCATTGTTGGCCCGGACATCTGATTTGAAGTAACGAGTGAATCTTTTTACTGCGGGCTTGACTGAGGACATCCAGATACACATCAAGATGCAACAACCAAGAAATCTAGGAGTTGCAATAAGCATAGCTCGAGCACAAGAACACAAGCAAAAGATTTCATAAGGCACTCTTGTATTGTTTGCCATAGGTAGCGTGTCGACTCCTAAAACAACTAAAGGTGGTACATCCTTGTCCTTCAACATGATTTCTCTATCTAAAGGTGGAGAACAACCATCCAACAGCATTTCGGGTAATGACAGAAGAAGCTCCTTAACCCGTTTTGTAAAGTGCTTCACCCAAGCAAAAATGGTCAAGAGGCGATCTAAAGGTCTTTGCTACAACTGCGATGAATCCTACTCTAAGAAACATAAGCGTAAACGTCTATTTTGGATTCAAATTTCACTAGTCGAAAATAGCAGCGCTGATAATGTTCCCGATGATCCTTGGCCTAGTTGTGCCTATTTTGAAATTGAACCGGAGGCAAGCTTAAAGCTCATGGGGAAGTAATGATATGATCATATAATATTTGTGTGGGCCCAACTATCAAAAGAATGACAACATAGCATAATTAGAAGTTTCCTTATTAAATATATTAGTTTATTAGAAGGTTTACTTATTAGAAAGTTACTTATTAGAACTTGACTAATTAGATAGATTTTCTTATTCGTTTATTTGAATGTTAACCTTTCTAGTTGGACTCAATGTTTGTAGTTTCTATTTTTACAATTCTTTCCTGTTGTATGAAAAGTCTATGAAAGACCATCATTATGAAATAATATAGCAAGCTATTACTTTGTGAAAAAATTAGTCTAAGAAGAAGCAGTCACGGACTCTTCTATACAAGTCTTAGTCACGGACTAGTCTTATTCGAGAACCTATTCCAAGGTTCTTTGCAATATGAACATAAAAAAATCATCAGGATAATGCATATCTTGGTGAAAGCACTAACACATGAGATATGTGAAGAAGTCACCTAGAAGAGGGCAAAGCGAGATCCTTGGATCTATGACGATTCAAATCTCCCAAACTCGATCTCCACCTATGATGATGTAGAGCTCGACGCCGTGAACTTCCCCTTCAAATTTCATCTCAAACGGACTCCGTTTGGCCATCCATCAACACACTTAATGAAGCTTCAAGAACTAGAGCTCAAAGAAGAAGAACGAAGGTTTTCTCTCTCTCTCTCCCACTCTCAAATCGTGATGTTTTCTCTCCACGAAGCTTTGCTCTTCTTCTTCGAGCCCTAAGTCTTGAAGCTTCAAAGAAAATCACCAAGCAAGAGAACATCACAATTTGAGTGTGGAAGAGAGAGAAAAGCTTTGTTCTTTTTTTTAGCCTAGTTCTTGAAGCTTCATCAAGTGTGTTGATGGATGGCCAAACGAAGTCCGTTTAAGGTGAAATTTGAAGGGGAAGTTCACGACACCGAGCTCTACATCATCATAAATAGAGATTGAGTTTTGGAGATCCGATATCATTATAGATCCAACTTTGCCCTCTTCTAGGTGACTTCTTCCCATTTCTCTTGTTTTAGTGCTTTTACGAAGATATTAGTGTTATCTTGATGATTTTCTTTGATGCTCATACCTCTAACAAGTGTTATAGAGAACTTGTATTCTCATTCATTATAGTAGAGAGTTTTTCATGGTGTAAGTCACCTCGTGGTTTTACTTCTCAATTTGAGAAGGTTTCCACGTTTAAGTCTTGTGTGTTGTGGTTTGGTATTCGCATTTCCATTATTGCTTTACTTGTTGGATTGACTTAATAGTGGTTGTGGTCCTTATTTGGCTACACAAGAGAGGGATGGTTTCCTTGTTGGTGTTAGTTCACCCTATCAAAACATTCTTAGTGCTTCAAAACATTGTATTTAGTCAAAATTATTAAATAGTTTTGACGTGTTTTTGCTTTTATAATGTATAAAGATAACATTTTTAATTTAATGATCGACGTGTTTTTGCTTTTATAATGTATAAAGATAACATTTTTAATTTAACGATCAATGAAACTCATACTTAGTGATCTATGTTAGTTATATTAGTAATCTTACTTGTCAAAAAAATAAAATAAAAATTAGTAATCTTGACTTGCATCTTATCATGTAGATTTGATCTTGGTAATTGAAAGTCATGAATGGCAGACTCTAGAGACTTGGTTATATGATTATTCAAACTTTTTAGTTGAATCCAAACTATTTGGGCAAAGAATGGTCACATGGGAAAACTTGAAAGACCAAGGTGAAATACATATGATGGAGAACGTAATCTCATTTTTGGATCCAACTTTTGGCAAACTAAGGCTCATTTTTCTCTTTCTAGGTGTTGCTACTAGTCTCATCCTTTCAGGTAAAATTATAGAATGTTCCTGCATTGTATACACAATGACTATCTAATAAGCAATTTGATGGGCCTCTTGATACGGTTTATATCTTCTAGAAAGTTGTTTACATTCATAACTTTTGTTACGTAACATCCTTCTAGTTGTTACGAAGGGTTTCAGGATATTAGTTCCAACGTAGTAACAAAAGACATTTTAAAGACTAGATTGTAATAATGTTACAAAAGGTTTGTGATATTTTACCAAGTGATAGCTCCAATGGTTTCATATGTCATCTCCCATACATGAGGTTGCGGGTTCAAGTTTCCCTTTGTGCAAGTTTGAGGGGTGCAAGTTGGTTTCCTATCAAAAGCAAAAACTTGAATTTTTTCTTGACAAGTTTCAATATTAGCATTATTGTCTTGTTCATTCTCTCCAGTTTTTTTCAATATTATGTCTGTAGTTGGAATCATTTGGCTATCCTTCTCCACGTTGACAACAAATCATTGTCGATGTTGACTTACGCTCCCTCGACGAGGCATCCAATACACACACTATAGATGAGTTTTCACACTAGGAATGGCGCCTAGACAGATTCTTAGCATCCTTGAGCAAAATAAAAGTTTATTTGAAAATTTTAAAATCCAATCAAAGATTTAATTGTTTTTTACTTTGCTTCTGGCTTTGAGGACTAATTCCATGGACATATTGCAAGCGAGATGATACGACCCATGAATGAAAGTTTCTAAGAGCCAAGTTACTATTTTGTACGAATTTTGATATTATTATTTAGTAGGTTTTTATTAAGGATTGTTTCTAATTTATTTTAGAACAAAATTAAGAAGTTTCCTAGTGTTTTATTTCTATTTAGTTATAGGTTTAGGTAATTGGAAGTTTGCTATTAGAATTAGGAGTTTATATTTCTTTGTTTAAGTTTCTAATTTTGAGTCTTGATATAAGCCTATATTACGGCACTTCTATAATTCAATATAGGAGTAGAGTTGATTTTTGAGTTATTGAGGTTTTCTCCGTGAGAGAATTCTGTGGTGAGAACTTATCAATTCTTGTGTTGGGTTGTGGCATTCGAAATCTTGTGACAATCTTTTTTGTATAGCTTATCAACTATCTTGTTTGTGGCGTTCCTTCATTTTTCTTGTTTTTTTTTTTTTTGTTTTGAGTTGATTGAACATGGAGTTCGGCAATTCGTATTCTGTTCCACATCAAGTTGTATCAGAGCTCCGTTGTCCATGTTCAAATCAATATGTATACGCGAAACCATTCTTATTCTTTTTATGAATATGAAGATGATATGGAGTTATGAGTTAAAGTTTCTTCTCTTTTGAGAGTTTGCACTTAGTGAAGTGTGTTGAACTTATCAAGCATTGCTTGTGGCGTTCTTGTTACGATTGTTTGGGTCATTCTGAACTGAAGATCATGGTGGGATATTATCATATGACCCGCCATGTAATTTAGTTTTCTTTTAATGAAGAACTCAACGGAGTTCCTTAGTTGGAGACATGTAGGGGTTGGTCTAAGCAACTTACAGTTAGATTCTCTTCATTTTATGTTCTTTTTAGAAATCTTTCCTTTTTACTGGAAAAACATTTGGATTGAATTGCAATTTCCCTGGATGTTGAGTTTCATATGTTAATGCATTTGAAGTTTGATGGATAATTCAGCAGCCTCAAATATAATTATGTGACTCTTGCTTGTCTAGAGGTTTTTCTCCCCCTTCCCTTTTTCATGAAAGAGAAAACAACGATAACAATAGACCCTCATCCTTTTAAGCA
Source organism: Stephania yunnanensis (assembly GCA_039657365.1). Lineage (NCBI taxonomy): Eukaryota > Viridiplantae > Streptophyta > Magnoliopsida > Ranunculales > Menispermaceae > Stephania > Stephania yunnanensis. The sequence continues at coordinate 10,017,417 of CM077585.1, forward strand.
TAGTTGGCACCGGCGCTTTTTCCTTGTCTTTGATGGCTGTTAATCTAGTTATGTGCATCACCAAAAGGGATAATGTTCTGTTGAATTTATTATTATTTTTTCTCTTTTGTTGATCTTTATGATAACTTTTTGAATTGCCTTTTTAAACTTCTCAGTTACAGATTGGAGTCCTCTTTGTCTAGTTGATATGCATGTTCGTTTTTTTGTAGCATGGGTCCTTTGATCGCCTTGGTGTTGATGAAAAGTTGATGATTTCGGAATCAGGTTCGTCTATTGGAGCAGCAATAGTGGCTTCTGTTACTGTTCCTTCTGAAGCATATCGTACAGTCTCCTTTTCGTTGGCGTGGGCATGTCCTCGGATAAAATTTTGTAGTGGAAAGATGTATCACAGGTCGGTAGCACTAACTTGTAATAAACAGCATCACTGAATCTTCAAATTTCATTTGCTGATCCAAACTCGATGGCAGGCGTTACACAAAATTTTATGGCACCCAGGGGAATGCAGCTGCAGATATGGCCGTGGATGCTATAATTGGTAAGTGATGCAAGATTTATTTATGTTTTAGCGGGCATTTCAGTGTCCAGAAAAAATCTACAGATTAATATTTGTAGTTTGTGACACTGAACCTCCTGGAGAAATTAGTTCATTTTGATGACTGTTATTTTTCGTCTTGTTTGAGAATAGATCATGGCAGATGGGAATCACAGATCGAACGATGGCAGGGATCCATTCTTAATGACAAAAGGCTTCCTGAATGGTGAGAAAACTAGACGCTTCTAGAGAACATATTTGATCTTTGGATGTGAACTTCAAGTTTATGCTATCCTGCAGGTACCCTATTGTCCTCTTCAATGAACTTTACTACCTCAATGCAGGGGGGACAGTCTGGACTGGTATTTTGAGCTAGCAAATATACTTTTTAATTAACTTCATTGAAAGATGAGCTACATTACGTGTTATATTTTCTTTTGCAGATGGCTCAACTCCATTTCAGAGTTTAGCAACCATTGAAGGAAGAAACTTTTCTATAAACAGTGGTGAATTAGAATTTCAGAAGCCACTTACCAACTCCGAGAAAGACGTTTCTATTCATATTCTCGAAAGAATGACATCAATCCTTGAGAAAATTCATATGCCTAACACATCAAATTCTGCTTTTGGAACGTCTTTACTTCAACAAGGAGAAGAAAACATTGGTCAATTCCTTTATCTTGAAGGGATTGAATACCGAATGTGGAATACTTATGATGTACATTTCTATGCTTCTTTTGCACTAATATTGCTTTTCCCCGAGCTGGAACTTAGCGTGCAAAGAGACTTTGCAGCAGCTGTAATGATGCATGACCCTGAAAGGATAAAAATTATGAACGATGGGACATGTGTTCCAAGGAAGGTTCTGGGTGCTGTTCCTCATGATCTTGGCTTGAATGACCCATGGTTTAAAGTTAATGCTTATAATATATATGATACAAATAGGTGGAAAGACTTGAATCCCAAATTTGTCCTCCAAGTTTACAGGGATGTGATCGTAACTGGTGATAGGCAGTTTGCACAGGCTGTTTGGCCTGCTGTGTACGTGGCAATGGCTTATATGGATCAATTTGATAGGGATGGGGATGGGATGATTGAAAATGAAGGCTTTCCTGATCAAACTTATGATGCATGGTCAGTAACAGGAGTGAGTGCTTACACTGGTGGACTATGGGTTGCAGCATTGCAGGCTGCCTCTGCCATGGCGCATGTGGTTGGTGACAAGGTTTCTGAGGAATACTTTTGGATCAAGTTTCAAAAGGCAAGGACTGTGTATCATCATCAATTATGGAATGGTTCTTACTTCAATTATGACAACAGTGGTAGTGGTTCAAGCTCATCTATCCATGCAGATCAGTTGGCTGGACAGTGGTATGTTACTTACTTTCTAACTTTTATTGAAAACTATAGCAAAATCTTGTTCTTCAGTCATATCACGACATTTATCAGTTCTCCTAGAATTTTTTGTTCAGTTTTAACCTTTAATCAGTGTACTCCATACTCATGATGATTGACAGTACCATTGGGCTTAGATATTGTTGATTCTTGGAAAATTAGGTACTTCCGTTTTTTTGACATTTGTGATTCCACTATAATTTGTAAGCATAGGAGCATATGATTGAAATGCAATTATTTGGACACTTAGGTAATGGCTTTTGTAGAACTGCTATCACAACTGGCAGGTTTTCTAGGAAACCAAACATTATATTATGCTGTCAGGAAGTTTTTATAATTTGATATGAAGAAAGCTACTTAACTTATTACTTTCAGATATTATCTTTGTCAATTAATCAATAATTATGATATTATTTTTAGACTTCTAGTACAATTGTGAAAGAATTTTTATCATCATAAAGCGATTTGTTGAAGCTTTTAGGTTGAGAACAAACCATTGGAGACAACTTTTTCTTTCTTTCTTTGTTGCTTCGTGTAGAATATTTTGTTAACTTGAAGTTCTAGTCCATTATGATTAGGATATGATATGTACAACAACAACAAACCCTCAGTTCCAAATTAGTTATGACTATGAAGCACTTCCATTCAGCTTGATTTAATGCAATTGAATATAAGAATATAACACATGTATAATATTTTTATATTATTTGTTCTGCATTCATATTCTAATCGTGACGTAAAATTGCATTATACATGTATGCAGTATGCCTGCAGATGCATGTGTATACAGTGTACACACAAGAACGTTTAATATTTTGGTTGTGTTATCAAGTGGGCGTTACCTTCAACTAAACCCAAAGGCTCCTGGTTGCTTTGGCAAATGAGGCCCCAAAAGACCAAAGCAAGGGATAAACCCTTCACCCATGCACTCCCAGTCCTAGGCAAAGTTGAGGCCATTACGTTGAAAAGCGTTCGATATAAAAATTTAATATTACCACTTTTATTGTGCATGCACAGAAACTTAGATAGCAAAGATGTTATATATGTATATTTGTTAATTTACCAAAGATAAAAAAGAAAATGATTCGAAGCAAAACAAATTGATAGTCACCACTGAAAAGGATGTAGAACGATGAGTCTACGACATTACATTAACCATGCGAAAAGTTATTGAACACCATAAGCATGTTTTATGCATGCTTCCTTTGATCTATATTTTATAGGTATGCTCGTGCTTGTGGACTACAACCAATAGTTGATGAAGATAAAGCACGTATGGCACTCGAGAAGATTTATAATTTCAATGTCTTGAAGGTGAAAAATGGAAAACGAGGAGCAGTGAATGGGATGCGACCTGATGGGAGTGTTGACATGTCTGCTCTACAATCAAGAGAAATATGGTCAGGATGTACATATTCACTGGCCGCATCAATGATTCAAGAAGGAATGGTAGAAATGGCATTTAAGACTGCTTATGGTGTCTATGAAGCTGCCTGGTCTACAGATGGACTTGGGTAAGTTCAAGATTATATTCATCTTTTTTCTTTTCAATTCTTTTTTCCATGCATATAGGATTCGAAAAGTGACCTTGCATGTGTAATTCAACTTTTCCAAATTATTTAGAATTTTCTGAACACCAAATTACTACCTATTATGATATTTTCCTTTACGGAAACTTGAAGCATTCTCCACCCCTTTGTGAAGCTATACTTCAAGAGTAGTGGTCAATTGATTTGTCATCATTATTACATAGGGTACTCCAATTTGGAGACAAGGATTTGTGAGGTAATCTTTTTTGGAGTCTGGTACAATTGTTGATCTTCTCGTGAGAAGACCTTAATTTGTAGGGACATAGGTGCATTTCAGATGAATGAGTGAAAAGGATATGGCTAGTAGGCCCCTATTATGAGATACTTGTGACTTGAGAGTAGTCTTGATTATTTATGGAACTTTTATTTGAATTTGACAAGAATGTAATTTCTTTATCTCTTTTCAATGGATATTGCTAGTTATAGTTATACCAAAAGAAAATGACAAGCAACCCTAGGACAATGATCGTCTCAGGTCCTTACAAACACAACTTTTCGAAATGTATATATTCCCAAATCCAAAGCGAATCAATGAGTTTTAAGATGAAAGTTAAGTTAAGCAAAAAGAAGATAACAGGGAAGAATAAGTCTAGTTGAAACTGTAAGCCATAATGTAGTCTATTTTGTCACTTCCCTATAGGGAGCTTACAATCATCCACCTGCGGAGAGGAGAGGCAGTTATCTGTAAGCTACAAAGTATTATATTCTAGGCACCAATGTTTTTGAATCTTTCAAATCTTAAACAAAATGAATTTTCAAAAAAGACTTCTGATGATCTAATTCCATGTGTAAAATATTGTTGCCATATATTTAAAGTCCTTTCAAAAGTTTAGTTTCTCAAGTATACTTATTCAAAGATGAATTGTTTTGGAATACCAATTTTTGCATTTCATATATCAAATACCTGTTCTCATTTAATACCTTAGTTTAATATTTGTTTGAGAGATATATTCTTGTGTTTTTCACTTTTTTTTTTTTTTTTTTTGTCAAAAGAGAATTATTTGCTTGGTTCATCCTATACCTATAAAACAGCAAGTGTTAGAGGATAGTCTACTGCCACATTGGTGTTATATGAAGGTCTGATGAAGACAAAACTTTTGCCGGAGCATTTCCAACATCCTTTATCTTGCGTATGCCTTCAGTTTTTCTAAGTTTATTCCTTGGGATTTGGATCATTTGCTGTAAATGCAGCTTGCTAAGTCACTAGTAAAATCCCAATTAAGACCAAAAGGAAAGATCTAACTGAAGTCCATTAGGAAAAGCACTAAATGTAAATAACTTTTCAGAGTTTGGGTGCAATTAATACTAAAAAAGTTATAATCAGCTTATTATTCTTGAAATATATTAAAGATGGTTCCTACCTTTTTTCCCTTGTGATTTTTTTGGGTACCGACTTTTGCCTAATTTATTTTTTTAATGATGAAATTACCAGTTTTTTCTTCTAAGTTCCTTGAGTCATTTATATATATATATATATATATATATTTTTTTTTTTTTCCTTTTTTCAAAATGGCTACCAATTTTTTTTCCTTACTTTTATATGGAAATAAGCCCTTTTGCACTTTTGAATAGAAGTCAGGAGCTAGCTCATTTACAACAACAACAACAACAACAACAACAACAACAACAACATAGCCTCAGTCCCAAATTAACTGGGGTCGGCTACATGGATCAAACTTTTCCATTGTGCTCATTTACAAAATATATTATTTTTCTTGTGGTCTTAAATTATTGTTCCAGTTTTTGTTTTTCCATTGTTGAATATAATCTTTGTCTTTCTCTTCTTTCAAAGAGAGGCAGGCAAACAACTAAAATAAAATAAAAAAGCATTCGTTTAGTATGCTTACAATTACAGATGCATCTTATCACAGGTATTCCTTTCAAACTCCAGAAGGTTGGAATACTGATGATCAGTGTAGATCCCTCTCTTATATGAGGCCTTTAGCAGTATGGGCAATGCACTGGGCATTGTCGCCTCCAAAGCTTTTCAAGGAAGTGAAGATATCAGAAGATCTTTCTGCCATGCCCCATGCTGGATATTCAGCAGTTGCGCAATTTTTAAAATTACCTGAAATTGAACCGTCTAGAAGTTTTCTGCAAGTTCTTTTTGATAGTACATGCAGAAGATTTTCCTAAGATGTTATTTGATGCTTACTATTGGTCATTTCATACTTTGAGCTCTGATGTATTGTCTAATGCCGAGGACCTGGTAAACTGAAAACCTGATTTCATATTATTCTTAAAATCAATAGCTTATTGTGATCTAGTGCTTTCTATCTTCTTAAATCTGTATCAGAAAATATTGGACCAGTTACTTGGATGACTTGTACAAAGGGAAAAGGCGTGTCATGGCAAGATATTTAAGTGAAAATTGAAGTTCAACAATGCGTAACTCTCTCATTGAGTCGAATTTCTGTTTTTATTATATTAGATTATTCAGGATTATCAAACCGAATTAGTAGCTTTCTTTCTTTTTTTAAGTTCTTTCCTTGAGTTGATCTATTGTTTTCGTGATATGTTGCAGTTGCGAATGTCTTTTGAAAACTTTTCCTCCTGTTATCAGCTTAGTTTCTGCAGATTAACCTCTGAAATAGTCCTGACAGCCACATAAGTCCATGCTTGGTCTCCCATTGCGTTGAATGCTTTGCTAAAGTTCTTTGAATGATTTTGAATGCAGAGATGTTATCTTTCTTTTTTCTGTTAATGCAGCTTTGGCGTCCTGTCCGGCTAATTTTCAGTCAGGCTGAAAGATTGCTACTTACAGTTTTGTTGATGGCATCACATATCACTTGTTCATTTTTCCTTCCATTCCAATTTTCATCCCATATCAGTTGACAGGAACATGGTTCGGTATCTCCACTGTCCTTGGTCTACTACTCTTTGGAGACCCCTCTCTTGTCTCTCTCTGTGGAGTAACTTGTACAGTCTGTAATATCTATTAATTTCATATATGGTCACTCAAGATTATAGTTCGTAACACATTAGTCACTAAACTCACATTTGTCCAAAATATATTACTCAACTTTACAAAACGTTTGGCGCAACGTGGGATTTTATGGGTGGTCACTTAAGTTTTAAAGTGATGACGTGGCATTTAATACACAATCCACCCACCCCCTTTTAGTTCACCCCACATATAGGGGGGAGCACCCCACCAATCACTCATCTTCTTCCTCGACCACTTCCCCTTCCTCGGCTCCGCCACCGCCGCCTTCGACCTCGCCGACTCCATTGCCGCCGCGTTGGGGTTTCACCACCCCAACTCGTTCGCCGCGGCGGCGGTTGCGGGGAGGTTGTTTGGGGCTAAGAGGTAATATGAGCGGTTGGGTTGGTCTGGGGATCTGAAAAGATTAAGCGATTGAGATCTGACGGTGGAGAGGAGGAGAGGTTGAGTTTGTAGTGAGTGTGTCAGGAACTCTCTCTGGCGTCGTTGTCGTCGCCAACGCCGCACATCAGGGTGTCCATCCAATCGTCGGAGTCGAACTCCGTCGCCGCGGCGGAGAACGAGTTGGGGTGGTGAAACCCCAACGTTGCCGCGGCGGCGGCGGCGGAGGAGTCAGCGAGGTCGGAGGTGGCGGCGGCTCCGAGGACGGGGAAGTGGTCGGGGAAGAAGATGAGTGATTGGTGGGGTGCTCCCTCCCTAAATGTGGGGTGAACTAAAAGGGGTGGGTTGGTTGTGTATTAAATGTCACGTCATTACTTTAAAACTTAAGTGACCTCCCATGAAATCCCCCTGTGGCGCCACGTGAGCAGGGCCACCGGGTTTTTGATCGGAGAGTGGTCGGAGTTATTTTGTTGAAACGTTTTGTAAAGTTGAATGATATATTTTAGATAAATGTGAGTTTAGTGATCAAAGTATTGCGAACTATGATTTTGAGTGACCATATGTAAAATTAACCAGTAAATTACACTTTGGTCTTCTTACCTCTATGCAATTTATATATAGCAATCAATAGTGATTTTTTTTTTCGAAGCAACTTATTAGGCATACCTTGTTAAGAGTTCAAAGAAACCCTATTCCTTCACCTCTCTCTCTCTCTCTCTCTCTCTCTCTCTCTCTCACTGGCAAGCTGGAATTAGAATACTACGAATTGGTGTATTTGTTAATTTGCCTAGCTAGTAATAGTAATTAAGAAGAGTTGGCTGTTAAATTAAGAGGAGTTGGCCGGTAGGGACAGGGAGCAAGCGTCTCCGCCGCCACTACTTGCGTTGAACCAGCATTGGGAGCATTGCTTTACATTATAATGTGTCGTGTACAAATAAAATATATGATCATATCACATGTAGACTCAAATAAATTAACCAGTGATGCTTTTGGTATACAACAATATGAGTCCAACCCACGATCGACCTTTCTAACTTTGCCTACCTATTTGCAAGTGATAAATGTTTCGTCAATCTCATTAAATAAAGATGCTTTGGCAATTGTAAAGCATCAAGATTTGTGTGCATATATTTTGGATTGGGTAGTGCTAGATGGACTCAAAAAGTCTGACTCAAACAATCAAAAAGACATAAAGTCCTTTAATTTAAATTCATTAGTAGTGTTTGGGGGTAGAGGGTAATTAAGTCTTTTACTTAGGTAGATATCTTAAATTGTTAACAAAAAAATATTTGGGTCGGGACTCAAAGAATCCAAATAGATTTTTTGTTTTGGATTATATCAAAGACGTTATGTATGCAATAAAAGTACACCACCTTATCCATAAAATTTCACACTAAGTCACAAACAATATATATGTAAGTGCTTTTACTATGAAACTTAATTACATAGCATTTATTTTTTATTTAATGTGTTTTGCATTAAATGCATTATATCAATCACCATTAAATTTAAATTTTATATTAATTCAATGATGAGATATATAGTACTCATGAATTGTAGAAGCACCTTTTATATATATACTAGTTATTGATGCGTGCTCCGCACGTGCAGTGCACTTGCTTTGCTCATTATATAAATTAAACTCGGATTGCAATAAAAACATAGTTATAAGATTGAACAAACAATATAAAATACTCCTTAAATGTAAAAAAAACAGAATAATAGATAAATTTGACAGATGACAATGGACATGTCGAATGCGAAAAAACAGAAGTATATACTAAAAGCTGAAATAAAAAATCTATCTTTTTATATGCGAAAAAATAGACGTATATACTTAAAGCTGAAATAAAAAATCCATCTTCTTTATATTTTGTAAATGATTCTAGAATGTAAAAAAAATCGAAACACACACCACATAAATTTAGAATTTAAAATATAAATTATAGAAATATAAAAAATCACATATTTTCTAAAATTTTATTATAACTTTAGAAAGTTGTAACTTGTAACTAGGGGTGGGCATTGGTTTTCCTAAAATCGCTCAAACCGCCCAAACCGTATGGTTCGGTCTGATTTTTAAAACTCGCGGTTTGGTGGTGGTTTCAATTTCGAAAAACGCGGTTCACCAAACCGAGGGTAATTTAGTAAATTTATTTAATTCACATTTTAAAACCTTAACCAATATAAACAACTTAGATAGCCGTTTCATTTTTTCATCTCCATCTCAAGATTTTAAACATATCTGCCTCCACCAGTTGAGACCATCCGCTGCCGCCTTCCACTAGTCGTTGTCGCTGCCGCTTCCCACCATTCGTCGTCGCTGCCGCTTCCCAGCCATCGTCGTCGTCGCCTCTCACGAGTTGCCTATTTCCACCGCGCCACTCGACGCTTCCCACCTCCCACCACCGCCACCTCCTCTCACCACCACCTCCTAAAGTTCTACGCCTCCTCCACTGCTTCCCACGGATCACCTCCTCTCACAATTGCCTTACACCACCGCCTCCCGCAGTTCCATGCCTCCCATTGTCGTCTCCTACCAGTGATCTCTCACTATCGCCTCCCACCACTATTTTTTTTTTTTTTTTTGGAAAACATGTAAAAAGAAAAATCGCGAAAACCAAACCGACCAAACGCAAACCGCGATCGGTTTGGTTGTGGTTTTGGTGGTTCGCGGTTTGGTGGTGGTTTGCAAAACAACCAAACCGCAAACCCTCGGTTTGGTCGCGGTTTGGTGGTTTTCACCGCCAAACCGCGGTTTGCCCACCCCTACTTGTAACTGATTTTGTTTTTACTTCACTATGATTTTTTTATTAGAACTCAACGAATGAACTTTCCTTTGTTCTTCTCTATCAAAACTCAACTATCTTCTTTGTCCACTTCAAAAATATTTTTTAATTATAGTTGAACTTGTAGTTTCCACTCTATTGGTCATCCTCTCATAGTTAAGAAATTAAAGAAGAAATTCTTTGTTCCTCACATAGGGTTGTTGCTGGAGTTGGTCTCCAAGCCAAAGATGAAAACTCAAGATTCGAGTTAAACGCAACTAGATTGAATTAGAGTTCGAGTTAAACGCAATTAGGGCAAGGGCTCATTATATATATTAAAATGACATCAAAAATGTTGCACGATAAGACACATTGGCTCACATAAACTTTTTATGCAATCTCAACCAGCGTATTATGCATCGAGATCTATATGTCCGCATCTCGATGCACGCATGGATGACTCTTATGAGTCAATGTGTCTTGTGGTATATAAGACATGTTATTGTCATTCTATCACTTCTCTCTCTCTCTCCCTATATATATATATGACATATATATATATTTGATTAATTAGTTTTAAGTTTCTATATATATTTTGTTTTGTGAAAATGATGGCATGACCTGTTGACCAATTGAGGCCATAGAATCAAGAAATATTGTAACACAGTAACACTATGATTGATTATTATAAGATTCATATATTAAACTAGTCCGCATCTTGCGCGGAAAACTAATTATCAAAATATTATATAAAAAATATTAAAAATAATATAAAAATAATTATTATGTAATTTTTGATATGAACTTAAAGTCGCTCTTTTTATGTCCCTCAACAATTAATAAAAAAAATACTTGCAAACACTATACATATTTTTAAATCTATACAAAACATTAAATATTTGCAATATTACATAGAAATGGCCGGCTTAGAACCTATTAGCACTTACTCCTAAATCTAATACCATACAATTGGGCCACCTAACCAATTATGATATCATCATGTTACATGTTATGTTGTGAGAGTTTCTCACAAAATCAATTACGAAAAAAAATTAAAAATCAAAAAATTCTATTTGTATAACAATTAAAAACATAACCTAAAAAATATGTATAACTTAATTTCTTTATAAATAATCTAATATATCATGCGTAGCATGCCGTATCTAATAAATAAAAAACTAAAATAAAAAATCTTATTTTTATAACAATTAAAAACATAACTTAGAAAATAGTAAAAAAAAAAACCAGAAAATCAAAACTTTAAAACCAAAAATCCTATTTGTATAACAATTAAAAACATAACCTAAAAAATAGCAAAAAAAAAATAGAAAATTAAAATTTAAAAACTAAAAATCTTATTAGTATAGCAGTTAAAAACATAACTTAAAAAATAGCAAAAAAAATTAGAAAATTAAAATTTTAAAACCAAAAATTGTATTTGTATAATAATTAAAAACATAACCTAAAAATAGCAAAAATAAAAACGAAAATAAAAAATTACAAAAAAACTTAAAACTCAAAAAATCTTATTTGTATAACAATTTAAAACATAACTTAAAAAATAACAAAAATAAAAAAAACGAAAATAGAAATTATATTTTAATTAATGATGTCACCATGTCACAGTCAAAATCTTATTTTGTGTTTTACCATCCTACTCCTCACTTAAGCGCGAGAAAGATCAATGACTTATGTTTTTTATTTTTTGTTATAAATTTTAATTATGACATTATCATGTCATGTGTTATGCTAGGAGATCTTGGCAGTCATGAGACCTTATCACAAAAATAGTTCCTTTATATATAAAAGTGTTTCTATAATGGAGTTCAAATATATATCCATGTCATGAGTACTGCATATCTCACTATTGGATTTGTAACGGCCCAGCCGCCCCACCCTTAGCCCTCGAGCCCTAATGGGTACTTTTAGACTGGCACCGAAACCAGCAGTGCACATCTTTCTGCTGTGCACCATCTGCGTCCCCCCTCACGTGTAGCACGTGACTTGCACGTGAGGCACAATCTTTCGCCCCCCCGAGTCTCGAACACGCCCCTGGAGGCTTAAGTAGCGTATTCTTAGAGAGACCGGTACCATTGAGCCGCTTTTATGTAACGGCCCAGCCGCCCCACCCATAGCCCTCGAGCCCTAATGGGTACTTTTAGACTGGCACCGAAACCAGCAGAAAGATGTGCACTGCTGGTTTCGGTGTCAGTCTAAAAGTACCCATTAGGGCTCGAGGGCTAAGGGTGGGGCGGCTGGGCCGTTACAGGATTACTATGAGATTTTAATCTAATAGTGATTGATGAAGTGCATTTAATGCAAAATATATTAAATGCATAATAAATGTTATGTAATTGAGTTCCATTGTAGAAGCACCACATATATATATATATATATATATATATATATATATATATATATATATATCTATCATATATATAAAAGCACGAATCACAAATTTTTGAGTCGTAATCAAATTTACTTTTTTGTCCCTATGTCTTTAATTAAATTTACTTTTTTGTCCATGTCCTTTCGTGATTTCTTTTTTCTCTTCTCCTTCGTTCCTCTTCTCTCAACAAACAAACAACTCGGCTATCAATTTCCATGCGCGTCGCTCTTCCATTCCCATTGTCAATCTCGTCGAGTTTCCCTCTCTTTTCCTTCTCTTCGATCGCTTCAAAACCAAATCCCCGAATCACCAAATCCTATCGCCCAGATCGCATTCGCTCCCAAAATCGATCTCTTCAATCGAAACTGCGAGAGATTCGCTCTTCACGCAAAAACTGAAAACTCGCCCATCCGAGGTGTTGCAATGGCTTTGATTTCAGTTTGTCCCGACTTTAAATCATTAGATCTGATTGAAAATGGAGTCTCAAGTGTTTACTGTGATTTTGTGATTTTATTGCGTTGTTTTGAATTTTTAAGCTTCTCGCTCTGTGATTTTGTGGTGAATGTAATGAGATCTGACTTTCGTTTGATTTTCTTTTTACGTGGAAACTCGATGATCTGATTAGACTGATTTGGATTCTTCAATTGATGAAGACGTTGATCTGAATTGATTTTTATTGAAGTTCAAGTTTGCATCTTCTCCCTCAACTTCGCATGTTGTTATGAGCCCTTTTTATTGGGAATCTTTAGCCTCTCTAACACGAGATCATCACTGCTAACTAAATTAACTAAATTGTGAGATTGATTAGTTCATGTGAACGTAACTTGCGAGAGCTAGCTGTAGAGAACCTACTAAAAGTCCCAAATTACAAGTGATGATCAGGTCAATTTATTCAAGAACGACTTTAACTATAAATAGTTCAATTGATCGAATTAATAATTGGTTGGAGGAGAAGGGAATAAAGGGTTTTTTGTAGTTATTTGTTGATCCCTATTGCGGTTTGATTTATTGAGATGGCGTTGCATTGATAATTTTTTGTGCCTATGAGAATATTGGTTTGAGATGCCCACGTGGGATAATTAGTTTGATTGCATTGAGATGAGTTTGTATTGATAATTTGATAGTTTAATAGTGCTTTGTAGTTGTTTGATGAAATGCCCCCAAGATCCGTTTTTTGGTTTTTTGTTTTTAATTTCCACATTCGTTTTTTGTAGTTATTTGTTGATCCCTATTGCGGTTTGATTTATTGAGATGGCGTTGCATTGATAATTAAATCAATGCAAAAAATATACAAACAATCTCTGTTGCGGTTTGATTTATTGAGACCTAAACAATCTCTCTGGGACCATTTCAACTCTGTTCATGTAAGATTTCTTCATTGATTTAAATGTAGGCCTTTCACTTACCTTTTTGTTATAATATGATATACACTTCTATGACTCAATGTGTTCTTCCACGACTTCTGTAATGCTGACTCTCTCTTTCAAGTACATCTTCTTTCTATTTATTTAAAAGCTACTTTCCTTTCAAACTATACTTTCTATGATGTTGTAAATATGAGATAATTTAGATGTTTTGATGGGTAACGTACCTTCCTCGGTATGCAATAAATCATCAATATTTTTCAACTTAAGTGATTATAAAAAACGTTCACAGAAATAAATCCGTTGCAAAAGAGAGGGTAAAAATAAATTCATATAAAGTAGGGAGTTGGATGTTTCGATGCTACCTGTGGTTTGCAAGATGTCAAGCATGAATAATGCAATGTAGCAAATGCTTTTATCTTGTGCCACTCTTATCTATCCTTAAAAATCTTGAAGGATGTTATCATTCTTTAAATCTTCCATTTTCACATTTTTTTAATGCGAGTCTATAAATATGTGTCATTAATATTTGTGATTAATAAGTTTGAGATTAATATTTGTGATTAATAAGTTTGAGATTAATATTTGTGATATAATTGAGATTAGGAATTGCGTTTTCCCCTTTTTTTTGATGAATTTAGTTTGGATTTTTGTGTATTGACTTGGATTTGTTGTTAATCTCGATGTTAGGTTGTTGTTGTTGTTGATTAAATTTGTTAGTGTTAGATTGTTTGGTCTCATTCAGTTGAAAATTAAGAGGTTTTTTTTTCTAATTAATTTTACATATATTAATCTCGATGTTAGGTTGTTGTTGTTGATTAAATTTATTTTGTTTTCTCGGGTATTGATTCCATTTCGGGTTTGATAGTTAGGAATTTGAGCAAAGACAGAGATGAAGTTTATGCTCAAATTACTTTGACACCGAAGTGGATGTAAGGATTTATGCGATTTTGTTTGAAATTTAGCCTAATTTGGTGTTTGGAAGTTGTTAAGTGTGGTAGAACGATGTTCGATCTTGTTTCTTTGAATGAATATTTACAAGAAATTGAGCCCAAAAGTGCTTGATCCATGTCTTCCCGAGCAACCTGCAGACCAAGAAGTGCATTCATTCTCGCAAGATTTTAATCGCTCTCGATACCAAAGACTCATGGGGGTTTTGTTGTTATGAGGAAACATGCCAATGAATGCCTTCCACAACTTGTAAGTTGTTCTCCTTTGTGAGATTGAACTTGTTATTTCTTTATGGGTTTCCTCTCGATGTTTTCTCGCTTTTCCTCTCTTTGGTTTTCTGTCTAGGACATGAGCCAACCAACCCCTATTCAAGAATTGGGCACGCCAAGGATCTACACGGGTTTGAGTGGCGATTTAAGTATATATTCGAGAGGTTCCTTGCTTGCCCACTTCTCGCTTTGTTTGATTCTTGTCTTTAATCGTCGTCGTTTTTTTTTTTTTTTTTCCAATTTGTGATGTGTGGTGGGTGGAATTGCAAATGAAAGACCTGAATGAAAAGGATTTGTATAGTGGCTCCTCAAAGTCACTCTTTTCATGATTTTCTATTCATTCGATTTGTAGTCTCCTTTATTCGATTTTTTCTTGTCTGTCCACCAAAATTGCAAAGTGTTAAGTTGTAATCGATGATTCTTTATTCGCTTGTATAAATTTTGTCACCAAACATATTCAAAATGAGTATAAGATGCAAATGTTGCTTTGTCCTTCCCGCTTTACTCATACTTTACCACCCGAACTTTCTTTACAACATCAACATAACATCTGTCTCAAATTAATTGGGGCTATATAGATCAAATTCTTCCATTGTGCTCGTTTAAGATCATCCCCTCTTTCTTAAATGCCTATAAATTACAGTAATTGTGATAGTAAGGTATGTCCAGTTGTATTTTCCGTGTTAGTCTGAGAGAGCCACTAGGAGGCGGGTTTCAATGTTGCAAGAAATATGTGTACTCTCTACTTGTTTGCAACATGGCTTTACAAACAACCGACTACCAATTTTTCCCAAAATTTAGCTTGCTTTTCCCTCTTTTTTTCTTTTAGTTGGAGGTCAAAGTAATGGTATTTGTGATTACATTTTCCTTCGTATCAACCATAAATACCTATTTTTCATGTTTGAGCTTCTTTTTGTTCACAGGTAAACGTTTAAGAGATCCTTATCTGATACCAACATTTTTTCTGAAGCTGACTCTCCTATATCAATTATGAGCATAGAACGAAGAAATTTTCTAATACTATTGTACCAAAAAAATCGCATGGAGATCTACATTTGGTATTTCGAATCCACACCTTATGTGTATATATATATATATATATATATAGATGAAGTAAAGTAAACTAAATATATATATATATATATATATATATAGATGATATATACAGATGAAGTAAAGTAAACTAAAAGGCGTGAAATTATGGGCGATTTAAGTCAGTAATTAGATTATTGAACACGTCTGTAACGTAACGCGTCCAATAAAAAAAGTGTCGTGCGCAGGGCATCAAAATCACAAGTCCGCCTTCCTTCCACTTTGTTCGGGTCAACATTCACACATGTCAACGCCCCACCCATGCACAGTCTGTCTGTTTTTTAAAAGAGAGGTCCAAGTTAGGGGCCAAAATTAATCTTTTTCTTGTACACCTACATTTTGTAAGAAAATCAAATTTACCTGAAAAAATCGAGCACAATGGAAACGCGCGTTTTCAATTATGTGAGTTTGGGCGATCGATAATATAGAACATGAATGCTCCGCTAAGTCACCCAATTATTTAAAGAAGGCCGGCCCATAATTAGTGTATATATATATATATATATATACACTTGCATATGTACGTACGTGTTCAAAAGAGTGCGTTGATAGAATGCATGAGATGACATGCTACAGTGTATATTTTTCTACAGTAATATTCACAGAGCTCTTCTATGTCTCTTAATGGGGACCACAATCCCATAACCTCGTAGAAATCATCAATAAATATAATTAGTGGAGCTACCATGAAGTGGACCCATATCCTTTGTCTCAGACTAAATTAGGAACAACCCTTAAAGGTGATTTCGTATTGAGTTGAATTTCACATAATTGAATCAAATCAATTTCCTTTCCTTTTTATAAATATTATTTGTATATCTCATCAGATATAAGAAATTGCACAACTTTATTTATTTAATATTTAAAATATATACTATCGATTCTGAGATATGAACTTTATGTAATTTTCTTTATGTCAACATGCACATACATTGTTAAGAACAGTCTCGTCGTATCAAGGATATCAACAAATTATGGTTATCCAATGTGAAATATTCAAAAATATTGAATTGTTAGCAAATCGTCCTGACCAATACACTAGAAGATTCAGGGGCTACACAATTAATGGCTATCGTTTTCACGCCAAGGACATTGATAGCTCAAAAGTTATGCAAAACAATAGTGTTTGTTGGAAGGGGATACTCCAAGTTATTTAAGGAGAAAATATAAGAATCATCGTCTTGGTATTGCAACATATTATGGAGTCCTGAAAGATATCATTGAAATCCATTACGACATTGAGAAGAAATTTATCCTCTTTAAGTGTGCTTGGGCTGATAATAAAACATGAATGAGGGAGGACGAGTTTAAGTTCACAATGATGAATTTTAATCATTTGCTATATAAGAATAATCATATTGGAGATGAACCTTTTATTTTGGCCACCCAAGCTAAAAAAAACTTTTTATGTGTAAAATTCTATGGATCCAGATTGGCAAGTTGTCGTTAAGATGACAAGAAGAGATGTATTTGACTTATTCTCTTCAGACTACTCGGTTTCAAATAACTCTATGCTACACCAAGTAGAGCCATATCAAACCCATAAGTTAGATGATACTATTGTAGATGATAATGTTATTGATTGGGTGAGAGGGGAAATAGAAGGAACAACAGTAGAAATGAATTGTATGGAAAAGGATATCGAAAAAGATAATTTTGTTTGATCAATAGTTGTGGGGAACAAACTTGATTTTTTTGAAGTTAATAGTAGAGAATAGACTTAGATGTTTTTTTTTTTTTAAATTTCTCAGTTTGTGTGCACTTCTTTTTTTTTTTTTTTTTTGCTATTGTATTTATTGATTTTTTTAAGTTAATATTAGAGATGAGACTTAAATTTCTTGTTTCTCCTTTTTGTGCACTTTTATTGTTTGTTCAATTATTTATTAACTTCTTAATTTTCTTTTCGTTCTTTTTCAGGGGATATTTTAAAGTTGCTTGGGTAAAATTTTGAGGCTAATTATGTATCGGAACATGTCTACCGACAAAAGAGGTAGTTATGGCAATACGAAAACAATAATTGCTCCCTTTGAATTGAGAAAAAGGCAAAAGAGAAATCATTTAAATGGAACTTCGAGTGGAAGTAATGTTATAACTTCTATTTTCCGTTGCCTTATTGTATCTTCTACCTAATTAGATTTTGCATCTTCACTTCTTTTTTTCTTTTATTTTTTAAAACTTGCATTTCATAATCTTACATGTAGTTTTTTGTTTTTTTATGTGAACAAGGTAAATTAGGCCATTCAATTGGAACTTCAAGCGAACCCTAAGTGGTAATAATGTTACACTTTTTTAATTTGTGCTATGACTTTAAATGTTCTATTTATAGTTTGTATCACTTAATCTTACAAGTGGAGCTATTTTTTCATTTCTTAAGGTACAATTATATCTCACAATCTTATATTGTACTTTGGAAAAGAAAATAACTATTACAAGAATTTTTGTAAAGATAGTTGTTTCTTAGACACACTAAAAATATGTAAAAGATTCATTGATGTCTACACTGTCGGATTCAAAATCACTAATGAAGATGGAATGCCATTGAGAAACGATAAGGATGTCATGCGTATGATGAAGGAGCATGAAGGGGTTAAAAATATTTACATTTATCTAGAAAATGATGAAATGACTCGACGTTTAAATTATATGATGAAAAAAGATAGCCCGAATCTTGCTAACCTAATTTGTATGAAGTTATACAATTTTATATGTATGTTCATGTCACTCACTTAATGATTTCTTTATGATTTTATTTAGATTCTTATTCTCCAGTTATTCCTAAAGTGATAAATGTCAAGATATTAAAAAATCTGAAAGGAAGAAATAAAGTAGTTGTGCAAAGCAAAGTTATTGATGGGAGTGAAATAGCAAGTTCGGCATAATTGTTATTCAATTTGACTAGGAAACCAAAAGCGTTTATAGCAACATTGGCGCTAAGCTTCAATGAGGAACGTTTGGTGACACAATGGAATTTCTTTTTGCGAAGGGCGCGCAGAACAACCATGAATCAACTGAAATGGATCGACTGTTGTCTCGCTTGGCAGACGTGAAGCTGAATGTGAATGGTGATCGAAGAATCTGGAAGCTGGAGGACTTAAAAAAGTACACAATTCATTCGGCGTTGGTGGCTTTAACTGCTGGAGGGGAGGCGATGAATCAGGAAACATTTAACCTGATTTGGAAAGGGAATGCCCCAATGAAGTATCGATTTCTCACTTGGCTGGTGTGGAGAGACCAGGTGAGCGCTATGGATGTGCTTTAAAAGCGGAGACATGATTTAGTGCTATCCTTTCATATGTGCACGATATGCAAAAAGGACATTGAGTCAGTGAACCATTTATTCGTTACATGTGCATTCGTCAAAAAGATGTGGGTGAGGTTGGCTACCAGATAGACATGGAGTGGGTGTTTCCCACAACCATACATGAATGCTGTAGTGGCCCAAAATTTTTAACCGTATTTACATCTTGAAACAGGCTTAATGACCGTCGTTGTGGGACCCACACCATAATATGTTCGATTACCGAGGCAAGGGCAGAGGTACATTTTATATTTGTTGTGATGTATGCCTAGTGTATTGTATTTGTGTAGACTATTAAGTTAATTTTTCTACGAGTGTGTAGGTATCGAGACGAATCAAGATGAGTGTGGTGTTGTTTAATTGATGGGGTGTTGTGGAGTGGTGTTGGTGAGGGAGCTCAGGAGCTTGGGAGCTCCCGTGCTCCAGGCACTACAAAAAAATAGCAAATCAGAAACGGAATTAGAAACGGAAATAAGTTCCGTTTCTAAATCAGAAACGGAATTAGAAACGGAATAAGTTCCATTTCTAAATTAAAAAGTTAGCGACGGAATTGAGACGGAAACATTCAGAGACGGATTTGAGACGGATCAGAGACGGAATTAGAGACGGAATTAGAGACGGAATTAAATTCCGTCTCTGAAAAATGGCGCCAACATTCCCACCAAAACTTTATTTTGTTATACCCGTTCATCAAATCTCGAGATTTGTGACAACAAATCTCGAGATTTCTCTTTACCCCCTCCAAAACCCCCCTCGTCTCGTCCTCCCCACCACCGAAAGCCCTAACCAAGCAAACCCACCGCGCGATTCGATCTCATCGTCTTCGTCGTGTCTCCTCTATACTCTCGTCTCTCCTCTCGGTCGCGCCGTCTCTCCTGGCCACGGCCCCCAAATCTCCAACCCCCAACAAATCTAGCGTCTCTATTCCGTTGCTCTCAACTCTCTCTCTCGGTCTCTCCGTCTCTCCGATCCACCGCCCCCAAATCCCCAACCCCCAACAAGTCGTCCTCGCACTACATTGCTCCCTGGTAGCGCTGCCCTGCTCTGGTCCTGTTCGGTTGTCTTGCACCATTTCAGTCCGCGCCTCTGCTCCTCTCGGGTCTCACTTCGTGCTCTCATTCAGTCCCCTCTTCGATCTCTGTTCGGTGGTATTGTTCTCTCATTCATTCCGCGCCTCGCTGTGCTTGATTGGTGAGTTCTCCCTCTTTCCTCTCGAACCATTATTTTTGGTGAATTGGCAGTGACATGTTATGTAGGTGTTCCTTGCTATTTTATCATATCTTGATGTTGGTTTACCTATTTAAATGTATAATTTAAATAAATTTGATTTGGTTGTAACTTTACCAGTATGTCTCCCTTGCTATTGTATGATATCTTGATGTGTATAACTATTCAGCTATCATAAGTGATATATTGATGTCTTTGTTATATGTTCGGTGTCTCTCTTGATGTGTTATGTAGGTGTTCAACTAACATTTATAAAAAAGAACAAGTTTCCACTTCCTTTCAGTCTAATGAAATCAAGAATTTTCGTTCAATATTTTTGTTCAAATTTATCATGTTAGGCATTGTTTTTTTTTCCTTGCTATTTTATTATGTTTGGTTATGCTATTCTGAAATGCCAAAAAATTGATAATAGGTGCAATGATCTGAAATATGAAAATCTAATTCTGAATATACTAGGTATTACTTTGATCATAGTTCTTTGCATGATTCTTGATCTCATTCAAGAGCTTAGTGAACGAAGTGATGGTTGTGGCTATGTCTTCATCGGAGCCAACTCTGAAAGTCTCATAGTGCCCCTCGATTATCAAATTTTTTCTTCACTTGATGTTTACCTTTATAATGTACCCTAAGCTTCTCCTTCACTTCCTTAGTTGTTTAACAAGCCCTAACTCTGTTAAATTTGTTCTCATAAAGCCCTAGGGGAAGGAGACGACTCGGGAGAGTCTTCTCCCCTCCCTACACGAGCCGGGGTTGGATCGCCAACCCCAACTCGTAAACAAAAAAAAAAAATTGACCCCTCGACGAACCAGGGAGTCCCTGGTTCATTAGGGAAGAAGGGGGAACACGTACGTGCTATGCGTGTGTGCCCCTTCTGATGTGCCGAACACATCAATAAAGTAAAGTTTATAAACCAACTTTTTTGTAGAATAGTGGCAAATGGTCGATCCCACAGAGATTGGTAGTCTTTCTTACGTTAAAAACAACAAAAAAAGAAAATCGGGGGTTTTAAAATAAATTAATTTGACTAACTAATCTAACTAAACTAAATAAATAAAATAACTAAACTAATCTTGAAAACAATTAACAAGTACCTAAGTAACACCTAATTCTACAGTTCCACAAATCAGGATCAAGATTCAATTGCAATCATGGTCTTCAATCTTTCCCAAAAAGTTATTAATTTATATTCTCTTAGATTAGCTATAGAAATCTACATCTGCTAGAAATTCCTTGTTCCCCTAATCTCGATAGCCAGGACGTCCGCCACTAACTACTTCCCTAATTAATGTATAACCTTAGACATCTGTCAATCGGGTTTAACATACTAACGCATTAATTTTGATTTGTGGGAACACAAATCCTAAATAATCGGATCGCGTCCACTTCCAATTTAACTAAGATTCAATTGTTGCACACTCGAGAACCGAAATGGTTTGACGACAAACGGGTGAGTGTTTATCACTTTATTGGTCTAAAAGCACAATTACACATATAGTAATAGTCCAAATAACTGTAGATTGTCCACCTAAAAGCATGCACTGGCCACATACATACTCTAGATTTAAACCATGATCATTAAAATCAAGAACAATGAAATAGGAGAATTAATAATAAAGTGAAAGATCTCACATAATATGTCATGAATCCATAATCCCGACTTGCTTCCCTTTCGACCTAGGCAAGGAGTTGATTAGCCAAACATTGTCTTCGAAGAAAGTCGATGCTAAAAAAATAATAGTCGGTGTTCCAAATAATTAAACCTAAGTTCCTAATATATAAAACTACTAAAAAAGGGTATCAGAAGGTGAGAGAAACTAATTTTAGGGGTTGGGGAGGTGACTCGTGCGCCGATGAGCATCGTAGGGTTGTTTTTGGCTTGAAAATAGGTGTCCGGCACGTGTCGCAGCGCGATTGGTCCGTTTCCTGCCGTCGTGCTGACGTGCTGTCGTCTAATTGGCCGAGAAAGGTGTTAATGACGCACTAGGCTATGAAAAAGCTCCACGTGTCACTGCCCGATAGGCGAAAAGCGATGTGATTATGCGCTGTGCATGGGTGAGAACGCGCCACGTGGCGTCCAAGAGGCGGAGAAAGTTGCGCGATTCCGTCCGAAATTCTGGGAGTTTGTGCGAACACACATCCCGAAACAGATTAATGGGTAGCTGAAGCGAGGAGAAATGTTGGTGTGTGACGTGGCTGCAAACACTAATGTGGCAACATATGACGACTTCTGATTAGTGGAGAATGCTTGCATGACGTGATTGGAAGGGTGATCGCGCGACATTTGGCAGCTGCTGTGATGCAAACTGCTAACGTGGCGAGACGTGATTGGAGGAGAGAAGATGTGCGCTGACGTGGCAGCTCCTAATTGGTTGAAATATGCTGTTCCAATTCTACCCACCGCGCAACGCGTAAATGGCGACAAACTGTCCCGCATCTGATCACTACATGTAAAATACTCTATTTTTAGTATTTTTCCGCCACGAATTTAACCGCGCACTTCGTTTCACCTAAAAATGACCAAAAAATATAATTAAGTATATATTTTAGAAACTTTGTATAATTAAATATACTAAAATAAACTACTAAATATATATAAATACTGACTTATCACCTTCTCCTAAGCGGGCCGGGCCAAGGGCCTAGGGGCCTAACGCCTTGGCCAGGGCCAGGTTGACTCGACCAAAAAAAAGAAGAGAAAAAAGAAGAAAAATGGAGAAAAACTCCAAAAAATTTGGGAAAAATTCCAAAAAATTATATTTCGACAAAATAAATAGAAATTAATGAATTTTTAGGAAAAATAAAATATTTAGAATTTCGAACGAGCATTTTACGGGGGGTTTACCTCGAAAAGAGCGGCGGATTGGCCTAAAATAAAAAAATTTAGAAATTTGTATCGACTTCGATTTGCCTAAAGTGACAAATTATTGAATGTTATGGAACTAAGGAGAGAACTCAGACGTTTAGACATACATTTCAAATTTGTCAAGGGATCGAATAGACTAGGACAAGCGTGTGAATTGTAAGTACAATTGTGAGAATTTTACATTTTATTTCATTCACCTTTATTGATTTATTGGTCTATTGGTAGACATTACTACTTGAACTCGCGCATCTTGTTGTTCTTGTATCCATTCATGGGTGTGAATATTGTGACATGATGCCTTGTGAATTGTTTCATTGACTCTGATTCTTACACTTGATGTCATTCTTGATAAGATTGATGAAAAGCATGTTAATGAAATAATTTGGATTTAATTGGACTTGTATTCGATTTCCTTTGGGCTTTGTAGCCTAACTTGTCTTGGAATCCTACAATTTTGAAATTATTTGTCTTCAAAATTAAGGTAGGGATTATCTAGTGTCCATTGCACGAGATATGCGCAGTTCACGGGGACATGGGTCTACCGGGGTTTCGGTACTCACTACTACACTTGCGCGGCACACGAGTTATGGGACTCGGAGTGGTTGGCAAGCATGAAATTTACGTTGTAAAGCGTAGAGCGCAGCTCCACTATATTATGTGAGATATGTTGAGCGCAGCTCCATATAGTAGTGGGAAAGGTTAGGTGATAATTCTCACCGTCGACCGGACCTATATCATCTCGACTTAGCCCGTGTCTGTCTCTACATCTTTAACTATAATATTTACTTGCATTTCTTGTTTCAACAGTTTATTTCGCTACTTTATGCTTTTAAATACCATTCGTTTATTTTGGAAATGTGGCATAGAATTCTGCAGTTAGTACTACATATCACTATACTCATCATCTAGTTTATGACGGTGGGTGTAGTAGGTCCATCGAGCATAAGCAAACCAAGGAAGGAGAAGATCGGCGACTTCCTCTGAGCAGTTCGGTGACTCTCCTCATTCATTTTGTATGTCTCGACTTTTGTTGTGTTATTATTGTTACGTCATTTTGTGTTGTGGATTGGGTTGAGTGAATAGTGTCCTATATATACGTGCATATGATGCTATCTTTTCTTGATTTTCCACACTTAAAAATCTTGACTCATAATAGCTTCCACATGATCTTCATGAACGTGATAATACAGATCAATACATGGATTCAGAGAAATATAGGGACGAAAGGTTGACTAATACGTAATTACGTCTTATGTGATTTGAATTAAGGCTTGATTATGGGATTAGGCCAGGTGGTGCCCGTTTAGTAGTTGGGGCCATCACAGTTAGTATCAGAGCATAGGTTTAGATACCACAATGCATAAAATACAAACAAAAGTTGTGAAAACCAGATACTCATTACCTAGACACAAGTGAATGACAGTGAGATGGGGGATTTCTTATATGTACTTGTTAATTGCTAGATATATATACTTATGCGCTATGCGACGTAGAAGCTGATTCCCATTCGCTATCCATTGCAGACCCCGATGGCTGATACACACGGGGAAAGAGATGCAGAGCCTAGTTGCAGTTTGCCTCCTACTACAACAGATGATTTACAACGACTGTCTGATCGAATGACAGCTAAGGCCAGCAGTGGACTGATTCCATTATGATAACCGCTCGTTTTGCTCCACCGACATCGACATCAACTCCTACGACTGCTACACTGACTGTCCAGGCGCCATCACTTTCTACTACAGCTTTAGCAGCGCCGATAGCCATGACCGCACCAATGGTGGAGACAGTTAAGGCAGTACCATATCCCACACCTGCATCTTCCCACACTTCAGTGAAGTTCAGTTGGTGAAGGACTTCATCAGACTCAAACTAGCGTATTTCGATGGAATCAGAGATTTTCAGTATATGATGAGATCTCTGCCCGAAGTCTATCATCAATTCTCAGTACCCGATGAAGCTTCGCCTGAGACATGATCCATTTCTCACGGAGAGTTCGAGACATGGGATGATTTCAAGCATAAATTCTATTAACAATATTTTATGCATTCATTAATGAAGAGATTGAGGAGAGAGTTTATGGATTTGAGACAAGGGCCAGAGGAGTCTGTGATGCAGTACATGGGTTGATACCATTATATGCGCCAGTTTGTTGGGGACTTGTGAGAGATGAGTCCGAGGATGTATATTACTTCAGTGATAGACTCAGACTCGATATTGGGTATTATGTCATCAGTTAAGACACGATGACACTCATTGAGATCTATGAGCGAGCCTTAGCGCGCATAAGACATATCATCTAGGCATAGTTGGTGATAGCAGAGCCCCAAGTCCAGTTTTGTCTATATAGCGGGCCTTAGAGTATGAGCGGAGGAGACAAAGGGGTAAGAGAGTAAGGGGATGGAACCGAGGATTTCAGGGTTCGGTGACAGCTACGCACCTAGTGGCTATGCTTCCTGTATCATTCATTGCTCTAGCACAGAGCACAATGGGTAGACTTCCCTTGCCACCTCCCATCAAATCAGCCTTACCAGTTCTTGCTGTTCCTAAACGTCCCGCCCCACTAGCTTCACGGCAGCAGCTGTAGGGTGGCAGAGGTCGAGGCAGAGGCAAAGGCAGAGGCAGAGGCTGAGATACGAGACAAAGACCGGAACAGGTGTAGAGACAGGGTTAGTATCAAGCATAGGGCCAGTCTCAGCCTCAGGGTCATCGCAGACAGTTGACATGCTACATATATGGACAGGTCGGACATATTGTGAGAGAGTGCCCGCATCCTGCAGCAGTGTACGCGCATCATGCCCGATAGAAGGTTCACATGGTAGCCCAACCAGACACCGACGCTACTCGAGGTCTCATTGAGGGTACGATTTCTATTTGCAATTGAGATTTATATGTTTTATTTGATTTTGGCTCCACCGTATCTTTTATTGCTGATCGCATGATAGACGTTCTAGGGTTGAAACATGTTAGGCTTAGCATACATTTGATATTGAGTACTGCAGTCGGGGACGGAGCTTACCCTAATAGTATTGTGGAAAAATGTTTTGTCGAGATAGATGGAGTAGAGTTACCTGCTGATTTTAGAGTCCTCGAATGTTTAGAGTTTGATGCGGTTTTAGGAATGGACTGGTTAGCTGCATATCACGCTCATATCAACTATTTCAGCAAGACATTGATATTTGAGATCCCAGGACGTCCGCTATTCACTTATAAAAGTACTGCAACGAGGACTGTAGGTATGAGAGGTCGACCTGTGATTAGTGAGGAAATGGAAGCGTTGATTTCGCTGTACACTGTAGCAGAGAGTCAGGGACCCAGGTTGGAAGATATATCGGTTGTTAGAGAGTTTTTTGATGTTTTTCTAGAGGATTTGCATGGTTTACTACCGCCGCGAGAGATCGATTTCATTATCGAGTTGATGTCAGGTAAGAAACCAATTTCCATACCACCATACCGAATGACACCACGAGAGCTAGAAGAGTTGAAGACTCAGCTTCAAGATTTGGTACAAAAAGGATTCATTACACCTTCTATGTCACCATGGGGAGCACCTGTCCTTTTTGTGAAGAAAAAGGATGGTACGTTGAGACTTTGTATCCACTATCGACAGTTGAACAAAGTCACAATTAGGAACAAATATCCACTCCCGAGGATAGATGATTTATTTGATCAGCTGAGAGGAGCACAATTTTCTCAAGATAGACCTGTAATCAGGGTATCATCAGCTTAGGGTCAGGGATGAAAATAGGTCCATTGCAACTTTTAGCACCAGATATAGACATTTTCAGTTCACAGTGATGACGTTTGGGCTGACCAATGCTCTAGCAGTGTTTATGGATATAATGCATCGTGTTTTCATACCGTTTCTTGACCGTTTCGTGATAGTCTTCATTGATAATATACTGGTGTACTCGAAGACGAAGGAGGATCACTAACAGCAGCTCAAAGAGATGTTGTAGACTTAAAGGGAGCATAGACTATACGCCAAATTCAGTAAACGTGGATTCTGGCTATCGGAGGTCAAATTTTTTAGGCATATTTTTGGAGCAGCAGGGATATCAGTGGATCTAGCCAAGATTCAGGCGATTATCGATTGGCAAGCACGACATCAGTGATTGAGATAAGAAGTTTTCTGGGTTTGGCGGGGTATTATCGCTAATTCGTGAAGGATTTCTCAAAAATCACTTCACCAACTACTAAAGTGACTCGGAAAGACGTGATATTTCATTGGTTTGAGGAATGTGAAGAGGCATTCGCTCAGTTGAAGATGTTATTGACTACTGTGCCAGTATTAGTGTTACCAGAGGTCGGACGGGGATTCTCCGTCTATATTGATGCTTCTTATAAAGGTCCGAGATGTGTGTTGATGCAGGGTATTGGTAAAGTAGCATATGCATCCAGACAGTTGAAGGTACATGAAAAGAATTATCCGATACATGACTTAGAGCTAGCAGCAGTAGTGTTTGCGTTGAAGATATGGAAATATTATTTGTATGGAGAGACGTTTACACTTTTTACTGATCATAAGAGTGTGAAGTATCTATTCACATAGAAGAATCTAAATATGCGGCAACGCAGATGGTTATAATTTCTGAAAGATTACGACTTTTCCTTAGAATATCATCCGGGAAAAGCGAATGTCGTTGAGGATGCGCTGAGTAGGATACCTGTTGGAGATGCGGAGGTTCCTACTAAAACTTGAGTTGAGATTTGCGCCCAGATGAGATTACAGACCGTATCTACATAGAGTATGTTTGAGGGTCAGATGACCGACAAGTTGTACTCCAAGTTTAGTGAGTTAGCGCAAAGTGCAAATTGTGTTGATTGGACGGAGTCGTCAAACCAGTGTTTGCGCTTTAGGGGCAGACTGTGGATACTATCAATACCAGAGCTGAGAGAAGAGATTCTTCAAGAGTCGCACCGTTCCTGATTCACTATTCATCCAGGCAGGACCAAGATGTACCATAATATGAAGTCTATCTTTGGTGGACTGGGATGAAAGCGGATGCGTCAACGTTTATTAGGAACTGTGGGATTTGTAAGCAAGTGAAGGCTGAACATCGCAGACCTGGAGGATTGCTACAGTCTTTTACCATCCCACGATGGAAGTGGGAAGACATTGCTATGGATTTTATGAGAGTATTACCGAGAACCACCTGGAGATATGATTCCATCTAGGTTATTGTTGATAGACTGACAAAGTCTGCTCATTTTCTACCAGTGGACACACATTATACATTCGATTAGTTGAGTATACTGTTTGAGCGAGAAATTATTAGACTGCATGGGGTACCAGTGACTATTACGTCAGATAAAGATGCTATGTATACGTACAGGATGTGGCGGAGTATGCAAGAGCAGTATGGTACGCGCTTATAGTTTAGTACGACTTTTCATCCTCAGACTGATGGGCATAGTGAAAGATTGATACATGTTCTCGAGGATATGTTACAGGCGTGTGTCTTAGAGTTTGGCGGATCATGGGAGGAGTACCTACCATTATATGAGTTTGCATATAACGACAATTATCAGGTAGTATTGAAATGACGCATTTTGAGGCTTTGTATGGTAGACCGTGCCGCTCGCCATCATGTTAGGCTGAACCGGAAGACCGTGGGGCTTGAGATTGATGTCAATCACACGAAGATGGTACGACTAATTTGTCGGAGACTCAAGGGAGCCCATGATCGACATAAGAAATATGCGAACAGATATCGCGGTGATCTCACGTACACCGAGGGATCCTTTGTCTATTTAAAGGTTTCCCCTCGGAAGGGTATTCAAAGGTTTAAAGTGAAAGGTAAACTTGCACCGAGATTTATCGAACCTTTCAGAATTAAGAAACGGGTCAAAAATGTTGCATATGAGCTTGAGCTACCTCCACAGATATCAGGAGTTCATCCAGTTTTTCATATATCCATGCTTCGATTAGCTGAGTCGAGAGCAGGTGATCGTCTGATTGTAGATTTGAGCCAGATAAACTTGACTTAGGATATGTAATACGAGGAACAACTTGTTCAGATCCTAGATCGAAGGGTACAACAGTTGAGAAATAAGTCTATCCCAAAAGTACTCGACGAGTGTCAGTTTCACGATGATACGAAACTCACTTGGGAAATGGAAGATTACATGCGAAATAGGTTTCCGTACCTGTTCGAGTAAAATATACATGTTGGTTCGACTTTTAAATTTCGAGGACGAAGTTTTAATTAGTTGGAAAGAATTGTAATGGCCTAAAACTTCTAACCGTGTTTACGTTTTGAAAAAAACTCAATGACCCGTACTGCGGGACCCACACTGTGATACGTTCGATTACCGAGGCAAGGGCCGAGGTACATTTTATATTTATTGTGATGTATGCCTAGTGTATTGTATTTGTGTAGACTATTAAGTTAATTTTTCTACGAGTGTGTAGGTATCGAGACGAGCGGGGACGTACATCGAGTCGCGTGTCGACGTAGGACCGAGGTAGCGACATATTGGGATAAGTTTAATTTATGTGAATAAAATGTGAATTTATTGGTTTATAAGTGGATTTAATGTGGCCACATTTAGCTAAGTCCTAAAGTTTGGAAACTAAAACAATAGGCATTGGATGTGCATCGAAACATCATGAGGCAATGTGTCACCTTGTTGAGTTACTCACAAGTGACTTGGGGGACAAGTGGGACAGTGTGCTCCATGTGATGAGCCTCAAGATACAGTGCACACCAAGATCTAAGGTTAAGGTTTAAACTTACACTATATAAATAAGTAAATCAACATGTTCATCTCCTTATTCTTGCCAAACAAAAAAAAATTGGGAGAGAAGAGAGAAAGAAGAATCGTTGCCGGTGGAGGTGGAGGAGAAGGAGAATGAGAGAACTCGAGACGAATCAAGGTGAGTGTGGTGTTGTTCAATTGATGGGGTGTTGTGGAGTGGTGTTGGTGAGGGAGCTCGAGAGCTTGGGAGCTCCTGAGCTCCCGAGGAAGGAGACGACTCGGGAGAGTCGTCTCCCTTCCCTACACGAGTTGAGGTTGGATCGCCAACCCCAACTTGTGAACAAAAAACAAATTGACTCCCCAACGAACCAGGGAGTCATTGGTTTGTTGGGGAAGAAGGGGGTACACGCACGTTGGGTCGACCCGACCCAAAATAAAAAATAAAAAAGAGGAAAAAAGAAGAAGAAAAAGGGAGAAAAAATGGAAAACAATTCCAAAAAATTTGGGAAAATCCCAAATAACTATATTTCGAGAAATAAATAGAAAGTAACGAATTTTTAGGAAAAATAAAATATTTGGAATTTTGGACGAGCATTTTACAGGGGTTTTACCTCGAAAAGTGCGAAATGGGCGGATTGACCTAAAATAAAAAAGTAGAAATTTATCTCGA
The DNA here is from genome assembly GCA_039657365.1 of Stephania yunnanensis. Classification (NCBI taxonomy): domain Eukaryota; kingdom Viridiplantae; phylum Streptophyta; class Magnoliopsida; order Ranunculales; family Menispermaceae; genus Stephania; species Stephania yunnanensis. The sequence continues at coordinate 10,047,851 of CM077585.1, forward strand.
TTTCGATTTGGCCTAAAGTGATACATTATTGGATGTTAGGGAACTAAGGGGAGAACTCCGGAATTTGGGCATGCATTTCGAATTTGTTGAGGGATCGAATGGACTAGGACAAAGTGTGTGAATTGTAAGTACAACTGTGAGAATTTTATATTTCATTTCATTCACCTTTATTGATTTATTGGTCTATTGGTAGACATTACTACTTGAACTCACACATCATGTTGTTCTTGTATCCATTCATGGGTGTGAATATTGCGACATGATGCCTTGTGAATTGTTTCTGTAACGGCCCGAAAATTTGAGTTGTGCCACGTGTAGGTCAGGGTCGAATGTGAGATCCATTCGTCGGAATACGTATGTCCGAACCTCGGGTGGAGACACCGAGAATATCCAATTTGAGATTATAATGCTAATTGTTAAGCAAAGTATATGCGGGGATTTCGGTGAGCCGAAACAAGAACAGAGAAAATGAGGGTTAGACGTTCAGTGCGAGGGTCTGGAGACAATCAGAGGAAAATGAGGGTTAGACGTTCGTGGCAAAGCATATGCGGCATATATGGCAGCCAGCACAGTCGGATCCTTAACATAAGTACCATCAAAGGATTGATGGCAGAGGCAGTGGCCAGAGATAGGGTCAAAGATCCAGTCAAGTGCACAGACAGGGCTATTGGGGCATGTGCCCTAGGTCAATCCATAAATGTCTTTATGAATACTTTTAGTTAATAAAATAGAGGATTTCATTTGCTGTTTATTATATTTAATTTGCATGTTTACATTATAATAAGATCCATGGGTATTTATAGAAATATCCTAAATGTCCCTAGTCGATCATTATACTAGGAACTATAATGAGTTAAGACTAGTGTGAGTCTTGATTGATGATCATATGATGATTATACGTATAAGGATACGAATCAAGATCACGAGTACTTGTTAGGGAACAAAGTACTGGACCGACCCGCTATGAGAACATCACATGGATTAAGTCATAGTTGTTTCTCATGATATGTATATTTTTCAGTCCTCTGACTGGAGATTACCAGAGACTTCAACATTAGGAAAATAGTGCTTTGACACTATCAAACGTTGTCTTTAACCGGACGATTATAAAGGTTGTGATTGGTTACTGTGTGAGCAATGTGATGAAGTTGTGTAATCGAGATAGAGTTTGTCCCTCTCATATAAAGAGAGATATCTAGTGGATCCCTCGATGTGTTAGACTGTTAAAAGGCCTAGTCTAAGTGAATTGATATTGATCAATGTCACTTGGATGTTTTCAGTCTACCTAGATATCGAGACTAGTACGATTGAACACGTTGGATGACAATTCCATGTCTTATGTTTGATCAAAAGGATATCGTGTGACAAAAAAAGATGTTATATACACTATTGATTAGGTTATATTGATTCGATATTCGTACAACTTGGGTAGTCATAATGTCTTGCTATAGGCCGCTTATGACTTGTATACCAAAATGTGTTTTGATACACTGCCAACGTTGTATGAGCCTATTGGGTCGCAAACTAAGAATGGTTTTGCGAGATTTTAAGATGGTTCAGAAAAACGAATTTGATATGATAAAATTCATGACAGAAACGTCCTTGTGGTGTATTACACTTATACTTCTTTAAGTAGGGGTATATGTGTAATTTACTTAACCGTCTATATACAAAGGTTGTATAAATAGACGCTTTAAGTTAGAATACACGTATGAAAGATTAAAAGGCCGAAACTCTATTTTCGTTTTAGAAACGACTTAGGGTTTTGTTAGTATACTCTGGATCGTTTTGGAGAGAAACAAAAGGTTTGGTATTCTCTCGAAGCTAGCACTTCGAATCTCGACCGCCGTTCGTGTGTGGACTGCTGGTAGAGGGCGTTCGTCGTTGGCAGCGCCTTGGAGATCAATCAAACTTCAGAAAGGTATATTGCGACTGAGGTATGATTAAGTTTTCTTGGTTTAAACGTTTAAATGGAATTAGATTCGGACCCTGTTGGGGTTTTTGTCAAAATTGTTTTGTAATCTCCGCTGCATATGAACCCCAAAACCCAACAGTGGTATTAGAGCCTTCGAGTTCGATTCCATTAAAAGCATGTTAATAGTCGATGTATATGTGATATACATAAGTTTTCTATGAGATTTATTATCATGTTTTGCGTATATGATACACATATTCGTGATTTAATTAAAATCAGTTTCGTACATGCTAGTAACCATGTTAGGTTAATTCAAATAATTTTAATGAATTGAATTTCGTGTTCCGTGATCCATGACACCATTAGGTTCGATTGGGATAGTAGTTCATGATTCAATTACATGTTTGTGATTATTTGGATGAGGACCGAAATTGCAAATAATTAATTTTCGGAATTATTTATTTATAAATAAATAATTTTCGAAATTATTTATTTATCTTGTTATATTTATTTTGTTATGAAGTTTCTATTTGATAAAGATAGATAACAAAATAGAATATGAGATAAATATCAAGAATCTTGTTATTGGTGATATACTAGGATTCAAATATCTTAAATCCAAAATAAATAATTAATTTTCGAAATTATTTATTTGTCTTGTTATATCTATTTTGTTATGAAGTTTCTATTTGATAAAGATAGATAACAAATTAGAATAAGAGATAAATATCAAGAATCTTGTTATTGGTGATATACTAGGATTCAAATATCTTAAATCATAATTGGATTAGGATAAGATGATTAGTTAGATGTGGGCCCGGGTTAATTAAAAATATTTTAATTGACTTAATTTTGGATAAATTAAGGGGTAACTTTAGGAGAATAAAATCAGCGAAAAATATGATTTTCTATAGCGAATTTCAATTTTCGGAATTGAGATTCGTCTTCTAAAAAATAAAAATAAAAATGGGGGCGCTGCCCCTTGTACGCCCGCTGACCAGCAAGTGGGTCCGCCGTCTAACTAATCCTAGCGCACGAAAATTCTTTTATTAGTGAACAATATAAAAATCTCCAAATTGTTTAGTGATTTAACAAATCGATAAAAATATATGATATTTCATTGTTTACATAAAATCACTAAAACTGAATAATATCCCTCTATTAAATTTTAAGTCTCACGCAATCCATTTTAAACACTTGTCAAGGCCTCGATCACACTAATACAGTTTCAGCCATAGCTGGGTGTATTGTGCTATCTTGGTGAGACAAGTTGGATAAGAGTTACCTAAATGTTTAAAATGGTCCGACTTAATAAAGCTATCAAAATAGTTTTGAGCTTTAGGCAAATGATGAGATAAAAACATGATAAGACATAAGATATCCCGTATCTCATAAAAGTATCTAAAAATTACATAAGATGTAATTAGTAACTATTACCTACCTAAATAATCTAGTTCTGTGTTTCATGCCATAGCTGTCATAGAATTAGGTGAAATATGGATTTTAGTCCCCTAAATAAACAGTGTGCTTTAGGAGGGTTGTTAATTTAGTGGGAGTCTATTCCTCTATACTAAAATAAACTTTCCATAATCATTATTGTAGATCAATGGCCTCTTCAAGTAGCAATAATACCCTGTCACTACGATCCATCCTTGAGAAGGATAAGCTATCTGGGACTAACTTTCTTGACTGGTTCAGAAACTTGAGATTGTTCTTAAGCATGAACGCAAGTTGTATGTCATGGATGCTCTAATTCCTGAGGACCTACCAGCCAATGCTACGAAAGCTGTGAAGGATGCGCATAATAAGCATGTCAACGATTCTACTGATGTTGCATGTATTATGCTAGCAACTATGGTTCCTGAACTTCAGAAGGACATGGAACTAATGGAAGCCTATGACATGGCTATAACGCTGAAGGAAATGTTCCATTAGCAAGCTAGGCAAGAAAGGTTCGAGATAGTCAAAAACCTACATTCTTGCAAGATGACTGAGGGTGCGTCAGTTAGTCCTCATGTTCTGAAGATGAAGGGCTATGTTGACCAGCTTGATAGACTCGGATTTCCCATAAGCTAAGAGTTGGTTACGGATTTGATCTCGAATTCATTACCAGAAAGTTACTCACAATTTGTGATGAACTACAATATGAATAATATGGAGAAATCTATTTCAGAGTTGCATTTGATGCTAAAAAATACTGAACAAAATATCAAGAAATCCTCTAGTAATGTGTTGATGGTCCAAAATGGAAAGGGAATGAAGAAGAAAGGCAAAGGCAAGGCTAAAGTTTTCTAGGCTGTTGTTGCACCTGTCGCAAAGCCTGTGGAACAAGTCAAGCCCCAGCCTGTTCCTGCTTCAAAACGCCTAAAAGAAAAGGAAGGAAATTGTCATTTATGTCATGCACCTGGACATTGGTTCAGAAATTGCAAACTCTATCTGGAAGATCTAAAGAAGAAAAAGGGTAGTGCGACTACCACTACAGGTATTTATGTTATTGAGATTAATTTATCTACAAGTGATTCCTGGGTATTAGATACCGGATGTGGATCTCACATTTGTATAAATGTGCAGGGACTCACCAGAAGTAGAAAGTTGAAGAAAGAAGAAGTCATCCTCCGCGTAGGGAATCGAGCAAGAGTTGCTGCCCTGGCTATTGGATCATATGACTTAGTCTTACCTTGTGGACTTATCTTAACTTTAAATAATTGTTATTTTGTGCCTGCCTTGAGAAGAAACATCATTTCTGTTTCATGCTTGGATATGGATAGTTTTGATTTTATTATTGCGAATAATAGATGTTCCATTTCTCGTAAAGGAATATTTTATGCAAATGCTGATTTGTGTGATGGTCTTTATATTCTAAGCATGAAAAGGTCCACTGATACTCCAGTCTTTAACATAAATATAAAGAGATTTAAGTCAAATGATTTGAATCAAACCTATCTTTGGAATTGTCGTCTCGGATACATAAATGAGAAACGCATAACGAAGCTCCATAAAGATGGACTTCTATATTCATTTGATTTAGAAACATATGAAACGTGCGTATCTTGTTTACGAGGCAACATGACTAAAAGTCCCTTTACCGGACACATTGAAAGGGTAAGTGATTTATTGGGTCTAATACATACCGATGTATGCGGTCCTATAAACACAATGGCTAGAGGAGGTTTATCAGTACTTCATTACATTTACTGATGATTTCAGCAGATATGGTTATGTATATCTAATGAAACATAAATCTGAATCATTTGAGATATTTCGAACGTTTCAAAATGAAGTGCAGAATCAACTTGGTAAAACTATCAAAACACTTCGGTCAGATTGAGGTGGTGAATATTCGAGCCAAGAATTTGATGATCATCTTAGAAATTGTGGGATTGTCTCCCAATTGACTCCACCAGCAACTCCACAATGGAATGGAGTTTTCGAAAGGAGAAATCGAGCCTTATTAGATATGGTTCGATCAATGATTAGTCATGCATATCTTCAATTATCCTATTGGGGTTATGCATTACAAACTGCAGCTTTCACTCTAAATCGAGTTCCTTCTAAAGCGGTTGATAAAACACCATATGAGATATGGTACGGGAAGAGACCTAGTTTGTCTTTCCTTAAGATTTGGGGTTGTGAGGCTTACGTAAAATGACAAGTCTCAGAAAAACTAGCACCTAAATCTGACAAGAGTTTATTTGTGGGGTATCCTAAGGAAACAAAAGGATATTACTTTTATAATCCCGCTGAGAACAAAGCGTTTGTTGCTCGGTATGGTGCCGTTATGGAAAAATAATTTATTTCAAAAGACACTAGTGGGAGAGAAATAAATCTTGAAGAAGTTCAAGAATCACATATAAACACTGAACCGCTACTGGAAGTTCAACAACGTTCTGAACCAGTTGAACCTCCGCAAGTGACACAAGGCCCACGTAAATCTGGTATGGTAAGACATGAGCCAGAGAGATTCGGATTTCTCATTATTGATAGTCGTGATGTGTTGCTTATGGATCAAAATGAGCCCACCACTTATCAGGAGGCTATGTCTGGACCAGACTCAGATAAATGGCTAAGTGCCATGAATTCTGAGATGCAATCCATGTATGATAATCAAGTTTGGTACTTGGTTGATTTACCTGAAGGTGGTAAGACCATTGGATGTGAATGAGTTTTCAAGAAGAAAACTGACATGGATGGCAAAGTGCATACTTTTAAAGCAAGACTTGTAGCAAAAGGTTTCAAAAAGAGCGGACTCAAGGTGTTGATTATGATGAAACTTTTTCGCCATTAGCCATGCTTAAATCCATAAGAGTTTTAATTGCCATTGCTGCATATTATGACTATGAGATATGGCAAATGGATGTAAAAACAACATTTCTTAATGGAAAGCTGCTTGAGGACGTGTATATGACACGACCTGAAGGTTTTGTACATCCTGAGAATTCTAGGAAGGTATGCAAGTTTTAAAGATCCATTTATGGATTAAAGCAAGCTTCCCGGAGTTGGAATCTTCGTTTTGATGAAGCAATCAAGGTTTTGATTTTATTAAGAACGAAGATGAGCCTTGTGTATACAAGAAGGTCAGTGGGAGTGAAGTTTTTCTGGTACTGTATGTTGATGATATATTACTCGTTGGAAATGACATCCCAACATTGCAAAGTGTCAAGTCTTAGTTAGGGAAGTGTTTCTCAATGAAAGACGTAGGAGATGCACCCTATATCTTAGGGAGAAGGATCTATAGGGATAGATCTAAGAGGCTAATCGGTTTAAGTCAAAGTGCTTACATAGACAAGGTGCTGAATATGTTCAGTTTGCAAGACTCTAAAAGGGGATTGTTGCCAATGTCTCATGGCATAAGTCTCACCAAGAATCAATGTCCTTGGACAAATGATGAGCGAGACCGTATGAATAAGATTCCATATGCATCGGCTATTGGATCTATCATGTATGCCATGTTATGCACTCGACCCGATGTATCATATGCTTTGAGCACTACAAGCAGATATCAGTCAGATCCTGGTGAGAGTCACTAGATAGTAGTAAAGAACATTCTTAAATACTTAAGAAGGACTAAAGAAATGTTCTTGGTCTATGGAGGTTTTGAAAATGATCTAGTTTAAATGGTTATACAGATGCAAGTTTTCAAACTGATATAGATGATTTTAGATCGCAGTCTGGATATGTGTTTACTTTGAATGGGGTGCAGTAAGCTGGAAATGTTCGAAGCAAGAGGCCGTGGCAGATTCTACAATGAAGGTGAGTACATTGCGGCGTCCGATGCAAAGAAAGGAGGCGATTTGGATCAACAAGTTCATTTCTGAACTAGGTGTGGTTCCCAGTATTGCTAACCCTGTTTGTTTGTATTGTGACAATAACGGGGCAATAACACAGGCCAAGGGACCTAGATCACACCACAGATCCAAACATATACTCAAGCGTTTTCATCTCATCAGAGAAATTATTGAGAGGGGAGACGTAAAGATTTGCAGAGTACCTACTGAAGACAACGTTGTGGATCCATTGACAAAAGCTCTTCCACAAGCAAAACATGATGGTCATGTTAGATCATTAGGCATTAGATGCATGTATGATTGGCCCTAGTGCAAGTGGGAGATGTTGGGGGCATGTGCCCTAGGTCAATCCATAAATGTCTTTATGAATACTTTTAGTTAATAAAATAGAGGATTTCATTTGATGTTTATTATAATTAATTTGCATGTTTACATTATAATAAGATCCATGGGTATTTACAGAAATATCCTAAATGTCCATTGTCGATCATTATACTGGGAACTATAATGAGTTAAGACTAGTGTGAGTCTTGATTGATGATCATATGATGATTATACGTATAGGGATACGAATCAAGATCACGAGTACTTGTTAGGGAACAAAGTACTGGACCGACCCGCTATGAGAACATCACATGGATTAAGTCATAGTTGTTTCTCATGATAGGTATATTTTTCAGTCATCTGACTCGAGATTACCAGAGACTTCAACATTAGGAACATAATGATTTGACACTATCAAACATTGTCTTTAACCGGACGATTATAAAGGTTGTGATTGGTTACTGTGTGAGCAATGTGATGAAGTTGTGTAATCGAGATAGAATTTGTCCCTCTCATATAAAGAGAGATATCTAGTGGATCCCTCGATGTGTTAGACTGTTAAAAGACCTAGTCTAAGTGAATTGATATTGATCAATGTCACTTGGATGTTTTCAGTCTACCTAGAGATCGAGACTAGTACGATTGAACATGCTGGATGACAATTCCATGCCTTATGTTTGATCAAAAGGATATCGTGTGACAAAATGATGTTATATACACTATTGATTAGGTTGTATCAATTTGATATTCGTACAACTTGGGTAGTCATAATGTCTTGCTAGAGGCCGCTTATGACTTGTATACCAAAATTTGTTTTGGTATACTACCAACGTTGTATGAGCCTATTGGGTAGCACGCTAAGAATGGTTTTGCGAGATTTTAAGATGGTTCAGAAAAATAAATTTTATATGATAAAATTCATGACATAAACGTCCTTGTGGTGTATTACACTTATACTTCTTTAAGTAGGGGTATATGTGTAATTTACTTAACCGTCTATATACAAGGGTTGTATAAATAGATGCTTTAAGTTAGAACATACGTATGAAAGATTAAGGACCGAAAATCTATTTTCGTTTCAGAAACGAATTAGGGTTTTATGGTACGGTCTGGATCGTTTTAGAGAGAAATAAAAGGTTTGGTATTCTCTTGAAGCTAGCACTTCGAATCTCGGCCGTCGTTCGTGTGTGGACTGCTGATAGAGGGCGTTCGTCGTTGGCAGCGCCTTAGAGATCGATCAACCTTCAGAAAGGTATATTGTGACTGAGGTATGATTAAGTTTTCATGGTTTAAACGTTTTTAATGGAATTAGATTCAGATCCTGTTAGAGTTTTTGTCAAAATTGTTTTGTAATCTCCGCTGCGCATGAACCCCAAAACCCAACAGGGACAACGATCTAGTCATGCACAAAGGGACAAGGACATGGACATGTTCCATTTGGATTGGAATTTTAACGTACATGTATTGGCGTGTGGACAGCCAGGTACAGCGACAAGGACATGGACATGTTCCATTTGGATCGAGATTTCATCATACCTGTATGGACGTGTTGACAGACGGGTACAACACTGCTAGGAACAGATTCATGCTATTGCCATGTCAGGTCCGACTACTATCCATCGTAACCTGATAGAGGGTATGAGTTGGGTTGAGACTCACTCGATTAGAGACTAACACACAGTTAGAGAAATTGATTTATATTCTCGCGGACATACCGTGGATATGAGTATGTTATTGACGGTGGATCACGAGACTAATATATTCATTTGTATTCTAATATATGTTGCGAGGATGTTGCCCTGACATATATTAATGGGAGGAGGCAGATGGTGTGTTCTTTGCTTGGAGGTCTCGGAGGAGCCCAGCTCGTCACCGAGGAGCTCAGCTTGTCGCGGAGGAGCCCAACCCTACAGAGTAAGATGGGGGTATGGCCTTAGACGAGTATGGCCTTAGGGGGGTATGGCCTTGGGTCTTCACTCGTAACACACTTTTTCATTTGAGAATTGCGTCAATTTCGAGGACAGAATTCTAATTTGTTGGGAAGACTGTAACAGCCTGAAAATTTGACTTGCGCCACGTGTCAGGTCAGGGCGAATGTGGGAACCATTCATCGGAATACGTATGTCTGAATCTCGGATGGAGACACCGAGAATATCCAATTTGAGATTATAATGCTAATTGTTAAGCAAGGTATATGTGGGAAATTCGGTGAGCCGAAACACGCACAGGGACGCGCCACGAGTTACGTGCCGACATGGGTCTAAGGTAGCGGCTTATGTGGCTATAGTTACATTGAATGCATTTCGTGATACGTGTGGCGCGAGTGTCAAGATGGTGAATATTTATGGTGCCTCGAGATGCGTGCTGCCCACCTTTTAAGGAAAGTATTTAAATAAATATGTTTTTGGATGTGTCTCGAGATATGCAATTTGCGAGACTCGAGACAATTTTGGTCAAACATAGAGGCGATGAACAAAGGTGTGAAATTATTGGATTTGCCTCGAGATTCGTTTTGCACGAATCACGATGACATATTTGCTTTGAAAGTCAAGGAGAGAGATTCGGATAAGGAAAAGAGAGATTCTGATAAGTGAAAGAGAAAAAAAAAAAAGAAAGGTAGAGAGAGAGAGAAGCGGCGGGAAGAAGAAAGAAAAGAGACGGCGATGAGAGAGGGGGGCTTCGGCGCGGACGAATCGGGGTGGACGACTGGTGCGGATGGCGGCTCGCGGGTGATGCGAAGGCACGAGCTGCGGTGCTGCGGCGAGCTAGGGAAGAGGCCGGTGCTCAGAGGTGGTCGCGGACGAGTGGCAGCGGCTCCAGCACGGCGGCGCGAACCAGCAGTGGCGGCGGTTGGGGGGACGAAGACGAGCAGAGCAGCCAGCAACGGCAGACCGGTGACGCCGATGGCGATTCCAGCGCAGGAGGTGGCGCGGCTATCACGGAGGACGCTGACGAGGGGAAACGACTCCAATAGCGGCGCCGTCGAGGGACAGCGGCGGTGCTAGCGAGTGGCAGCGACAGTGGCGGTGGCGCGGCAGCGGCGGTGGCGCATTGCTGGGCCATCGATCTCCGACTAAACAATAATGGTGGACAAGGCGTCGTGACTTCGACGAAACTCGATGACGCGATGGGCTGCTCGCGAATGGGACGAGAGGCATAAGCCAAGGGACTTATGATGCTATAGTCGGGTGTCGGGTGCGCATATCGAGGCGTGAGCGAGACGTTCTCGAGGTAAGTAAACTAGTTAGAGACTTGTACAGTAATTTCATTGCTTTGATATACATCCTTGAATGTGCTATTGCGTGGAGTGGTCCATTTGCAAGTGAGTCATGGTACTATTTATCTGCGATATGAGCTCTTATCTGGACGCCGTCGATATCTCCCAATTGAGTGTACGTTGGAGACTCTTATCTGAGTCTGTGGATATCTCATAGTCACAAGTGTTAGGGCTGGGAGGCTGGGGTCTTGTCCTAAACCCGAGTCTGTTGGGCTTTTACCGTGACTCAATGACCTTTGGTCGGGACTCCTTGTTATTTGGCCTCACTCATCAATTGATTTGTTTACAATTTTTTACATTTGTGCGTTTACTGTTCATTTCTTTCTATTTGCATGAATTCGAGTGCTTTGTTTATTTCGAAATGTTGTATATGTCCTACTGGCATTACTTACCTGGGCTCGTTATTCTCGTGTTTGATCGAGTGCAGATCTACGGTCCAGCAAGGGGAAGACTCCATAGCTAGGTGAATTTTTGTATATCTTTTATTTACTATCATCCGATGATGATATAGTTATGCAGGGTTCCACAATTAGGTTGTCCAATTTTATATATATATATATATATATTATTGTTGAGTTATTTAATGCATAAATTGTTTCCGCTAAATTGTAAACCCTGACAAATATTGATAACTCAACTTAAAATTATGAATTTACGTATAATGAAGGATTGAAAGGCTGACTGGGTCTTCGTTGACCTTGCGAGACTGGCTCGGGGGTCCACGTGGGCTTAGGCCGAGCGGGGCCCAATTTGTGGAAAATTTGGGTTGTCACCATTTCATTGACTCTGATTCCTACACTTGATGTCATTCTTGATAAGATTGATGAAAAGCATGCTAATGGAATAATTTGGATTTAATTGGACTTGTATTCGATTTCTTTTGGGGTTTGTAGCCTAACTTGTCTTGGAATCCTATAATTTTGGAATTATTTGTCTTCAAAATTAAGGTATGGATTATCTAGTGTTCATTGCATGAGAGATGCGCGGTTCACGAAGACATGGCTCTACCGAGGTTCTAGCACTCACTACTACACTTGCGCGGCACACGAGTTATGAGACTCGGGGTGGTCGGCAAGTATGAGATTTATGTTGTAAAGCGTAGAGCGCAGCTTCGCTATATTGTGTAAGATATGTTGAGCACAACTCCATATAGTAGTGGGAAAGGTTAGGTGATAGTTCTCACCGCCGACCGACGTAGATCATCTCAACTTAGCCCGTGTCTGTCTCTACATCTTTAACTATGGTATTAACTTGCATTTCTTGTTTCAACAATTTATTTTTATGCTTTTAAATACCATTCATTTATTTTTGAAATGTGGCATATAATTCTCTAGTTAGTATTTAAATATCACTATACTCACCGTCTAGTTATTGACGGTGGGTGTAGATCCGTCGAGCATCAACAAACTAGGGAAGGAGAAGATCGACGACTTCCTCTGAGCAGTTCGGCGACTCTCCTAACTCATTTTGTATGTCTCGACTTTTGTTGTATTATTATTGTTATGTCATTTGAGTTGTACATTGGGTGAGTGAATAGTGTCATTTATATACGTGCATATGATGTTGTCTCTTCTTGATTTTTCACACTTAGAATTTTTGACTCATAATAGCTTCCACATGATCTTCATGAACATGATAATATAAATCAATACATGGATTCAGAGAAATATAGGGACGAAATGCTGACTAATATGTAATTACATCTTATGTGATTTGGATTAAGGCTTGACTACGGGATTAGTTCGGGCGGTGCCCTGTGTAGTAGTTGGGGCCGTCACAAATATCTGGCACTACGCATACAGGGGAAGGAAATACGCAAGCGGCGGGTACTTTGGCCGACCGGAGCACAAGCAATTATTTGGTTCATTTGGGCCGAAAGGAATTGACACTTGTTCGAGGGAACAAGTCAAGACAGTCTGAGGTGTGGTAGTCAATTAAACGGGCACTTAGATCATCACTTTTGGATACCAAAGAAGTGTGCCTCATAAATGGTCGTGTATGGAGTGGGTGAGGCTTTTAGCAGTGGAACGACGCGTTTTTCTCCTGCTACACTGGTAGGTTTTTTTCGACTTTGTTTATAAGAAACACATTGTTTCCTGCATTTGTAAACATATACATTGTTTGTACATATTGGCTATAGTAAATAAAGTCTCGTTCCTATAAAAAAAAAAGTTCGACACAATTGTTTGTATCAGCTTCAGATGAAATCGGCGTTAAAAATGGCTTGGAAGCTTTTAGCCTACCCCAAATAAAAAAAGGTAGTAAGACATGATTACATGAATTTGTGGAATGTGATTTTACTGTACTTATATTTAATTTTCTTAATTTGTTCATATATGAATTAACTTAAGAGTTTCTACTACCACAAGAAGTAGTCGGCAATTACCTTATTGCCAAATATACACCTATATCTATGAATGGAAAAATTGGTGATTAGTAAATGCAGTATCAAAAGGTTACGTGGTATCAGAAGATTGTATTGAAAGTGAGTAGATTAATTTTTTTAAACCAATTTTATTTAAAATGTTGAGTTTCACTTTTGTAATTATTTAATAATTTCCTTTACATTACAGATTTTGAGAAAAGAAAAGAAATTTTAGTGGTTGAAACAAGAACAAACTTGTCATTAGTCTTAAAGTTGGAGAAAAGCTTGACATTTGTTTTCAAGTTTTAGCAATCTTATATTAATTATTATTTATGTTTGTTTAAAAAAATATTATTTACTATTTTATACATGTAATTTTACTTATGTCATAGATGCACATATTGAGCCTATTGTAAAAAAAAAAAGGTCGCAGACCAGCACAATAAATTGAGAGTTGGGGTACCGGAGTGAAGACAAATTTGATGTTTAATGAGTTAACATAACCCATTGGCCCTACTCTGAGTGAGTTTTCAAGTCAACTCAGAGTTATGGCTTGCAATAGAGTAAAGACACCTCTAAATTACGAATCATTGAATGACATGCCAACTGATTATTTAGACCTAATTTGGAAGGAAATTAAGGTACAGTAACCAAACTGTTCATTATGTATTGCGTACAACTAACTTCTTATTGAGTTTTTCAATCATGAGTTTCAGGATAACACGAATGCTCCACCTGAGTATAGAACAAATTGCTTCAAGTCAATAACCCATAAGTGGAGAAATCGAAAATGTTGTATGAAATCTGACTACTTTACTCCATATGTCAATGACGATGAAAAGTTGAAAGTTACTCATCCACGACTGGTAGCTAGCTAATGGAAAGAATTGGTGAAATATTAGAAATCTAAAACTGCAAAAGTATTAATTTTCATTAAACATTAACTAATGTTTATCTTAAACAAATTATGATTCGATTTAACATATAATTGTAGGGAATTGCTGAAAAAGAATAAGCAAAATCGTGAAAAAATGAACTTTACCTATAAAAAAGGAAGAACTGGATATGCTTGCGTAAGATATGAGGTAAGCTTAATAATAACACATACTACGTGATATATAATGAGTTCAATAATTTTTTTATTTCAATCCAATGGGCAAGATAGAGCAAAATGGAAAAGATACTAGTAGATCAAATGTATGGATGAAAACACACATGTCAAAACTTGGAGTTTAATTGAATCCTGATAGTGAAGTTCTTGTTATAAGTGCAAATGCAACTTCTATCCGTTTTTGTTCTTCTTACTTGACATGTAACTTGTATTTATTGATTTTACATGTTTGTAGTCCAAATTGCGTAAGAGACGTGCTGATGTCCTAGAGGAGGAAATGACACAACAACATATGAATATAATTTTTGATGATATTATGGACAAAGATAACGTGGACAAGTCCAAACTTTTGGTTTAGGTCCTTCTAAAAAGAATGTTTTGAATAAAATTTGCACAAGTGCCTATCCCTGAAATAGTAGAAAAAATAAGAGTGGGAGATTAGGGAAGAGATAAAAGGTCAATTCGAAGACTACATGCAAGCAAACATGTCTATTTTGGTTCAATCATAATAGAGAAAATAGGCGTTTCAATTCCTTCAAGTTGCATTCAGGTATAAATAGTAAAACATATAATTTTTTTGTTGTGTATACTCAATATGTCAAATAATTAAAGGACTTCACTTGATTTCACAGGTTCCTGACACATCTAATGCACATCACTTACTCTTACCTGGAGCATTTCCTCAAAAATTGTATGCATATCACGGTCCACATGAAGGATCAACTCAAAGATAGTAAGTAACCTTAATAAATTATTAATTTTTTGTTTCATAATGTTCATTTGGTGAAGTTAAAGTTTTGATTAAAAATTGTGTTTATTATGTGAATGATGATCCTTGATCAATTATTTACCTATTTGATCAACTTTACCAAGTGAATTATACGTATACTTATAAATGAACATTCACAATACTTTATTTTAAGATCGATGATACTATCATTAAATTCTTTGCCTATATAAATTTGTGTTGATGTTCGTATATATTACTTCCTTATAATTGTATTTTTGTTTTGTCATTTAAGTTTCAAGATCATGTTTGTAACTATAGACATAGTACCAAAAGGAAAGCTAGATATAAATGTAACATTCCAAGCTTTTACTTTAAAGAATCAATGAAATATACTTGAATTTATTATTAGGAACTCTCTTTTGACAATAAAGAATATTGTAACTATTTCAATTTGTGACATTCCAATTAAATTAAAATGGTTTCAATATGTACATGAATTTTCCTAATTAAGAATTTTGTTATTGTTTTAATTAGATATTTCTAACATTTTGAAACTCACAACACTCAATGGTTTGAATCGTGAATTTAATGTAATGAAGACACTTATTTGATTTGCTATATGTTTTAGATGGAGTTTGTAACTTAATTAAAACAAATTAAAAATATTTTTTGTTTTGGTAACCATTTTTTTTTTGTGAGTTAGTAAACTCTCAATTCATTAAAGTTTAAACTATTTTAACCTTGAACTTATTAAAGGTTAAGTTGCTACTTAAGTCTAGTTAGTCGTTGTTTTAGTGAATGTTTTAATTGTATGATTCATATATTGAAGAGTCATGCTTATAGATCTATCGTATGCACTACTTAAATGATCACATTTACGCTATGTCTGCTTTATAAATTCCAATTTGAATCTCGAGCATGTTATTACATGTTTTGTAATTTTTTAGACTCCAATATTTAAGGGGAAACTCTGCCAAGATTTTGTTAGAAATGTAAGCATAAGATTTAGTTAAGTGAAAGAGTCTAATAAGAGTTTACAAGACTAAAAATGTCTTAATACCCACCCCGAGTTGAGTTGGAGATTCATAAAATATTAAAAGACTTTATAAGTCAAAGACTTTAAATATCAAACATATAGATCGAACATTTCTTTCTTTCATGTTTTTGAGCATTTCTTTCTTTCATATTTTTTTATTTTTGTGTTCAAGAGTCTTAATGTGTTTTTTTATTTTGTTTTATTTTTTGTTTTTTCTAGGAAAAGCAAAGAGGACTTTCACCGTAAAAGAGAATGATTGATTAATTTCTTTAGGAAGGATTTTGTGAACTTTTGCTCAATATTTTGGAATAATAGGCTTTGAAGATTATTGTTTTAAGAAAATTGCAAGGATTTTATTAACTATTTTTGGACAAATTAAGTGACAAATATGTATTTATAGGTAACTATATATGTTTTGATTGAGAACTTTTATTTATGTTTATGTTTTGTGTATTATAAATGACTTTTATGAATTATTAGGCATTTGTATTTTTAGTGTGAAATCTAATTATTTTGAAAAAAATAGAAACATGTTGAACTATTAAGGACTGAAAAAAATGGTGCCCCAAATGCTTTAGTGTTTTCAAATCAAGGTAGTTTTTGGGGCGGTTATGAGCGCCCTAAAAAAATGTGGTTGTTCAAATAGTTTTTTTTAGTCGGTTTACAGGAGCCCAAAAGGCTTATTTGCGATGGCGGAAGGACAGTCCCAAAAGTAAATAATTTATTTTTTACAAAAATAATAATAAGGATGACATGACAATACGTCCCAATAAGATATTACAAGAGGCATTTGAGATACCCGCGCATGCCCCAAATAGCTTTTGCGGCCCTTGTTATTGTAACGAACACATAACCGTCATATGTCTGACCCAAAAAACCATTTGAGTCGATTTGTGATTTTTTGGGACGGTCTTTTAGCCGCCCCTAAAACTCTTTTTTTGTAGTGATTCATATATATATATATATATTTAATTTCTTAAAAACTTTAAGTGCTTTATCTTGTTTTTAAATTTTTTTGTTTAACTAAGTTATTCTTTCATTATATATATTGTACGTCATATATATATATAGATCAATTATATATTTTATTTTTTAATATATATTTTCTTTATTTAATTATAAGTGCTTTATATGTGTGTGTATATATGTCCTAATTGAAATTAAATTTATCCAATTAATTTTTTCAATTATACTAAAATTTCTTAGTGAAGTGTAAATATATCATTTAAGTTTAAATATTTTTTACCAATAATTTTAATTCAACTCAACATACTATATATTTTTTTACTAAAATTATAAGATATTACAAAAAAATACATATAAATATAAAAAAATCAGATACAAGCATAACAAATATATAAAGATAAATTATTATTTTTTACCAAAATTATAACACATTACACATTATACAAGCATAATTAAAAAATACATATCAACAAATTTAATTATACATATCAATCATTTTAATTAGATCACATTACAATTTTTTTTTTCACAAATATTTGAAAATGATAGATATCAACGTAAATTATTATTTTAAGATTTTATTAAAAAAATTATTTTTCACCAAAAAATCATTTTAAATATACAAACACCACAAATTAATATATACACACACATTTATTTTAATTAAAATATAAAATTAATATAAATAACACCAACAACACCGGCGGAATGCGGCATCGAAATCGTTGGGCCGGGGTAGCGACAAGCGGCGCAGCGAGGAGGACGACAGCAAGGCAACCACCAGCGAAGCGGGGCGGACGTCTAGGCCGAGAAGGAGGCTGGGCAGAGAGACGCCGAGATGATGAGGGACGTCTGGTTGTGGTCAAGAGCCGAGAGGGATCGCCGAGAAAGGAAAGGCCGAAAGATGGGGTTAGGGTTTTGGGAGATCTAGCTGAGAGGGATCGAGTGGAGAGAGGAGAGGGTCGAAAGCTGAGAGGGAGAGAGTAGAGACAGCAAGGGAAGGAGAGAGGGCAGACAAGACGAGGGAGGGCGAGAGGCGCAGGGAAGGCGAAGGAGGAGAAGAGCAGAGAAGACTGACGAGGGAGGAGAAGAGCAGAGGGAGGAGCGGGCCCAAATATTAGCAGATACGTGGCCCGACCACTCGCTCCCACGTGGTAGGCTCCATCGCCTCGTGGGCGGAGAGAATCCTCGTTAGCCGGGAATTTTCTTACCCATAAATTAGCGATGGTGTCGTTGTTACCCTCAACGAGGTCAGCCACTACCCTGTGCCCCGTTGCTAATTTATTGATTTTTTTTTTTTTTTTTATTGTTTGGAAAGTTGAAAGTATTCTTTTCATAAGAAATTATAATTAATAAGCTAATTACACTACCTCACTAACAACTCAACCTTCCCATTCAATCAAAACTAATGCATCAACCTCTTTAGTTGGTCTATGTTTGTTAAAAGTATATACATTGTAGTGTGTGTGTATATATATAAAATAAAGAAATCTCACTAACCAAGTGAACAACTCAATGAGTTGTACGGGGTTACTTGAGTAAGAAGTTAGGAGTTTAAGCTTCAATATATATAGGCGAGTTGTGATTTCTTTTTTATTAATTAAGAAATAAAGGAATTCTTTAAAATATATGTTAAACAGAATAAAAATTATTCTCAAATTTCGTTGAATTAATAGAGTCGTAAAAATAACTTAAATTTCCTATCATCATTAATGATTGAATCTCATATTACCTAGCACTTGAGCGGTGTGGTGTGTAGTGGTAGCTACTCAAGCTTAAGACGTTGACTGGAGGCAATGGTTTCGAGTTCAAGTCGCAGCAACTACATTATATTCCTCCGACTACTTTGGGGTATTGGGAAGGTGCTCCTAATCATCTCTATGAGACTAATTAGACTTGAATCGGATAAAAGACCGTATAAATATTTATTGGAGTAAAAGCAGCAATTAGACATCCAATAGAAAAACCCATGCATAGAAAAACCCATGCATGTTAGACGGGTTAAATTCTCAATCTCTTGGGCAGAGTTAAGAATCTTGTGATCTATGAGGGAGGATAATTACATTGTACATTTATGGATATAGATATACATAATATACTATAAAATAAAATACACTTGTTCCAGCTTATATATAATGTGACTGATTAACTAATCATTTGATAATGTAAAAATCTTGTGATCTATGAGGGAGGATAATTACTTTTGTACATTTAAGATGGATATAGATATACATAATATACTATAAAATAAAATTCACTTGTTCCGGCTTATATATAATGTGACTGATTAACTAATCATTTGATAATGTAAATACTTAAATCAAATATTCAAGACTTCAATGTAACCAAAAAAAAAAAATTGAAGACTTAAATGTGCGCGGTTTGTGTTCCTTATTTTTTTATGTCTTAGCTTGGGATGCTGGAATTGACTTTGGTGCCTCAAAAGCCGCATTAATTGTCCCATGAGAGAGTGACTTATTCTAACAAAGTAACAAGAGATCTTGCACAAATACAAAGTATTAACATTTGTTTCTCTCTATTACTTTTTATTCATCTTCGATCGTCAAGGCTACCTTTGCTAGAGAAGATGAAAATGCAAATCGATTTGTCTCTCGAGCTCGATGACCAAGAACGAGAAGGTACTATACTCGGATCAGAAGGAGTCGAGCATCGAAATTCGACACAAGTACTATTAAAGGATGATAATCAAGTAGAAGAAAGTGATGATGATCACGAAGCAAAGAAAAATGTCTCAAAAGAAGAAAAAGAAGAAGCAGCAGCAGCAGCAGATCATTATGAATCACCAATAGAGACATCCATGCACCAAAATATGAAACCCCATGATCAGGTAATTAATATAGATGTATGCCAACATCATATATGTTGTATCTTCATGTCTATGTACTAATTAGATTAATCATGTGACCATGCAATCAGCAAGCTAGGTAGATCAGTAAATTAAAATCTTTAATTCTGAAATAGAAATTCATTAGTTTGTGTGTACATATGTCAGTTAAGGGCGTTGGAGGCGGAGATGAACCGAATGAAAGAAGAAAACCAAGTATTGAGGAAGGTGGTAGAACAAACTATGAAGGACTACAACGATCTTCAAATGAAATTATCAAGCATTCAACAACAAAATAAAGATGACGCGACGACAAAGGTATATATAAACTACCTAGCTAGCTAGCTAGCTAAATATTTGTCAGTATTATGTACTCGTTGATCGCGCTGTAATTGAGTTTGATTAATTTTTATTCATGTTTGTTTGAATTGGTTGATCTCTTGCATGTATTAGGAACCAAAGATATTCCTCTCTCTTTGTCGGGATAATGACGGTGTCGTTGACACAATTAAAGGGTCTGAGAAACTCATCCAAAATCTTGAAAATAAGATCCAACGAGTACCTGATCAGTTGCTGTCTGAAAAAGAAGATGGAATTAAGGAAGATGCTGAATTAAGGCTATCACTAAGGATTCAAAGTCATGAACATAGTTATATGGAGCAACAAGAAGAAATAGAGATGGCTAACAATGAAGAGCTGATGAATGGAAATATTAGGGACAATAGTACTGCAACAGGTCCAGTGCAAAACAAATCCCACGAGGGCGAATCACCTGTCATGGATAGTCATAATATATCTTCTGCACCGAATCGAAAAGCGAGGGTCTCAGTCCGAGCGAGATGCCAAGAAGCCACTGTAAGTCCAACTATATATATATTTATTTGTGCATTGATAAGCTCTATAAATAAGAGCGCCCTATTGTATTCAGTTTGCCTAATTTGCCTTGATTAATACAAATTCAATTACATTAACATTAATGAAATTAGTTAACAATTAATACAAGTTGTTAGTTAAAGTCTTCATGCACTTGCTATATATGCAGATGAATGATGGTTGCCAATGGAGGAAATATGGACAGAAAATAGCCAAAGGAAATCCTTGTCCGAGAGCCTACTATCGTTGCACCGTTGCTCCTGGTTGCCCAGTAAGAAAACAGGTATGCATAGTTAATTATATATATTTAAATCTTACATGCATATATGTTTACATCAAGATTAGTGTAGTGGATGTTATTTTTGATGGATTTCTGTACCTAAACCTATCTGCAGACATGAGTTAAAAATTCATAATAATTAGCCAAAAAGCATTATTGCATGTTTCTAAAATTTAGGGTTTGTGGTTAATTACATTAATTTGGTTACAAAATTAATTTTGTAAAAGCAGATAATATATCCTTGCTTGGTACAGTTAAAACAACTTAATTAGAACAAAATGTTATTATTAATTTCAACGCTAAACAATTTATATAATATAATATAATATAAGGAGCGATTTTTAGCCACTCCTATGCCATTTATCAACCCCCATTGAATTTAATGTTACTTGTAGCCTCCAATAATATAAGTTAGTTCATGTTCTAATCATCACCCAGTATTAGCTATGAAATTATTAATTAAGCTTATTCTATAGCTGATTGATCAGCTTCTTATATACACTAAATGATAGAACTGTTAACATGAGTGATCTAGCTTGATCCATTCTAATTTTTAATATCACAATCGATTAATTTGAATACCTCGAATCGCGAATCATGTACTAATTCACTAATTGTCTTCTATTATTGTAAAATTAATGTAGGTGCAACGATGCCTAGAAGACATGTCAATACTCATAACAACCTACGAGGGGAATCATAACCATCCTTTACCAGTGGGTGCAACAGCAATGGCTTCCACAACATCTGCTGCAGCTAACTTCATGTTCTCTTCTGGAAACATGAACTGGGATGGCGCCAACCCTATGTCGGCCAGTACGATTCCCAGCAACCTCGCCCGTCTTCATCAAAACGGTCATGATCTCTTAAACATTACTACCCCTCCGCGGTCCCTTTTAAGCTCAAACGATCCATCAAAAGGCGTGATCCTCGACCTTACCAATGATAAGTTTGTGGCGCAGCAACAGTACTACACCACCATTCGTAACTCATCACACGCAGTACTGCCACGACTGAGCTATCAATGGGAACCTCATCATGATTACCTTAGAGAGGGTACGACGCCCTTTAACATTGGTGGGTTCAATGCCCAATTCATGGAATCCCATGAAAATAGAGGAGCAATCAGAGGAATTATTGAAGATGGCGAGTCATCAATGACTGATAGAGAGAATCTTAGCGCCATTGCTTCAGACCCGAAGTTTAGAGTTGCCGTTGCAGCTGCCATTGCATCATTAATCGCTAAAGAAAGTCAGACAAAAAATCCTGCAGGGCCCTCTGGGAGTATTGGAGACTGATCTAATTAATTAAAGTTGGTTATTTCTTAATTGTATAGATTCAAAAAACTAATCTTAAGTTAACAGTTTAACTTTTAAGAATTTATATAGGATGATATATATTGGTTTCTTGCTAAAATTCTCGTATGCATATATAAAAAGTAAGTTTGCTGGGATCTAAACTAGTGATTATATGGATGATGTATGGTAAAGGCAAGGATGGGTTCGACTCATGTTGGAGTTATAGAATCAAAAAGTTATAAGTTTGTTGGAAAGGTGTGAATGGAAAACGAGGTCAGTGAGTTCTCTTTCACGCCACTTAGCATCATATTCAATACGTCCTTCTTCACTAGAGTTGCCTTCGGAGCGAAAGGCTCTAATAGGAGCTGGGATGTGACGCGGCGGAGATCTTCTAAACCAGTTGAACGAATCCACGAACAACTCGATCTAGGTCAGAACTTAAGCCAAAAGTTAGAAAATTCTTTTATTCCAGCCAAAAACTGCGAATTACATCCAATAGGTCGCTTTAATAGCGAAACCCTAAAATTTGCCAAAAATAGTAAAAAGTCCAAAAAGCCCTAAAAGCTATAAACTAGAAACTAGACGAAAAATAGAAACAAATGCCGCAAACGGCAATAAAAATGAAAATTCCTAATGAGAGTTATAAGCTAAACAAAACTTCCATAAAATAGCAAAATTGCCGTTTCGGAGGGAGAAACGATGGAATTTCGCCGAAAAATGTCGTAGCCATGGCATAGTAGTAACCCGTGATCTCCACGCCATTTCCAATCAAGCCATGCCCCCGTAACGCCGAAACTCAAATGCCCGAACTTCACCGAAATTACCAAAATGCCATCCTGTCATATCTTTCCATTATATTTTTCCAAGAATTTGCAAGCTAATTCTTGGACTTCATTATCCTTCACAGGGTGGACAAAATTCGCCCTCGAATTGTCATCATCAGATGTATCCCGATAATAGGGAACAAGATGCTTGACATTAAATATATCAGCCGTGCGAATGTGACTTGACAACTTCAATCTGTAAGCATTAGGATTAATTTGCTCAAGAACCTCCACAGGACCAATCTTCCGAACTGACAATTTGTTGTAATCACCCACATAGAACCGGTCTTTAGTGAGAATTGCCCACACAAAGTCACCCACTTCAAACTCCATGTGACACTTCTTCCGATCGATCTCGCATATTGTTTGTACTTATCAGCAGCCTTCTACAAGTTATCTTTGACAGATTGATGAATCTCTTGCAGCCCACTAACAAAGTCTTCTGCCTTGCCTTACTATGCCATCTAGTCTTACTTGGGACTGGTAACAGCTCAAGATGACCTCGAGGTAGTACTGAATACACAACCTGAAAAGGACTAAACCCGGTACTTTGATTAACAACATGGTTGTGTGCAAATTCTGCCTGGCTCAACTTGAAGTCCCAACTCCTGACATTCTCACCCACCAAGCTCCTCAAAAGATTGCCAATCGAACGGTTGACAACTTCAGTCTGCCCATCTATTTGCGGATGATAAGCACTGCTAAATTTCAGCTACGTGTTCACCATAGCCCACAAACTGCGCCAAAAATGGCTAAGGAATCTGGTGTCCCGATCTGAAACAATCGAGGTAGGAAGGCCATGCAATCCATACACCTCCCGAAAGAACAACTGAGCCACCTTTACAACATCTGTGGTCTTCTTGCATGGGATGAAGTGAACCATCTTGGAAAAATGGTCAACCACGATAAAAATAGAGTCATTTCCCCGCTGTGTTCTAGGCATTCCGGAATGGGCAAAGGCATATATAGATCAGAATTAGTTGCGGTATCCTTCGAAAGTTGGCAAGTCCGGCACCGCTGCACATATCTGTCCACTTCCTTGCGAACGGTAGGCCAAAAGTAAGAGGCCTGCACCAGCTGCAAAGCGTGATCACGCCCAACATGTCCCTCTCCATGCAACTCTATAATAATTAGCAATCTCAGGCTGCAATTAGGAATGCAAAGCTGGTTGCCCCGAAATAAGAAACCCTCGTGGAGTGTGTAAACAATACGCTCCCCACTTCGCACCTTCTCCACAATAATAGCAAAGAAAGGATCAGTAGTAAACAAATCAGAGAAGGAGGAAAACCCAGATACCTCAATGGTCATGCGGCTCAACGAACATTTTCGTCTGCTCAGGGCATCAGCAATTCTGTTGGTCACACCAGACTTATGTTTCACCACAAAAGTAAAGCGCTCCAAATAGGCCACCCAGGAAGCATGTCTGGCCGAGACCTTGTTCTGCCCATGTAAGTGTCGCAATGCCTCATGGTCTGTAAACATCACGAACTCTCTGTAGAAAAATAATGCCGCCAATGCTTCACGGCTTGTACCACTGCATAAAACTCCATATCGTATGTGCTATACCTCAACTTCGTCCCAGACAGCTTCTCACCGAAATAGGCAACATGCCTATTATTCCGACTCAAGACAACTCCAATGCCTAACTTGGATGCATCACTATGCAACTCAAAAGGTAGGTGAAAATCTGACAACACTAGAATGGGTGTAGTGGTTAACCGCACCTTGATCAGTTGGAATGCTTCATCTACCTCGTTGCTCCACCCAAACTTCACGCCCTTCATACAACCTGTAATTGGTACTGCTGAAGTGTGGAATGAACCGCCTATAGAAGGAATCTAACCCATGAAAGCTGCGAACCTCCGTGACGGTAGTGGGTCTAGGCCAAGTGCGTATGGCTTCTACTTTAGACTCATCAACCTGCAACCCTTCTCCGGAAATGACATAGCCTAAGAAAAGGACCTTCAGTGTCAAAAATGAGCACTTCTTCATCGCAGCATAGAACTTCTCCCTGCGCAAGATAGTCATAACATCTCGCGCGTGTTGGAGGTGTTCCTCCTCGTTAGTACTGTATATCAATATATCATCGAAATATACCACAACACACTTGCCTATCAAAGGTCTCAAGCTCTGGTTCATGGCTTTCATGAAGGTGCTAGGTGCGTTTGACAGCCCAAATGGAATGACTAACCACTCATACAGCCCCTCCCTGGTTTTAAAAGCAGTCTTCCACTCATCTCCAACTCTAATGCGAATCTAGTGGTACCCACTCTTCAAATCCAACTTTGTAAAAATTTTTGCTCCACTTAATTGGTTAAGTAAATCATCCAAGCGAGGGATAGGAAAAAGATACCTGATAGTAATCTTGTTGATTGCTCTACTGTCCACACACATCCACCAGGAACCATCTTTCTTTGGTGTAAGGAGGGTTGATACTGCACACGGACTCATACTTTCACGGATGAATCCCTTCGCCGATAACTCTTCAACCTGTCTGCGCAACTCCTCATGCTCACTGGGACTCATTCGGTAGTGTGGTCTATTAGGTAGTGACGCACCAGGTTCAAGGTCAATCTGATGCTGAATATCACTCAATGGTGGCAGTCCTTCTGGCATCTCATCAGGGAAAACATCACAAAACTCCTTCACGATAGGAATTGCAGCTTCAGGAACATCAACATCTCTATCTACCTCCTTTCCCATCAAGATGTAAACTATCTAAGAATCCTGTAATTCATCTTCAAATCTTGCCAAAGACAGCAAGCTGCTAGATTCTTTGGTAGGCTTAATCTCATCCGGATCCTTGGCGGGTACTAGCACAATCTTCACTCCCTTGAACATAAGGGTGTATTTATTGGTTCTGCCATCATGCATAACTCCCCTATCAAACTGCCAATGACGTCCCAGTAACAAGTGGCAAGCATCCATAGCCACAACATCACACCAGACTGAATCCTTGTAGTTAGCACCAATAGAAAAAGTCATCAAGGCGCGCTTCGACACCTTCACCTCACCACCTTCTTCAGCCAAGCTAGCTTGTAGGGCTTGGGGTATTGTTCAGTTGTAAGGGCCAACTTCTGAACCGTTTCAACTGAGACAATATTCTCGCAACTGCCCGCATCAATCACAAACCTGCACACCTTGCCTAAGATGGTACACTTGGAGTGAAAGATGTTATTTCGCAGTTACTCATCATCAGCGACAGCTCTAGGAGTCATACAAGAACGCCTCACAACCAAGGCAGTACCCATATCTCCATAGTCACGATCTCCTCTTCTGTGTTGTCAGAAGTATCGAAGGCTGGTTCTGCAGTGATGTTGGCCTCTTCCCCTTCGTCTTCCTCTTCGTTCTCAATAAAGAGAGCCTTCTTACCTTTATATTCTCACTTCTTGTGACCAAATTCGCCACAACCAAAGCATTTAATCCCACTAGTGCTAGGTCTGTTCGTGCGACTAGCATGGTTAATTGCATCGGTATTACCTCCAGTATTGGCTTTCCCAACACTAACATTACTGGAAGCATTACTCACACCCCGACTCTGTTGTTTCTCCACCAATAATGCTCGCTGGTGCGCTGTAGATAAGGAAGCCGGATCAAACATGTTGACGACATCTTGGATCTGCACCCTCAGTCCACCAATATACCGCGCCACTAATTGGTCGTTAGTTTCCTGCAGTTCGTTTCTAGCGACTAACTGATAAAACTCAGTAGTGTAATCATCTACTAACTTTGCCCTTGTCTCAGATTCTGCAACCTCTGATACATAAGGCATTGGAAGTTGTAAGGCGAGAACTCAGCCCGTAAGTGCTTTTTCATCTTCTCCCACGAGGTGATCTTCGCCTTTTCATTCCTATTCCGCATCAACTTCTGCTGTTGCGACCAAGCCGTAGCCCTGTAGCAAAATTTGGTCCCAACCAGTTGCACACGCTTGCCTTCGGGCACACCTTTGAATTCTATGACTTCTTCAACTAACGCCAGCCAGTCCAAGAATTCTTTGGTTGAAGGGTGCCATGGAATTCTGGGACCTCCGTCTTCATCCCTAACTCCCACCACCTGCGATCATCCTCAACTGCACGCGTGGCTGTAGCGCCTCCTCGGTGTCTCAACATACTCATCCTCCCCTTCGTTAGAAGAATCTCCTACTGGTTCATCACCAATAGGTTCCATTACGAGGAAAATGTTATTTAGAAATGGAATTAGCAACGGAATTAAGTTCCGTTGCTAAAAAAATTAGTTAGAGACGGACTAATTTAGAGACGGAATTGAGACAGATCAGAGACGGAAATAGAGACGAAAATAGAGACGGAATTAAATTCCGTCTCTAAAAAATGGTGCCAACATTTCCACCAAAACTTTCTTTTCTTATAACCGTTCATCAAATCTCGAGATTTGTGCATGCTTCGATCGGGGCCCCCAAATCCCCAAATCCCCAACCCATCTCCTTCTCTTGCTCTCAACTCTCTCTCTGGTCTCTCCGTCTCTTGCTCAACCAGTCACTCTGGTCTCTCTGGTCTCTTCGTCTCTCTTCGGTCACCGCCCCTCAAATCCCCAACCCAACAAGTCGATCGTCTCCGTCTCTTGCTCTCAACTCTCTCTCTCTCTGGTCTCTCCGTCTCTTGCCCACTGCTCTTGCTCACAGCTCTCCGTTCTCTCTTCGGTCACCGCTCACCGCTCTCTGCTCTCACCGGTGACCGATCTCTCATCGGTCATCTCCGCTCACCGCTCTCTCTCTTTCACTTCTCTCTGCTCTCTGGTCGGTTTGTGCTCACCGCTCCGCTCACCGCTCTCTGCTCGTCGAGGCGTTCTTTCCCAAACCCTAAATCTCTTCCGTCGCTGCGATTGCGGCTGCGACGAGGCCGTCGGATCTGCCGTCAGTCGGCTGCCGGAGATTGGAGCCTCCGAAGCCCTAAGCCGTCGCCGACTTACGCCCCACCCTAAGCCATCGCCGAACTCGTCATGGTAACAATCAAAAATAAAAATTGTACACCCTAAGCCGTCGCCCCACCTTGATTAGAGCTTCTAGTGCTGACATTTTTGTGGGGGGTTTTTGGTTTTTAGTTTCTGGGTTTTGATTTGTTGTATCTGCTCACATTTTCATGCTGGTTTGGCTTTCATGTGCATTTGTTGGTGTTCTTCACTTGATCTATTAAGTTAATGTTGTTTATTTTGTTTGGTTTAGAAGTTTTTGTTCTGCTCTTCTCTTGCATGCTTAGTTGTTTTGTGGTTATGCTTGTTCTACCGAGTAACAATGAAATGTGAACTGAATTTCTTTGTTGTGATATGGGTTTTGTAGTTATGTTCATTTTGCCATGTTTTAGTAGTTGCAAAGCTACTTGTGAGTGACACAGTTTTCTCTAATTGGATTTGTACAAGTTTTTACCTTTTTTATATATATGGTTTAGGGTTTTGGGTTTTAGGGTTTGTGTTCTTATGGTGGTTATTGTTGGTGTTGTTTGTGTGCTTACTGCTACTTCCACTGTTAAACTCACCTTCCTTACCAATTTCTATCTATTACAGGACCTTGAGAGTACTTAAGTTCTTGCTCGTTGATTTAGTTTCCTTTACTTTAGAGCTTCCTCAGTCATTTACGGTAAGTAATCATAATTGTTCATGGCATCATAGACTTGGTCATCCTTTAGCTGTTGTAACTAAAAAGTTAATTCCATTGATTCCAGGTCATGTTCCTATTAGTTCAGATTTTGATACTATGTAGGAATGTGATTGATTGAAGAAACAAAAAACCATTTTTTGTGCATTGGGTTTCTATGTGATTACCTTTTTTTTTTTTTTTTTTTTTGAAGATTGGTCTTACATTATTAAGTTGGTTTGATTTGATTTGAAATGCAGATCGTTTAGCCGAGTTTGTTTGCAACTGTGCACAAATTTAGATGTCATGCTGGAGATAGGTGCTGCAAATTATTTAGGGAGCTTTGGTTGCCATTAAGCAACAAGCATTCACTGGTTTTCAAGCTGCCAATACTGAAAATTATGCTATATTTTATTTTTTAGTTTATATTCTTTGATATTGTTATGCCACATTTTTTCATGTTTTTCCTACTATATTTGATTCACTTGTGTGTATATGCATGTGTGTAGATAAAGCTACCAATAGAGTAGGTATAGATGAATAGTACCTATAATTATATAATTTCTACTACTAGGTAGGGTTAAAAAACTATGATTACTCTTTTAGTTAATGTTGCTATTTCACATAAAATTTCAAGAGAATTGAATAAACCTATAACCTTAAGGAGGTACGAGTGAACAAGTACTAGGAGCTTTGATACTATGTGGTATTTGTATGCCTCTTATAACTTATGATTTATTTTTTTTTTGAACTCCTTGTTGCTTTTATTTTTACGACCAATTATCATACTCTGTTTGGTATCAGTCATGTACCGAGCTAGGTATTAAGAAAGTTGTTTCCAACCCCTTTATTCAATGGCTAGAAGCAAAGCTTTTTGTTCATGTAGTTAGGTAGGTTCTCAGATTCCCCCTTCTAATAAATTGTGTTAGTTGGACACACAAGTAGCCATGTACCATCGGAAATTATGAAACTAGTTGACTAATTTAATTGCACAATTACAATAGGAATGTCGTCTACAAGTCGAGACTGGATGTACAACCGTCTCGACAACGACTTCGTTCGAATTGAATTCGCGGCGAAGGTTAAAGAAATCATATCATTTGCTAAGCAACATTGTCCTACATACCAAAGTGAAAGGAAGATTACATGTCCGTGCAATTATAAGAAATGTCGACTTGTATTGTACCTGGACGTCGAAATGGTTGAGTACCACATATGTAGGTATGGATTTGTTTCGGGATATCACTGTTGGTATGAACATGGTGAGAACGGAGATGAAGGCCTGCAAAACTTCTATCAAATGGATAACCATATTGATGATGCTGATGTGGGAGGAGACGATCCGACAACTTACCGCGAGATGCTACACAACGTGGCAGGTCCAAGTTTCAATTGGAATCACGTGGAAGAATCACCAAACCCCCAAGCACGCCAACTATATCACATGATAGAGGCTAGTAGCGAACAATTGTGGCCGGGTTGCGAAACCATGACAACGTTGTCCGCTATGGCAAGATTACTTGCGATCAAGTCAGAACATCATATATCTGAACGAGGGTATAATGAAATCATAAAATTCATGAAGGATTGTTTGCCAAATGACAATTCATTGGTTGAAAATTTTTATGCCACTAAAAGACTAATGCGAGGTCTAGGTCTACCTGTTGAGAAAATAGATTGTTGTGAGGACCAATGTATGATTTATTGGGGAGTGGACTCTGAGTTGACATCATGTAAATTATGTGGGGAATCACGTTACATTGCACAGCGACGAGGTCGTGGCTGGAACACGAAAAAACCCCTTGCAAAAAAATGTATTACTTCCCTTTGGGCCCTCGGTTGCAACGATTGTATGCGTCTGAGTCAACGACAAAACATATTCGATGGCATGGAGAACATTCCTCGCCAGAAGATGTTATGCAACACTGTTTTGATTCGATAGCTTGGAGACATTTTAATGATGTCAATAGAGACTTCGCCGCTGAGGTTCGAAATGTTCGTTTAGGATTGTGGAGTGATGGTTTTCAAGTATTTGGGATTTCAGGAAAATTGTACTCTTCATGGCCCGTAATATTGACTCCATACAATATTCCATCGTCGATGTGCATGAAATCTGAGTTTATGTTCTTAATGGTTATCGTTCCTGGACCGACCAACCCAAAACAAAAAATCGACGTGTTCCTTCAGCCGCTTGTGAAAGAGTTGCAAGTTTTATGGAACAGTGGGGTGATTACATACGACGTGTCCACAAAGACAAATTTTCTCATGCGAGTGGCCCTTTTATGGACTGTTAGTGATTTCCATGCGTATAGCATGTTGTCCGGTTGGAGCACACACGGTAAGATGGCTTGTCCATATTGTATGGAGGATATAAATGCATTTCAATTGCGAAATGGTGGAAAGACATCGTGGTTCGTCTGTCACCGTCGTTTCTTGGCGAAGGCATCACCATTCAGGAAAGACAAAAAAATTTCCTTAGAGGCAAAATGGTCTTAAATGACGATCCGCCCGCTTTGCGTTCTGGTGATGAAATTTTGGCAGAAATTAAATCGTTAGGCTTGATGAAGGTGATAGAAATCGGAGCTGATTTTGTGAATGGGCGGATAGCTAAGAATTCGGGATGGAGAAAAAAAAAGCATTTTCTGGGACTTGCCGTATTGGAAGACAAACTTGATCCGCCACAACTTAAATGTCATGCACATCGAGAAAAATGTTTTTGACAACATATTCAACACTATTATGTGTGTACCGGGCAAGAGTAAGGACAATGCGAAAGCGAGACAAGATATTCGTGAATATTGTCACCGACCTTCTCTACACATTGATTCGGCGACAAATACTTACATCCTTGGATGCTATGCTCTTGATACATAAAAAAAAACAAAAATTGTGCGAGTGGGTTGAAAAGTTGTGTTTTCCTGATGGTTATGCTTCGAATCTTGGTCGATGTGTGGATCCAAAGAAATTGCGAATGTTCGGCATGAAGAGTCATGATTGTCATATTTTCATGCAACGGTTGATACCAATTGCATTCAGAGAACTCCTCCTAAACCCGGTTTGGGTTGCAATTAGCGAACTAAACCTTTTTTTCCGATCCATAACTGCGAAAAGTTTCAATCTCAAAGATTTGGAGGTTTTAGAGTCTGAAATACCAAAAATCATTTGCAAGTTGGAGAAAATATTCTCTCCAAGCTTCTTCGACTCTATTGAACACCTACCAATCCACTTGGTCTACGATGCCCGTCTCGCCGGTCCCGTTCAATTTCGATGGATGTATCCATTTGAGAGGTAATATCTTGAGCTCTTGAAATTATTTTTCCATTCAATAAGTTTTATATCAACATTTCCTATACTCCGACATGTACCTTAAACATTTGAAAAACAATGTTCGGAATAAAGCGAAGGTAGAAGGCTCCATGTGTAATGCTTATTTGGTCGAAGAAGTCACATCTTTTTTTTCTTACTACTTTGAAGATCACGTCTTTACGTTGCATGACAAAGTGCAACGAAACGACGATGGCGGTGTCGGGCCCACACTGCATTTTGTGGGCAATTTCTCAATTTTCACTTATCCTGGTCGACCCATGGGCAAGTCGAAGGAGCGGTACTTAACAGAGCAGGAGTATAATGCCGCTCATTCGTACATACTACTCAATTGTCCAGAGATCGCTCCTTACATCCAGTATGTCCGTCACTTTCATTCAATAATGCAATACATTCATTATTCATCTTTTACTTAGACATGCTATGTACATGTTCGTTTCTTTTAGGATATTCATCGATGAAATCACTCAAGCAATGTGGGAGTCGAAAGCTGATAGTAGTCTAGAGCACAACTTTCCCATATAGTTTCAAACATATGTAAAGTTATTACTATTGTAGGTTATAGCTTCATAAATTTCTTTCATAAATAATGTGTCTTATTACATTTCTAATTTTTTGTGAATAGGCTCGGAATTCTATCATAAACGAGACGCTCGTTGATCTTTCGATTGGTCCTAGTCGATCTTGTATTGTCTACCCTGGTTACCTAGTGAATGGGTATAAGTTCCACTCCATAACATATGACGTTAATAGATCGATGCGGAGCATCGGTGTTTTGGTGAAGGGTTCTAACTATGCTGATGTTTCCCATAACTATTATGGAGTACTGCAAAAGGTTGTGGAGATTGAATATACCGGCCTCAAACGTGTGGTCTTGTTTAAGTGTGAATGGTATGACCCTACACCGAATCATGATGTGAGGACTCACCAACACTTCAATTGGTAGAGGTTCATCGAAGTGGACGATATAACAACTACGAGCCATTTGTCCTTGCGATGCAAGCCACTCAAGTGTATTACCTTTCGTACCCTTCTATGAGGAACGACCGAAAAGAATGGCTAGCAGTTTGTTGCTATCAATCAAAATTCGCTGACGAGGAAACGAGCAAAGACAATAATGACCAGGGCTCGGCAGAGATTGCATTCCAAGATGGGATGCCCACCACGTGCATAGTCGATGATGCAATTCAGGATATCAACAATCTGGATGACCCAAATGGGACTCGAGTCATTATTGAAGAGGGTCCAAGTGAAGAAGTCAATGACTTCATTGTTGATAGTGGAGATGATTCAGAAGAAGAATCATCAACTTCTACTCATGAGAGTGAATTTGAAACGGATGATAGCGAGTAATGTATGTCTATGTTATGTCAACGTTAGATCGATGTTACGTGAATTTTCTATACCTTTCTTATATGGAGTGTAACTTCTTGACGGTGTTTGGATTAGATCAACCCATGTCTTCACATAAATTGGCCTCTCAAATTACCTTGTTTGTCTTCTTATATTTTGAGCTATGTTTTACCCTTTCTTGCTCAATGGGTAGATAAGGGGAAATATTCACAGAAAATGGAGAAAAGTTATCTTCTTTCGAAAGATATTTTGCTTTTCCAAAATTTATTTTGTGAGATCCAACCATTTGTTATATTTTTAAGTTTGTCATCCTTTCCATAGCACAATATTGAAGTTTTCAGGTTAATGTTTGATGTTGGAGGTTATTTTTTATATACCTTCTGGCAAAACTACGTCCAAAAGCTATTACAATTTAGTCCCATTGGAGAAGGCCCAAATTGGCTATAAATATTTAATATGTTGCTTGATCTTTTATAGGTCTAATCCTTTTTCCATCAATTAGAGATTAAACATTATGATATATAGACATGCATACTTTTGATGATATATTTCTTAATTTCCTTTTATCAGCATGGATCCTGTGTTCTTAATTTCCATCAATTAGAGTTCATTACTTTTTTTGTATGCATTTGTTCTCTAAACTTTTATTGGTATTTTGTTAGGTTTCATGGCGGGCAGTGATCACCCCCACGTCGAGGGATACCTTTAGAGGGACATCATCCAGTCGTAAGAGATGCAACACAAACCTCTGGAACAGAAATACCGACTGGGCGTCATGGTCAGGCCACACGAGGGGGTCAAATAGGTCGTGGCGGTCGAGGTCGTGGGTCGATTCCTGTATTATCGATTCCGACTTCTCGTTCCTCGAGCACGAGTTACATTAAGCGTCACCTTCACTTTCCATACCGTCCGCGTCGCCTGTACCATCAACCTCGTCATCAAGGACTATACCAAATCACCCGTTGCAGTCACCGTCGCTGACATCGAGACATGACACTCCTGTACCGACGAGGCCTGCACCCCCAGCCACCGCATCACCGACAACATCCCCATCTTACGACGGCATAGCAGGCTTGCAGGTGACAGGCCCTCCACGGGCACCTCAGAGGACGGGGACCGAGCCCCCTCGCATGCAGTGGATCCCGATCACACCGATTGCCAATGATACGTAAGTTTGTATTTGATTCATATATGTACTTCTAAATATCGATGTAAATTATTAAAAAAGTTGTTAAGATGTTATGCATTTTCATGAAACACAAGGAGTTGCATCCTTCTCATTCTTATGCACGAAGGATGACGAAAGTTTTCAAAAGATGGATGATTCCAGAAGGGTATTGTTGGAAGGCGGTACCGAATCATCATAAAGACCACTACTGGCGCCAATGGAAGGTACGCAGGACTAATAAATGTCTTAGGATTTATACTAGTTTTTCAATGTCTCGTAACAATTGCAATCGCCATTTTGTAGGTATATTTTAGATGGGATGACGCGATTCCCGAGGATTTCATTCGTGTGGCGTACGACACGCATGCAGGCACAAGGTACACCGCATTGATGCATAAGTTAAAGAAGAATCGTGTTCAGCCAGTTTATGTTACAGATGAGGAATGGAGAAGATACTTGGAGTACTGGGAGAGCGAGGACTTCCTTGCCAGGTCTAGGCAAGCGTCAACGAATAGGAACACTGAGGTTGAAGGACCTGGGACTGGACCCTCGAAGCACGGTGGTGGTTCGGTGTCTTTTGTGACTACCAATGAAAGATTGGTAAGTTTTTTTTTACACTCTAGTTTAATTTTTACATTTATACACTTGTTCACTACGCAATTGATTTGTGTTTGGCGAATATGAGTTCGCCGGCCTACTACAAATAGACATATTTATGCTGAATTTATAACCGATCCTGTATGCAGACTAATTCATCCGAGACGCCACCTACCATGAATGAATTGCATTTGCATCTCCACACCGTAAATCACGACGGGATGACATTTATCGATACTAGATCAGAGCAGTTCTATGTAAGTATGGAAATGAAATGTTAAATAGTATTAAGTTTACTTTAAAGCATATCATGTAAGTTGTTTATTGTTGATCCATGCAGGATAGGCTCCAGAGGAGACGTCTGGAGCTGACCCAAGCTACACCGGACCAACCGGTGGATGATGAGGCGGTGTACCTCAATGTGGTGGGTGAGTGTCCCAAAGGACGTGTTTACGGTCTCAATTCTTTAGGGAGAAAGAAGAGGAGATATGCGGACCCTGGTGCTAGTACGTCCCAGATGCTAGAGATGGTGCCACGTGCAGAGTTCGATATCGTTACCGATCAATTACGAAAGAATATGGCGTTTATGCATCAGCAATTTGGGAAGACCATGGATGGAGCAGGCCTATCTCAGCCACAACCACCACCACCACCACCACCACCACCACCACCACCACCACCACCACCTCCTCCACCTCATGACCAGCAACAGCCGCCGCAAATAGATCCTGCCGATCCACCACAACAAGGGGACAATGTTGAGCGAGAGACGCAAGAGTGGCTTACGAGAGATGAGCAGCTTGGTGATACATAGGTATTTTTCTTGTTGTGTGTATAACTTTTGAGATTATACTTTTGCTTTTGTAGATAACTTTAGCAGTTGTTCGCATGACTTTTAGATTGACACTTCTTTTTGTGCATATTTAGATTGATACTTCTTTTTGTTTCATTGGATTGTTGTTCAGAATTTTAAAAATTCCATTTACTTCTTCTTTCTTAGGTTACCGCAGATGTTACATTTGCTTGTCTGAGTATGAAGAAGGTGATAAAATAAGAGTTCTCCCATGTCACCACATGAATACCATATGATATGTATTGATAAATGCTAAATATTTTCTGATCTCTGGTGTGCAGGGTATGCCCGCTTTGCCGTGGAAATGTTTGTGAAGGTGTAGCCGAAAGTTCGATTTTCAGCTCATGAAAAACCCCTAAGGAAGACTTGTACATATATGCATATATGAGGCCTGACAGCCAATGCACTTTACAAGTTCAGCTATTGCATGTAAGGACCTTAGTTGAATATGTGTTTATGCATTATCTTCTTGGATTCTTAGCTAAATGATATCTATGACTGTGTTCCTTAGTCAATTTTCTTCATTTTAAGATTAATTTGTCTATTTTTAACTTTTTTTGTGGTTGTCCACTTTATAACTCGTCTGAAATTTTTCATCTGCAATGTTTGAAGGAAACTACTTGATAAATTATCTTGCAACAAGGGGACCGAGCTTGACCTTTTGTGATCGCATCCTTAGTTTCACTCTTTTGTTGATTCACAAAGTTTGGGTGGTTTGATGATGACTGATTTAAAGATGTTGTAAATGAGTCAATGGACTTTTTGAAGGTGACAACATTTTTTATTAATTTTGCTCATTGTTTATGATGAATTTTTCACGTTCTCTGGTTAATTGTTCGACTGATTGCTTTTAGTATATGGTCTATATTTCCCAGGTTATTTCTTGTAGTTTTGCCAAATGCTTTTATTTAAATAATATAATTATTCTAAGAATGGCATATTAAGTCTGACATTTAGATTTGTATCCTTACAGTAGTGATCCAATTTTTTATTTATTCGCTCATTTTATACAATATCTGATTCTTACCCTTACCGAATCAATTCTTAGAAGATGGTTATGCTTTCACTAGGAATGCAGTTATGCATTGCTTTTAATCATATGCTAATTTTTGATATGAAAATGAGAAATAATACTGTTGTTGTGACAATTGGTTGTATATTTGTTATTGTGTTATTCTGTCTTCTGCTATCGATTTATCTAGTTCATTTTCTTTTTCATTCGTTGAATTTATTTGGAAGTTTCTTTGGTTAGTTGTCAATATACATGTTAGTTGTGTGTTATATTGAAAAACTATGGTTCAAATAACTCTAAAATCTTGTTATTACATGTGTCTAAACAAAAACACGTGTCTCAGATGATTTTTCCCTACTTGAAATAGATTATCATGTATGTTTAAAATTGATTTCTGCAAACAGTGAGCTTAAATAATTCCTGAATCTCTTCTATACATGGTTGGTTCATTCTAATACCTATTTTTCCCTTTTTTTGTTTGGTAAGTGGTGGGGTACAAGCTCGTGATTTGTGTAGAACTTTGAATACCCTGGTGGGCCATTTGCTTTTTGTGAGTCAGATATACAAGTCTCTACGTTTTTTAAAGGAATGGACTTATTATCTGTTTGTATGATTTTTCAAGTTCTATTATCATTCTCCTTCATTCGATCTTGACTGTGGCATCTTTTTGGAAAATTTTTGACCCTTGTTATCAGCCTAGCCCTGGATTACCTTCAACACATCATCGAAGGGTGGCTTGTTCTTTCAGGGATCAAGCTCTATTCCAGATATTTTAGATATGCCTGTCATCATGAAATCAACTAAAAACTGATGGTAATATGTCAACTCTTATTTCCCAGTAGGGGATTGAGCATCTCTATGGTTTATCTAGTGGTTTTATTGCTTTTGAGCTCTCATGTTATTTTGTAGTTTTGTTTACTTCACTTTGTTAGTTCACACTTTTATGAAATAAAAATGCAACAATGAGCAGGCTGCAGGAACTGACACTTTCTCTTGCGCTTAAGTGCTTGTCATTTGACTTTGTGGGAACATTGTTAGATGAGAGTTCAGAAGAGTTTGGTACTGTACATGTATTTTTTTAAATGATTGTGCATTTCTATCTATCGCATATTTACATTGCTTTATTTATTGTTAATAAATTTATGATAACATCTTAACACATTATTTTTCACTTGATTTCTCTTGAAAATGTTCACGCTTTTCGGTCATGTGTAGGTACCCTCTGCTTGGAGGCCAATTCTGGAGGATATGAATCTGAGACCTTTTTATAATGCTCCTCGTGAATTTAATTGTTATGTATTATTGTGTTCTTGAGCTTTTTATTAGTCTCCTTTTTGTTTGTGTGTTCTCATTTCATTACAATCCATTTTAGGTTGTGGATGGAAGGCTCTCACAAACTTGTTATCTCATGGCACTTGATACTTGCTACAAAGGCGTCGTGTGCTAAGTAAGTGAGTGTACCGAGTTACATAGTACCTCAATTCATTTGAGTGATTTGGTTCAGATACATGAACTTCTTGCGATTTTGTCCAGATATGAGAAATTTCAAGGATAGCAATTTTCGATTTCTGATGCAGACTACTTTGTGTTTCATTCCCCTTATAACAAGGTATTGCCTTTGTGATATGTTCTTTTATATTGAATCAAGTGGATGTTTTAAGAAATGGTACACTAATTTGTGTCTTAAACTACTCCTGCAGCTTGTACAAAAAAGTTTTGCTCGACTTTACTTCATCGACTTTTTGAGGAGCGCCTAGTAATCATCGGTTTTGCTGTTCGATTGAATCTACGCATTGGTTTTCTCTTAGGTCCATATAACATGCAATTGATGTCATTTACTTCTATTCATCAGTTCTGTTGATGAGGATGCAAAGGAAAAGCTAGCACCATATTCAGCTTTGTCTAGTGATGAGAGCTATTCTAACAGGGACCTTGAAAAGGTTGGTTCAGTTTATGCCCCATTTTTCTTATTTATAGCTATTTGTGCGGCGTTGCACCCTTTATTTACTGGATATCGTGTATCAACAGATGTCCCAGCAAGTCGCAAAACGCTTGTACAATGAAAAGGTGCAACCGACAACTTTGCTGCCAAAACAAGTAGGAAATATGTACACAACACCATTATATGCAGCATTTGCATAACTTATTCACGAAAAACATAGCACACCGGTAATGTACTCGTGTACCTCTAGAGTTTAGTGTATGGCATGCTTTTCACCAACTCTTGTTTAATTCTCGATGACCATCTATTTGTTGTGCTATGGAGTTCCATGATACAATAAATTTTGATGTTTGTAAATGGCTGGAATATAGAATTTAGTAAATGTATTATTGTGTTGGGGTCGGTCACTGCTCTGATATTTAGGGAGGAGTTGCGGTTACATTAGTAAATGTCTTTTTTGGGCTTTTTGTATCGTTTTGTTTATCTTTAGTGTTATGATTTGCTGATACCGATAATGTTGTTGTTTGGTTCTTCTATTGGATTTTGTTTTGATTTTGTTGGTACGATTTGGTCTTTGCAAGTGCTATCCATGTTTCTAGTTTCGTGTCACTAGTGTTATGATTTGCTGATACCAATGATGTTGTTGTTTGGTCCTATTTTCCATAAAATTGATTTTTATCTACTGTATGTTGTTTAAAAAAGTGTCAAAGGTACATGGCACTCTCTTACATTTGATTAAATGGTTTTCAGGTTGCTAAATTGATTGGTTTCCAGAGATGCATGCATTCATGCTTAAAGTACTTAGAGGCTGTCCCTTGGGTTGGAGATGAGGAGGAAGAGAAAATGCTTTTATGGTTGTTGTAAAACAATGAGAATTGTAGTTTTTTATGGATACTTAGGTATATTAAACATTTATTATACTTGACTACGTTTCGTGAATATATAAATCTTTTTTAATATCGAGTTTTATTTTTTTTCTCATTTGAATATTTGTTGTTGATATATATTGTTGATTTGTGTATGTATGTCAAATTCTATTTTTTGGGGGATGTTAGCACCCCCAAGGAGTTGTTGGAGGGGGTGCAGGCGATGGAGCAGGTCCTATGGTTGTATTTTCAGGATTAGATGTTATGGAGAACTAATTGGATTAAGCTTAGGTTGAAAAACTAAACAAAGCGGAATTGAGACGGATTAGCAACGAAATTCAAATATTTCGTTGCTATTCCGTCTCTAATTTTTTGAGGCAAAACTATATAAATAAGAAATGGATCAGAGACATAATTAATGTATTCCATCTTTGATCCGTTGCTAATCAGAGACGGATCAGAGACATAATTATTGTATTCCGTGTCTGATCCTTTGCTAATCAGAGACGGAACATAGATGGATTTAATGCATTCTGTCTCTGATCCGTCTTTGATTAACAACGGATCAGACACTGAATTATTAGATTCCGTCTATGTTTCGTCTCTGATTAGCAACGGATCAAAGAAGGAATGCAATTACAATTGTACCATTTAGAAAAATCTCCATTTCTTTTTGTCTCTGTTTTGTTTCTAAATTCCGTCTCTAATCCATCTCTAATCAGAAATGGAAGCACATTTCCTTTGTTGATTGAATCAGCGTCGTCGATTTTAGAGACGGAATAAATTCCGTCTCTGTTCCGTTGCATATTTGAATTAGAGACGGAATTTATGCAAATCAGAGACGAAATTTTTTTTTTATGATCTACTAATATTTTGTAGTGTTCCCTTCGATGGTTACGGACGCGATCCATATTCTGACCCAACAACTGATCGATCCTAGCAATTAATTGTTCTGCTACAGCGCCCATGCGTTGGTTAATTATTTGGCTAATTTTTCGATTTAGATTGTCACGGTCATACACCTCCTCGATACGCTGCTGGTTCCTCTTCGGCGGCATGATTTCTTCAATCACGCTAAAGCAGGCTCTGATACCAATTAACACAGTGGATATCTTCTAAACCAGTTGAATGAATCCACGAACAACTCGATTTAGGTTAGAACTTAAGCCAAAAGTTCAAAAATTCTTTTATTCCAGCCAAAAACTGCGAATTAC
The DNA here is from genome assembly GCA_039657365.1 of Stephania yunnanensis. Classification (NCBI taxonomy): domain Eukaryota; kingdom Viridiplantae; phylum Streptophyta; class Magnoliopsida; order Ranunculales; family Menispermaceae; genus Stephania; species Stephania yunnanensis. The sequence continues at coordinate 10,088,896 of CM077585.1, forward strand.
ATCTAATAGGTCGCTTAAATAGCGAAACCCTAAAATTTGCCAAAAATAGTAAAAAGTCCAAAAGCCCTAAAAGCTCTAAACTGGAAACTAGACGAAAAATAGAAACAAATGCCGCAAACGGCAATAAAAATGAAATTCCTAATGAAAGTTATAAGCTAAACAAAACTTTCCTAAAATAGCAAAATTGCCGTTTCGGAGGGCGAAACGATGGAATTTCGTCGAAAAACGTTGTAGTCACGGCGTAGCGATGATCCGTGATCTCCACGCCATTTCCAATCAACCCATGCCCCCGGAACGCCGAAACTCGAATGCTCGAACTTCACCGAAATTACCAAAATGCCACCCTATCATATCTTTCTATCATATTTTTCCAAGAATTTGCAAGCTAATTCTTGAACTTCATCAGGACGTCTATGAAGCACGCGTTTCTTATCCATCTTATTGCTTGTTCTGACTTTGTCCAATTTATCCTCCGAAGATATATGTTAATTAGGAAACAAAATGGTTTATCTTTTTTTTTTTTTTTCGAAGTTTAGCGGTTTATCTATTATACAAGTTTTATTGAATTGCATACATTTTTCTTGAAAATCATACTTTTTAGGTATATCTTGCATAAAAGAACAATAAATAGATGATGATGTGTTGTGTTTAACATGCACAAACTAGCTCATAATCTAGCTTATAAGCTAATTAATTAATAATTAACAAGTTATTGTTTTACATGAATTGAGCATGGAAACTCCCATGACATTGCCTTTTAACAAGCGATAGCCCTAGAGATCAATGCTTTGCCATTTAATCTATTGAATAACTCAAAATATATTTTTAGTATAAATATCAAAAAATGTTTAAAGTAAGACTTGAACCTTGACATTAAAGTCATTTTTACAACTAAGCCAACTTCTACTTTCCATTAATGTTTCAACATCTATTAATTATATATACTTCTTTATTTTCACCTCTTTTGATATGGTTTAATTTGGTTTAGGTTTCAATTTTTATTTTGTTCTAAGTCTAGTTTATGTTTAATTCAGATTTGCCTTCTCAAACGAGTGTTTTGCTAAATTGAGATAGTTGTGCCATCTATATGGGGGTAGTTTTTCCCTTTTGTAGGGTAGTTCTCCCTATTATAATGAGGTTAGTTCTGAGCTTTAAAAGTATCTCAATTGGGACTATGGATTGGGGTGAAAATGGATTCACCTAGGACGCAATCCACATCCAAACCAAAAAATGTTCTCCAATGTGACCATGGATTGTGAGTGTCTAGATGATGCGACAAGGAATTAAAGTGGAGGGTGTCTATTACAATGTCCACTTCTAGACATTATAGTCCATAAGTAAAAAAGGTCACAATCCATAGTCTAAATTCACATTACCATTGGAGATCATTTTGGAATTTGAATGTCTATCTAATGCCAAATATGATCGACATCATCCCTACATCCATGACAAGGCACCAATCCATGCATGCTTTAAATCCACATTATCATTGGAGAGGTTCTAACTAGGCAATCTAATATCTATTGCATTTCACTCGTTGAAATGTTTCGACGACTTGCTACCTCGAGTTGTTTGTCATAGTGCATGCGTTGGTGGATGTGGTGACTAATCTGACCACTAGGAGGGTTTTAAGGTGATGGGCTAGTGGGGGCATCCACCGGTGGGACCCTGGTAACCGCATTTCAGTCTAAGTCAGTCTGAGTATGGGTACATATAGTCATATTTTATCGATTGTGTCTTATTTTCATGTGTTATGTTCCATTATCTATTTTTTTTACCGCATGATTTGTAGACTCTGTTTATCTATATCTTGAATGCTATATGAGTTTCTCTAGGATTTTACTCACTGGAATTTGTCATTATTTTTTGTGACAAATTGCATATCCTTCTACTAGTAAAGGCAAGAGTATCCTTGATGACTATCTTTGAGCTCACTAGCTATCCAACATTACACTAGCAGGTGTTCTACTTTTGATATTTTATATTTATTTTCGAGTATGAGGGCTTTTATAAGGTACATCGATATATGTACACATACTACTACTACTACATCATTAAAGGGCTTTAATATCAGAATAATTGATAAGGGTGTGTAAAATCTTTAGCAAAGATAAAGTTTAATAACGGTTACTTTTATCTATAGTTCAAAATAAAATCCAAAATTGACACGAGTTCTCAGCCTCTATTGTTTCGCCTAAAATGAAAACCCTTCTTCACCTTCACCGCTCACGATTTCACAGCCTTCATTGTTCTTAACCAAAGTTCACACCAAACATGCTTAACAGTTGCCCTCCTTCAAAAGTGTAGTTCACAACCTCCATTTTTCAACATAGCAGTGCGTACATTCCCTCTCTCTTTCTCGATCTTCGATTCGACTTTTACCAGATCTCTCTCGACATCTCTCTCATGACCTCACGAAATCTCTCATGCAGCCTCATTGGATCTCTTTTAGTAGTTCAAAAGTATAAGCTTCTATATTGTAGTTTCTCTCTATCATCTCTTCGATCATTCTCTCACGATCTCTTTTGATCTCTATCATTAGATCTCTATTTTCCTCACCATTGTTGTGTTCTTTGTGCAATTTTTCTCTTGGTCGAGCAGAGGCGAAGCTACACTGTAAGCCTTACTCAATTGTTTTTTAAAATTAGCGTTTCTTTTGTTCTGGTTGAAAGATTCAGTGATTCAATGATGGATCATGTTTTAGAATATAGGAGTTAAGTTTGATGTCTCGTGCTTGATCAAATGTTCCAATCTCAGTACATCCTTAAAATGCAGTCAGTTTATTAGGTGGTGTGATATGAGTCGAGGATTGCTAATTCTTTAATTAGCTACAATTTCTAAGTGATATATTGTTCTTTTTGAGATTGAATTAGTGACATTACTGCCATGTTGGTATTAATTGGTTTATATGATGCCTTGACTAAAAATGTATGAGCTTAGTTTGTAATGCTCCTGTAAAAATCATAATAATACCCAAGTTCATGAGATTGAGTTAATGATACTCGAAGTCAAAGCATCTCTAGTGAGATGGATGAGCCGTCGCTTGCCAAAGGTAGAATGACACTTAGATGAGACAGTTTGCAAATATATTGTTCTTTAATAACCATGTATGAGCTTAGTTTGTAATGACACTTAGATGAGACAGTTTGCAAATATAATAACATGGTTATTTATTTCTTTACCTTTGATTCATGGTAGAATGACATGTTATTAAACCATCCTTAGTAGTCTAGAGACAGTTATGAGACCTACATTACAGTTCAGAGAGAGTGATGTGTCAATTGATGTCGCATATGCATGGTACCCATTACACAAAATGAACCAAACAACTAGCTCTGACTTAATTCACTCCTTGTTTTAACTCCTTGATTTTAATTGACCAACCTATCAAAATTTAGAGGTCCCTCACTATGCCCCTTAGATCTTCCAAGGTCATGACTGCCATTCCTAAATGTTAGAGAAATATTGAATGAAAACAACATCATTCTTCTTACCATCATGCTTCTCACATGGCTAACCTTTTCAAGTCCTCCCAAATTGGTTATGCTCAAATTCTCACTTGTTTCCTCTCAAAACAAAACCAAATTAAAAAAGGAAGTCATCAATCAATATACATACACATACACATTAAAAAAACAAGTCTCAAAGAACATAAAAAAGAAGTAAAATGTTACTCGTAATTGAGTCCACCTCACCACATACACATTAGGAGATCCCAAAAAAGATATAAACTTTTAATTTCCAAGTCCATTCTTCTTGTTTATTCTTGCAATGATTGTATGTTGTATTTTTTTTGAAGCATAAAAAGGCTTGTATGTTGTATCTTTACGTGCTTAGGATTAAGATAAAAAAATCTTGCTAGTCATCAATCAATATACATTAATTGAATAGAGGTCCTTTTTTCCCAAAACGTTGGCTTCTTTGATCTCTAATACTTGGACTATATGGTCTTATTTGTCATTGAGCTCCTTTTTTCTCAAAAAGTTAGCTAGTAACATGCACCTAATGGATTTTGTTTTTCAAGTAAGACTATATATAATACTTACCTTAACAGTTGCGGTTAATGCTTTTTGGATAACAAAACTACCATAGTGATCTTGAAACAATCTTAGAACATTTGGGTCTTCAACTATTTCATTAGTAATGTCTCTGACTTTTCCTTATTTTATTTTAGAAAATGCTCTTATATATGTATATATAGACATATTACTTATACGTCTACTTATTGCTTAATTAGAGTTCTCTATTACGAGATTAATTACTTAATTAGTGTTCTTCCAAGGCACCTACTATTAATATAGAGACTTGTTTGCATAACAAACACAAACTCACATCTTCTTCAAACCCTTCACAATTCTCAAGTTGTTTAAGTTATTTTTCGAAGGTTTCCACAGTCTTCCTTAGTTTTTCACCTAGTGCATGTTGGTTCATTGTTTTATTTTTGTTATGACATGTGTATAAAATATATATCTAGTTTGTGTTATTGAATGTTCAAAGTTTTTAGTGGTCTGTTTGAATGGTTTGCTTGTATAGGTCGAAAAGTTTATTTTTATTTTTGGTAGTGTCTTCTATGGTTTGCTTGTTAGTTGTCTTCTATCATTAAGATAACAATGTAGTAATTACTCATTCAATGAATATGATTTATTTTCACTTGTTATGCGATAACTATGACAAGTCCAATAATTATAATTGTTGAATTGTCTGTTTTGGATAGTTTTGAGGATGAATTAATTGTTATTTGACCTTCGTTTTATAAGGTTTTGTGCTTAATTTATTTTGAAATGCTTTTTTCCAAATTCTCTTCAAATATACCACCTTTATTGATTTTCATGCATAATAAACCAATAATTTGGTGAAGTTGTGCATTATGATCAATTAAAAGTGCAATTATATTTGGAAGGTTGAGGTAGTTGCTGTCAAAACTCGGTTGAGTGCAATAATAGGATATGAATGAAAATAATAATAATCTATATGAATGAAAAAAAGGGCTAAAATGAGTAATGAAGTAGTTTAACTTTCTCAGCATGAAGATCTCAAGGTTAAGATGGATAAAGATTGGGTCAAACATTCCAGGTCAATAAGTTTTTAGTTGTTGCTAGACATATTTTTATTTTATTAATAAATCGTGTATGCTACCTATTCATAACAATATCTTAAGTGACCAGAGTTTCAAAAGAATATATTTATGAACACTTAATCACAAATGAGTGAGATTCCACATATACTACGTGGTTTCTTTATGGGGAGAAAGTTAGTCCTGATGCATCTAGTGATGATGTTGAGAGTTCAAATTCAAGTGATAAGTGGGAGCACCATGATGCTTATAGAGTCGAGATTTTACAAATCAAGTTGAGTGGAACTAAGGGGATCAAGTTACTTGGAACCAAGGAGATCAAGTTGCACGAGATGAAGAACATGACATCAATATTGATTTCAATGAAGAACAAGAAGAAGATGATAGTGCTCAAGTTGATAATGAAGTATTATTTGGAGAAGAAAAAACCCCTCATCTTTACTTTGGCTGCACAAGTTACATAAGATTTTCAGCAACCGTGGCTCTGTATCAATATAAAGCATTACATGGTCTATCTAATAATGGTTTTAATGAATTATTGGCGCTTTTGATAGACATGTTACAACAGGGTAATGCCCTTCATGTGTCCTTGTGGAAGGTGAAGGAGATGCTCAAAGAGCACGAGCTTCATTACGAAAAGATTGATACTTGTGTCAAGGATTGTTGCTTATTCTGGAAAGAAAATGATGCTTTAAATACATGTACTAAATGCAACTCATCTAGATAAAAACCAAGTAGAAACGACAGGGAGACCAAGAAAAGAATTCTTGCTAAGGTTTTGAGATATTTTCCTATCATACCAAGGTTCAAAAGAATGTATAAGTCATTAGAAATAGCAAGAAATTTGCTATGGCATTCTTCCCATTTAAGCTATAATGGGATGATGCGACATCCAGTAGATTCTGTAGCGCGGGATTCAATAAATCTCAAGTGGCCTAAATTTACTTCAGACCCTCAAAACTTTAGGGTCGGTCTTGCGGTTAATGGATTCAATCCTTTCCGTGACTTTGGTAATCAGTATAGTTGTCGGCCTGTAATGCTAATAACATACAATCTCCCTCCAGGGCTATGCTTCGAGGAAGACAATATAATGTTACCATTGTTAATTCTAGGGTGTAAGCAATTGGGAAACGATATAGATATTTATTTACAACCATTGATTGAAGATTTGCTGATGTTGTGGAATGATGGAGTGGTTGTGTTTGATGCCTTGAGTGACAATGCGTTTAACTTGAAAGCGATTCTATTGTGGACTATAAATGACTTTCCGACTTACATAAATTTATTCGGATATTCTACAAAAGGTGATTTTATGTAGGATTAATACTTGCTTACGACGGTTAAGGGCAAGTAAAAAAACTATCTATATGGGTCACAAAAGACTTTTTAGGCATGACCATCATTTTCAAAAAAAAGGGTGCAGTTTGATGGGAGTTGCAAAGATGGAGGAAGACCTAATGCGATGAACGAAGTTGAAGTTGCAATGACAACCAAAGATATTGTAAATGATGAGAGGAAAAATAAAAGAAGAAAAATAAGGCGAAAAAATTCAGAACCTCCTAAGCTTTGAAAGAAGAAGTCTATCTTTTTCGATTTGCCATATCGAGAGGTGAATATTAACTTTACACGCTTCTTATTTTTTAAATTTATGTTAATTTGGTATGCCAAAATTTATTTTTATTAATTTGTAGTTACTTTTTTCAGCTTCTAGTTTTGCGTCACAATTTGGATGTAATGCACATTGAAAAAAATGTGTGCAAAAGCATTATTGAGAAAATTCTTGATTTGAAATGAAAGTTTAGGGATGGACTTAATTCTTGAAAAGATTTGCAAGAGATGGGAATTAGAAATCGATTGCATCCACAAGAGGTAGAAAACATGATGTATCTCCCAGCTGCACCATATACCCTTTTCTAGAGACAATAAGCATATGTTTTGCAAGAGGTTAACGAGTATGAAGCTTCCAGATGGATATAGTTCAAATATAACTAACCGTGCATCATTAGCGAATTGCAATATTTAGGTTTTAAGTCTAATGATTATCATGTTCTAATGCAACAATTAATATCTGTCACTTTAAAGGGGCTTCTACCCAAAAGCCCTCAAATTGCAATATTACGGTATTGCAATTTTTTTAATGAACTATGCCAAAAATTTGTAGATAAAATGAGATTGTTAAAACTTGAGGAAGATATCTCGGAGACACTATGCATTCTTGAAATATATTTCCTCCATCCTTTTTCAATGTCATGGTTCATTTGCCGATCCACTTGGCTAAGGAAGTGCGTTTATGTGGACCCGTTCACTACCAGTGGATATATCCGATTGAACGATATTTTATTTTAAATTGCAACGAGCTTCTTTAGCTTATTTATTCCAATTTTGAAATGGATAATCTTTTCCTATTTAATCTTATATTAGATATCTAGGAAAGCTCAGAAAGTTTTGTAAAAATCGCGCAAAACCTGAAGGATGCATTACAGAATGCTATATAACAGATGAGTGCTCGCGGTTTTGTTCTAAAATGTTAGAACAACCATTTGATGTTGGAGATCAAAAACCTCAAAGCAAGAACGCTAGAAATGAGACAACATTAAAAGTAGAATCAATTTTGAAACTATATCCAATAACGTTGAGCGGTGACTTATGGCAAAAAGCTCATCAATGTGTGTTATTTAGTACATCAATTGTGGAACCTTATTTGCAGTAAGTACATCAGTTATAAAAAACTTTTTTATTTATATGGATTGCATTATGACTATTTCTATTTTCTAAATATATATATATGTGTGTGTAGAATGCATATAGATGAGTTGAAGGGAACTAACAAACGTCTCGCTAGACTACAAGGTTAGCTATTATTGAAACATACTAAGACATTTAGTAAATCGCTTGAAAAAAAGGTTTGTAGATATTCCACAATAGTTTACTTATCAATTTTTTATCACGAGATCCACCAATCACATTCACATTCCATGTTCTCAACAAGTTATCTAATTCTATTTACAAGTTAAGTATTAGAATATTGAAATGTTAAGTTTGTTATCGTGGCATGCTCGTAAACCTAAAAAATAAGCATTATCTTGTTCTGGTTGCATTGTTAATGGATTAAGGTTTCACACAAGAGATGTGGATAAAGTCATATAGAATAACGACGTCTCTATTGATTCGTTAAGTCTATGTAGGTCAAAGTTGGGAGACCCTTCACAAGTAGTGATTGTTGTTCCTTTTTATGAGGTCATAAAAAACATCATTTTATTGGACTATTGAGTTCTTCAAGTTCCGGTGTTCTTGTGCAACTGGGTGAATGAAGTCAAAGGCATGCGATCCGAAGATGGATTAGTTAATCTTCATCAACAACAAAATCATAATGATCCTTTCATATTGGCCACACAAGCTAAACAAGTATTTTATGCTAGGGAGAGTGATATCTCTAATTGGTATGTCGTATTAAGGGCACCGCCATGAGGATTTTATGACTTGACGATGTATGATGGAAGTGGGGCAATCATCTTATATCACATCTGAATCTTGATATTTTTAATGAAGATAAAAGTTATGCTAGAGAAGATTGTGAGGGTTAATTTGTGTGAAAACTTACAATTAATGGAAGTGATTTTTGCTTAAACCTTTTTGTTATTGTTCACTTGATCATTCAGTCAGAATGCCTTTTGTAAAAACAATGCGAATATGATTATTTGAGTGTTAGGGGATTCTTTGTAAATGCTCATATGCAAGAGTTTGTGCTATTTAATTTTAAAGGGTTTTGAATTTTTTTCTATTTGACGTCAAAGTTCTCAATTTTGCCTTCTCTGATGTAGTACAATTTATTTCAAGTATTACAGCTCTGGTCATCTCTTGGTGAAACTGTCAGCTTTGACAGTTTATTCTCACAAAGAAGGTATTTAGGAGCTAACTAAAACAAGCAGTAACCTATAAGTCTTACTAGATTCATAAGTTGTAGTTTATTCTTTCTTGATTTGACTACTAATTGTATTTTTTTCGTGAATATTTGGGTAGATTTGTGACATAATTAAAAGATGCATCCACGTGATAGGAAAGGAAAAAGTGTAGTTGAGGCTCGTGAGGGAGATGTAAAAGGTAAAAAGCTTAATGTATTATTTTTGTGTTAAAAAGTATATTTTTAGTTGTCACTAACAAATTCATTAATTGTTATTAGAGTTTTAGAAAAACACTTAAAAGGAATGAGAGATAGAAGAAGCGGTACTAACTCAAAATCCAAATGCCGGTGTACGGATTGGAGCTTCACCTAGGCCTGCTCATTTGATTTCAGTTTCATATTTAGGTTCACCTCGGGCTCTATCTGCAGCTTCATCTCATGCACCATTTGCACCATCTCGAGCCTCATCTCGAGTTCCATCTTCAGCCCCATCTCGAGTTGCGTCTACTGTTCCAACTCTGACTTCACTAGGTGGTTCTCAATCAAGAAAGAGCACCAACAACAAGAAGGTGAACCACCAAAAAACCAAGTGAGGTTCGACAAGGCTTCGGATGCTTGCTTCAAAAACTCGCGAAGTCATTCAATTCAATGAGAGTGGTCAGCTTGTTGGAAAGAATTCTGACAAGGTTTCTTTTTTCTTGAGCGCTTTGGAACGTGATATGGCACTAATCACTTTGTCGGACTGGTGCATTTTTCTAGGAAGAGAGAAAGAAGGATTAAGAAGTTGGTGAAGGTTAAATTTTTTAATGTTATTGTTAGCTTGGTTATTTAGTTCCTTAATCTAATCATATTCACCTTATCACAACAAAGATTTGTTAATGTAGAAGAAGATCGAAAGAAAATAATTTTATAATAAATTGGAAGTCTATGGAGATCTTGGAAATCAAGGTTGACAAGTTCTTTAAAGAAAGCACTTAAAGAAGGATAATTAGATGATGAAATCAATAGTAAACTTAAACCTGAAGAAGTCGAGTTAGTTGATTGGTTAGCATTTTGGAAAAAAAAGAGTCATCAGCTTTCAGGGAGAAGCAATAAATTCAAGAAGCTTAGATCAAATAATCTACTTCATCACATTATGAGCCGTAGGGTTATGCTCGCCTCGAGGAAGAAATTCCATGTTTAATTTCTTTGTCTCATATATATAATTACTTCTTTTTATTTTGTGACAATTACTTTTTTGTTCCATTAGAGAGCCAAAACTAGAAGGATCGATACAAACATAGCTGATTTGTGGATCGAAGGTCATAAAAATAAAAAGGGGCAACCAAATAATGCTCAAATCGCCGAAGTAGTAGTATGATAAAGTGATATATAAATTTGGTTATTTTATTTTGTTTGAGTGATCTTTTATTTGTTTTAATACTTTGTTAATGTGGAAGGACAAAATTAATGAATCTCGAATGAGATCATCGGCGATGGCTTCTCAATCAATACACAACGACCCGATCACGCAAATGTTTGGTCCTAAACATCAAGGTCGTATAAGAGGGGTTGGGTTTGGAGTGGCTCTTTCTAATGTTAGTGCAATAACTTAAAGCAAAATTTTGGTTCGGAAAGCTTCAATGGAACTTTCAAAGATTAGAAGAAAAACATGAACAATTAGCGGAGCTCGTTCGTAGCTAACAAATGCCTCCATCTTTGCGGCAGGTAAAAGTGATATTAGTCATCTAAGTTATAGTCTATTCGAGTCAAGAATTTTGTTTTGTTTTTTCTTGTAACAACAAAACAACCTTCCAGATTTACATGGCATGAAATGCAAGATTTTTGATTGGTTGTCTCCAAACAAGTCAGTTGGCGAAGGAGAGGTTGAAACTGATGATCCCTTACATCTCATGGACGACATACCTATTGGAGGAAGTGCATACTTAGTGTGTGTGGAGTGGGTGTTTGAACCAAATGAGTTCTTATGGAGGAATCAATACAATTGGACAACACTAGATAATGCTTTTAGGGAAATAATTCCACGCCAAAAGTAAATGTCGCAGTTATTTTCACTTAAAACGGGTATAATTTCACAGGTAATATGTAATAGTTATTTATTATACAATAGTGATTTTGGACTTTCACCCACCTCTTCATTTTCAATCTCGATCTTCCTCTTACTGATTTATATTGAATTTTTTCTATTTTCAGATCGGTATGTCTATTCCCCAATTAGGTATCCATTTTAGTGATAATTATTTTTTTATTTTGAGAATTAAGTGATAATTGAGTGATTGATGGTGATGATGCTGCTGTCATTGATGTTGAGATTGATAGGTATGGGAGTTGTTTGGTCTCAGTAGGGGAGGTAGATGAGGTTTCGGCTATTATTGTATTATTGTTGTCATTGTTGGTGTAAATTAAGGGCTAAGTTAGAGGGGATTGATTGAGGCATTTAGGGTGAAGAATCCTGGCAACAAGTAGAGCAGAACAACTACTATTACTGCAACTGCTGTACCTATTTATTTAGTTAGTCTCGGTTGAGATGGAGAGGGGCGTAATTAATGAGTTAGCTGGTGACGATGCAGCAGAGCTGTTAAAAGTTGATTCAGCGGTGGCTAGTGATTTTAATTGAGAAATTTAAAGGGAGGAGGAGGTGACTGAAGTTGTTGTTTGATTTTCATTAGATAGTTGGACTGCTAACATGCATGCTTGTTAATCTTTTTTTTTTGCTGCCCATTAATGTATAAAATCTAGTTGATAAGTTCTTAATCTGAGAACATAATTGATGCATTTATGGTTGCTAGATAGTTAAACATGTTAGCTAGCTCAATAGATGCATGTCAGTTTAACTTGACATTTTGTATCTTACAGGGCCAAACAATGCAAATTATATATGAACTTGTTGCAAAGGAGCTCAAATCAATGCAAAAAGAGCATTGACGTCCACAAGGCGACGTTCTTACGATCCCATACAATTCGTCAACTCTACAAATTAGTCTGAATCCGAAACGCACCATCTCTGTAAGTCAAGACATCTTAAAAATCTGCAATTAGGGTTTCACTATTCGTGTAATGGAAGTTTTAGTTAAGTTTGGTTGAATTTGTAGAGTAAGGCACTTTAGAAGTTATGAAAAACTTGATTTTGAAGGTAAAAACACAACAAATTACTTTGATTGATTGAGCCCCTTTGAATGGTAAATTCAGGAAAGGAAACATTTTGAATGGTAACTTGATATCTATTAGGCCTCCTATCTTGAAGTGCTATACTAGAAGGGCACAAATGAGTATGGGATCACTGCCAAAGGAGTCCGTGACATTCCCAAGTGTGGGCCCAGCTGAGGTCCAGTGCACTTAGCATGTGATAAGTGAGGAATGCGTCTGAATTAGCAGAGAGGTGTTTAGAGAGTCAGTGGGTAGAGTATATATAGTGTGTGTTGTCATGAAATGAGGTATGAAAGAATTTGTAACTCGGAGACCTTAGTGTCTAGGTTGAGAGGATAAAGTCTCTCATTCTCTGGGAACTTAGGAAATAACCTCTCTATTGTACACATCTTTTTCTTATTATCAATAAAAGCTTCGTTTCATTACTTTTTGGGGTGTTGTGTTGGGTATTGTATCATTGGTATCAGAGCAAGCTTTTTTGTGGGGCCAAATATGGATGTTCGACTGGAATCGATGGAGTCGGAGTTGAAAAAAGTACATGATCTAGAAGGATGAATTGAAGGGTTGCAATTTGAGCTCCAGGATCATCTTCAATCCCAGATCCAAATGTTGTCATCTCGCATGGAAAAGTTATTCCAACAGCAGAGGGATGATTTTACCAGATCTCCTCAGATCGGCTCGTCTAGTGGTATAAAAGGGGCATATTTGCCAAATCTGAGTAGGGAAGGGAGTTTTTTTTGGCAAACAACCCATATCGGAGTACGACACCGTATTGCTCGAGTCCGGAGGTACAAAGAATCAAGATGCCTACATGCGATGGTATGAATATCTTGGTTTGACTCAATTAGGCCGAACACTACTTCGCTTTTCATGAAATGATAGAGGTTTCGAAACTCTGGGTGGCGCATATCTACCTTATGGGCGAGGCCCAAATTTGGTTGAAGATGGAGGAAAAGATTCAATGGTTCTCCAGTGGGGAATAGATGAAGAAGCAGCTTTCGTTACGAGTTACAGAAGCTGATCCATTGTTTCTCTACCAGGGATTTTTCTCAATCAAGTAAGTAACTACAGTAAGTGAGTATCGTGAAAGATTCAAGTTACTTCTTCTTCATCAAGATGGGTTATTTCAAGTACAAAAGATTGTCGTCTTTATCAATAGCTTGTGTGATTAGATCTGTGTGGAGACCATAGTTGATCCTCCATTATCATTAAAGGCCGTGATTACTAGAGTAGTACGATTGGAGAAGAAACTCGGCGACTAGAGAGGAGACGAGAATTGGGCCTGGAAGTGCTAAACCCAGTTGCCTCACTTGGGCGCTCCTCTTAGATCTGAGTCCAGCACCCAACATTTGGTCTCTCACATGCTTGCTGGGCCCAACAAAGACTTTCCAGCAGTTCAAACTAAGGGATTACCCCCAGTAGGCGTTGGGGTGAAACTAGCCCAAGTTCCTCTAGATCTTCGAGTCTAAGCCCATTTGCTGTGGTTACGCCCAATGTTTCACCACCCAAACATAAATGACTTAGCGAATCTGAGGCTCAGGTCCAGCGCAAACAAGGATTGTGCTATTGGTGTGACAAAAAATGGCTTGTTGGCCATTATTGCGCTAAGAAGGTGTTGAATGTAAAGCTATTTGTTGATGATGAAGGGGAGTATTCGACGGATACACCCATCGAGTTTGTCAAGTTCCAACCTAATCGGGCTAGCCTTGAATTGTTTGCTCATGCTTTGGGTGATATTCTTGATCTTTATACCATCAAGGTCCATAGTCGAGTAGCAAAAAATGACGTGGTGGTGCTCATCGACAGCGGGGCATCCCATTATTTTATCTCGCCAACTCTAGTTAGTGCTTTACAAACTCCCTTATAACCTATAACTTTGTATGAGGTCTTTGTGAGTGGAGGAGCTCGCTTGATGGGTATGGTGTTTACAAATTCCCTATTACCATAGTTGATTGGCAAAACCTCTCTCTCACGTTTACAGTTGCTGGCAGGAGCGTGACCTTACGCGGGGATCTTACTTTTCATTATGCCTGTGTATCTTGTAAAGCCCTCTAACGTACGTTCGATAAAGGAATGAGATGTTTTCTAGTTGAATATTGTAGCTTTGAGTCTAGTAGAATGTTGTAGCTTCGATGGAACACTTGATATTAGACTTTTTTTATATACTTGAAGTCTTAAATGGGCCGAGATTTGGTCGGAAGCTGGGAAGAAAGAAATAAAAAATTTTGTCCTTTGGATGTTAACGTTGTCCCGGTGCCGTGTATACATACGCATAACACCGTGCATACACACAAATGACACCGTGTGTGTGAACGTACGACGTCAACGAGATAGTAAAGTGGAGCACATAATGGTAGTGACGACGTCAAGGTGGAGTGTAGAGAAGAGATTGAACCCTTGTCTATAGCAGCTGTTGGATTCATTTTCTCCACTATTTTAAGAGCCCACTTCATTGCCACCTACACATGAATGTGACCACACAATCACGTTGAAGGAAGGAGTTGAGCCCATTCACATTTGTATATATCGGTACCTCTAGGTTCAGAAGGCGAAGATTGAATGGATGGTCACTAAGATGTTTGCTTCGAGAATCATATAGCCGAGTAATAGTCCATTTTCAAGCTCAGTATTGCTGGTGAAAAAGAAAGACGACGACTGGAGGTTTTGTATGGATTATAGAGCATTGAATAGCGTGACGTTACTCGATAGGTTTCCCGTCCCTAACATCGATGAGCTGCTCGATGAACTCCATGGGGCTTGCATTTTTTCCAAGTTGGATTTGCGCTCCGGCTACTACTAGATAAGAGTTAAAAATATTGGCATACGCAAGAAGACTTTTTGTACCCACGACGACCATTTTGAGTTTCGGGTTATGCCATTTGGTTTGTCTAACGCCCCTCCAACCTTTCAATCTCTTATGAACCCCATTTTTAAACTACTGCGCCATCTTTGCGTGTTAGTGTTCTTCGATGATATCTTGGTGTTTAGTTCATCAATGACCGTGCATTGTGACCATCTCCAGCAGGTCCTTTCTATCCTTCACTCCTATTCCTTATTTGTTAATCTAAAGAAATGTTGCTTTAATTATACTAACCTGGAACATTTAGGTCACATTATTTTCGGTGATGGGGTTCGACCTAATCCGGATAAGGTCCAAGCCATGGATACGTGGCCAATGCCGAAGTCCTTAAAGGAGTTTCGTGGCTTCTTGGGCCTCACTGATTATTATAGGCATTTCGTTCGGATTATGGAAAACTTGCCGTCCCTCTTACTCAATTGCTTCGCAAAGTCTCTTTTAAGTGGTCTGATGAGGCTACCTTTGCGGTCCAACACCTCCAACAAACTATGAAGTAGGAGTCAGTTTTGTCCTTGCCCAATTTTCATTCTCTCTTTGCGATCGAGACAGACGCATCAGGCGTAGGGGTGGGGGTCTTCCTCTTCAAGCACGACCGTCCCATTACTTTTTTTAGTCAAACTCTTTCTCCTCGAGCTCAGTGCAAGTTGGCCTACGGCGTGAATTGATGGCCATTGTGTTGGCCATACAAAAGTGGTGCCATTACCTCTCGGGCTTCAAGTTCTTGGTGCGTACTGATTAGCGAAATATGAAATTCTTATTAGATTAAAAATTAGTCGCTCCGGAGTAGCAGCGCTAACTGATCAAGTTACTTGGCTACCACTTTGATATCCATTATAAACTGGGCTCTTCCAACCAAGCTACTGATGATTTTTATCGCTTTCCTTTTGAAGGCTCACTTCACTCTTTGATGGTGTCTCCTATAGTTGATATTTCGGTCATCACATCCGAAATTAAGCGTGATGAGTTCTTTGCTCCCATTCTTCATGGTCTCTAGGAGGGCTCTCTTGAGAAACAAGGTTGGTCCACCCAATTGGGTTTCCTCCAATTTCAGGGTCGCACTGTGATCTTAGCATCGTCTTCACTTAAGGCACATCTGTTAGCTGAATTCCATTCCTATCCCATCTGCGGGCATGGAGGATTTCTCAAAACGTATAGGCAGTTGTCTGCAGAATTCTTTTGGATTGGAGTGAAGAAAGATGTCAAAACCTTTATTGCCACTTGCGACATTTGCCAATGCAATAAGTACGAGACTTTATCGCCGGGGGTTGCTTCAGCCCTTACGTATTCCATTGATGGTGTTCAAAGATATCTCGATGGATTTCATCGAGGGCTTACCGTCCTCAAAAGGTTTCAACTCCATTCTTGTTGTGGTCGACTGTTTCAGCAAATATGGTTATTTCCTACCCTTACGACATCCTTTTTCAGCTTGTGTTGTGGCTGATGTATTCATTAAAAATGTGGTTAAGCTCCATGTGTTCCCTAATAGTATCGTATTCGATTGTGAAAATGTGTTTCTCATTCAATTTTGGAGTGAATTATTCCATCTTCAGCATACCCAATTTCATTGCAGCTTCGCCTACCATGCTCAAAGTGATGGCCTAACCGATATGGTTAACAGGTGTGTTGAAACTTATTTGCGCTGCTTTATTCATCAACAACCAAAAGATTGGTCTGATTGGGTGCATTGGGTCGAGTTTTGGTATGATTCCTCATTCCGCGCTTCCCTATAATGTTCACCTTTCAAGGTCCTATACGGTCGTGATCCCCCACCACGGTTCCGTTATGGGTTATCCTCCACCATGGCCTCTCCTGATCTGGAGTCTCTGCTTTGTGCTCCCGTGATATAATTTTGGCTGAGATCAGAGATTAGTTGTAGTTAGCCTAGAACTGTATGTGGTAGCAGGCAGGGACATCTCTTTCACGGTGGGATGACTTGGTGTACTTAAAATTGTGTCATAACGTCCAACTAACAGTGGCACGCCATTCCAATATGAAACTTAGTCTGAGGTATTTTGGCCCTTATAAAGTTCTTGCTTGTATTGAACCCGTAGCATATTGACTAGAGCTCCTTACTATCGCCTCCATCCATAACATCTTTTACGTCTCACAGTTACGTAAGGTGATTGGACTAGTGCCCATCTCCCCAGAATCGCCAACCTTCTCCCTTGACTCGGTGATGGTGGTCATTAAACCAGAACGTGTATTGGCTTATCGTGCTCATGTGGCGGGTCCCGAAGTTCTTGTCAAGTGTACAAATCTATCGGAATCGGATGCAATGCGAGAGTTGGTTCACCATGTTCGAAGGTATTTTCCTTCCTTCCACCTAGAGGACAAGGTGGCTCTTTAGGGGAGTAATGTTAGGCCTAATATCTCGAAGTGGTATACTAGAAGGGAAAAATGGAGTAGGGAATCATTGCTAAAGGAGTCCGTGACATTCCCGAATGTGGGCCCAGCTAAGGTCCAACGCGCCTAATGTGTGATAGGTAAGGAATGCGTCTGAATTAGTAGAGAGGTGTTTAGAGTGTCAGTGGGTAGAGTATATATAGTGTTTACTGTCATGAAGTGAGGTTTGAGAGAACTTGTAACTGGGAGACCTTAGTGTCTGGTTGAAAGGAGAGAGTCTCTCATTCTCTGGAAACTTAGGAAATCACCTCTCGTTGTACACACCTTTTTTTCTTATCAATAAAGGCTCTGTTGCTCTGCTTTTTGGGGTGTCGTGTTGGGTATCATATCAATATCCTTGTTACCGGCAACAAATTTATGAGATTGTCACTTTAGTATGAGTCGTGCTGAAATGCAATTCGAAGCGGGGGATTTTTTGTTAATGTTTCACTTGGCAGTGTGTATGAACTTGTTTTTGGTCAGTTTAACTTGGCCTTGTGTATATCTTGTAGGGTAATTTTAATTTCACTCTTCATTTTTTATGCTTGTATGTTCATCAGCAAAGTCTTGAGGCCATTGCAGCAGTCGATTACTTAAATGTAAGCCTAATTTTTCACAAACACTTTCTTTATCTTATTAGTTGCATATTTCATCTGATTTCAATTCTATTAATCTACAAAAAGTTTACTAAGCATACGTTCTTTTCTTTAATAAAATTGGTTTTCTATATTTGGCATACTAGTATGAAGATCATTGATGTGTTAGTCCAGTTTCACACTAGGAAAGCAAAGATTTGTGAATTTATGTTTTTTGAGTTCTCGATTTAAGCTTAAAATGTCCACTGAGTCTTGTACGTATTTTTTGAAAACAAGTCATGGAGTTTTAATTGCGCAATTTTTAATTCATTGTCACGTGGATATCAAATCAAGTTGTTAACTGTTATGAATAAATGTCAACCATATATCCTGCAACTACAGTATTTGGAAGATTTAATTTGGGCATTTTTTTAATTCATTTTCATGTGAATATCAAATTAAGTTCTACATTTCATGTGGTGCATATTACAAAGAAATATCTACAGTCTATCTTCCAATTACGGTATTTGGAAGATTTAACTTTTGAAAGCTATCAAATGCTTTTCTATCGGTGAATAACCAATATGCATTGAATAGGTAATGAACTATATAAAAACGATTTAAAACCGTTATGAAAGCACAATGCTTTCATAACGTCTCATATGATGATGAACATCATAATGGTTAAAAATGTTATGAAAGGCTTTAATAATGGTGAAAAACCGTTATTAAAGCTGTTTTCTATTCTAGTGTATTGTTTAGTTTGTCAACTTTTGTACATGATACTATGCTATATTTCTGGGTTTCCACTTGAAGTTATGACATGAATGCATGAAACCACTAATATTTATGAAACCACTGATATTTATGAACTTCTCATGCAATTGAAGACTACGTATTGTTAATAATACATTTGAACTTGTGAATCACATCAACTTGCCTAATTAAGTCAAAAGATATACTAAGGCTACTAAATCCTAAGTATACGATATGATAATGTATTGACACATAATTGGCTAATTAAGTTAAGTTAATAATTAACTTGATAAGTATAAAGTATACTTTATGCTAACCTTTTTAAATTGAGCATTATTACATAAAAAGAAATGCTTAATGTATAAATTTAGCGGTCAAGCTAATGACACACTAACTGGCAAGCGCTAAGGCGGGAGCCTGCGGGCTGGTGATATGGCAAGGATGAGGGCCCCACAAGGATGGCCCGACGGCCTTAGGGTTTGGGTCCACCACATAGTGGGTTTAGGCAAGAGCTTAAAAGTCCAAGCCTGACTAAGGGTAAGTTTGCGTTGCACGAGCCTCTCAGGTGAACAAGTCTACTAACTTCCATAGAAGTTAATATGATGATCCCCCAACTTCGTCCACGTATGAGAAAATAAACTTCCTTAGGGGGTGTGAGGGTTATCTTACTTAGGGGCCAAGTTGAAAGTTATGATTCAATTGCTCCTCTTTGGAGCATTCTCTTAATCAATATTATATCTCTCTATATATTTTAATTGTACTTTTGTCAATCGCATACTTTATTATTTTTAAATTATTTAAAAAGTTTGAAGTTGAAGCAAATGGTAAAAAAATCAACTTCTAAAGAAGTAGCGAAATGAACCAAAAAAAGCCTTAATAAGCATTAGCGTTAGAAGAGGTTTGGCACTAACATAATAATAAAATAATAATAATAATAATAATAATAACAAATAAATGAAGGCATTTCAAGAAAGAAAAAGTAAACAGCGACGGGAAAGAAGGGGGAATTTTTGACATTTTGATCAGGATAATGGATTTTTATTGACTGTTTCGTTGTATTGGTTGTAGAAATTGACGATTTCTAGGATTTTTCCTCAATATCTTTTCTTATCTTTGGTGAAGGGTATAAAAAGTAAAGTAATTGATCCCAAATTCATTTGGTTCTACCCAAGCGTACAATTCGATTTTTTAGGATTAAAAATAACCCGAATTTGACAAGAGGGTTTTCAACGACTGCCTTTGAGCTTGAATAGTTGTTCTACATATTCGTTGGTATGTTGTACGTATAATGTATCCTTATGTTGGGTTTAGGGACTTTTTTGGAACACTGATACATGTATATTTGTATTTTATTAATTTTTTGATGCCTTATGTATACATATCGTATTAATATGTCGTCTATCCACTCATTAATTTGATTTATATTAATGTAAAACTTGTTTATATTTTTTCATTAATGAATAAAGACTTTAACTTACTTACCCATCTTAAGTCGAATAACAAGTTGTCAAAATTACATAACTTGGTGAATTTTCTTGTAAATGACCTTATAAAGACTTGAAAATAACTAAGTAGCATGAAAAATAGAAAGGAATAGGGGTTACATCACATGCTGTCATCAATAAGCATGTAGTTATGTAGTGGGCTTAGTGATGCGTCCATCAATGTGACGATGCCAAGTTTGCTTTGGGATTTGGAGTTGTCACTTTGGTGGCTTAGGACAAAAGTAGATGTTGGTTCTTACATCAAGGGTTGTGAGATTCATCAACAAGTTAAGGCTGAGCATATGAGGCTAGGAAGCTTGTTATATTCGTTGTCCATTCCTCAATGAAAATAGGAGCACGTTATGATTAACTTAGTCGGTGGACTATCGTAAACTTCCAGGAAGCACGATGTCATTTGGGTTGTTATTGAAAAACTGACAAAGCTGCTCACTTCATCCCTATATCGATGAAGTACACGTTCCCATAGCTGAACATCCCATTTGAGAGAGATTATTAGATTGCTTAAGGTGCCGATATCCATAGTTTCTTATAGAGACCCCCGACTTATATTGAAGTTTTAAGAGAGTATGTAGGAGGATTTGGCACCAAGTTGTAGTTCGGTGCAACGTACCACCCTAATACAAATGGCCAGTTAGATAGGTTGATTCAAATCCTCGAAGATATACTCAGGGATTATATTCTACGATTTGGTAGATCTTAGGAGGATCATTTTTGGCTTTGTAAGCTTCCCTACAACAACTATCAGGTGAGTATTAAGATGCCTCCATTTGAGGCACTATATGGTAGGGCATGTAGGTCACTATCGTGTTGGGCAGAGCATGAGTGACACATGTCGATTGTGTACAATAAGTTTCTCATATGTCCTTATTATTTTTAGTAGTGGTTAGTGGGGCCGTCTCCACCGAAATTTTGCAAACTTCCTAAGAAAAAGAGTTTTACAAGGGTTTTTATTATTTTAATTTAACTTAATTAAATAGAGAATTATAATTATCTAATTAAACTAAAACAGTTAAAGCAACTAATCAAATTAACTTAACTAACACAATTCAAATACACTAATATTAAATATTCTAAACTCAACTCAATTCAAATCAATATAAAAAAAACATCTAAGCAAATATCGAAAACAATGAAACATCTAATCAAATTAACTTAACTATCATCATATTATAAAGTGTTCCTTGAATCATTAAACCTAAATCATAAGCAAGATTGGTAGCCTTTATCAAACTATTGATTTTCCTTATATCAGTGGAAAAGTCATATTCTAATCTCATCACCATTAGTTCTTCGAAAGCTCAAAAATAACTGATAGAAACAAAACATCATTACATTATATGAGAACTTCTTAATACTAATCCAATATTATCGAAATAAGTCGTATCAATATCAAACTTAGAACACAATTCAACTAAGACATCTAACGGTAAAAAAACCTTTTAAATTAATCCTAATTACTAATTTTTATTAGATTTACAACCTAAATTTTAAAATACACATTGGTCACTATGCACTCAATATAAAGTTTCTTGATTGTAATACACATAAAAAATCTATTGAAACTGTGAATTGACGTATACGATTAAGTTATAGTATTAAGCACAAATTCTTCTTTATTATGACTACATTGCAAAACGGTTTAAGTTCATGTTTGGACTTTATTTAGATTGATAAACTACTCATATATTCAAAATAAACATTTCAATAAAATAAACAAAAAATATTAATGAAAAATACCTCTTATCGAATATTTGAATATCCAAAGAGTCTTCAAAAGTAGGAACAATAAAACTAAACTAAAATCAATTGAAAATAATATAAAACTAATCAAATGCACTTAATTTCAAAGCCCTAAGGTCATATATATAGTATCCTATAATGTACATATCACGATTGAACTCAAATTCTTTATTTTAATCCAATATTCTTGTGGCCGACATTAGCCAATACTAATCGAATCCTCATTCTTAGATAAATTGCTGGGAAAATTTGTGAAAATTAGGTTGTGGTTCACCGATTTGTGTGGCAAATCTTAGTTTATTTCCTGCATTGTTGGACTTCTCTGCTATCGATTTATGTAGTGAATCGTAGTGTATTTCTTGAATCGTTGTGGAATCGTTGGCTATTTTCTTTAATTGACTAAATTCTTTATTTTTCTTATATTTTTCCACCTTTTCTTCATATAACCTTAATATAAGTTGAAATCACAAAACAAGAGAAAACCCAATGTAATATAGCCTTTTACATCTAAAATAACCCTAAAATATACTATAAAATATTGTCTAATTACTGACGTATCAAATATCCCAAACTCAACATTTTGTTGTCCCGAGCAAGGAATTGCTCTCAATTATATTCTCTTTTCATTCTTTATTCTGATTTCATAATTGCTTACTTTTATTCTTAAACGTAAGTGGTCATTGAATAGAAACATATTACCCTCATGTGAATAAAAATTATGATATAATAGAAAGATTTAAAAAATAACCTCTTAAATGATAACTCAACCCTCATTATGTAATACACCTCAAATCTTAAAGTTCAATCAATATCAAGGCCAAACCACTATGTAGGCTTTTTCAATCTCCGCTGGCAAGCATCAAGCTTATGATGACTAATATAGAATCTAAAGATACAAAAATCATTAAATCAATATCAATTTCAAATGAAATCTAAAAATACTACCACAATCAAAGCCGATAGGGATTTTTTGGACACCAATAAATATCATTACAATGTCCAATTGTTAGAATGTTGAACAAAGAGGTACTTCTCTCAACTTATCTATAAGCACTCAAGCTAAATCTTTTATTTTAAGAGTTTTTTTTTTATAAACATTCTTCTATCTTTCTAGATCGCTCTTTTTTCTCCCATATTTTTTTTTCTTTTTCATTCCTACGGTTATCTACTCCATTTTCTTTAGATACTGTTATTATTTTTATAAGAATCATTTCTCACATTTTTCCCATTAATATATAGCCTGCTTCATTTTTCTTGGAACATGTGAGACTCTCTATTTTTTCATTTAAAAATTCTTTTTAGCACTTCTTACTCTCACTATAGTTAAGGAAGTATTCTATTCAACTCAATGAAAGTTTATTGGCTAATTTTCTATTTCTTCCCTTAATTGTGGCATAAGTTCTTTTCGTTATATATGTATAAAATATTTGACCAATAATTTTTGTATAACATGATTCTTAGAAATATATCTTGTTTATTTTGCACTTTTGTTTCAATGTTTTACCCATTTTCTTGTCTGACACAAAACAATCAATCCTTTTAAACTCTTCTAGTGTATTCACAATCTAGGTAAGTCAATCAATAGAGTATAAGAATTAATTTCTTTCTATCATAAAACTTATATTTTCATGGGTAATAAAAACATCTTTTCTATTTAAACCCAAATTATATTGAATTCATATTTCCAAACTAAATAAAGTAAACTGAAGAAATATTATCTGTATCTTCATCAAGAATTTGAAAAACTTCAGTCAACTTTGAATAAATTCTACCTCTCGAATCTTCTATACTTGCTTCTTTATTCACTTCATCTAAATAACCCTAACTCATTTTAAAGCTTATCCTCAGGGTTTAAAAATTTAGTGGGTTTCCGACAAAGCAAATATACCAGCCTTATGAAGCATAAACGAACTATATAAAATAATTTATTATCAAAATATGTAAAATAGATAAACAAAGAATTTGTAAATAATAGCAAAATTGTAATGGAATATGTATTGCATTTCTCATTAATAACCAAAACGAGATTCACGTTCTCTTATTCAAGCAAACATTAGAAAGATTACAAATTATGATGTATAGATGTAAATTCATTATTAGCAGCATCAGCTCCTTCTTCAACATTCTCTGCAGTGGATTGTGAAACATATCTATCAGCGGGTTTATAAACTTTCAATGGAAAATGCAATTGCATGATGGAATATTGATGCTCCTTCTTGGATCTTGCGAACGTTCGATAAATCTCCTTTCTGTAGTGGAATGGTGATGTTCTAAAATTATTTCATTCTTCAAACATCCCTTGATTTCTCTAAACTTGCTTCTCATTATGTATAAAATTCAAAAATAAAGATTGAAGGAATCCCTTCCTTTTTAGCACTCAATGGAGATGCATAACTATCTTCCATGCTTAGACCATTCACTTGAGTCATCATACTTTCTACTCTTCTTGCATCTTCTAATGTTCTGTTCTGAACATCATTCTTTCTTCAACTCTTAATCTACTTAATTCATTAAGTTCTCTTCCATCTTTCAAATTAGTATACCATTTACCGCTCTCATTCTTTTTATTGCAACACCAGTAATGATCTTTTGAGGTAATACATTGAATGCAAATTCATTGAAACCCACCTGTGCTTTCATACAGAGGTTAGTAATCAATATTGAGAATGGTAAACTGTCATGTTTCATGGTTGTCATTGCTTGTCTCATAACATCATGAATTATTTTCCTAACATCAATATATCCCTCTTCATGACGATATGATAAAATAAAGCAACTCTAGGATTCTTCACTTCAAAGTGTTATGTAATGGGATATAAACAAGCATCTATAATATAACTCCAACGTTTAGTAATTTTCTTAAAATTGGTGGTTTCAATAAATTTAGGATGGCCCAAAGCATCTATAGCAAATCCCTGTCTCAGAGTTGCCTATAAGGCTTCTTGAATCATCGCATAAAAATGAGATCCTTATTAACATAAATGATATTTAGGTAATCGGCTTCTTTTCTCTCTTTTCAGGAAGTCTATATTGTCTATTCAATCTTGTAGGTGAAGTATCAATCTTCTTCCCTTGAAGTACTACTTCATTTAGATCATTATTCACATATCCATTATGTAACGGCCTAATATTTATTGACGTCGTTAATGGGTTTATTTTCAGACTCAGACACCAGTTTAAACCTACGTGGATGTCTCGGATAGGCTTGGACACTATTGACAGGGAATAAATCGTTGTTTTTGTCTGTTGGTTGCATAATTGTGATGTTAATTATTATTTTATTTAGTATGGCATCACATGTGTGAGTTTATATTGACATATCGTGTGAGCAAGTGAGATGAGTATTCGCCTCGTAAAGCGCGTCGATGCGGTATCAGGTAGGTGAGTAGTCATGGGTTAGCGAGATGACAAATGGGTCAATTATGTAACCAATTACACTAACTATATGATAATTATGCATAAGTCAAGTTAATTAAATTAATTTGAAAACATATGCCTATGGTTTGATTGTAAATATAATGAGATCCAAGGCAATTATAAAATGGGTGGAACTAGACTTGCATATAATTATTTTAAAAGATCATGTGCAAAATGGTAAATGTACTATGCCTTGTGAATGTGGAGTGATTGGAGACTAGGTGCATGCTAAGTGTCACATTTAAAAATGACAAATGGTTGCTAGTAGAGATGTAGTGAATTATGTCTTGGAAAGATATTAACTTTAGATATGTCTTGAGATACCCACTTGAGAATCTAAATAAGGAATAATTACTTAAACCCCATGCTTTCCATTTCTCTCATTTGAATAAAAAGAAAGTAGAGAGATGAGAGAACGTGGTGCTAAAAGGAGAAAGAGAAGAAATGTGAAGGATTTGGTGGCGTTGCATGTGAAATCGTTGGGAATTTTAGGGATCCAAGAGGTAGAACAAGAGTGACGACTTTATTAAAGCCATATGTATGTTCTTCCTAAAATCTTAATAATGCATGTTTTCAGATTGTTGTTCTTCATGGCTTTTGGTGTATGGAGGGTCCGTAAGAGTAGATCGAACCTCGATTGGTAAAACTCCCTTGGCGGGGAATCATTTTTTAAGTTATTATTGTTGTTGAGTAGTGATTATGTGAAGAAGAAGATGAATAGCAACTTTATGGGAAAGTTGATTTGGTGTCTTTTACTTATGTTTTAACCCATTTTATTGCATGATTATGAAAAATGAGGTGCAAACTAATTTTGGGAGGATTGTATAAGTCCAAAGGCCATAAGGATGAACCATGAGATTAGTTGAGTTTTTATCATGTAGAGCGTCCTGCTCAAAAAACATGCTCAAAGTAATGAGCATATTCAAAGTCTCGAGGATGCTCAAACTTTGGGTAAGTTTAAACATTGAGTAGACTCGACTTTTACCTTAGCTTAAACCTTCAGCATGCTCAAATCTTGAGCCTGCTCAATTTTTACTATTTAGGTTAAATGACTTGAGCTAACATGAAACTAATCTAAAATTCACTCTAAACACCCTCTAATAACCCCATGGGGGCTAAGGGACCATAAAACGATGGTCTGGAGCAAAAAGGGGACGCATTTGGGCCATGTTCGGGACAGTTGGAGCACGAGATTGAGGAACGTAAATCCCTTAAGAAACACATCTTGAGTATTTAATTGTTTCCAATTATCCTATCTTATATTCTTTGTTATTCATTATCCATGTTCTAACACTACTTTGATTTGGTATAATGGTCAGTAGTTTTGTTCACTGCCGGGGTTTATTCGAATGTTGTGTTGTATATACTCTAGTATACAAGACCATAGCATGTCACTCGCGCCCTCAGTGAATGACAACTCGAGCTATTGACGTTATCGGTCCACATGTTTAGCGGGTTGTGATACAGACTGATCCTCCGCTAATAGTCAGTATGTGAGCCAGTATGGTACGGGTCATTGAGATCATTTGGATTGATGAAGTATGGTCTATTTACTATGCATGACACAATTATTATGTTTCTATCGGTGTTAGTTATGCATACAATTTTCTTACAGTCGCTTGTTTATTTCCGCATGTTTATCTAACTGTGGCGGCCCCAAATCCCGAGGCAACATTGGGACCTACCATGTCGCATCACACGTCACCAAGCATTACCACGTTATGGCCTGTTTACCTATGACACTCCAAGACATAACTGGTTGCTTACACTTTTCCAAGTAACAATAGTTTAGCTAATTAATCTACATACAAGTATTAATGATTTAATTAGCCAGTTAATCAATTTATCAAGTAATATTATAATTTTACAGTGGAAGTCTTTAAGTAAATAAATTATGCAATATTTAACAATCCTAAGCAGTGGAAAACCAGACAAAAAGATACCATTTATATATCAAAGGCGAAATAAGTATACTAAAAGATCCATATACATGTATTTAGTGTTCTACAGTCCCTAACACCCAACGAAAGGTAAATACATGCATAGTGTAATCAAACACAAGCTGTCATCACTATCTCAGAGGTAGTCGCCCAATACTTCCTTGCCTTTGCCCTTGCTTATCGAAGGATATGCACTTGGTCACCCAATAAATATAGTGACAAGTCCAGTGAAGAAAATCCCAAGAGAAGTCCACACTATGCAACAACAACATAGCCTTAGTCCCAAATTAATTGTGGTCGGCTACATGGATCAAAATTTTTCATTGTGATCAATTAATTGCAATTGATAGCGAGCTTTCCAAACCATTCAAATCCCTCATAATTAATGCATCCCATGTTAACTTTGGTCTATCCCTACCTCATCGAATTTCTACAGTTTTTATTGAGTCAAGTTTTCTAGTGGGGGCATTTGTAGTCTGTCTTTGCAAGTGAAGAGAAATCCACACTATTGATGAAATAAAATTGATAAACTACAAGACACGCAAATATTACCTCTGGCAATAGTAAGTCATACTCCCATGAATGTAGGTATCATATGACAAACAAAACAGTAGAGTTTAATAAGCAACACATACTAAATAAACAAGCTCAAAAATAAATCATTAATAGATAAACAACTATATTATCACGAGAAAACCTTAACCTATATTAGCCAATAATAGATAAACAAGATAAGAACCACGTATATACTTACAGGCTTACAGTGACTAAGCTCTAATTATGGTTAACGAATGAACCCCTCAGACGCCATTTCAAGTCAAGGGAACTCATTACATCCTTATTGACAACCGTAAATATATTCTACCGTCATCGACGTGAGCAATAAACACAAGTAGCTCGTGCAAGTGATTTAGCCACAACTAATATATATGAAAATTAAGATAGGAGAAGAAAACCCATGTGAGCCCTCCAACAGTCACACATGTAACCCAATATCGATAAAACAAAATCATGAATTTTGTGAGGCATTTGATTGAGTTTACACACCTCAATACGCGTTTCGACTTTCTCGGACTCCCAAATCCGACCTCCCAGCTACCTTACCATAGCCTCGATCCCTTTGAGATCCATTTCATGTGTTTTAAAGTGACTTAACATATTTAAATTAAGTTTAGAGTTCTATTTCCCAAAACTACCCAAATTGGAATTCAAATCAATTAGTAATATTATAAAAATCATTTCTCCAAATTTATGCCTCTAAAACTCATGATATTTTGTCACAAGGTAGCTAACATACCCAAAAACAACATACTAAAAGATGAGCTCATTCCGATAAGAGTTGAGAGAGTTATACCTTATCAAATTTCATTTTAAAAATCCCATGTTAGTTATTCAACTGTCTATTTGTGGAGCTTTTTTGAACTAGAATGAGTTTGAATTTCGAATTTTCTCCATTTTTGAAAGTTATAGATCTATGGAAAAGCTTTCCAACAGTGTATGATCTACCCCATTTGGAGTTCATATAAGAAATTTATGTTCAACTTCTAGAGGATGGGTCAAGAAATTGTTGGGGTATGTGCCCTAAGCCAATTCTACAAAAGTTGTTTAACAATTATAAGTAGATGCATGTTTCTTTTATAATAGTATCCATAGATAATTATTGTATTATTCTAAATGTCCCTAGTCATTTATTATTGTGGGAACAATAATAAATAAAGACTAGTATGAGTCTTGATTGATAATCATATGATGATTATGCATATACGGATATGGATCAAGATAATGGGTATCTGTTGGAAATATATGGTGGGTGACCTGCTAAGAGAACACTACATGGTCAATATCATAAGTGATTCTTATAAGAGTTATGTCATTTAGTCATTTGACTTGAGATCACCAGAGACTCCAACATTAGGAACACAATGATTTGATACAATTAAATGTTTTTAACTGGATGATTATAAAGATTGTGATTGCTCATTGTTCGACTAATGTGTGGATGTTGTGTGATCAAGATTAAATTTGTCCCTCTCTTTTAGATAGAGATATCTATTGTGCCCTTCGATATGTTATACTGATAAATGGCAATGTCTAGTGAATTGATTGGATCAATGTCACTTGACAATCTCAGTCTACTCGGAGATCGAGACTAGTAGATTAAACTATAAGGGTGACATTCCATGTCTTATGTTCAATCAAAAGCTTTTGTGTGACAAAGGGATATGATATACATTGTCTATTAGATTGTATTGATTTATTGATCTTCTTGCTACTTAGGTATTCATAATATCTTGCTAGAGACCGCTTATGACTTGTATACCAAAATAGTTTTGGTTCATTGCCAACGTTGTATGAACCTATTGAGTCGCACATAGAGAACGGATATGCGCAATTTAATATTGTCTTGATTAATGAATCTTGTTTGACAAAATTCATTTTGAAGATTCTCATTAAATGTCATAGCTTGACTAGGATTCAAGATTCTCATACATTTCTAGTGTGACTAAAAATTTTGTTTCTTAGTAAATCCTATTTTGAATAGGACTCTAATTGGAATTATAGTATGACTTTAATTCTTATTGAGTTTTGGATAAACTAAAACTCTCATTAGATTAGTATAGATTCTCTATGACTCTATCTTTTTTAGTGTTGGACTTTATCTAGGACTCTTTTTGGAGTGTGACTAGGAGATGAAGTTCTTTTACAACTCGAACTAGTGTAATTTAAATAAGACATTAGGGTCACAGTTGTTGAAGTGAATTCCTGAGAGAGATTTTTCCTAGAGATTTCTTGTGAAAACTTTTGTCTTAGGATTTTTGGGGCTAGCACTTTGGATCGTGATCGTCCATTCATGTGTGGATTTATGATAAATGACGTTTCTATCTAGCAGCTTCTTGAAGGAATCGATTAGCACCAAACAAACCAGACATGGAGTTGTTCTTGTTAAGTTATGAATTTTATTGGCACATCAATTTAATGGAATCGATAGAATCTTTGTTTGGGGATGTTCGAAAAAAGTTTCATAAACTTCCGCTGCGCATGATCCTTGAAACCCAACAGTGGTATCAGAGCAAGGTTAGCTCAATTCCGTTAAAATTCTCAAAGTAACTTTTATCACTGTTTGAATATAAGACATGCCTAGTCATGAATTTTATTGTATCATGATCTTTTAGTTATATTAACGGTTCAAGGCATCCAATTAAACTAGTTTTAATTGGATCTCAAGCCATCCTATTTAATAGGTCATGGTTTTCTGTGTATTGATCACATGAATTTTATTGTATCATGATCTCCAAGTCATAGTCACATGAATTTTATTGTATCATGAATGTCTGCCGTGATAAACAACTTATGTGAAAACTTATCATAAAAGGGCATGTTAGAGAGTACTTGCGACCGAACCTAACCAACCGAGTTCGACATGCAGTCCAACTAAACTATTTTAATGGCGTGCTAGAGAGTAGTAAAGAATGGAAACTAGTTAGTTCCTATGATAATGGAACATTCTAGTTAATTCCTATGATAATGGAAAAGTCCATAGCTAAATAAAAGAAAAAAAAGACTTTGATGAGATTAAAAAGGCTTATATTATTTGGAACGAGATTAAAAAATATAGGTTTATATTGTTTGTAATTGGAGTGAAAATTAGTTATAGTTTTAGTAAAATACAAGGTGATTTTATAAATAGGAGGGATTCGATCCCTAATACTTGAACTCATTGTGGTGCTTTAACCATTTTAGCTATCCATTCCAAGTTGTAATAGGATTACAACTCTATTTATATTAATTGAGTTATATATATTAATTGAAAGAAGTTTTAATTGATTAATTACCATTAATTAAATGAGGTTATTGTTCATTAATTGGATTGAATTAATTTAATTGGAAGGTTTTTTAATTGAATTAATATCAATTTAAATTAGTGGGACCGTTATTAATATTAATTAAAATATTTAACTAAAAGGGGTTTTAATTAAATAGAGTCCAATAAAAATTATATTGAGATATATTTTATTACAGAGATTAATGAAAATATAATTTTTCATGCACTTGGAAAAGTTTAAGGTATCTAATTTCCTTGATTTGTTTTATAATGCCTTGTTGATATATGAAGATGTTTATTCTTGTTTTATATAAATGATCTTTATTCTATGCATATTGGGTATATATATTATTTCATAATTAAATAGATGCTAGAATTAATCATTGCATAACACTACATGGATCATAAAACTTGATAAAAATCCATCGATTAGAATTTTAAGTTAATGCCACCCATTTTAAAAACTTGTCAAGGCCTTGATCACATCAATATGTGTATGCCTTCGTAGGGTGTATTGTATTATCTTGGTGAGGCAAACTAGGTAACGGTTGCTGGATGTTTTAAATTGGTTTGACTTAATAAATCTATCAAAATGGTTTTAGGCTTTATACATAGATGAGACGTAACATGTTGTGACATATGATGTCTACGTCTCATAAAGAACCTAAGAGTTGCATATGATGCAATTGGTAATGGTTACCTACCTAAATAACTTGATTTTGAGTGTCATGCCTTAGCTGTCTCAAAATTAAGTGAAATATGGATCTTTTAGTGGGTTTTGAGGTTCATATGCAGCGAAAACTACAAAACAATTTTGACAAAAACCCCAACAGGACCCGAATCTAATTCCATTAAAATGTTTAAACCAAGAAAACTTAATCATACATCGGTCGCAAAATACCTTTCTGAAGGTTGATCAATCTCTAAGGCACTGCCAACGACGAACGCCCTCTACCAGCAGTCCACACATGAACGACGGCCGAGACTCAAAGTGCTAGCTTCAAGAGAATACCAAACCTTTTTGTTTCTCTCCAAAACGATCTAGAGCGTACCAGAAAACCCTCAGTCGTTTCTAAAAAGAAAATAGAGTTTCGACCCTTAATCGTGTGTTCTAACTTAAAGTATCTATTTATACAACCCTCGTATATAGACGGTTAAGTAAATTACACATATACCCCTACTTAAAGAAGTACAAGTGTAATACACCACAAGGACGTTTATGTCATGAATTTTATCATATAAAATTCATTTTTCTGAACCATCTTAAAATCTCGCAAAACCATTCTTAGTGTGCGACCCAATAGGCTCATACAATGTTGGCAGTGTACCAAAACACATTTTGGTATACAAGTCATAAGAGGC
Organism: Stephania yunnanensis; assembly: GCA_039657365.1. Taxonomy (NCBI): domain Eukaryota; kingdom Viridiplantae; phylum Streptophyta; class Magnoliopsida; order Ranunculales; family Menispermaceae; genus Stephania; species Stephania yunnanensis. The sequence goes on from CM077585.1 coordinate 10,121,375, forward strand.
CTCTAGCAAGACATTATGACTACCCAAGTTGTACGAATATCAAATCGATACAACCTAATCAATAGTGTATATAACATCCTTTTGTCACACGATATCCTTTTGATCAAGCATAAGGCATGGAATTGTCATCCAACATGTTCAATCGTACTAGTCTCGATCTCTAGGTACACTGAAAACATCCAAGTGACATTGATCAATATCAATTCACTTAGACTAGGCCTTTTAACAGTGTAACACATCGAGGGATCCACTGGATATCTCTCTTTATATGAGAGGGACAAATTCTATCTCGATTACATAACTTCATCACATTGCTCACATAGTAACCAATCACAACCTTTATAATCGTCCGGTTAAAGACAACATTTGATTCTATCAAATCACTATGTTCCTAATGTTGAAGTCTCTGGTAATCTTAAGTCAGAGGACTGAGAAATATACCTATCACGAGAAACAACTATGACTTAATCCATGCGATGTTCTCATAGCGGGTAAATCCAGTACTTTGTTCCCTAACAAGTACACGTGATCTTGATTCGTATCCCTATACGTATAATCATCATATGATCATTAATCAAGACTCACACTAGTCTTAATTCATTATAGTTCCCAGTATAATGATCGACTAGGGACATTTAGGATATTTCTGCAAATACATATGGATCTTATTATAATGTAAACATGCAAAATTAATTATAATAAACAACAAATGAAATCCTCTATTTTATTAACTAAAACTATTCATAAAGACAGTTAATGGATTGACCTAGGGCACATACCCCGACATCTCCCACTTGCACTAGGGCCGATCATACATGCATTAATGCCTAATGATCTAACATGACCATTATGTTTTGCTTGTGGAAGAGCTTTTGTCAATGGATCCGCAATGTTGTCTTCTGTAGGTACTATGCAAATCTTCACGTCTCCCCTCTCAATAATTTCTTGGATGAGATGAAAACACCTGAGTATAAGTTTGGATCTGTGGTGTGATCTAGGTTCCTTGGCCTGTGCTATTGCCCCGTTATTGTCACAATACAAAAAATAGGGTTAGTAATACTTGGAACCATACCTAGTTTAGAAATGAACTTTTTGATCCAAACTGTCTCCTTTGCTGCATCGGAAACTGCAATATACTCAACTTTTATTGTAGAATCTGCCACGGTCTCTTGCTTTGAACTTTTCCGGCTTATTGCACCCCCATTCAAAGTAAACACATATCCAGACTACGATCTAAAATCATCTATATCAGTTTGAAAACTTGCATCTGCGTAGCCATTTACAACTAGATCATCTTCAAAACCTCCATAGACCAAAAACACTTCCTTAGTCCTTCTTAAATATTTAAAGATGTTCTTTACTGCTATCTAGTGACTCTCACCGAGATCTGACTGATATCTGCTTGTAGTGCTCAAAGCATATGATACATAAGGTCGAGTGCATAGCATGGCATACATGATAGATCCAATAGCCGATGCATATATAATCTTATTCATACGACCTCGCTCATCATTTGACTTAGGACATCGAATCTTGCTAAGACTTAAGCCATGAGTCATTGACAACAATCCTATTTTAGAGTCTTGCAAACCGAACCTATTCAGCACCTTGTCTATGTAAGCACACTGACTTAGACCGATTAGCCTCTTAGATCTATCCATATAGATCCTTATCCCTAGGATATAGGCTGCATCTCCTAAGTCTTTCATTGAGAAACACTTTCCTAACCAAGACTTGACATTCTGCAATGTTGGGATGTCATTTCCAATGAGTAATACATCATCAACATACAGTACCAGAAAAATAACTACACTCCAACTGACCTTCTTGTATACACAAGGCTCATCTTCGTTCTTAATAAAGCTAAAATCCTTGATTTATTCATCAAAATGAAGATTCCAACTCCGAGAAGCTTGCTTTAATCCATAAATGGATCTTTGAAGCTTGCATACCTTCCTAGAATTCTCAGGATGTACTAAACCTTCAGGTTCTGTCATATACACGTCCTCAAGTAGCTTTCCGTTAAGAAATGTTGTTTTTACATCCATTTTCCATATCTCATAGTCATAATATGGAGTAATGGCAATTAAAATTCTTATAGATTTAAGCATGGCTACTGACGAAAAAGTTTCATCATAATCAACACCTTAAGTCTGCCTGAAACCTTTTGCTATAAGTTTTGCTTTAAAAGTATGCACTTTGTCATCCATGTCAGTTTTCTTCTTGAAAATCCATTTACATCCAATGGTCTTACCACCTTAGGTAAATCAACCAAGTTCCAAACTTGGTTATCATACATGGATTGCATCTCAAATTCGTGGCACTTAGCCATTTATCTGAGTCTGGTCTAGACATAGCCTCCTGATAAGTGGTGGGCTCATTGTGATCCATAAGCAACACATCACGACTATCGGTAATGAGAAATCCAAATCTCTCTGGCTCATGTCTTACCTTACCAGATTTACGTGGCCTTGTGTCACTTGTGGAGGTTCAATTGGTTCATAACGTTGTTGAACTTCCAGTAGCGGTTCAGGGTTTATCTGTGATTCTTGAACTTCTTCAAGATTTATTTCTCTCCCACTAGTGTCTTTTGAAATAAATTATTTTTCCATAAAGGCACCATACCGAGCAACAAACACTTTGTTTTCAGCGGGATTATAAAAGTAATATCCCTTTGTTTCCTTAGGATACCCCACAAATAAACACTTGTCAGGTTTAGGAGCTAGTTTTTCTAAGACTTGTCATTTTACGTAAGCCTCACAACCCCAAATCTTAAGGAAAGACAAACTAGGTCTCTTTTCGTACCATATCTCATATGATGTTTTATCAACATCTTTAGAAGGAACTCGATTTAGAGAGAAGGCTGCAGTTTGTAATGCATAACCCCAAAAGGACAATGGAAGATCTGCATGACTCATCATAGATCGAACCATATCTAGTAAGGTTCAATTTCTCTTTTCAGAAACTTCATTGCACTGTGGAGTTGCTGGTGGAGTCAATTGGGAGACAATCCCCAATTTCTAAGATGATCATCAAATTCTTGGCTTAAATATTCACCACCTCGATCTGACCGAAGTGTTTTGATAGTTTTACCAAGTTGACTTTGCACTTCATTTTGAAACGTTCGAAACATTTCAAATGACTCAGCTTTATGTTTCATTAGATATACATAACCATATCTGCTAAAATCATCAGTAAATGTAATGAAGTACTGATAACCTCCTCTAGCCATTGTGTTTATAGGACTGCATACATCAGTATGTATTAGACCTAATAAATCACTTGCCCTTTCATTGTGTCCAGTAAAGGGACTTTTAGTCATCTTGCCTAGTAAACAAGATATGCACTTTTCATATGTTTCTAAATCAAATGAATCAAGTCCATCTATATGGAGCTTCGTTATGCATTTCTTGTTTATGTGCCTGAGACGACAATGTCAAAGATAGGTTTGATTCAAATTATTTAACTTGAATCTTTTTGTATTTATGTTAAAAACTGGAGTATCAGTGGACCTTTTCATGCTTAGAATATAAAGACGATCACACAAATCAACATTTACATAAAATATACCTTTACGAGAAATGAAACATTTATTATTCGCCATAATAAAATCAAAATCATCCATATCCAAGCATGAAACGTAAATGATGTTTCCGCTCAAGGCAGACACAAAATAACAATTATTTAAAGTTAAAATAAGTTCACTAGGTAAGACTAAGTCATATGATCCAACAACCAGGGCTGTAACTCTTGCTCCATTCCCTAGGCGGAGGATGACTTCTCCTTTCTTCAACTTTCTACTTCTAGTGAGTCCCTGCACATTTATACAAATGTGAGATCCACATCCGATATCTAATTCCCAGGAATCACTAGTTGATAAACTAATTTCAATAACATAAATACATGTAGTAGTAGTCGCACTACCCTTATTCTTTTTAGATCTTCCATATAGAGTTTGCAATTTCTGAACCAATGTCCAGGTGCATGACAAAAATGACAATTTCCTTCCTCTTCTTTTGGGTGTTTTGAAGTAGGAATAGGCAGGGGCTTGACTCGTTCCACAGGCTTTGCGACAGGTGCAACAACAGCCTTGAAAACTTTAGCCTTGCCTTTGCCTTTCTTCTTCATTCCCTTTCCCTTTTGGACCATCAACACATTACTAGAGGGTTTCTTGACTTTTTGTTCAGCAGTTTTGAGCATCAAATACAACTCTGAAATTGATTTCTCCATATTATTCATATTGTAGTTCATCACAAATTGTGAGTAACTTTCTGGTAATGAAATTAGGATCAAATTCGTAGCTAACTCTTGGCTTATGGGAAATCCGAGTCTATCAAGCCGGTCAACATAGCCCTTCATCTTTAGAACATGAGGACTAACTAACGCACCCTCAGTCATCTTGCAAGAATGTAGGTTTTTGACTGTCTCAAACTTTTCTTGCCTAGCTTGTTGTTGGAACATTTTCTTCAGCGTTATAGCCATGTCGTAGGCTTCCATTAGTTCCATGTCCTTCTGAAGTTCAGGAACCATAGTTGCCAGCATAATACATACAACTTCAGTAGAATCGTTGACATGCTTATTATACGCATCCTTCACAGCTTTCGTAGCATTGGTGGTGGGTCATCGGGATTAGAGCATCCAGGACATACAACTTGCGTTCATGCTTAAGAACAATTCACAAGTTTCTGAACCAGTCAAGAAAGTTAGTCCCGGATAGCTTATCCTTCTTAAGGATGGATCGCAGTGACATGGGATTATTGTTACTTGAAGAAGCCATTGATCTACAATAAAGATTATGCAAAGTTTATTTTTGTATAGAGGAATAGACTCCCACTAAATTAACAACCCTCCTAAAACACACTATTTATTTAGGGGACTAAAATTCATATTTCACCTAATTCTATGACAGCTATGACATGAAACACATAACTAGATTATTTAGGTAGGTAATAGTTACCAATTACATCTTATGTAATTTTATATACTTTTATGAGAAATGGGACATCTTATGTCATATCATGTTTTTATCTCATCAAGTGCCTAAAGCTCAAAACTATTTTGATAGCTTTATTAAGCGGACCATTTTAAACATTTAGGTAACTCTTATCCAACTTATCTCACCAAGAGAACACAATACACCCAGCTATGGCTAAAACTGTATTAATGTGATCGAGGCCTTGACAAGTGTTTAAAATGGATGACATGAGACTTAAAACTTAATAGAGGGGTTTTATTTAGTTTTAGTGATTTTTATGTAAACAATGAAATATCATATATTTTATTGATTTGTTAAATTACTAAATAATTTGGAGATTTTTATACTGTTCACTAATAAGAGAATTTCCGTGCGCTAGGATTAGTTAGACGACGGTCTCGTTGGACGGTCAGCGCCCCCATTTTTTTTAGAAGACGAATTTCAATTCCGAAAATTAGAATTCGCTATAGAAAATCATATTTTTTGCCGATTTAATTATCCTAAATTTACCCCTTAATTTATACAAAATTAAGTCAATTAAAACATTTTTAATTAACCCGGGCCCACATCTAACTAATCATCTTATCCTAATCCAATTAGGACTTAAGATATTTGAATCCTAGCAAATCACCAATAACAAACTTCTCCATATTTATCTCCTATCCAGTAGGGATAACGAAACCGATTTTGCTAATATCTATTAATCTAATTTGTTATCTATCTCTTATCAAATAGAAATTTCATAACAAAATAGATATAAAGAGATAAATAAACAATTTCAAAGATTAATTATTTGCAATTTCGGTCCTCATCCAAATAATCACAAATATGTCATTGAATCATGAACTACTATCCTAATCGAACCTAATCATATTAGTTTCGAATTAATATTCAGACTAATACAATTTAAGAAACGTAAAATAATGTAACCTAAATATGCAAACTGAATTACAGAGATTTCATCCATGCATCAATACACGAAAAATAAAGATTATACTTAATGGTGTCATGGATCACAGAACACGAAATTCAATTCATTAAAATTATTCGAATTAACCTAACATGGTTACTTGGATGTACGAAACTGATTTCAATTAAATCACGAATATATGTATCATATACACAAAACATGATAATAAATCTCATAGAAAACTTATGTATATCACATATACATAAACTATTAACATGCTTTCAATTATATATCATGTATATATCAGAAGAAAACATGCAATGTTTTTAATGGAATCGAACTCGAAGGCTATAATACCACTGTTGGGTTTTGGGGTTCATACGCAGCGGAGATTACAAAACAATTTTGACAAAAACCCCAATAGGATCCGAATCTAATTCCATTTAAACGTTTAAACCAAGAAAACTTAATCATACCTCAGTCGCAAAATACCTTTCTGAAGTTTATTTGATCTCCAAGGCGTTGCAAACGACGAACGCCCTCTACCAGCAGTCCACACACAAACGGCGGCCGAGATTTGAAGTGCTAGCTTCAAGAGAATATCAAACCTTTTTGTTTCTCTCCAAAACAATCCAGAGCGTACCAGAAAACCCTAAGTCGTTTCTAGAACAAAAATAGAGTTTCAGCCCTTAATCTTTCGTGCGTGTGTTCTAACTTAAAACGTCTATTTATACAACCCTTGTATATAGTTTGTTAAGTAAATTACACATATACCCCTACTTAAAGAAGTATAAGTGTAATACACCACAAGGACATTTCTGTCATGAATTTTATCATATGAAATTCATTTTTCTGAACCATCTTAAAATTTCGCAAAACCATTCTTAGTGTGCGACCCAATAGGCTCATACAACATTGGCAGTGTACCAAAACACATTTTGGTATACAAGTCACAAGCGGCCTCTAGCAAAACATTATGGCTACCCAAGTTATACGAATATCAAATCGATACAACCTAATCAATAGTTTATATAACATCCTTTTGTCACACGATATCCTTTTGATCAAACATAAGGCATGGAATTGTCATCCAACATGTTCAATCGTACTAGTCTCGATCTCTAGGTACACTGAAAACATCCAAGTGACATTGATCAATATCAATTTACTTAAACTAGGATTTTTAATAGTCTAACACATTGAGGGATCCATTGGATATCTCTCTTTATATGAGAGGGATAAATTCTATCTCGATTACACAACTTGATCACATTGCTCACACAGTAACCAATCACAACCTTTATAATCGTCCAGTTAAAGACAACATTTGATTGTGTCAAATCAGTGTGTTCCTAATGTTGAAGTCTCTGATAATCTCAAGTCAGAGGACTAAAAAATATACCTATCATGAGAAACAACTATAACTTAATCCATGTGATGTTCCCATAGCGGGTCAATCCAGTACTTTGTTCCCTAACAAGTACTCGTGATCTTGATTCGTATCCCTATACGTATAATCATCATATGATCATGAATCAAGACTCACACTAGTCTTAATTCATTATAGTTCTCCAGTATAATGATCGATTAGGGACATTTAAGATATTTCTGCAAATACCCATGGATTTTATTATAATGTAAACATGTAATTTAATTATAATAAATAGCAATTGAAATCCTCTATTTTATTAACTAAAAGTATTCATAAAGATAGTCAATGGATTGACCTAGGGCACATGCCCCAACATCTTTGGCCACTAAATTAATATTTACGAGGGTTATTGATTTAATAGGAGTTTAATTACTCATTAATAAATTATTCTGCGTAATCTTCTAGGAGAGTAACTATGATCAATCCTTAATAAGGATAAAATAATATGTAAGACTAATTTCCTTGTTTTGATTAGAAAATTGATAAATGTTATTAATCATAAACAAGGATGTATGTCTTAGATTAATGATTCCTTTAAACTACCATCTATTAGTACAAGGATTATCTGTCATGTTAGCAAATATAAAACCGAACTTTAAGAAATATTCGGGTCATGAAAACTAATGACATGACAGTGACACTAAAGGAAATGTTCCAATAGTAAGTCACACTGGAAGGGCATAAGATTGTGAAATTCCTAGATTCATGTAAAATGGTTGAGAACCTATTAATATATCTTTATGTTTGGAACATGAAAGAACTATATTAATTATCTCAAATGGCTTGAAACTTCATTTGCCAAAAGTTGGCAGTAGATTTGATCTGTAATTCATCCAAATAGTTTTAAACTACATAATTTGAAAGACATGGAGAACATTGTTTACAGTTGCGTATGATGTTTAAAATTGTAAGATAGAATAATAAAAAAAGGGCCTTAGATATATATTTGACGGTTTGTAACATAAAGGAATTTAATAAAAAAAGATAAAGAGAAAGTAAAAGCTACAAAAGGTGTTTGTGTCAGACACATAAACCTTAGTTGTGAGCTAGACTTTGTCAAGTTCTAGAGAAAGCCTTAAAGAACGGATTTTATTTTTCATAGACTGAAATTTTTCATTTTATAATGAATTACAAATGATATCAGGAAGACATAATTTTGAATTGTTACGAATATTTCAAAATGAGTATAGTAAAAAGAATCACTTGATAAACTATTAACATACTTTGATGAGATCAAGGTGGATAATATTATAGCCAAGATTTTAAGTGACCATATTTGAGATTATGAGATTATCTTGCAATTAACATCACTAGGAACGTCATTTGAGAAATGATGTTTTAAGAGGAGAAATCGAACTATATATGATATAATTTGATTTATGATGTGTTACACTGACTTAGTTTATTTTTTTTTTAGATTTGAGGTGGCGAGACTTGCGTAAGAAGTTAAGTCACATAAAGTTTGATGCCTAAATCTTTTGTGTCTAATTAAGGTTGAACACTATGATACTATTTTACACAATGAGAACAAATTGTTTGTTGCTAAAAATGATGTCTTTCTAAGTAAAGTGTTTATTTTAAAGACACTATTAAGAATAAAACAAATCTTGAAATGTTCAAGTGTCATAAATGAGAACCGAACAACTTTAGGAAGATCAACAAAGTTTTGAACTAGTTGAGTATTCACAAGTAACATATATTCTTAAAAATCTATAATAATTAAAATTGGCCAAATAAATTTGGAATTTCTTATTATTGATAGTTGTGTTGTGTTTTTGATACTAGATCATAATGAATCACTACTTATCAAGAGACATGTCTTGTCTAGATTGAACGAAGAAACTAAGTGTTATTAACTCGGAATTTTAATTCATGTATGTTAACCAAGTTTGGAACTTGGGTTATTTACCTGAAGATTGTATGACCATTTAATGTAAATGAGTCAAAGTGACATGAAAAAGAAAAAATGCATACTTAAAAGCACGACTTATCTAGAATTCCAATCTAAATCAACGTGTTAATTATGATAAGATTTTCTCTGGTAGCTAAGCTCAAGTTCTAGAATTCTATTGTCATTACTTCATAGTTTGACTATAAGATATGACAAACGAATGTCAAAAATAGCATTGCTTTATGCTCCTTAAAGATGTTGTATGATACAACTTAATAGTTTTTTTATTATTTTAAGAATTTGAGAAAGGTATGCAAGCTTAAAGGATCCATTTATGGATTATAGGAAGCTTGTCAGAGTTGAGATCTTTGTTTTTATGAAATAATTAATGAATTACATTCATTGAATCGAACATAAACCTTAAGTATACATAAAGGTTAGTGGGAGCGCAATTATCTTTTTGAATCTGTATGTTAATGATATATTATTCATTGGAAACGACGTCTTAACCCTGCGGAATGTCAAGTCTTGGTTAAAGAAAGTTTCTCAATGAGATTCTTAGCTAATTAGGCTTATATCATTATGATATAGATCTATAGAGATAGATCTAAGAGGCTAATTGCTTTAAATAAGAGTGTTTATATAGACAATTAACTGAAAAAGTTTCGAGTGTACGAGATTCTTAAAAGAATTCTTACTTGTGTCTTATAACATAAGCCTATGCAAGACTCAACATTTTAAGACAAATGATGATTGGGACAATGTGAATAAGATTTCATACGCATAAGCTATGAGAATAATCATATATGTTATACTTTGCACTCAACTTGATATGTCAAATTCTTTGGGCAAAACATACATACATCTCATGGATTCCGGTGAAGGTCACTGGATATTTCTTAATAACATTCTTTAGTACTTCTGAAGCACTTGAGAGATGTTATTAGATTTGCAGAGGTTTGAAAGATATGAGTTGTAAACGGTTACACGATGCAAACTTTCAAATTAATATAAAAGATTAATGATCACAATGTGGATATGTGTTAACTTTATAGAATGAGTTGGAAATGTTCTAAACTCACTCTAACAAGTTATATAACATAAATTGACTTTTTAGCGGCATTTAATGCAACCAAAGAAAATGTTTAGATCGCAAGGTTCATGATTGAATATGGTGTGGTTCCAAGTGTTGGAAATAATGTTGGCTTTTATTGTAAAAGCAATGGACAAATTTAGGTTATGGAACACAACCTAAATCACACTATAGATCTAAACAACCACTTGTGTGTTTTTATCTTATAAAAAATAGAACATAAAGATTTGAAGAACATCAATAACAAACAATGTAGCGGATACATAAATAAACTTCTGCCACTAAGAATGCATTAAGGTTACTCAATATTAGACACCTAGTGCAAGAGGGAGATGTTGGGGTATGTGCACAGGCCAATTTTGTAAACGTTGTTTAACTATTATAAGTAGATGCATGTTTCTTTTATAATAATATGCATGGATAATTATTGTATTATTTTAAATGTCCCTAGTCAGTTATTATTGTGGGAACAATAATAAATAAATACTAGTATGAGCTTTGATTGATAATCATATGATGATTATGTTTATACGGATATGGATCAAGATAATGAGTATCTATTGGGAACAAATGCTAGAGCGACCCACTATGAGAACACTGCATAGTCAATGTCATAAGTGATTCTCATGAGAGTTATATCATTTATTCCTTTGACTTGAGATCACCAGAGATTCCAACATTAGGAACATAATGATTTGATACAATCAAACTTTTTTAACCGGATGATTATAAAGATTGTGATTGTTTATTGTTCGACTAATGTGGGGACGTTGTGTGATCAAGACAAAATTTGTCCATCTCTTTATGAGAGAGATATCTATTGGGCCCCTCGATATGTTAGACTGATAAATGGCCATGTCTAGTAAATTGATTGGATCAATGTCACTTGACAATTTCAGTCTACTCAGAGATCGAGACTACTAGATTGAACTATAAGGGTGACATTCCATGTCTTATTTTCAATCAAAAGATTTCGCGTGATAAAAGGATATGATATACAATGTTTATTAGATTGTATCGATTTATTGATCTTCATTCTACTTAGGTAGTCATAGTGCCTTGCTAGAGACTGCTTATGACTTGTATACTAAAATAGTTTTGGTTTATTGCCAAAGCTGTATCAACCTATTTGGTCGCACGCAAAGAATGGATTTACGTGATTAAATATTATCTGGATTAATGAATTGCATTGATAAAATCCATTTTGAAGATTCTCATTAAATGTCCTAGCTTGATTAGGATTTAAGATTCTTATACATTTTTAGTGTGAGTAGAAATTTTCTTAGTAAATCCTATTTTGAATATGACTCTAATTGGAACTATAGTATGACTTTAATTCTCATTTGAGTTTTAGATAAATAACAACTCTTATTGGAATAATAATTGTAGATTCTCTATGACTCTATCCTTTTTAGAGTTGGACTTTATCTAGGACTCTATTTGGAGTGCGACTAGGAGATGGAATTCTTTTACAACTCGACCAAGTGTACTATAAATAAGACATTTGGGTCATAATTGTTGAAGTGGATTCCCGAGAGAGATTTTTCCTAGAGAATCTTTGTGAGAATTCTTGTCAGGATTTTTGGGGCTAACACTCCGGATCGTGATCATCCACTCATGTGTAGATTTTCGATAAAGAACGTTCGTCTCTAGCTGATTCTTGAAGGAATCGATCAACACCAAACAAGGCAGACATGGAGTTGTTTTTGTTAAGGTATGATTTTTATTGGTACATCAATTTGATGGAATCGATAGGATTTTTGTTTGGGGATGTTCGAAAAAGGTTTCAAAAACTTTCACTGCGCATGATCCCCGAAACCCAATAGAAATTTGCTAAGAACAAATCTTGTATGCATCGAGAATTCATGAAAACCTAATTTCTTACCAAATCTAGTTTGAAACATTATTGATCATCAAGATTAGTTTAGAACTCTCACTTAGACAAGAAAATAGTGGCTTAATCTTTGAAATTCATTTTTGCACAAAACCACAAAAACTTGAATTTCCATATACACTTTTTGATGAATTTAAGCAAATAAAGAGTGGGATCTTTGTACTTAGATGATGAACTCTTGGATTTAATCTTCCTATCTTACTTCCTCTAAAAGATAACCTCATTTCCTTCTTGTTCTTCCTGAATTATCCAGTACTCCATCACAAGAACAAAATTTGTTATTGCGGTATGAAATATCCCACTAACTTAGCTATATATAGGTTATGTTAGAATCAATTATGTTCACGTATCTCGAGGTAAATCTAATGGTCCTTGTTAGCTCATACTCCACTAAATTCCATCTTGTTGACACGAATTTCCAACTTAAGTCTCTTAGGATTCTATTCTAGTGTGAATCTTAAGACAAATCTATGAAATCAATTTTTTTCATACAACTATAGGCATTTGTAATATATTGATTCAATTAACTTAACTTAGGCACTGTTATACATATGTAATGTGGTAGCCCCACGTCCTAAGGCCGACCCGGGGTGTTGCTTGGTGTGTGCTCCTCGCCGGTGGCCCAGTTACACTCATTTGGCACCTGCCTGTACATCTCAGGTCTCGATAATGGTGTCCGTGGTACATTACCAGTGTGATTAACCGATTATTCATTTTAGTCTTAAGTTATCTCTTTAAGGCTTTAAATTCCACAAGTTTAACTATCTATAGCTTATTCAAGTCCTAGCCGTGCTAGTGGTTTGTGTTTTATAGATTTGTAAGTAGATAAATAGTATTTTACAGTGGAAGTATTAAAATATATAATCATGGGTTCTTAGTAACTTTTAGGTTATATTGAGCATCAGTCGTACTATAGAAAACCCGAAATAGAGTACATTATTTATATAACGTGACAAAAATAAATATATATAAGTATTAGTGTCTCATCAGTCACTCACAAACCTAAAATAGTACAACATATACACCAAAATACACACCTACGATTAGTGTACCGAACAGTGGGCGAGCTCAGAGACAGTCGCTAGAAATCTCCGTACTCTTGCTCGTAGAAAGATCTGCACTCAGCCATCACAACAAAATAAATGAAGAGTCTAGTAAGTAAAATCTCAAGGGAATTCATTGAGCATTCATATGATAAGTAAATAAAATCCAATAAATATTATTAAAGAAACATGTGGAATGTAAACATGCAACTGTAAATGGCTCATCGCATGCATAAATAACAATAAAGTGCAAATGTGTATACATGTTTCAGGCAAACTAGACCATACTTCAGATACTCTCCCAGGATCCCACCAAGTGGGCATACCTAACTGGCCCATCACCTGGTCTTTTTAGTGGTCAACGTAAACCCATGATGCACCGTCGCATGTTCCGACATAGTAGCTCAGATCGTTATACATCGAGAACTCCTGATGCATATGCTATGGGCTAACGTGCCATAGACACAAAAGAATACTGGCAGGAGTAAACACAACCAACCGTTCAATCAATGACGTAGATATAGATAACTGAAGCGAACAAAGAATAGAATCAAGAATAAACTGACAAGATGGAGTAAAATAGTAATAAATACTCAAGTGACGTTCTTGTGGGTTTTACAAACCTCAAAACGCTCTCCGACCTCCCTCCGAACTCCCAAATTTGACCCGACTAGCTCTTCGATACCCGAGCTATGGTCTAATTTTAGCATGATTACAAGTTGATTAATGTTGTATTAAGTCAAAAATCCCAAAATTAGTCCTTATATTCAACTTTCATCAATCATTAGTGCAATGATGGGTCTACCTAGCGCGCTAGGTGAAGTTAGTGAACTAGGGGATCTGTCTAGTGCGCTACCATTCTTTACTTTAAAAAATAGTTGAAGGCTCAGACTGGTTGGCATGCTAGCCAGCCTGGTTAGCGGTAAGAATTTCAACTCGAGAATTCTGTCACAGACTTTCCAATTAACTAACCAAGCCCCAAAAAACCATTCTCCATTCAATAATGATTCCAAAACATTATTTAAAATCCATAAAACAACACCAATTACATCAAAATCATCAAATCGTTGATTTCCTCTAGTTTTCCCAAACTCACCCAAAACCCAAATTCCCACTAAAACTAGTATAAATTCTGATTTGAACATGTAAATATACTTGTAATTCATCAAAACAACACCATAAATAAGTGACAAACTCTTAAATCTGAATTACATAAAAACACTCAAAATTTAGTTCATTTGAAAGTGTAGAAGATGGAAAAGAAGATTACTTAGAGTCTGATTCCTTGTTTGCATACCAAATTGTTGATTTCCACGTCTAAATCACCTCTTCTTCTCTCCAGCAACTTATGAATAAAAGTGATTTAGTTTTCATGTGTTTGATCAACTCATCTTATATATCAAAATGGGATTGATTCCTAGCCATTGATCTCTTTATATTTATGTATCCCGAGAATCATCCAATGGTTTACACCTTGAAACAATTCCCACTTACTCTCTCTTAGTGACACCATTTATCAACTCACTTGGTTCCTAGATGTGCTAATACATATCTCTAGACCCATCTCATGGTTTCAATTTAATTAACCAAACTATAGGCCTTTCTTATTTGGTCTAATTAAATTACCGTAGGCCCGTTATGATACATATGGTTAGTGTTTTTATCAACCAAAATTTACAAATTTGTGATCCCACTAACCTTTGACTACTCGACACCCAATGCCTCGCATCTCGGAAAGCATTTCGAGGTACTCTATTGTTTTAATCTAATCAACTTAGCCTATGGTTACAATACCCATTTAAATTGACCAACCAGTCATCCTAATGTGAACTAGTCGAGTTTATAGTTCAACCGTAATTTGCCTACCCGATACCCGCGTTAACATGCCTTACAAAGTGAATACCCGTCACACCAACTTGCCTGATAGCAATGTACACACATGCGATGTTACAATAATATAATATTTTAAATATCACATACAAGCAACCATCATCTACAAATAATATTTTCCCTCGAATCTCATGTCCGAGTACATCGAGTTGTCCATGTAATACTTGATTTATGACCATTAATCATCGAGATTAACGTTAATCCTAGTTTAATTAATATGGGTCATTATAGTAACATTATTCTTGGCTTCTCTATTATTGAATGCTTCATGGTTTTCATTTGGGACCTTAATCACTTGACTTGTCATCTATTTTGTTGTGATGATTGAGTGCATATCCTAGTACTAGTAAGGGCAAGGAGGTCTTAGGAAACTTTCTCTGATTGCGTACAGTCCAAGACTTACAAGTACGTGTTCATTTTGATATTTTGTTTTACTTTTGGGGTTATGGGAGACTTCATAGACACGGCATATGTATATTTTACTTTTCATAGTATATTGTTGCTTGATTTATAGTGCACTTGATTCCGTGTTTTCCACTGTAGGACTGATGCTCTATATGACTTGAAAGTTATTAAAAATCTATGGTTATATAATGTTTAAGACTTCCACTATAAATTATTGTCTGCTTACTTGAAATTGTGTAAATGACAAATGAAATGCTAACTAATCGTTGAATTATTGAATTGATATAATCACTGATTAACGAGTTAACATGACTATCGAGGAGTGCTGACACGGCGATGATGTAAGTAAGGATGCATGACCCGTGTAACAGCTCACCCGGTGGCCTCAGGGCGTGGGGCCGACATATTTGGTATCCAAGCGAAGTTGATGGTGCCTATGGGATGAAGCGTAGTTTGTTCTTTAACCGAATTCTAACACCACAATTGGTATCAGATTCATGGTTCTAGGAACCTCGAGAATTAACGAAAGAGCGTAAAATTTAATGAACAAAACTTTATATGTTGAAACCCGATATACCTGCCTTAGAACTCTAATTGAGAGTCATTGTGAGGCGGATACAGTTAGGGGTTATATACGTGTTACATTTTTTTTGTATATTATATAATATATGCGTATATATACCAAGGCTAATTTGGTACACATTCTTGATATGGATCATAATGGACGGACAACCTTTTGCACTAGCAGAGCAGCTGGACAAAAATATGGACATGACCAGATCATGGAGGCTCTAATAGGGGTTAGAAAGATCAAGGTCAAGGTTAGAGATCTAGGGATGGATAAATAGGGAGGTCGAATAGACGCATATGTTTCAAGTGTAGAAAAAGAAGTCACATCAATGTTGATTGCTGGAGAGCTTCACCAACACCAAAGTTAGCTCAGGCTGGAGAGAAAGCTCCCGTGATTACGCAATCAGACGAAGAGATGACTAGACACCATGTTGATGGTATGTTAACTTATTCCTTAATGAGTTATTTGGTTAGTGTTTTATTATGCATTTTCGAATACATAGTAGGAGAATTGCAAATTATCACATTATTATCACATTGACAATGTCGATCGTAACCAAGAATGCATGGCGTCGTCAATTGTTATGCTAGAATGAACCTTTCACATGTTAAGAAGAATGGAGGAATGGAAGAGAGAGTGGCGTCGTCTATGGTTCCATCATATCTCCTTCCTCTTTGTGAAATAATAAGCGGCGACGTCTTCTATTGCTTCACCATAAAAAACTAGCAGTAATGTCATTGGTGGTTCTGCTACTGTTAAGTTTCAAAATAAGTGAGATGAGTTCCATCTAAAATTTTGGAAGAAGAAGAATCTAGCATCAAGTTCCCTTAGGTCGTTATAGTTCTTAAATAGTCTCACGATACGAGATATCATTGGCCTTAAATTTTAGGACAAAATTTTTCCTAGTTGGGAATAATTGTAATGGCTCAATATTTTTTGACGCCATTAATGGGTTTATTTTTAGACTCGGATACCAGTCCAGATCCACATGGACGTCTTGGATAGGCTTAAACAAGATTGACAGGGCATAAATCGTTATTTTTGTATGTTGGCTTCATAATTGTATTGTTAATTATTATTTTATTCAGTACGACATTGCATGTGTGAGTTTATATTGACATAACATTCAAGGAAGTGAGATGGGTATTCACCTCGTAAAGTGTGTCGACGCAGGTATCTGGTAGGTGAGTAGTCATGAGTTAGTGGGATGACAAATGGGTCAATTATGTAACCAATTACTCTAACCATATGATGATTGTACATAAGTCAAGTTAATTAAATTAATTTGAAAACATATGCCTATAGTTTGATTGTAGATATAGTGAGATCCAAGAGCAATTATAAAGTGGGTGGAACTAGGCTTGCATGTAATTATTTTAAAAGATCATGTGCAAAATGGGAAATGTACCATGCCTTGTAATGTGGACCAATTGGAGACTAGGTGCATGCTAAGTGCCACATTTAAAAATGACAAAATGGTTGCAAGTAAATATGTAGTGAATTATGTGTTGGAAATATATTAACCTTTGATGTTTCTTGAGATACTCACATGATGATCCAAATAAGGGATAATTACTTAAATCCCAAGTTTCCCATTTCTCTCATTTGAAAAAAAAAAAATAGAGAGGAGAGAGAATGTGGTGCTAAGAGGAGAAAGAGAATAAATATGAAGGATTTGGTGACTTCGTGTGTGAAATTGTTAAAATTTTTAGGGATCCAAGAAAGGTAGAATAAGAGTGATGACTCCAATAAAACTATAGGTATGTTCTTAACCAAATCTTGATAATTCATGTTTTAAGATTGTTGTTTTTCATGGATTTTGGTGTATTGAGGGTCCATAAGAGTAGATCGACCCTCAATGGTTAAAAATCCCTTGTTGGGGAATTATTTTTGAGGTTATTATTGTTGTTGGGTAGTGATTATGCAAGGAAGAATATGAATAGTAACTTTGTGGGAAAGTTGATTTAGGGTCTTTTGCTTATGTTTTATACCATTTTATTGCATAATGATGAAAAATGAAGTGCAAACTAATTTTGGGAGGATTGTATAGGTCCGAGGGTCGTAAGGGTCGAGACTTTTAGATGAACCATGAGATTAGTTTAGTTTTTACTATATAGAGCGTGCTGCTCATAAAGCATGCTCAAAGTAATGAGCATACTCGAAGTCTTAAGGATGCTTAAACTTTGAGTAAGCTAAAACATTGAGTGGACTCAAGTTTTCAATGGACTCAACTTTTACCTTGCTCAAACCTTCAGCTTGCTCAAATCTTCAGCCTGCTCAATTCTTACTATTTAGGTTAAATGACTTGAGCTAGCTTGTAACTAATCTATAACTCACTCTAAACACTCTCTAATGACTTAGGGGAGCTAAAGGACGTAGTACGAGGATCTTGAACGAATAGGGATGCATTCGCGGCGTGTTCGGGAGAGTTAGAGCGCGAGATTGAGGTGCGTAAATCACTAAAGAAACACATCTTGAGTATTTAATTGTTTCTAATTGTGCTATCTTGTATTCTTTGTTATTCATTATCCATGTTCTATCGATGCTTTGATTTGGTATAACGATTGGTGGTTTTTCTCACTACCTGAGTTTATTTGGATGTTGTGTTGTACGAGCTCTAGTACGTTAAACCATAACACGTTTCACTTGCACCCTTGGTGAATGATAACCCGAACTCTTGACCTCATTGGTGCACGTGTTCGGCGGGTTGTGATACGGATCGATCCTCCGCTAGTAGTCCAGATATGAGCTAGTGTGGTACGAGCCACTGAGATCATCCAGATTGACGAAATATGGTCTAGTTTGCTACCCGTGGCACAATTATTTTGTTTCTATTTGGTGTTAGTTATGCATGCGATTTTCTTATAGTTGCATATTTATTTCCGCGTGTTTATGAGAAATTATTCTTGGAATTTTACTGTGACATCCTAGAATTTAATAAACCTAGTTAGGTGGTTAATTAAGTATTTTTGAATTTAATTTGAGATTTAGGAGTCTCAGGTGGGACCCACATGCTACGGATTAGATATCATAAATTATAATATTATTTTTGTGTTTTGTGTGTCTATTTGATGCATTATACATTATTTTGATGCGAAATAGGGTTAAGTGGAGTGTATACGCAATGTCAGTGAGTTCCAAAGCGCGTTGAGAAATTTTCTCCAATTTTAGTAATTTCAGGATTTTGTCTCGAGATACATGTCGACACGAGTTCCATGGAAGTTTAAATGTCGACCTGAGCAACTGTTTCAAGTTTCGCAAAAAAATATATGTACAAGTAAGTTTGAAAATTCAAATTTTGGACTTTAAATAAACTAAATGACCTGGCATGGGCCCTATACCTTGATTTGCATGCGACACCAATTGTTTGGAAGTTTTGGAGCGCTTTGGCAAATTCTCCAACTTTTGGCGAAATTGATGTATTTTTCGGGGATTTATTTGGACGTAAATTGAAAAGATAATCGCAAAATTAAATAAAATATTAAATAAATTAGTGGGCATCTAGTGACACTCGAGGTCGAGGGGTGACACGCGTGGGATGTACAATAATATGCATACCCGAGGTTAATCGTTGGCGCGTGTGGTGAAGTTATAGTAATGAAAATATGTGTGTATATATTTATACATACATAAAGTAGTTTATATATATAAATATACAAATGAATAAATGAATACTATAGTTTAAAATCAAATAAAAATATATATTAGATGCGTCTCGAGATACGCATAAGGTGATCATCGAGGAGTTGAAATTGTTTAATGATTTGGTGGCGGTTGGCGAGGTGTATATAAGTGTATATACATCTCAATTTGTGTGTAAGTCAGGATCCCTGGTAGTGTGAAATGAGACGAAGTTTGTACGAGATCTTGTTTCGAGTTTTGTGTCGGTTGACAGTGGTTGAGGTTTAGATTGGATCCAAACTGGTATAAGTTTGGTTAAGTATGGCAAGATGATTGGTCCATAAGGGTTCCGTATGTCATGGAAAAAGTCTAGATTTTTGAAGTTTTGGTGAAACCAAAACCAGTGTTACGAATCTTTCATGAAGATGGACTATTTTGTCAAATTTTGGTTCAATTTGGTGGAAAATTGGATCAAAAACAGGTGTCGAAAGTCAAAACACAAAATAAGTATTTCTGGAATTAATAAATGAAAAACTTAAGATGCCAACAAACAACTGAGGGTTTATATATATATATATATATAACAATTAAATGAAACGAGAGTTTCATTTTAGTTTTCAACAGAGAACGTATTCGTTCGTTCTCTAAACTTTTGCACACGGGTTTTCACTCTACGAGCTCTTGACGTTTAATTTTCGCCCACTTTTTTTTGCAATATTGTACAACATCGCGAGATGATCAATTCGAGCTAAATTTCATGGTGGAAATGAGGTATTCGACCTATAATTTAGTAAATTCTCAATGTCGTACATTTTTCCTCAATTCAATTTGAATTCTCACGATTTTTCGATTTATTTCGTGGGGTTTTGATAAAAATTGGTAGGAATTGTTGTTAATTGATATATTGGATTGATTTGCATCAATTAGGGATAAATTCCACCGACGTGGGTTAGGGTTTTGATGATGTGAACTAATGCAATTCAGTTGACAACTATTTTGGAGATGTTTTAATGGTTGATATTGATTATTGGTTTTAATCCAATTTGACTCCACGGGATGTGAAATTATTTTGGTGTTGGTATCGGGTGATTTTATGGCGTTTGTTGTCGAGTTTTGAGGATTAAATTGCAAAAATATTAATTTGGAGAATTATTTGAGTTCAAAATAAATGAAGTTTGCCTAGTTGACATACCATATTGAAAAGCCAAAACTTCTCCGTCAGTGATCCGATTTAAGTGTTCTTAGATTCTATGAAAAATATTACATGCGTACTACAACTTCCTTTTAGATCATCATGACAAACATTGAGGTTCTTAAGGTTAAAACGTTCCCCAAATTGGCTAGTTGAAAGCTAATGGAAATAGTTATATAAATTAATGTTTTTGGAAACTATTCTCAAGTGTACTTTGGCTACAGTTTCCATCAGGTTTTGTGATTTCATTTCTTTTGAAACGTCACGCATAATATAATTGGATATTCATGAAAGCTATTAGAACCATCATCAAGGTGATCCGATGCTTTGGGAACCTCAAAAATTTAGCTCAAAGTTGGTTTCATTGTAAGTAAACCCTATAGTGATCTTTACTGTTGATTGGATATTTATGTACATGTAATTATAGCATAATCTACATTTCATTTTATCATTCTTGGTAATGCATACATAAAGTGAATGAGAGGGATAAGCTTGGTTCGGAGTCTAATTTGATGGAAACTTGGTTTCAGTCTTGCCTCTATGCAATTAAGTGAGACTAGCGGAGTCTAACACTGACAAGTTATCCATACATTTCATAGTCTCTTAATACTATTTTCGTACTATTTTTGGAAGTCGACGTTTGATTATAATTAAGAGACAACAATAGATTGAATTACATGTCATGTTTATGCATATATCTTGTTGTTTATCTGGAAATGCAATCACATGTCTCCATATATTAAACTAACAATTGCAGGAGTACAGATCAATGTAAGAATTTACTTACCTAACATTTTCGAGTTGTTATTTTATGGTGTCAGGTTCTACATGAAGTTAAGGGATGAAAAGACAAGACTTGAAGATTGTGGTGATTATTTTCATGTTATAAATTTAATTTTCTGGTTTTAAATGGTTTATATACATTGTTTTAGGATTCTTAGGATGAGCGTAAGACATAACTTTCATTGAATGTTTATAAGAGTCTTCTAAGCCAGCTTAAATTATGTTGAAAGGTTTATATTTTAGTTTTGGGTGTATTTTGGAGTATAAAGTTGAAATTAAGTTATTGAAGACTCTAAATTAGTTTAGAAGTTTGATTTTAATATATATTATGAATTGCGGGGAGTTGTGAGCTCTTCGAGACATCTTCCCATTCTGCTGTCTATTAGGTGGAAGTTTTCTGGCAAACTACTTTTAAGGGAGGTGTTGCCGAGGTTCTTATGAAATTTGAATATTATTTCTGAATTTGCTCCAATTGAATAAATCATGAAATGTGTTTTATTGAGGATGTAAATTTAGTTTGGAGACTTATAAAGGATTGAAATAACTGTTATTTTGAGGTCAAAATTGTAAAGAATGGATTAGGCTGACTAGATTATCAGAGGATTAAGGTAATCTAGGCCGGTCAGTCGTCTTAATGACGAGGAAGCTGAGAAACTTGATATCCGAGCCTAGTGTTAACTCAATTGAGGATAAACTTTGGTAGAGAAACCAAAGAGTGATTGAGCGCGATTAGTTGGGTAATGCTTGCGAACTAGGATGTTTTCGTTATTATATTATATTCATATTGTATGTATGTGTTATCTCTAGATATGTGATAGGAAATGTATTCCCTTTGTCCGTTCGATACTTAACTCGTAAGATACAACGAGTAAGATTAGAACGGATAATTAAAAGAGAGAATAGACTTATTAAACGAAACTGAGCGTGACCAGATGTGAAATGGACTTGTGAAATCTAAATTCACAAAGCTATTCTAAGTAGTTCAGTACTAATATAACTGATGAAAGTATTAGTTATAAAACTAATAGGAAATTGGTTGGAATGAAAGTCGAAAGTATTGAACATGGATTTCTTGAAAAATTGAAAGTATCAAATTATTACAATTATAGAATGCTTAGGATATGTTAAAATAGTTTCAACAAGGAAAAAGAAGACACGTGGTTTTGAAAGTAGAAGTTGATTAGATAAACTGAATTATGATTGGAAATCACAATGAGATTGTGATAGAACTAGTCAAGTTGTTTAAGTCAATTTCTATTAAAATAAAATACTTTGAGGCAAAGTATTATCTATTTTTCCAAAACTAAACATCAAATGAAATGTTGAATACAACCACAATTAAAAACAATCAAATAATTTCTAAAATGAAGTACTGAAACTTTTGATTGTTTATTGCTCAAGCTACTTATCCATGCAACATTGAGTAAGTGGTTCTATGAGTCGAATAAAAAACTGATAAAGCAACTGGAAATGCACGAGTTAGAAGTAATTTTGTTAACACCATATTAGGTGGTGTTATGAAACAAAAATTAGTGAAATTTCTAACTTAAAAAATAACTAAAGAAGAGATAGAGATACAGATTCAGAGTCCGGAAGCGATTAGTATAAGATGTTAGTATCAGCTTCTATATAGCATGAAGTTCCATAAAAAGGCTTAAAGGACCGACTTAGTATCCTTTAGGAATTTGATTGGTTATTAAGTTAATCAAGGTATTGAAAACTCAAATTCTTCTATCTCTTTAGTTAAACAACATTAGACAAGTGAATTCATTAAAAATAGAATTGATGATCAGTAAGATACAAAGTTATCTTATATAGCCTCTTGAAAAGTACTGAATTTCTTTTTGAGAAAAAGAAAATTCTAGAAACTTGAGACTAATGTAAATAAATGAAGGCAATAACAAATAGTAGAACTTTTTGAGTTGCAAAACTTCTCTGTTTCGAATAAAGGTTAGCTAAGGATAACTCAATTGATTGAATGATCATAAGAAGTCATAGTATCCTTAACTAAGTTTTTAAAAGAGAAAAAATATAAATTCCTTTTTCTAAAGAAAGATTAAGGAGTTGTGAGTGGCATGGTTGTTGAGCGAAAGTCATGGTTTGTTTGTAAAGGGACTAAGATTGAGATCAATGTAAGAATAGCTAAGATTGACAAAAACCGAACGAAATAGAATTTGTTGATAAAATAAAATTAAACATTGAGATGACTTGTGGTTGCTGGAAGTGATACGAATGGGCTCCTTTAGTCAAGGCCAAACACTGGAGTAGTTATGCATGACCAAAAGTCTAGGTAACTCTGTTTTATAATCACAATTCATTCATAATGTAAAATTCTAGTGATCGGGACACTAGTCTTTGAATAATCGAATGAATTGGTGAAAGTCGTAATAAAAGAATCCGTGAAGTTTCGTTTGAGTCAATTGGAAGTCGAAGTATAGGTAACTAAATGGTCAATACATTCTCACATTATTTTAAAAAGGGGAGTTTCAAGTCAACGAGTCCCGATATGACTTAGGATATCGAACTATAAGTTTAATGAAACTTAATATATCTTCACAAGGATCTTACTAAGAAATCAAACTCCAAATGTTGAAAATTTTGAACTAAAATGATATACAACTAATATCAGTGAAAATTTTGATTATTGGTTCAAATATAGTGCTACACCATTTGATTAAGCATTGGTGAAGTTTTAAGCACTAGTTATTGTAAATTGGAGCTGATGTAATTTACAACTAATACCGGTGAATATATTGTACATTGGTTCAAATATAATTTTACAGCATGTGATTAGTGAGTGGTGAAGTTTTAAATTAAAACACTAGTTATTGTAAATTGGAGTTGATGTAAGATACACGTAATCACGGTGAAGAAACAAATGAAATGAAAAGAGACATAACTTATAGCTCAATTAATCAATGTTATCCTTGGTGGTTGAAAATACTGAATAGAGGATAGTATATCTGACTTGGTATATTTGAAGAATTAAATATTCTTTCACTGTAATTGAGTAGAAATGAAAAAAAAATAACATATTTATAAACTTGTATGCAATACAAGTTAAAAGTTATACTATGAGAGTATAATCATTGAATATGTTGATATCTCTATTTAGAAACGTGTATCTACTCAAATTAAGGATAATATATCTATTGAGGTAATAAAAGAAGTTTGGTGAACACTAAGTGATTAAGACATGAGATGATGGAAGATCTTAGAAATTGAATGGAATGAGGTTCTTGGTGAACTCAAGAATAGAGAATGATTTGACGAAGTTAGAAAAGTTTGGAATTTTCTAACTAGTCAAATGGAAAGTTAAGTGAATTGATTGACGAGTTGGAATTGATAATTGCATTCTAGTCCATAATATAAATCATATTGTGAGTAGACATTTAGAGAATAAGTGACAGTTGCACAGTGTGAGGTTTTATTTTTTGATCAGATTGAAATTGAGATCTCTTGTCATGGGATGACAGATGTAATTAGAGATCTATAGTCATGGGATGACTTATGTAATTTCAAGTTTTTATTGAGAAACGTTGCAATGATGATGGATCAGATAGACACACAACTCTACTTAATATCGGATGTCGTGCTCAAATATTATTTCCGTCACTTATATTTAGACTGACGATAGTATAAGAATCGGTAGATTGACCATTCTAATTAGGAATGATCAATAATAGAAAGCAAATTGGTATGTGTACTAGAGTTTGGGTGGATATGGAAAGAATTATCAATAGTTTGTGGAATAGTTGTTTAGTAAAAGAATGAGAATTGTATTATTGAAAAGCAACGTAGGCTAAGTCTTGTTAAGTGTTGATTCTTAAATGAGATTCAAGGTATGAAATGTGAAATGAAGTAAGGCTATCGAATATTCCATAAAATTGATTATTTAACTTATCGGAAATTCACAAATTGTCAGGATTGACAAAGTAATGGAGATAATTTTTCATTAAACCAAGATGTTGGAAATAAAAAGTTGAAATGATTATGATCTCTACCACCGAGTTGTTGAATATAACAAAGGTGATTGGGTCCAATTAACGGTTCATGTTTGATATAGTTTTACAATTTTGAATTAAAATACTTAAATATGAAGATCGTTTTCTCATATCTCTTTTAGTTCACCAACGTGTAAGTTTAAATTTCGAGGACCAAATTTTTTATTAGTTAGGAAGATTGTGACATCCGAGAATTTTATAAACTTAAATAAGCAGCTAATTAAGTATTTTCAAATTTAATTTGAGATTTAGTTATCTGAGGTGGGACCCACATGTTACGGATCATAGATAAAAGTTATAATATTAATTTTATGTGTTGTGTGCCTATCTGATGTATTATACACTATTTCAATGCGAAATATGGTTAAATTGAGTGTATATGCGGTGTCTGTGAGTTCTGGAGCGCGTTCGAGAATTTTCTCCAATTTTGATAATTTCGGAGTTTTCTCATGAGATACGTGTCGACACAAGTTCCATGGAAGTTTAAATGTGAACTCGAGCAACTGTTTCAAGTTTCGTAAAAAAATATTTACAAGTAAGTTTGAAAATCCTAATTTTGGATTTTAAACAGACTAAATGAGCTGACAGGGCCCCACACCTTGATTTGTATGAAAGATCAGTTGTTTGGAAGTTTTGGAGCGCTTTGGTAAATTATCCAACTTTTGGCAAAATTGTGGTATTTCTTGATGATTTATTTAGACTCAAATCTAAAAGATAATCACAAAATTAAATAAAATAATAAATAAATTGTTGAATGCCTAGTGACTCTCGGTGTCGAGGGTAACACGCGTGGGATGTACACTAGTCCGCATGCTCGAGGTTGGTCATTGGCCCGTGTGGCAAAGTTATAGTCGAGAAAATATATAGATGCATATATATTTATATATAATAAATTTTATATATAAATATCTAAATGAATACTACACTTTAAAATCAAATATAAATATACATTGGATGTGCCTCGAGATACGCATAGCATGATCATCGAGGAGTTGAAATTGTTGGACGATTTAGTGGCGGTTGGTGAGGTGTGCACGTCTCGATTTGTGTGTAAGTCGAGATCGTAGGTAGTGTGAAATGAGACAAAGTTTGAGCGAGATCTTGTTTCGAGTTTTGTGTCATTTGACAGTGGTTGAGGTTGAGATCGGGTCCAAACTGGTGCAAGTTTGGTTAAGTATAACAAGATGATTGGTCCATAAGGGTTTCAATGTCATGGACAAAGTTAAGATTTTTAGGGTTTTAGTGTGATGAAAACTAGTGTTATAGATCTTTCATGAAAATGGACTATTTCGTCAAGAATTTGGTTCAATTCGGTGAAAATTCGAGTGAAAACGGATATTGGAAGTTAAAACGCGTCAAAATAGGGATTTCTGAAACTAATAAATAAAAAGAAATTAAGTTGATGACAAGCAGCTGAGGGTTTATATATAAATATATATAAACTATTAAATGAAATGAAAGTTTCATTTTAGTTTTCAAAAGAGGATGTATTTGTTCGTTCTCTAAACCCTCCCACTCGGGTTTTCACTTCGCGAGCTCTCGACCTCTAATTTTTGCCCAGTTTCTTTCCGTAATATCATCGAGCATCGTGAGGCAATCAATTCGAGCTAAATTTCCATGGTGGAAACAGGGTATTCGGCCTATAACTTGGTAAATTCTCAATGTTAGACATTTTTCTTTAATTCAATTTCAATTCACTCAATTTTTCAATTAATTTCGAGGGGGTTTTGATAGAAATTGATAGGAATTGTTGTTAATTGATATATTGGATTGATTTGCATCAATTTGAGATAAATTTCACCAACGTGGGTTAGGGTTTTGTTGAGGTGAACTAATGTAATTCAATAGATAACTATTTTGGAGATGTTTTAATAGTTGATATTGATTAATGATTTTAATCCAATTTGACTCCACGGGCTGTGAAATTATTTTAGTGTTGGTATCAGGTGGTTTTTTTGCATTTGTTGTCGAGTTTTGAGGATTTAATTGCAAAAATATTAATTTGGAGAAGTCTTTTTTAGTTCAAAATAAATAAAGTTTGCCTAGTTGACATACCATATTGGAAAATTCATAACTTCTCCGTCGGTGATCCGATTTAAGTGTTCTTAGATTCTATGAAAAGTATGGCATGCAAACTACAAGTTCATTTTAGATCATCATGACAAATATCGAGGTTTTGAAGGTTAAGAAGTTACCCTAAGTCGGCTAGTTGAAAGCTAATTGAAATAGTTAAATAAATTAATGTTTTTGGAAACTGTTCTCAAGCATAGTTTAGCGGTAATTTTAATTGGGTTTTATGATTTGGTTTCACTTAAAGCATGACCCTTAATATAATTGGGTATACACGGAAGCTATTGGAACCATATTCAAGGTGATCTGATGCTACGGGAACCCTAAAATTAAGTTCAAAGTTGGTTTGGTTGTAAGTAAACCCTATACTAATCTTTACTATTGATATGATATTTATCTACATGTAATTGTATCATAGTATGCATTGTATTTTATCATTCTTGGTCATGCATATATAGAGTGAGTGAGGGGGATAAGTTAGGGTCAGAGTCTGGTTTGATTGAAACTTGGTTTCAGTCTTGCCTCTATGTCGTCTAGTGAGACTAGCGTAGTCTAACACTGACAAGTTATTTTTGCATTTCATGATTTCTTAATACTGTCTCTATACTATTTTTGGAAGTTGACGTCTGATTATAGTTAGGAGACAGTGACAGAGTGGATTGCATGTCATGATGATGCATATATCTTATTGTTTATTTGGATATGCAATTACATGTCTCCATATATCAAACTAACAATTGCAGGAGTACAGATCAATGTAAGAATTTACTTACCTAACATCTTTGAGTTATTTTTATGATGTCAGATTCTACATGAAGACAAGGGACGAAAGGACAAGACTCGAAGATTGTGGTAATTATTTTTATGTTATAAATTTAATTTTTTGGGTTAAATGGTTTATATATATTATTTTGGGACTCTTGGGATGAAGGTAGGGCGTGATTTTCATTGAATGGTTATAAGAGTCTTCTAAGTCAGCTTAAATTATGTTAAAAGATATATATTTTAGTTTTTGGTGTAGTTTGGAGTGTAAAATTGAAATTAAGTTATCGAAGACTCTAAGTTAGTTTAGAAGTTTGACTTTAATATATATTATGAATTGCAAGGAGTTGTGAGTCCTTCGATGCATCTCCCTATTTTGTTGTCTATTATGTGGAAGTTTTCTAGCAAGCCACTTTTAGGGGAGGTGCTGCTAAAAGTTTTATGAAATATGAATATTATTTTTGAATTTGCTCCAATTGAATAAATCATGAAATGTGTTTCTTTATGGATATAAATTTAGTTTGGAGACTTATAAAGGATTGAAATAATTTTATTTTGAGGTCAAAGTTGTAAAAATTGGATTAGGCTGACTACATCATCAAAGGATTAAGGTAATCTAGGCCGGTCAGTTGTCTTAATGACGAGGGAGCTGACACTTACTCAATGGACTGTCATCTATTTTATTGTGATGACTGAGTGCATATCCTAGTACCAGTAAGGGCAATGAGGTCTTGGATGACTATTTTTCATTGCCTAAAGTTCAGGACTTACTAGTACGTGTTAATTTTGATATTTTGTTTTACTTTTTGGGTTATGGGAGACTTCATAAACACGGTACATGTATATATTTACATTTCATAGTATGTTGTCTCTTGATATACAATTTACTTGATTCCGAGTTAAAGTGGGACTGATGCTCTATATGACTTGAAAGTTATTAAAAAAACCTATGGTTATACTATGTTTAAGACTTTCGCTGGAAATTATTGACTGTTTACTTGAAATTAGCTAAGTGATAAATGAAATGCTAACTAATAATTGAATAATTGATTTAATATAATAACTAATTAATGAGTTAGCATGTCTATCGAGAAGTGATGACGTGGGGATGATTTTATAGGGACGTGGGACTTGTGTTGCAGCTCACCAGGCGGCCTTGGGGCGCTGGGTGCCAAACATTCACATAAAGTTGTCTTACCAATTCAGAACATCTTCGCTCTTTTTTCTCTCCATAATCCCTAAAACGTTTCTCCCAATTCCTTTCACTTATGATGCTCACAATCATGTCCTCATATTTATGCACATTCTGAATTTTCAATCCCTTTAAGGCATTATAACTATATTCGCATCTCTAAAATATATATTATGCGCTTTAGGAATGAAAAATTGTAAAGGATCGTAAGGTACTAATGTGTTCAAATTTGAGAGTTCAAATGTCTTTCCTCACTAGTGCTAAGTGGAGATGGTGTTCTCAACTCAGCTTTCTCAGGTCTTGGTTCTCTAATACTAACCCCTGTGGTTTGGATAAACATTTATTGACCCACAAACTTATTCTTGGACTTTTCTATAAAAATCCATTACCCTTTATATTATTTACTACTCCTACCTCATCTTTTACCTCTTCAATCCATAGAGAATCAATCAATTATGATGAATTGGAAAGTCAAAATCATATATTTATATGAAAATGAATTTTTCATTAAGAATCAAGTTTTATCGATGTATTTAATACAAGTTTATAAAAAGGAATTTTCATAAAAATTCACGAAAATATTTTAAAGTTGGTAAAAACAAATAATATGAAAGCTAATCCATCAAACACAATCCTCAAGTATTTGAAAAACATACCACCAAACTCATTTTGTGGCTCATCTCATTATTTTTATCTATAAAAACCCTTAAATATATATAATAAAATCTTTAACCACACCCATTTAGTAATCAAAATCAAGAATCATCTTTCATTATGAATAAATAATACAATTTTAGTTGAAGACAAAAAAAATCAACAATTTCTTTTGACAATTTTATCAATTTTTCATCAAAAATTGATTTTCAAAACATTGAAATTGAAAGAATTGATAGAGTATTAAACGATTACACTATTGAGAGTGAGTCCCTCAAGTATTAGACTCTTGACAACTCCTAGATTCCTTTTCTAAGCCTCTTCATATATCCCTTTTTGTTTAAGCCCTAATTTGTCTATATACTCTCAAATTAACCTATTCTTTTGGTTTGAAAAAATCCTCCTCGTGGTAGGAATTACTTAAATAAGCTATAATAAGGCTTTGAGAGTTGAATCTAGCCAATAATTGATTTCTTAATCCAGTTGGTGCAAGATTTTGTAAGTGTGAAATGAGTTATGTCTAGTGATTTGGGGGTTTTTTGTTTTAAAAACACGGATTCGAGTCCAACGATTCTAGGGTTTAAGTGGATACGCTAGTAAATCTCTATGTAAATTGATGAAAATATGGTTTGGTGGACCACCGATTTACCCAGCGAATCCCAGTTATAGGGTCGATTCGCCGTTGAATCATTATACTTGATTTTTCACTTAAAGTCTCATATCACTGTTATCAATTTTTCTAGCGATTTATAGTGCAAATCTACATCGCTCTGGATTTCCTGGACAATAGATACTACTTTTTCAATTTAATTCATATTAATTCATATATATCACATATGATGATCAATATAAAGATAAAATTCATTAGAAATTCAAAAATTTGAGTACGATATGTAACTAACTAATAACTTATTTGTTTAAATAATGTAAATTGCTAGAATGACATAATATATTGCAATAAGGATATAACAAATCGATCATCCCCCTTCTATTTGAAGCTACTTCGGAGCTTAAGTTCCAAAAATATTTCTAAAAGAGAGTTAAAAGGAGAGAGAATAAAAACATACAAATTAATGCTAAACCTATACTAAAATTAAAGCATAAATAAATATAAAATATGGGTTGCCTGCTATAAATCACTTTTGTTTACTGTCGTTGGCTTGACTGATAGAAAAATCAAACATGTTTAGTGTAAGCGATTCAATCTTCACTTCAATTTATTCTTCAGTAAATTCATCTTCCTTAGCATCAGATAAACGTCCTTCATCATTATTTTCGTAATGATAATTCTCATCTTCATAACCATCATGGAAATGCTTTCCTTCATAATCATCATATAGCTCAATCCCATCTTGGAGTAATATTTCATCAATGCCCATTCTAAGTGTAACTAAGCAATCACATACATCAATAATAGCTCCAGTAAGAGTGATAGAAGAGATCTTCCTAATAATATGATATCATCATGGTCAGTTGATAGCATGACCAAGAAATCTGTATTAAAAATAAATTGTTCCACTCTTATTGGCACATTATTTGATAGACATAATGGGATTGTAAATGCACCATTTGTTTATATACCTTGATAGAAGGCTTGCTTTGAATTTGCAAATTGGTCATAAGAAACCAATGTTCAGGCAAAATATTCATATCAACATCTTTATCAAGTTGAGCTCTAATAAAAGAAGTTACATTGATTTTTATATTGAGGAATATACGTCCTAGATCATCTTTTAAGAGTCGTGAAAGAATATTATTTTCGTCATATTCTTCATAATCAAGGTCATCTTCATTACACATGTATCGGCCTTTAATAATTTGTTGTTCTTTTTGTGCCTTCTAATTCTTCTTACGTCTTGGTTTCTTAACCATCCAAACTTAGAATGTTTTACTAGAGTTTGTATTCACAATGTGCTCTATCATAGTGTTGAAATCTTTTATTAGCTCGTTGACTAGATCTAAAGTAACAATCTCCATGTTTTGTCGAACAAAATTTTCATAGTAAGGTTTTAATCTGTGACCTAAATATTCTTCATGTTTTCATACTTTCTATTTCAACAACACCATGATGGAATATATTTGTAATTACAAAAGGTCACATCTATTGTGAACAAAGTTTTCAGAAAATAATTTAAGACATGAACAAAAGAATAACATTTTCCCCTATTTTAAAGGTTTTAACATTTAATTTTTTATTATGAAATACTTCAGTTTTATCTTTATAAATAGAAGCACTCTCATAAGCATCATTTTGTATTTCTTCCAATTCCTAAATATTTAACTTACATTGTTGTCTTGCATCATCATCATAATTGATATTACATGTCTTAATTCCCAAGTTTGCTCTATGTTCTAATTCTACTGGCAAATAACATTTTTTTTGAAAACTAACCTATAATGTGTCATACCTATAGATATCTTAAATGTAGTTCTATATGCCCATAGTGTACCTTCTAAATTAAAACTCTAATATTTACATGTTAGACATAATGTCTTTTCCAATATTGATTTGATTCTTTGTTTGAAGTTTCAGCTTGTCCACTAGTTTGAGGATGATATGCAGTAGATGTTCTATGTGTAATATTGTGTTTGTTAAGTAGAGTAGAAACTATTCGATTGCAAAAATGTAAACCTCTATCATTAATTACTGCTATATGGGCTGCAAAAAGAGTAAAAATCCTTTATTTAAGGAAATTGACAAATATTTTAGAATCATCAGTTTTAGTGCTTTAACTTCTACCCACTTGGACACAATCTACAACTAGTAGAACATAATTATTTCCATTAGATGGTGAAAAAGGTCCTAAAAATAAATTCCTCATACATAAAATACTTCACAAAAATTATATGAAATAAAGACATTTGATTCTTATGTCCCAAATTTTCGGTTCTTTGACAATTTGGACAATTCTTTGTATAAACATAACAATCGTGAGATAAAATTTGTTGAAAGAATCATGAATCTAATATCTTATGGGCATTTTGACGGAGACCAAAATGTCCTCCACAAGCATAAGTATGGTAATGAGCCATAATGGATTGTATTTTTTTTATTGTGGAACACATCTTCAAATGGTCCGGTCAATACAAAATCTCCATAAATAATGTTCATCCCATAAATAATGCTTAGAACCATTTTCAATATTACTCCTTTGGGTCCTTGTCAAATAGGGTGATAACCTAATAGTAGTAAGATAATTAACTATATTAGCATACCATGGACTATTGGCAACTATTTTGTATGAAAAATTGTATGGAAATTCATTTCTTAATGGTATTGAGGGTTCTCCATTTTTTAGTCTTCTTAAAAATCCGTTACTAAGTTTCCAACACATTTCCTATCTCTTATAGTAAGGTCAAATTCTTGTAACAATAAAATACATCTTATTAACTTTGGTTTAGAATCTTTCTTTTTCATCAATTATCTTAATGTTGCATGATCAAAGTAAATTATTACTTTTGTTTCCAATAAATATGGTCTAAGTTTTTCTAAGGCAAACACACCTGCTAAAAGTTCTTTTTCTATAGTGCTATAATTTAGTTGGGCATGATCCAAAGTTCTAAAGGCGTAATATATAACATGAGAATCATTTCCAACCTTTTGACCTAAAACATCCCCTACTGCATAAGTACTTGCATCACACATTATTTTGTAAGGTTGTGACCAATTTGGTGATTTTATCACAGGTGTGGTAATTAAGGCTTCTTTTAATCTATTAAAAGTTACATTCCATTCAGTTGTGAATTCAAAATAGACATCTTTTTGCAAAAGTTTAAATAAAGGTTGTGTTATTTAAAAAAAGTATTTTACAAAACATCTGCAAATTCTTGCATGACCAAGAAAAGATCTTACTTCCCTTACATTAGTAGGATAAGTTAATGTCTTTATAACTTGTATTTTAGCGAGATCCACTTCAATTCCTTTTCAATACTATATGTCCTAATATAAATCCTTGATTAACCATAAAATGACATTTCTCATAGTTTAATACTAAATTCTTTTATATGCATCTTTCAAGTACTTTAGTTAAATGGAGTAACATTCATCGAAAGAATTACCATATACAATAAAATCATCCATGAAAATTTCAATAAAATGCTCTACATAATAAGAGAAAATGCTAACCATACCCCTTTGGAATGTAGCAGGTGCGTCACATAAATTAAAAGGCATACATCTATAAGCAAATATACTAAAGGGACAAGTAAAGCTAGTTTTTTCCTGATCTTGTAGAGCTACATGAATTTGATGAAATCCTGAGTATCCATTAAAGCAACAATAATGAGTTCTTCCAACTAATCTTTCTAGCATTTGATCTATAAACATGAGTGTTAATCTTTTCTAGCTAAAGCATTTAGTTTCCTATATTATATACACATCCCCTAATTGTTTTGGATTCTAGTTGGTACTCATTCCCCATGTTCATTTACTATTACTGAAACCCCTATCTTTTTAAGAACTACTTGTATTAGAATAACTTAATTACTATATGCTATTGGAAATATCATTCATGCATATAATAATTTTAATATTTCATTCTTTACTACTTCCTTTATTGTTGGATTTAATCTATGTTAAGCTTGTCTAGAAGGCTTTTCTCTGTTTCACGATTAATCCCATGCATACATGTAGCTGGATGCATTCCTTTAATATCACCTATTATCGATCATATTGTTTTCTTAAATTCCTTGAGAGCATTAATTTATTTATCTTCTTTTAGATTTGACAATTTATTAGACATTATGACTGGTAAAACTTTTTTATTCTCAAAATAGGCATATTTTAAATGATTTGGTAAAGTCTTTAAATCTAATTATGTTGCTTTGACTATAGAGGGTAAAAGTTTTGAATGAGTTATAGGTAGATCCATATGGTAAGAGAATACAGGGAGTTTATTATATGATTCTAAATTATTAATCATCTCTCCAATTTCTTCATATATAAAAATATATATATATCATCATCATCCTCATCTAAATCTTCTATCACTACTTCAAGTTTGTTTGCTTTGTTTTTTTTTAAAAAGATTTGTCTATTACGAGATCTAACATATATACAATGCACACGAAGAAACATCTAAAGGATAGTTCATAGCGTTATAGATGTTAACGTTCAACATTTATCATCTACTTCCACTATTATAGTTCCATTAGAAAAGTCTATTTTTGCTTTTATTGTTTTTAGGAATGAGTGTCCTAGAATAAGAGAGATTTTATGTTAGAATTGGTCTTCTTTCCTGTCTAAGACATAAAAATCAGATGGAAAACCAAATCATCGACCCTAACCAATACATCCTCTAATACTCCTACATGTTGAATAGTAGATATGCTTGTTAATTGTACTGCTACACCAATTTCTTCTAAAGGTACGATTGTCATTTGCAAATAGATTGACAAAGGCATCATATTAATTGATGTGCCTAGATCACACAATGCTTTAGAAATTCTTATATTTTCTATTGTACAGGGAACAAGAAATATTCCAAGATCAAAACATTTAGGAGGTAATTTCATCTGGATTAGTGCTGAAACATGTTCTCCTAGACTTACTTTTTCATTGGCTTTAATCTTATTAATGCGTAAATCTTTTATAAAGGTATATTAACTATCATTTTTCTTAATGTGTTTGAAATTTCTTTTTCTTCTTGCAATTTCTTAGCATACTTATTGTTTTCTAGATGATGGGGAATGGTGGCCTTACGATATTTGGTTTATTCTTGTCAAGATTACGATAGTCTTTTTTGGTAATTTTACTATTTTTTATTTCAATTTCCTTTTCCAATTCAACTTCTATCTTTTTTTGAAAAATTGGTTATTCTTGCATTTTTCGTTCCTCCATTTGTTTACCACTTCTAAATTTATAGTTTTTGCATATGAATTAGGGTAAGGTTGAGATGGCAATCTTCTTTGATTAACCAACGGACTCATTTGCATCACCATTCTACTTAATTTATTTTCTAATTCAATTATATCATTTTGTAAAGCTTGAATTCTTTTATCTTTTTTCTTATTTGAATTTTCTAATGCAATGGTTCTTTGAGTTAATGTGAATGTTTTTATATATTTGATAACTCTAGTTGTTATACCATTGCCTATATTTGATCGTGAATAATTCATATACTCACTGGAGATATAATTAAGTTCAATAAAATATCATAATGACTCATTATAGCATTAGCTTCTTCGATTTTGTTTTGTTGTATCAGAGGACATTCATCATCTAGATGATTACTTTCATTTGTAAAAAAACACAAGATTTAACTTGAATTGATCTATCTTTTAATAACAGCTCAACCATGCTTTTTAACTCATCAAATTTATATTCTAATGTTTTAATTGTTCTTTTATTGATTTCACAAGATTCCTTTTTTACAAATTTATTTAGTTTTCATCATATTGCATTGATTGTTTAGCCATTTTATTACTAGCATCTTTTGCTAATTTGGTGTTATATCGAATAAGGGGATTGTTTTTAAAATCTTTATATTCAATCATGATTCTTATTTTTACGAGGGTAATTTGTTTCTATTTGAAGATCATTTTTGTTTAATAATAAAATTATATAAGTATGAAATCAAAATGAGGGAAGAAAAAGAATATGATTGAAAGTATTCCTTTGCTGAGTTTGGGGGTATTTGATAAGTCAACAATTAGACGTGTTTTCTAGTGCATTTTAGGATGATTTTAGATGTAAAAGACTATATTGCATAGGGTTTCCTCTATTTTTTTCTTATTTCAGGTAATAAATGGAATATATGAAGAAATAGAGTAAAAAGGAAAAATCATGAAGGAAATAATTAAGTGAAAAGAGTATGCAAATAATCATTACCAAGGAATCAAGGAAAAACTAGACTTCAATACCAACGATTTTTTAACGATTCCTATGTACATAGAATCGCCACTTAGATCGGTGGAAACAAGGTATTCAATTCCAAGGATTTATCTAGCGAATCCACTTAACCCCAAATCAGTGAGGAATCGCTGGGACATATTTCATGAATTTTAGATAACTACAATTAGTTTGAGTTAGTTTGGGATGTTTACTACCTAGAATACTATAAATACGCCCCTAGGGTTACGAAATTAGTTGCCTTTGAGTACTTGGATTAATATTTCATTGCTCTAGGAGTCATTCTTTATTGTTTTAGTTTATTGCTTTATTATTCATTGCTTTTGAAGAAGATTTAAAGATTTAAAGTATTTATTTCATAGGCATTTATTTATGTCTTTTATTTATATTATTGTGATGTTATTTATGAATAAAGTGAGTAGTTTATCAATCTAAATAAAGTTCGAACATGAACTAGATCCGATTTGCAATGTAGTTATGATGAGAAGATTATGTGCTTAATGCTTTAAACCAATCATATTTTTTGATTCATTGATTTAATAGATGATTATCTATGATTATAATCATGATCTTTGTATTTGATATATAATCAAGAATGTATATTGTGATATTTTGATTCATTATCTAATTTAAAGTAGTAACTAGGATTGTTTGAAAGGTATGGCTGTTTAAATGTCCTAGGTGAACTTGAGATCTAAATCTAATGTTGAAGTGGCTTTCCGAAGGTATTAGATTTAGTATTTTGAAGTTTTCATAAAGTGTAATGTGATTTTATTGCTTGAATTTAATGTCTTTGTGTATTCAAAGGAGTTAGTTATAAAATTAGAACCTAGCTTTTCAACATTATAAGGAAAACTAATGGCTGGCTAAAGGCTATTTACTTACTTATAATTAGAGTTTAATGATCTATGGTACTTTATAAAGTATGCTCATAACTATATGATCTAAGTAACATGTAGGATGCAAAACGAATTGATATTTCATTGTTCTGGATGTTTGTTTAGATATTTATTTATCATTGAATTGAATATATTTGATTAATAGCGAATTTGGATTGTGTTAGATAAGTTAGTATAATTAGTTAAGTATTATTATATTATAGATTGAATTAGTAAGTTTAAGTACTATTTTTAATTAAATTTATTGAATTAAAGTAAAAATAATAAAAATCATTAAAACTCTTTTTTCTTATAGAAGTTTGATAAATCCCTATGGTGATGATTCCCATTTACTATAACGGCCTAATATTTATTAATTCATGTTTACTTGGAGTTTTCAAACTAGGACGCCAGCTCACATCCACGTGGGTGTTGTGAATAGGAGGACTAGGACATGTATGGCTAAATATAATAGTTATATTTGTCTAATTGATTGCCTTATTACAGTGTATCTTATTAAATATTGCATAATTCATCGCATGTTTGTATTTACTTTGTTATGTTGTGTGAGACTATGTGATGGGTAGTCGCCTCGAAAAGCATATCGACACGGTAATGGGTAGGCAAAGTATGGGTACACTGAATCTAGAATATGCTAAATGGATTAATACGAGTATAGTGACATTTAATGATGATAAAACCATAGGCTAATTCAATTAAATCGAGAATGCAAAATTTACATGACTCGATATGCAAGCCGAGACGCAGGTCATTGAGTTGCCGAGTAGTAAGGGGTTAATGGGGCCACTAATGTGTTAACAATATGACTAACTACACTAACTACATTAATTTAAGTGGCTAAGTTTGAAAATTTAATTGATATGAATTAATGAGACTATAGTTTGGACAAACAAATTGAGGAACCTAGATTTTTCTAGTGTTGATGAAGATATATAGGAATCCTAAACTAAATAGTAACTAGTTAGTAGAGGCATGCATTCTTCATGTAGAACAAGTGACATTGAGGAATGACACAAGTGCTAGTAATTAAATTAGTCAAATTAATGGTTTGCTTATTAAATCCACATATTAATCTAAGTATATAAAACACAAGCTTTGGTTTTTATGCAAACAAGAGAAGAAAAAATTTAGAATTTTTGAAAGAAAAGAGAGCAAGAGTGTGCTAAATTTTTGAAACTTTAAGAGGACCTAAGCTTGGAGGATCAAACTATAAAGAATCAAATGATAGGTAACAACTTCTACTTAATCGACTCGATTTCTATAAAAATCCGGACATGTATGACCATGAAGTGCTAAATTGTTTTGGCTTGCTGATTTCATGCTTTTCTAAGGATGAAGATGAATAATATACATGTCATATAACTTTGGTTTCAAAAGAATGAGGCCAAACTTACTAGTTGAACTAACTATATTCTTTTAAAATTGACAAAATTTTGTAAGGGCATAATTCTCTCAATACTTATTGGATTGGCCTAATATTTTAGTATGTTGTTGTTGGGTATGTTAGATGAACTATGACGAACTATCAAAATTTTTTAGCTATATATTGGGAGAAAAGATTTTTACAATCTTACTAATCGATTTTGTTTCAAATTTGAGTTGTTTTGATATAATTTCGATATCTCTTTCATTTTCAATCAAAATTTCAAAACCAAACCTTTTCGAAAAGCTAAGATAGAGATCAAAAATTTTTTTATGGAAGATTTAAGATTCTAACATTCTTATGCCTAAAAATGCACTGCAACATAAGACTGAAATTGAAACTTTATTTAATAATTATGGGTTGATTTAGGAAGATAAACTTAAAACCTATTCAACCAATCAAAATACACAATAAACACGCTTAATTGAATTTAAGGAATTGGGAAAACTTAGCTTGAGTACGGAGAACGAGTTGGGGTCGGATTCAGGAGCGAGTCAGGGTCGTATTTAATACGAGAATGAATCATATAATTCAGCTTGTTTTTATGATTGTATTTATCTATTGCCGATGGTTTTATTTCACTAATTTATGTTATAAAAAATTTTATGCTGATTTTATCGGTTGAGTGGTACACCGGGGCATCTACGTGGAATTGTATAAGATATAAATGGTTAGATAGGAAAATGTGACACCCAGGTACTCAGTGGATTGCAACCTGAGCTGTCACTTTGATGCATGAGACGGTGGGTCATGGGACTAGGCTGACCATCGAGGAATCTATTTGAGGTTTAGTCAGCTTAGAGATGCTTAGTTATGCAGAGGTTACTAAAGTTACTACACCCGTTAAGTCTTTGTTGTTAAACTGTAAGTCACTTTTGATTTATTTGTAGTTTACATTTATATTCACTTATTTAACTTCTGCTAGTTTTCAATTATTTACATATTGTTCTTTTTTTTTAACGCTCTACATTCATGCAAGTATTTATTTCTGCTGTTAGATGTAATAATTGCATGTCTCATAGTTTTTACTTGATTTGCTGCTAAATATTGTGTGGACTTACTAGGCTCGTCATCATTTTTGTTGGTTGACTGAGTGCAAATCCTTTTACGAGTAGAGGCAAGGGAGTCTTGGACGACTATATTGGACTTGCCAACTTTCGAGGACATACTTGTAAGTGTTTATTTTAATATTTTGTCTTTCTTTGGGTTATTGCGGGGACTTATGAGACGCCAATACATGTATATATCTAATTTTAAGTATCTTGTTGCCTTATGTATATGGTACTTTATTTATGAGTTTTCCACAGTAGGTTGTTAACACTTATGATATGAACTGATATATATCCATTCTAGTTCACCATTACTTTAAAGTCTTCCGCTGAATTTGATTGTTCATATTGTAAAACATATGCCACACTTCCTAACAAAATAAACAAACTAAAATATACGAGTTAGCACATATTTCGAGAGCGCTGGTGTGACATCAACATTAATGGGACTTTAGGACCCACGAAGCAGCACACTCGGCAGCCTTGGGGCGCAGGGCCGTCATAGTTGGTATCAAAGCAATGGTTCAAGGAACTTAGGGAGTTAAGGAAAGAGAATAAAACTTAACAAACAAATCTTAGATGTAGAAACCCGATGTACCTACCTTAAAACTCTAGTTTGGACTCTAGTTGGAAAGTGAATGTGAGGCAAGTAGAGTTAATGTCCATATATGTGTTATGTCTTTGATTATATTATATTATACCATATTGCGAAGATGATCCGGGGATCTCAACTTGTTGTGGATGATGAAAATGGATTGTTGATTTATGTTAAGATGGAGATGGCTTATGTGATGAAGTACGCTATTCCAGATGAAATCGTTTCGGAATTTACACAACAAGATCATATCATCAATATACTTCCACTCCATAAGATTTAGGTGGCATATTTGTTGAGATGTGTTGATTAATGCCTACAAATGATAAAGAAAGACTCGATAATAGAAAGGCAAAGACTGCAAACCGATGGGATTAATGGTTAGGACAAGTGGTCAAAGAGTGGACATGCAAAGTAAAGATAGTGATGACTATGATTAGAGCTAATATCGAAAATCTCGATACGACTGTTGAGGGTATGATATTTCCCCAACCTATAGTCGTTATGGTATACCTAGTTTAGATCTCGACGGAACATAGGGTTTGATGGCGAGTTCATACAAGCCATGAGTTATGGCTAGGAGTGATAATTCGTGTCGGCGAGTCGTAAACGTGTCGTGTCGTAAACAAGTCATGACCCATATAATGTAAACCTATTACATGATATGTTTATTAATCGTGTAAATCGTTTTCATGTCTAAGCGGGTCATTTTAAACATGTCGTGTACTCATGTCACCCATTTATTAAATATTTTATTTAAAATTTTAAATTTATTTAAACTTTTCTAATTGGTTTACTAATTTTTAAAATATATCAACATGAATAAATCCAAACAAACATAATTAAATAACTAATAAAATATAATGTGGTTGTATATAGTCGTAAGTTTTACTTTACTTTTTCATTCAAGTCTTTGTTACTCTAAAAATAGAGCGAAAATGACTCGTAACAATAATAATATATACAAAATTATAAAAATCATCTAAAAATTTCTAAATTTTACTTTGGTGAAAAGTTTTTTTTCTTAATAAATAATTATTAACAAAGTCTAAAACATAATAATATATTAAAAGTAAAACGAATATTTCCTCTCAAAAATAAAATAAAATATGATAAAAGATGTCTACAAATAAAAATAT
Source organism: Stephania yunnanensis (assembly GCA_039657365.1). Classification (NCBI taxonomy): domain Eukaryota; kingdom Viridiplantae; phylum Streptophyta; class Magnoliopsida; order Ranunculales; family Menispermaceae; genus Stephania; species Stephania yunnanensis. The sequence goes on from CM077585.1 coordinate 10,163,712, forward strand.
AAATCATGTTATTAACATTATTCAAATGGGTTGATGTTGTACCAATCTATTTATTATACCATATTTATTATTTATACGGTATTCTTTAATCGTGTTAAATGAGTCATTTATGAGTTAAGCAGGTTGACATGTTAATGACTCGTTTATTAACCGTGTATAAATGTGTTAACATGTTTATGACCTAAACCTACTTATGCCAAACCCATAACGTGTTTATTACGTGTCGCTTCGTGTCGTGTTAAACGTGTCATCACCCAAATTGCCACCCCTATTTGTGGGTCGAGGGTTGATTTTGACTGAAAGGCCTATAAAGAGGCGATCAGGACATGACTTGTAAGAAAGAGTTAATGAAGTTGACAAGTAGAGGAAGGTAGTCAAAATATCATAGGTATAGTCTTACATCGATAGCTAGAAGACACAAGACAGATGAGCAACTAGAAGACATATGGACACTGATAGTGTTGAGATGACTAAAAATGTGCAAGAAGGCGATGTCAGACATCTTTAGCCCCGGCCAGAGCACTAGAGTAGTCTCCCAATCATGGCAGCCTGAGTAACCCTACTGAAGTTGTATGACTTGTTCTCAAATAGTAAGGTTGATGGGGGGCCCACATCGCCACATCATTAGGGTAGAGGAAAATTCAAAGGGTACGAGCAAAATTAGAATATGTTGTTATATTTGAAGACATCAAACTCATTAGAAACAATGAGATTATAACTAACATCAAGGAAGATGAACAACTATGACCAGAGCGAGAGGCACTAAATGTTCAGTTCTGGAACATGTGAGGTCCTAGGAAAACCATGAAAAGATAAATGCGATACAAATAGGAACTTGGATAGGCATCAAGATAGGCCGATTGAAGAGAGATGTGAATTGCGGATCTATAGACCCAAAAACACATGATATTTAGAAGAAACGAGAATGAAAAATAGCGACGATTGATAGTAATGGACGAGTGTTTATTCTCCATTAGGTACTATATATGAGGTGTATGACCTTACTAAGTATACACTACAAAAGGCAGGATGAGACAATACGTGACTTATACATAAGTGAGTGATACTCATGATGGCCATAGTCATAGTGTCATTAAACCATATTTCAGTGCTTATTTAGAGTCATGTGCTTTATAAAACACTATAGAAATACCATGGTTGTGATAGTATGGATTTAGGCGGAATTAGTTGAAGCACAACTGGAACAGTCGGTACAGGAGTTTGGTAATAAGCACAAACACCGTTGACTATGTTCGGAGATGTAACTCACCATCAAACGAGGTTGAGTAACAACTAGGCCATAGGAGGGCTATCGGGTAATGGAGTAGGGGATAAGCCACTGGAGGAATCTCGACGTACCGTAGTATGGTCTAGAGTTATTGGATGATAGACTAGTAGAGTAGACACTAGAGGAATCTCGATGTATTGAAGAATGATCTAGCCAGTCAGATAAGGGTATTCATGAACTTTAAAGATTTGATTCTTATATATGCATACGAAGACTCAATGGTAGTGTTAAAACTAGGTCGTAGGACGTGGCACGGGCTCCCTCAATGAGTTGTTACTTGAGCTGTTTGGTTTCGGTGCACGTGTCGATGGGTCGTGGGTCCAGGCCAACCACCGCATGGGTTATTGGGTGATGTTCCAGTAGATGGGGTGGAAAATCCTACTAGTGGGATCCTAACGTGCTAAAGTATGGTCTAGTTTGGTTCGAGAGTAAGTTGGCATTATGAATGTTTCCTGCCACAGCTTCCTCCCCAAGAAGAAAGTAATAGAAGACATGGAGTGAGTTGGCATTGTGAATGTTTTCCACCACAGCTTCCTCCTCATAAAAATGAATAGTTGTATGGAAGGCCCTGTAGGTCACATTGAGTGTAGGGCATTGCTTGAGGATACGATTATATGAAGAACTGAAGGACTATATGGAAGGCCCTGTGGATCACATTGTGTGTTAGGCAGCGCCTGATGATACAATTATAGAGAGACCAGAAATAGTAGTAGATCATATATAGGAAGTCAGGCACATTTTCTGAAATTTTGAACCACCAAGGACAGGTTAAAAGTTATAAGCAAATATGTATTATAAAGGTTCTATTACGAGTCAGATGACATAGTTCTATATGTGATTTGAGTAAAAAAAGAACCTAGTACCAAGGTTTATGGGGCCGTTAGATTACCTTAGTAGTCTCGTTGTACAAGATTCTAAATTACCTTCAATTTTAGGATAAGATTCCCCCCTAGTTGGGAAGAATTGTAACAACACAATATTTATTAATTCGCGTTTATTCAAAAATTTTGGACTAGAATGCCAGCTCAAATCCACGTAGATGCCATGAATAATTAGGACACGTTTGTCTAGATATAATAGTTATATTTGTCTGATTGACTGCCTTATTGCAGTGTATCTTATTAAATAATGCATAATTCATTGCAAGTTTGTATTTACTTTATTATGTCGAATGAAGCATATTGACACGTGTAATGGGTAGGCAAAGCATGGGTACACTGAATATAGACTATGCTAAATAAACTAATGAGTGTCGTCAAAGTAAATGTGACATTTAATGATAATAAAACCATAGGCTAAGTCAATTAAATCGAGAACACAAGAATTTACACGCCTTGAGATGCGTGCCGAGCGCAGGACACTGGGTTGTCGGGTAGTCCAAGGTTGATAGGAACACTAATATGTCAACACTGAGATTAAATACACAAACCACATTAATTTAAGTGTCTAAGTTTGTAAATTTAATTGATATGGATTGGTGGGGGGACTATAGTTTGGACAAACAAATTGAAGAACCTAGATTTTCCTAGTGATGTTGAAGATGTGTAAGAATTCTAGACTAAATGCTAACTAGTTAGTGGAGGCTTGCATTCTTCATGTGGGACAAGTGACATTGAGAGAGGACTTGTCCTAGTAATTAACTTAGTCAAATTAAAGATTTGCTTAATTAATTCAAATATTAATATAAGTATATAAAGACAAACTTCGGTTTTCATGCAAATAAGAGTTGAAAAAAATTCAGAGTTTTTTAGTGGAAAGAGAGCAAAAGTGTGCTGAATTTTAGGGGACTTCAATAGTCCTAATTCAGAGTATTTTAATGGAGGGTCAAACTACAAATAATCAAACTAGGTAACAACTTCTACTCGTTCGGTTTGATTTCGATAAAAATGCTGACATGTATGTCCATGAAGTGTTAAATGGATTTGGCTTACTAATTTCATGTTTTTCTAAGGTTGAAGATGAATCATATACATGTCAGATAACTTTGGTTTCAATAGAATTAGGCAAAACTTGCTTGTCCAAGGCATAACTCCATCAAATGCTCGAATATAGGGTTAAGTAAAGTATTTGTTTGTCTAACACATCTTAAATGATATATTTATTAGTATCTTGGCTAAATTCATATTGACTTTGATTGTGGTACTATTTATATAATATTTTCTAAAATTAAGATTAATCTAGTGATTTTTGTTTTTTGAGATTCTATATTAGTCATCGTAAGCTTGATGTTTTTCAATGGAGATTGAGAAAATCTATATTGTATACTGGCCTTGGTAATTGATTGAACTTTAAGTTCTAAGGGGAATTACATTGGTTGTTTACGTTATCATTAAGGGATGGTTCACATTCTCTAAATCATGTTATTCGATCATAACTTCTATTTACTTGTGGGTAATATATTTGCATTTAAAGATCACTTCTATTTAAGAACTTCAATTAGTTAAAATTAAGATGAATTAGGTTGAAATCATTACATAAAGAATCAAAAGAGAATAAGATTGAAAGTATTCCTTTTGCTCTTAGGGGTATTTGACAAGTCAATAATTAGACATGTTTTATAGAGTAATTTTGGTTTATTTTAGATATTTATGATAATATTACACAAGGTACTCTCTTGCTTTTGTGATTTTAAGATTTAATTAAGAAAAATGAAGAAATGAAAGAAAAAGCAAAATAGTCAACTGAAAAAAAAAAAAAAAAAACAAAGGTCCAGCGATTTCCTAACGATACGAGATTATACATGAATCACTGAATAAATTGGCAGCAGAGAAAAGTCAGCGATTAGCCAGTAATTAAGATTTACAAAGGAATCATTTGATGAATCAGTGGGCACATAGAGATATTTTCAGTGATTTGTGAATGACATAAGATTCACTGATAAATTGTTGAGCTCGGTGACATGTTTTTTAGATAAGAACATGGAATTGAGTTTATCTATGATTTGTACACTTAGGGAAACTATAAATAAGACCTTAAGGCTTTGAAAGTAGCACTGTCTCTAAGCCTTTAATTCGATATTATTGGTTTTAAAGTCTTTTCAATTAGGTTTTAGTTTAGTTCGTTGTTTTGGAGACTCTATGGAGATTCAAGACTTATTTAATAGAGGTATTTTACATTAATGTGTTTCAATTATTTGTTTATTATGATGTTTATTATTAATATGTGTTAGTAGCTTACTATTCTAAAAAAACTCTGGACATGATTGTAAATCGTTCATCAATTTACTCATAATGTAGAGTTTATGTGCTTAATACTTTTAACCAATCACATACGTCAATTACGGTTTTAATAAGTTGTGTTTGTGTATTACAACTAATAATTCTTTGTATTGAGTGCATAGTAGCCAATTTGTTTCTTAGTATGTGGTATCTAAATCTATTTCTATGATTATTAACAATAATTATAGAAGTAGTAACTTGGGTTAATCTATAGGAAAACGATTATCCGAGTGGATGTTCTTGGTGATTGTGTTCTACCTTATTTAATAACTAGAGTAATTTTGATTTTTATTTGGTTTGAATTAGGTATGACTTTTAATGAGTGTTAATGCTATCATATTTCCAGTTTATTGCATTTAATCCAATAATTAAAGTTACAATGGTAAGGATATGGCTTATTTCCATTGAATATAGGAAAGTCCATAATTTGCTAAAAGGCTATAAATCTATTGTGATTAGAGTTTAATGATTTAGGATCATTACATAAATATAACGATTTGATATGACTACACTTTAATGAAAATGCCTAGATATGACGGTTTACATATCATTGTATAGGATTTATTGTTTAGATATTTAATTTATATTTATTTATTTCATGATTGATTGTCTATTTGAGTTGCATTAGATTAGTTTATTGAATTTTAATTACTTATGATTTAATTATTTTAATTAATTAGTTTTTTATTTTGGATTGATAGAGTTAAATTCATGTTTTAATTAGATTAATTAAATTAAAATAAATGAAATCCAATAAAACTTTAAGGTAACCTTAGTTCAGAAGAGATTTGCAAAATTCCTGTGGAGATGATATCTCATTTATCACTACTATAAATAATAGAAAATTATGAGAAATTACCGTCCATGCTCGACACGTGTCATTTTTTGGCGCCGTTGCTGGTGATTTTTAAAATAATCTCATGGAAACTTTCTTGTTGAATGCCACATAATAAGGCAGAAGATGAGGAAGAACTAACTTTTAAGCAATCTGATAAGAACGTCACGACTTACGAACCTATGTGTATAACTTTTACAACAGAATATTCAAAGTTCGAATTGAAATTCGGATTCATAAATTCTTTATCGTGTTTCTATGGTGAAGATAATGAAGATGCTCAAAAATTTATTAGAGAGTTTGCACATAAAGTAAGCACGTTGAAACCTAAGGATATATAAATAGATTATGTTAAATTAAAAATTTCTCCTTCTGCATTAAAAGGCTAAGCTTTAGATTTGTTATTTTTCTTCTCTCAAAATTCCATAACCAATTGGTCAAAGATGCTATAAGTCTTTCTTGATCAATATGTTATGGCAAGAAAAATTAGTTTATATAGACAAAAAATTAGTAATGCTATGATGAAAATTGGAGAAACTTATAATGAATTTTGGGATAGGTATTAAAGATTACTTTTATTATGTCCAATGCACGGATATATAGAAAAACTTTAATGTAATATTTTTATGAAGGATTAAATCATTTAGAACAAGAATTCTTAGACACAGTATATGGACGGTCTTTGCTCGACACAACACCAACTTTAGGAAGAGAAGCTATAAATAAAATGGCTAAACAATCTAAGCAATATGGTGAGAAAATTGAATTGATTAAGAAAAATCTAAGTGAAATGAATAGAAGGACATATAAGACATCAAACGATAAGATAGATGAGCTTAAAGCCAAGGTTGAATTTTTACTAAAGTATAGATCAAGCAAGGTAAAACCTTGTGTTGTCATTCTAATGATGAATGCTCTTTGAGACAAAAAAAAATTAAAATAGAAGACGATAATGTTATAATGAACCAATATGATGGATTTATTTATCCCATTTATAACTTTAATAGTTATACAAATTACTCACAGCCAAATGTAGGTAATCGTACTAACAATCAGGGTTATCAAAGGTATAAAACATCGAATAATTCAGAAAGAGAAAAAGATCAAATAATTCAAACATTACAAAATGGCTTGATCGAGTTGAAAAACCAATTTAGTCAGATGGCAACACAAATGAGTGAATTTGTAAATCAAGGGAAACTAACATCTCAAAGTTGTCCTACTTTATACGAAAAAACACTAGCCATAACATTAAGAAGTGGTAAGCAGATGGATGAACCTAAAATAGCTGACCAATTAGTTTCTACAAAAGAAATAGAAGTAGAATTAGAGAAAGAAATTGAAGTAACAAGTAATAGGATTCCCAATAAAAAAGGTAAAGAGCCTAATAAAGACATACCAATTAATATAAAACCATCATTCCCTCATCATTTGGAAGATAATAGAAATGCTAAGAAATTGTAGGAAGAAAAACAAATCTCTGATACATTAGGGAAAGTAGTAGTTAATATTACATATGTTTGAAATCATTCAAAATGCACATAAGAATCAGATATTTATAAGAAATTTATGCACTAATAAGATTAAGGCTGATAAAAAGGTGAGTTTAGGAGAACAAGTATCAGTACAAATTCAAAGGAAATTACCTCCTAAATGTTTTGACCCTAAAATATTTTTCGTTCCATGTACGATTGAAAATATAGGAACTTCTAAAGCATTGTATGATCTGGGAGACTTCATAAATGTTGTGTTTATCTAGTTATTTGCAAATAATGGATGTACATTTAGAAGAAAGTGGCATAGTGATACAATTAGTAGATAGATCCACCGTTAAACCGGAAGGGTTACTAGAAGATGTAATGATCAGGGTTAATGATTTAGTTTTCCAACCAGATTTCTATGTTTTAGATATGAAAGAACATAATGTCTCTTATAAAACTTCTCTGATTTTAGGAAAACCATTTTTGAAACAGTAAAAGCAAATATTGATGTTTCAAATGGAACATTAACAATAGAAGTAGATAATGATACATTGAGTTTTATTATATATATATATATATATATATATATATATATGATGTAATGAAATACACAATGGATGTCTCTTCCTTATGCACAATACATATGATAGACCCATTAATAGACATATCTTTTAGAAAAGATAAAATAGATAAATTGGAATTGGAAATAGAAGATTTAGAAGAAGATGATAATATAGGCTAGGAGACAAAAGAGATAATAAGTACTTTGGAATCATATAATGATATGCCATAACTTACTTATTACCTAAATTTATCTAGATCTTATTCAAGACTTATACATTCTATAGTTAAAACCCAAGAATTGGATCAAAAAACTTTACCATATCATTTGAAATATGTTTATTTAGGGGACTATAGTAAGTTACTAGTGACAATTTTTGATAAATTGACAAGTTTAGAAGAAGATAGATTAATAAATGTACTAAAAGAATTTAAAGGAGCAATAAGATGGACCATAGCTGATATTAAAGGAATAAGTCCAGCTATGTATATGCATATGATAAATCTAGAAACTAATAAAAAAGCTTCTAGACAAGGTCAACGTAGATTAAACCCACCTATAATGGATGTAGTAAAAACTAAAATATTAAAATTATTAGATGCATGAATGATATTTCCAATAACTTATAGCAATTGGGTAAGCCCAGTCCAAGTAGATCCTAAAAAGACATGAATTACAGTAATAATAAATGAGCATGGAGAGTTAATACCAACCAGAATCTAAAATGGTTGGAGGGTATATATATAGATTATAGGAAGTTGAATGCCTAAACTAGGAAGGACCATTGTCTACTCTCATTTATAGATATGATGTTAGAAAGATTTACTGGAAAACACATTATTATTGTCTAAATGGTTATTCAGGATTTCATCAAATATCTTTAGCTCTAGAAGATCAGGAAAACACAATTTTTACTTGCCCTTTTGGTACATTTGCTTATAGACGTACGTCTTTTTGTTTATGTAATGCTCATGAAACTTTTCAAAAGTGTATGGTTATTATTTTCTCTAATTATGAGGAAAATCTCATTAAAGTCTTCATGAATGATTTTAGTGTTTATGGTAATTCTTTCGATGAATGTTAGTTAATTTAACTGAAGTGCTTAACAGATGCATAGAAAATAACTTAGTATTAAATTATAAAAATTTCCTTTCATAGTAGATCAAGGACTTATAGCGTCATATAAACGAATAGAGGTAAATTCAGCCAAAATTCAAGTAATCAAAACATTACCTTACCTCACTACGGTGAGAGAAATATATTCATTTATTGGTTATGCAGGATTCTATAGAAGATTTGTGAAAGGTTCTTCTAAAATAACACAACCTTTATTAAAACTTTTACAAAAAAATGTTCATTTTGAATTTACCAATGATTGTGTTAGAGCATTAATTAGAGGATTCTTTAACAACCACACATGTAATTAAATCACTAGATTGATTGTTACCTTTTGAAATAATGTGTGATGCAAGTGATTATGAAGTTAGGGATGTCTTAGGTCAAAAAGTAGGAAACGATTCTAATGTTGTATATTATGCTTCTAGGACACTAGATCTATACCAACATAACTATACTACTACTGAAAGGAACGATTAGTTGTAGTGTTTGCCTTAGAAAAACTTAGACCTTATTTATTAAGAACAAAAGTGATAGTTTATTTAGATAATGCAGCATTGCGATACTTAATGGCAAAGCAAGATTCTAAACTAAGAATAATAAGATTGATATTACTTCTACATGAATTAGATCTTACTATAAAAGATAAGAGAGGAGCCAAAAATCTAGTGAAAATCTAGTAGCAAGAATTTAAGTATGATAAAAAATGGAGAACCACCTATACCATTAAAGGATGAATTTTCGGATGAACATTTATATAGTATAAAGACTAATGGCTCATGGTATGCTAATATAGTTAATTATCTAAACACCAATAGGTTATCAACTTATTTGATGAGAGCTCAAAAAAATAAAACTAAAAATAATTCTAAACATTATTTATAGGAAGATCCCTATTTATGGAAATTTTGTACCAACCAAATAATTAGAAGATGTCTACCATAGTTAAAAGTTTAATCAATTATATCTCATTGACACACTTATACATGTACATGACATTTAAGTCAATGTAGAATTGCTTGTAAAATTTTAGATTCTAGGTTCTTTTGACCAACTCTATTTCACGATCATGTTCTTTATACAAAATCTTGTCTAGATTGTTAACGAACTGAAAAGTTAGGACGTAGAAATCAAATGCCTTTACTTTTTATTTTTTTGTGAAGTGTTTGACGCATGAGATATAGATTTCATGGGACCTTTTCCACCATCGAATGGTTATGTTTATATTTTACTTATTATAGAATATGTGTCTAAGTGGGCAGAAGCAAAAGGTACTAAAACTAATGATTTAAAAATAGTAGTTTGTTTCCTTAGATTAAGATTTTTACAGTTTTTGGAGCACCAAGAGCACTTATTAGTGATAGAGGTTCAGATTTTTCTAATCAATTAGTTGCTAATCTACTCGCTAAGTAAAACATCATACATGGGACATCTATTGCATATCACCCATAGACTAGTGGAAAAGTTATGCATGCCGCAAGTATAATGGCTAGCTTATAGTAATAGTGCAACCAACTTACATTGATTACGGATATCGTCCTCAAAGAAAGATGTTTGCACTAGTTTTATATCACCTACTTAACTTGAGCTATTGCTAAGGGACTCAATTTTAATTGATTTTATATCTAAACTAAACTATTCCAACAAATCACTTTAAAATTTAGTTGAAATCTTATATTAAGGATATCTTAGTTCACAACTTCACATAGGTAATTTAATACTATGCTTTGTATTCATGTGTACATCTCAATGAGTTTTATGCAATGCCTAGTTATAATAGATAGATTTACTTCAACCCACTGTCATGACGCTGAAGATTATAATTTTCAAACTAGAACTCCACCTATCAGTGTGAATAACGTAAGTTCCACATTGTTTTAAGTCTCAAATCATTGGATTCATAACCAACTAAGTTTACTATTCGTGCCTCCATAATCAACAACTATCGCTCGATGTTGTATATTTTACAGTTAAAATGTTCATGTCCAAATTAGAAGCTTCAATAGCCATGATAACTCCTAAAGCCTAAGTTCATTAAACACGTGATCAAGATGTCTAAAGCATTACACTCATAATCAATACAAATTCTAACCATTGCACTTTTTATTATCACTTTTTATTCATATTTCAAAGCATAACATTCATACCATAGGATCCATTGATCCCTAAGATAAATAGATTACTCGCACATCATTGAAACACACACATCACAATTCAATTTAGAATTCATTTGCAAACATAGATGAATATAAATAGTACCTTGAATTAATCAATGAAACCAAATATTGATTGTAAACATGGAGTATTCAATGTTTCTCCAAAAAAACTTTTTAATACTCAAAATAATGCTAAATTATTCTAATGGAGGCTAATCTTCTTCTATGTTATTCGCTCTCTCCTATTCTCCACATCCTAATATCTATTTATAATCCCTAATAACAATTAGAAACCCTAAATTATAATTTAACCCGGCATTGTGTGTGTTATGTCTTGACGACGCCCCTGTGCTACAGCTTCATCATGTGATTTTTAACTCTTGGAGCCTCAACACTATCCCTGTTGTCTCTCGGCACTATCCCTTATTAGCCAGGATGCCTCAACTGCCTGGACCACTAGAGTTGGTTTTCTTCATTTCTTTTTCTCTCCTATGTCGCGCCTTTCATCCCCACGTCGTGCCTTGTCTTCCCATAGCGTCAACACATTTTCCCAGGGCACCAACTCTATTTTTATGGGTTTTTACTCCATTTCTTTTCATTTTTCCTTGATTTCTTCCAATACATCTTAATTCCATGAAAATGCAATAACATCATGAATTAGCACTCATTTGAGGATATTTATACAACTGTACTACTAAATTAACCCTATATATACGAATAAATAATCACTTATCAAATACCCCTAAAATTAAGATTGTATGTGCCCCGAGCAAAGATTTATTCTTCTAAGTCTCCTAATAACTAATCTTCATTCAATTTACATTATTCATGGAGTATCCTTTAATTTACTAAGTCTCAAGTCAACAATCCACTTAAAAGTTTTTTTTTAAAAAAAACTAATATTTTTAGGATATGTAGTTTTAATAAAAAATATAACTTCACAATGTAGATATCAACTAAAAACCATCACTACCCACAAGTTTATTTAGTTTCAACACTCAAGTAGGAAGTATACAATCTCATGATTTCTCATTAAGCTCAAAAATTCACAAATAACCATAGATTAAACTCGTCTTTGGTAGACTTTAGTACTTCAAGGGTCAATAGGACTTTTATATAGTTGGAATGGAAACTTAACTTAACTAGCTACTTGCACTCTAGCTAAATCTTTTATTTGAAGAGTTTTAATTTACTTCCGCCTTTTTTCTCTATTTTCTTTTCATGTATTTTCTTCTTCTTATTTTTGGATAATAGTCATGTTTCCTTTTTCTGTGGAATGTATTTTTCCTCAACTTTTCCAACCATCAAGTTCTTTACTCCATTTCATGTAGAACTTGTAGGATTCTCTCCTTTTTTCTCTTTATTCTAAAAATTTAGTTAGCACTTCTTACTTTCACTAAATCAAGTAAGTTAACTCTAACTTTTACTATATACTATGCCTATTTCTTCCCCTCTTTTCACTAAGACTTTATTTGCTTTTTATTTTCAAGTAAGATTAACACTTATTATAAAATCCTTACAGATCTAACTTTTTTCACAAAAAGTGTTATAATTTCTTTTTTTGTTTCAAGTTCAAGGTCTTCTCTAACTTTAGGTTTCTAATCATGAAATCACACCGTTGTTTGTTACATTTCATTATTTCTTTTCTTCAAAAATTAAAAATATTCTCTTGAGTTTCATATCGACAAGATATTTATAATTTACTCATCTTTAATTAAAGGCATGAACATGCAAATGAGCTACTTATTCGTTACATATTACTATGTATAAACTAATCTATTCTACATATACATTCATATATCATGTAAAACAAATAATTTATACACTATCATATTTTTCACCTTAACTACTTCAAGTTAAAATTTAAATGATCATACTTAAAATGTTTATCCTTATTTCTTAGCCTATCTTAACACTTCATATAGTGTAGTGCAGTGTCGATGCCCCTAAACTTAAATCAAACCTTGTCCTCAAGGTTTAAAAGTAAGCCTAAAACTTAAAAATACTAAAAACACACAAACACATGTAAGAATACAAGTTATAATAAACTAAACATTAAAATTGAAATAACTAAATAGTTTACAAAATATCCCGAATATGGAAAATGTATGAATAGCTTATCAGTAGGTCTCAACCGATCGCTCCTCTCATATCTAGCTATGGCTCTATGATGATCAATAAATAACATGAAATTTTGCTGCCCGTTCCTTATGTGTTGCCCTCTCCTCTCCATAAACTGCTTATATCCAACTATGGCTACCCGGTATTCCGCCCTATCCTCTTGGTAACGTCTCCTCATCTCTACTATCCACCACCCATGCTGCCATGGAGTCAAATCCTCAGATAGTAGTATAGGTGCATGTGGTAGATGAGGTGGTGGAACGACTTCAGAACCATCCGAGCCTTACTCTCCTATCACTAAGTCTACAAACATATAGCCCTCAGTAAATTCTTGTTGTTGTTGCTCATCATCTTTTTTATTTTCCTTATCTTTTAGCTCATGGGCTAGTTATCTCCTTGTTTGATCTTCCTGCTTATTGGCTAACAACTCAACCTCATGTTTAATTCCCTTGACTCTCTCTTTCTCTCTTTTTTTTGGAGTCTTGGTAACTAGGTGGCGATTTTAATGTGGGCATGAAAGCTTCATCTTTGGTTTATTTGGCATCTATATCAAATTCTTCATCATCTTACATTCTCACTCTAGATTTTAAGCACATCAAAGTAATCAAAATAGGGAACAAAAATTTGTTGTCCCTTGCTGACATAATGGACTCCCTTAAACTAGTGTGTATGATCTCCCCGAACTTCATAATCTCATAAAGACAAGCTGCTTTTAGCTTATTTATCTCACTTTGCTGAGAAATGGGGTATAGCGATGCAATAAGAAGATGTTGCCACATCCTATAAACCTTTCTAATGCTCTCCTTCTTAATGTACTTCGGCACATTCTCAACTCCCATCACCCATCCTTGTTGTCTTAGGATAACTAATGCATATTTTATGGCTCTAAATGGGTAAAGGTTATAGGGCTTCTCATATAATCTAGCTAGAAAAGTTTATTCAGATCCATGCCATCCTAAGTGCTCCAACCCAATTATTAATCTCACATCTATTGAAGGGAGCTAAAACCTTTCACCTTCACTAGCTCATCCTTAGTCGTGAACTTCATATTAGTATAAAAATCAAAACAAACCCACTCACCCCTTTAACTTTATTTTCCCTATAATCTTGGGTGAGTTGCTCCTAATTTTGGTACCTCATGAAATTGTTCACTCTTTTTATCGTATTTGGCTAGAAAATTTATTCTTCTTTCGCAAATGAACTCCTTACATAAAACTTTCATGTTTCGGTCCTTAGCCTCTTCACACAATCTTGCAAAACCTATCCTACAACCTCAAATCCGTAATTTCATATAATATCATCAAAATTCAATGCATAACTAGATGAGATTTTAAATGTACCTCAATGCTAGATTCTTTTTCGTTGTAGATCACTCCTCCAAGTCTTTTCCAATCCAATCTTTATAACGTTTCTCACCAACTAGAACCCAAGCTCTCCTTGGAATCAAATTCCAAAACCCAAGCCCTAGTTCTTCCATGTATGCAAATCCACAATGTATTTGTATCTTCACTCTAAATCACTAGGAACTCATTAATCTCACGTGAAAACGATCAAACTTTGGCTCTAAAGGGATGTATGCTTAGTTGTTGTGGTGGGTTTTTGGTGCAAGTGTGGAGAATGGTGTGAAATGGGTTAAAAGCCCTTGTTTCGACCTCAGCACTGTGACAGCGCTGCCACTGCATTAACGAACGGTGGGTGTCACCCACGGCGTTGGCTTATCTGACCACATCTTTGTGTATGATTTTTCTCTAATTCTCCTCCGGCACTCCTTCGACTTTGTGTACAACTCACATAAAGTGTCGTGATTGCATAAAATCCATGTAAATATGAAAATTAATAAATTTTAACTTTTGATTTGTCCATGCACCTTATCTTCACCTCTTTGAATTCCTTAGCTCATTTTCGCTCTTTATGAGTTCGCAAGACATTTACATTCCAATGATTGCCAACAAATGGTCTTTCCTACACATTCAACACAATATTTTTCAAATTTAGAACTAAAACTCATTAATTGCAATTATTAAACTAAATAACTAGCTACTAATTAAAATTCAAAAACTCAAAAAACTTAAAACTCAAAATTTAAGACCATGGGTTGCCTTCAAGTAGCGCTTAATTTAACATCATTAGCCTAACACCTATTTAGCTCATTTAGTCCAAGTATAAATCAAAAAGCTCCATCTGCAAATCGGCGATTATGATATCATTTCTATTCGGATGTACATCTTTACCATCGACAAGGACAAACTTCTCAACATCATTGCCCTCATCGATACTCATCCCGATCTTCCTTTCTCTCACGTCCAAACTTACTTTAGCCGTGTTTAAGAATGGCCGCCCAAGTATCATAGATACATCATCGTCTATATTATGGTTCATGACCTCTAAATCTACGATAAATGTAACTCTACTTACTTTTACATCCACATTCAAAACTCTTCCTATAGTAGGTATCAAGTTTCCATCTGCTACTTGCGAATTTGTGGTAATAGGACAATTGATCTTTAAGTTTGCATGAATCATGTCCATCAGTGGCATGACATTAACTGAGGCTACCGTATCACATAAAACATTTTGAAACTGGTGCCCATCAATGTATATCAGTATGCTTATCTATGTAGGATCTCTCGTTTTGATAGGTTTAAGTCGCAGGATGAACTAAAACTTTGGTTCCAGATTCTTCAGAGCCAACTTTATATCATTTCCTTATGGGTCTTTTTTGAGAGGTCCTTCATCTTTTTCTGGCCTTCCATTTCTACTTCCCTTTTGTTCTCTTCGAGGCATTGATTCTTCGCTTCTTGAAACCATCAAGCTCATCTTGCCTTACTTCCATTCCGTAAAACAGTTTAACTCTCTAAGCATTTACTTTAAATGTCTTACCACTATTAGTGATTAGCTCTAGCACTCCATAAGGCCAAATGGAAACTACCTTGAATGGTCTTGACAATTGTGATCTTAATTTGCCTAGAAATAATTTCAATGTTGAATTAAATAATAATATTAGTTGCCCTGGCTTAAAGGATCAATTTTCTATTCTTTTGTCGTGCCATTGTCTTGATTTCTCCTTGTACAACTTAACATTCTCATATGCATCTAATATAAACTCATCTAATTCCGTTAGTTGAAGTAATCTAGCCTTCCCTGCAGCTTTAAAATCCATGTTGAGCTTTTTAATTGCCTAGTATGCTTTATGCTCTAATTTTACTGGTAAGTGACATGCTTTTCCATTAACCAACTGATTTGAATATGTGTTAATTGGTGTTTTGAATGTCTTCTTGTATGCCCACAATGCTTTTTCAAAGTGGAATGCCCAGTCCTTCAAATTATTGTTGATTACTTTTTTCCAAGATTTGTTTCACTTCCATTTGTTTGAGGATGATACACTAGCGAGGTCTTGTGCCTCACTCATATTTCTTTAATAACGTCTCTAAGCCTCTATTGCAGAAGTGTGAAACCTCATCACTAACTAGTTCTCTAGGCATTTCGAATCGACAAAAGATGTTTTTCTTTATGAACCGTATCACCACTTTCACGTCAGTAGTTGTGGTTGCTACGGGTTCTACCCATTTGGATACATATCCATTGCTAACAGTATATATTGTTTCCTATTTGATTATAGGAATGGTCCCATAAAATCTATTCTCCAGACGTGAAGAGTTCAATTTCTTGAAACATGGTTTATGGAAACTCTTGCCTTCTAGAAATATTTATTATTCATTGACATTAATTGCAAGTTTTCACAAAAATATATGTGACCTTAAATGGATTTGGCTAATAGAACCAAAAATTGCAATACTTTACCTGCCATTTTTTGTGCCCCTGAGTAGCTCTTCTAGGGTAATGAATGACATCCTCCTAGAATGCCTATAAATTCTTCCTATACTACACATCATCCAATCAATCCATCACTGCATCTATTAAGAAATATGGCTCATCCTAGAAATATGACTTCACATCACTTAGGAATTCCTTATGTGTTGCATTTATTAAATCTGGAGGAAATACTATGCATGCCAAATTGTTAACATAGTCTGGGAACTATGGTGTCTCTTTTTAAACCTCAACTTTTTGAACTTTTTCTAGTTATTGCATCTATTCATGCTTATACATTACTTGGTCTTGCTTGACTCCTTTATTGTTGTAGTGCTCATCATGCGAATGGCACTTACATTCTCTTTAGGATTGGTGATGGTGTTGCTAGGAGATTGTCATTCTCTTTTGAGTTCAAGGCTATCACAAGTTGACCAATTTGCCTCTCTAAGTTTTTGATGGATTGTGATTGCTCATTATCCGTCATTCTCATGGCTTGCCTTATTCTTTCCAACTATTTCTCATTTTTCTCATGGCGTTCTTTATCTCTCACTTACATGTTGGGGCATGTGCCTTAGGTCAATCCATTAACCGTCTTTATGAATACTTTTAGTTAATAAAATAAAGGATTTCATTTGTTGTTTATTATAATAAATTTGCATGTTTATATTATAATAAGATCCATGGGTATTTACAGAAATATCCTAAATGTCCCTAGTCGATCATTATACTAGGAACTATAATGAATTAAGACTAGTGTGAGTCTTGATTGATGATCATATGATGATTATATGTATAGGGATACGAATCAAGATCAGGAGTACTTGTTAGGGAACAAAGTACTGGACCGACCCGCTATGAGAACATCACATGGATTAAGTCATAGTTGTTTCTCATGATAGGTATATTTTTCAGTCCTCTGACTTGAGATTACCAGAGACTTCAACATTAGGAACACAGTGATTTGACACAATCAAACGTTGTCTTTAACCGGACGATTCTAAAGGTTGTGATTGGTTACTATGTGAGCAATGTGATGAAGTTGTGTAATCAAGATAGAATTTGTCCCTCTCATATAAAGAGAGATATCCAGTGGATCCCTCGATGTGTTAGACTGTTAAAAGTCCTAGTCTAAGTGAATTGATATTGATCAATGTCACTTGGATGTTTTCAGTCTACCTAGAGATCGAGACTAGTACGATTGAACATGTTGGATGACAATTCCATGCCTTATGTTTGATCAAAAGGATATCATGTGACAAAAGGATGTTATATACATTATTGATTAGGTTGTATCGATTTGATATTCGTACAACTTGGGTAGTCATAATGTCTTGCTAGAGGCCGCTTATGACTTGTATACCAAAATATGTTTTGGTACACTGCCAACGTTGTATGAACCGATTGGGTCGCACACTAAGAATGGTTTTGCGAGATTTTAAGATGGTTCAGAAAATGAATTTTATATGATAAAATTCATGATAGAAACGTTCTCGTGGTGTATTACACTTATACTTCTTTAAGTAGGGTATATGTGTAATTTACTTAACCATCTATATACAAGGGTTGTATAAATAGACGCTTTAAGTTAGAAAACACGAACGAAAGATCAAAAGGCCGAAACTCTATTTTCGTTTTAGAAACGACTTAGGGTTTTTGTTATGTCTGGATCGTTTTGGAGAGAAATAAAAGGTTTGGTATTCTCTCGATGCTAGCACTCCGAATCTCGGCCGCCGTTCATGTGTGGACTACTAGTAGAGGGCGTTCGTCGTTGGCAGCGCCTTAGAGATCGATCAACCTTCAGAAAGGTATATTGCGACTGAGGTATGATTAAGTTTTTCATGGTTTAAACGTTTTTAATGGAATTAGATTCAGATCCTGTTGGGGTTTTTGTCAAAATTGTTTTGTAATTTTCGTTGTGTATGAACCCCAAAACACAACAGTGGTATCAGAGCCATCCAGTTCGATTCCATTAAATTCATTGCATGTTTTCTTTTGATATATACATGATATATGATTGAAAGCATGTTAATAGTTGATGTATATGTGATATACATAAGTTGTCTTTGAGATTAATTATCATGTTTTGTGTATACGATACACATATTCGTGATTTAATTAAAATTAGTTTCGTACATGCTTGTAACCATGTTAGGTTAATTCAAATAATTTTAATGAATTGAATTTCGTGTTTTGTGATCCATGACACCATTAGGTTCAATTGGGATAGTAGTTCATGATTCAATTACATGTTTGTGATTATTTGGATGAGGACCGAAATTGCAAATAATTAATTTTCGAAATTATTTATTTATCTTGTTATATCTATTTTGTTATGAAGTTTCTATTTGATAAAGATAGATAACAAATTAGAATATGAGATAAATATCAAGAATCTTGTTATTGGTGATATATTAGGATTCAAATATCTTAAATCCAAAATAAATAAATAATTTTCGAAATTATTTATTTATCTTGTTAAATCTATTTTGTTAGGAAGTTTCTATTTGATAAAGATAGATAACAAATTAGAATAGGAAATAAATATCAAGAATCTTGTTATTGGTGATATACTAGGATTCAAATATCTTGAATCCAAAATAAATAATTAATTTTCGAAATTATTATTTATCTTGTTATATCTATTTTGTTATGAAGTTTCTATTTGATAAAGATAGATAACAAATTAGATTAGGAGATATAAGCAAAATTGGTTTTGTTATCCCTATTAGATAGGAGATAAATATCAAGAATTTTGTTATTGGAGATATACTAGGATTCAAATATCTTAAATCCTAATTGGATTAGGATAAGATGATTAGTTAGATGTGGGCCCGGGTTAATTAAAATGTTTTAATTGACTTAATTTCGGATAAATTAAGGGGTTAATTTATGATAATAAAATCAGCAAAAATTATGATTTTCTATAGCGAATTTTAATTTTCGGAATTGAGATTCGTCTTCTAAAAAAAAAAAAAAAAAAAAAAAAAAAGCGTGCATATGTACTCATTACCCCATGTACATTGCAAATCTAAAATCTAGCGTACGAAATTCTTTTGTTAGTGAAAAGTATAAAAAAAATTCCAAATTGTTTAGTGATTGAACAAATCAATAAAATATATGATATTTCATTGTTTACATAAAATCACTAAAACTGAATAAAATCCCTCTATTAAATTTTAAGTCTCGTGCCATCCATTTTAAACATTTGTCAAGGCCTCGATCACACTAATATAGTTTCAACCATAGCTGGGTGTATTGTGTTATCTTGGTGAGACAAGTTGGGTAAGAGTTACCTTAATGTTTAAAATGGTCTGACTTAATAAAGCCATCAAGATAGTTTTGAGCTTTAGGTAAATAATGAGATAAAAACATGCTAACACATAAGATGTCTCATATCTCATAAAAGGATCTAAAAATTACATAAGATGTAATTGGTAACTGTTACCTACCTAAATAATCTAGTTCTGTGTTTCATGCCATAGCTGTCATAGAATTAGGTGAAATATGGATTTTAGTCCCCTAAATAAATAGTATGTTTTATGAGGGTTGTTAATTTAGTGGGAGTCATTCCTCTATACTAAAATAAACTTTGCATAATCTTTATTGTAGATCAATGACCTCTTCAAGTAACAATAATCCCCTGTCACTGCGATCCATCCTTGAGAAGGATAAGCTATCTGGGACTAACTTTCTTGATTGGTTCAGAAACTTGAGAATCGTTCTTAAGCATGAACACAAGTTGTATGTCCTGGATGCTCCAATCCCTGAGGACCCAACAACTAATGCTACGAAAGCTGTGAAGGATGCGCATAATAAGCATGTCAACGATTCTACTGATGTTGCATGTATTATGTTGGCAACTATGGTTCCTGAACTTCAGAAGGACATGGAACTAATGGAAGCCTACGACATGGCTATAACGCTGAAGGAAATGTTCCAACAGCAAGTTAGGCAAGAAAGGTTCGAGAAAGTCAAAAACCTACATTCTTGCAAGATGACTAGGATGCGTCTGTTAGTCCTCATGTTCTGAAGATGAAGGGCTTTGTTGACCAGCTTGATAGACTAGGATTTCCCATAAGCCAAGAGTTGGCAACGGATTTGATTCTGAATTCATTACCAGAGAGTTACTCACAATTTGTGATAAACTACAAATATCGAAAATATGGAGAAATCAATTTCAGAGTTGCATTTGATGCTCGAAACTGCTGAATAAAATATCAAGAAACCCTCTAGTAATGTGTTGATAGTCCAATAGGGAAAGGGAATGAAGAAGAAAGGTAAAGGCAAGGCTAGAGTTGCCAAGGCTGTTGTTGCACCTGTCGCAAAGCCTATGGAACAAGTCAAGTCCCGGCTTGTTCCTGCTTCAAAACACCTAAAAGAATTTGAAGAAAATTGTAATTTTTGTAATCAAACCTATCTTTGGCATTGTCGTCTCGGGCACATAAATGAGAAACGCATAACGAAGCTCCATAAAGATGGGATTCTAGATTCATTTGATTTAGAAACATATGAAATGTGCGTATCTAGTTTACTAGGCAAGATGACTAAAAGTCCCTTTACTGGACACAGTGAAAGGGCAAGTGATTTATTGGGTCTAATACATACTGATGTATGCAGTCCTATAAACACAGTGGCTAGATAAGGTTATCAGTACTTCATTACATTTACTGATGATTTCAGCAGATATGGTTATGTATATTTAATGAAACATAAAGCTGAATCATTTGAGATGTTTCGAATGTTTCAAAATGAAGTGCATAATCAACTTTGTAAAACTATCAAAACACTTCGATCAGATCGAGGTGGTGAATATTTAAGCAAAAAATTTGATGATCATCTTAAAAATTGTGGGATTGTCTCTCAATTGACTCCACCAGCAACTCCACAATGGAATGAAGTTTCTGAAAAGAGAAATCGAGCCTTATTAGATATGGTTCGATCTATGATGAGTCATGCAGATCTTCCATTATCCTTTTGGGGTTATGCATTACAAACTACTGCTTTCACTCTAAATCGAGTTCCTTCTAAAGCGGTTGATAAAACACCATATGAGATATGGTACGGGAAGAGACCTAGTTTGTTTTTTCTTAAGATTTGGGGTTGTGAGGCTTACGTAAAGCGACAAGTCTCAAAAAAACTAGCACCTAAATTTGATAAGTGTTTATTTGTGGGTATCCTAAGGAAACAAAAGGATATTACTTTTATAATCCCACTGAGAATAAAATGTTTGTTGCTCGGTATGGTGCCTTTATGGAAAAATAGTTTATTTCAAAATACACTAGTGGAAGAGAAATAAATCTTGAAGAAGTTCAAGAATCAAAGATAAACACTGAACCGCTACTGGAAGTTCAACAACGTTCTGAACCAATTGAACCTCCGCAAGTGACACAAGGCCCACGTAAATCTGGTAGGGTAAGACATGAGCCAAAGAGATTCGGATTTCTCATTACTGATAGCTGTGATTTGTTGCTTATGGATCAAAATGAGCCCACCACTTATCAGGAGGCTATGTCTGGACCAGACTCAGATAAATGGCTAAGTGCCATGAATTCCGAGATGCAATCCATGTATGATAACCAAGTTTGGAACTCGGTTGATTTACCTGAAGGTGGTAAGACCATTGGATGTAAATAGGTTTTCAAGAAGAAAACTGACATTGATGGCAATGTGCATACTTTTAAAGCAAGACTTGTAGCAAAAGGTTTCAGGCAGACTCAAGGTGTTGATTATGATGAAACTTTTTCGCCAATAGCCATGCTTAAATCCATAAGAATTTTAATTGCCATTGCTGCATATTATGACTATGAGATATGGCAAATGGATGTAAAAACAACATTTCTTAATATATGACACAACCAGAAGGTTTTGTACATCCTGTGAATTCTAGGAAGGTATGCAAGCTTCAAAGATCCATTTATGAATTAAAGCAAGCTTCTCAGAGTTGGAATATTCATTTTGATGAAACAATTAAGGATTTTGATTTTATTAAGAACGAAGATTTTGTTTTTCTGGTACTGTATGTTAATGATATATTACTTATTGGAAATGACATCCCAATATTGCAGAATGTCAAGTCTTGGTTAGGGAAGTGTTTCTCAATGAACGACTTAGGAGATGCAACCTATATCCTAGGATAAGGATCTATAGGGATAGATCTAAGAGGCTAATCGGTCTAAGTCGGAGTGCTTACATAGACAAGGTGTTGAATAGGTTCAGTTTGCAAGACTCTAAAATAGGATTGTTGCCAATGTCTCATGGCATAAGTCTCAGCAAGATTCAATGTCCTAAGACAAATGATGAGCGAGACCGTATGAATAAGATTCCATATGCATCAACTATTAGATCTATCATATATGCCATTGTATGCACTCGACCTGATGTATCATATGCTTTGAGCACTACAGGCAGATATCAGTCAGATCCTGGTGAGAGTCACTGGATAGTAGTAAAGAACATTCTTAAATACTTAAGAAGGACTAAAGAAATGTTCTTGGTCTATGGAGGTTTTGAAAATGATCTAGTTGTAAATGGTTACACAGATGCAACTTTTCAAACTGATATAGATGATTTTAGATCGCAATCTGGATATGTGTTTACTTTGAATGGGGGTGCAGTAAGCTAAAAAGTTCAAAGTAAGAGACTGTGGTAGATTCTACAACAGAAGGTGAGTATATTGCAGCGTCTGATGCAGCAAAAAATGCAGTTTGGATCAAAAAGTTCATTTCTGAACTAGGCGTGGTTCCAAGTATCGCTAACCCTGTTTCTTTGTATAGTGATAATAACGGGGCAATAGCACGGGCCAAGGAACCTAGATCACACCACAGATCCAAACATATACTCAGGTGCTTTCATCTCATCTTAGAGAAATTATTGAGAGGGGAGACGTAAAGATTTACGGAGTACCTACCGAAGACAACGTTGCGGATCCATTGACAAAAGCTCTTCCACAAGCAAAACATGATGGTCATGTTAGATCATTAGGCATTGGATGCAAGTATGATTGGCCCTAGTGCAAGCGGGAGATGTTGGGGCATGTGCCCTAGGTCAATCCATTAACCGTCATTATGAATACTTTTAGTTAATAAAATAGAGGATTTCATTTGTTGTTTATTATAATAAATTTGCATGTTTACATTACAATAAGATCCATGGGTATTTATAGAAATATCCTAAATGTCCCTAGTCGATCATTATACTGGGAACTATAATGAATTAAGACTAGTGTGAGTCTTGATTAATGATCATATGATGATTATACGTATAGGGATACGAATAAAGATCAAGAGTACTTGTTAGGGAATAAAGTACTGGACCGACCCGCTATGAGAACATCACATGGATTAAGTCATAGTTGTTTCTCATGATAGGTATATTTTTCGGTCCTCTGACTTGAGATTACCAGAGACTTCAACATTAGGAACACAGTGATTTGACACAATCAAACGTTGTCTTTAACCGGACGATTCTAAAGGTTATGATTGGTTACTGTGTGAGCAATGTGATGAAGTTGTGTAATCAAGATAGAATTTGTCCCTCTCATATAAAGAGAGATATCCAGTGGATCCCTCAATGTGTTAGACTGTTAAAAGGCCTAGTCTAAGTGAATTGATATTGATGAATGTCACTTGGATGTTTTCAGTCTACCTAGAGATCGAGACTAGTACGATTGAACATGTTGGATGACAATTCTATGCCTTATGTTTGATCAAAAGGATATCATGTGACAAAAGGATGTTATATACACTATTGATTAGGTTGTATTGATTTGATATTCGTACAACTTGGGTAGTCATAATGTCTTGCTAGAGGCCGCTTATGACATGTATACCAAAATATGTTTTGGTACACTGCCAACGTTGTATGAACCTGTTGGGTCGCACACTAAGAATGGTTTTGCGAGATTTTAAGATGGTTCAGAAATATGAATTTTATATGATAAAATTAATGATAGAAACGTCCTTATGGTGTATTACACTTATACTTCTTTAAGTATGGGTATATGTGCAATTTACTTAACCGTCTATATACAAGGGTTGTATAAATAGACGCTTTAAGTTAGAATACAAGAACGAAAGATCAAAAGGCCGAAACTCTATTTTCGTTTTAGAAACGACTTAGGGTTTTTTGGTATGCTCTAGATCATTTAGGAGAGAAACAAAAGGTTTGGTATTCTCTCGAAGCTAGCACTTCGAATCTCGGCCGCCGTTCATATGCGGACTACTGGTAGAGGGCGTTCGTCATTGGCAGCGCCTTAGAGATCGATCAACCTTCAAAAAGGTATATTGCAACTGAGGTATGATTAAGTTTTTCATGGTTTAAACGTTTTTAATGGAATTAGATTCGGATCCTGTTGGGGTTTTTGTCAAAATTGTTTTGTAATCTCCGCTGCAAATTAACCCCAAAACCCAAAAGTGGTATCAAAGACTTCGAGTTCGATTCCATTAAATTCATTGCATGTTTTCTTCTGATATATACACGATATATGATTGAAAGCATGTTAATAGTTGATGTATAAGTGATATTCATAATTTTCTGTGAGATTTATTATCATGTTTTGTGTATATGATACATATATTCGTGATTTAATTGAAATTAGTTTCGTACATGCTAGTAACCATGTTAGGTTAATTCGAATAATTTTAATGAATTGAGTTTCGTGTTATGTGATCCTGTTGGGGTTTTTGTCAAAATTGTTTTGTAATTTCCGCTGCGTATGAACCCCAAAACACAACAGTTACATGCCTTACAAATACTTCACAATTGACTTCAGTGAAGTCAACTCTTCACTCTGCCCAAACTTCCCTTCTTAGATTTGTTGTTTGATTCCTTAAGGTAACTTCAGTCATTATCAGGATTTCTATAAGAAAATTTTGGGTTGTTGTTGTTGTTTCCTTGATGAAACTGTTAAGGAGCCACTACCCTCGACCGAAGTTGTTTCGTAGCCTTAGTTATTCATGAAGTTGATGTCTTCGTGTTGCATTCCCTACTATGCGTCCATCTGGCTATCCACCGTGCCTTGGTGATTCATATGTTGTTGTGCTACTTGTGGACCTCAGTGTCCCATCTGAAGTTTCACCATTTGACAACTCTGGTTTGATAGTTGTACCTAATTTTTGATTACTAGTCAATCTCTTAGATGCATACTAGTTTCCTGACCGTGGAATGAGTACAAGCGATAAAATTCTGAGACATAAGATCAATGAGATCTAATGCTCCATCCTCATTCTTAGAAAGTAGAGAGCCACCTAATGCAACATCTACTAGCATTCTTGTGATGTTATTTATCCCATAGTAGAAGATTTGGAGTTATGCCCATCTCGCATATCCATGTCTCGGATATCACTTCAGCATCTCTTTGAATCTTTCCCAAGCCTCACCAAGAGACACGGTGTCTTCTTGCTTGAGCGATTAATTTCAAGTTCCCTTTCACCGACCTTTACTAGGGGAAAGAACTTGTCGAGAAATCTTTTATTGATTTTCATTAATGAAGTCAAACTCCATGTATTCAGCCCTTGGGACGAGGACTAGGCTTTTCCACCCTGTGAGAATCGAAAAAATCAAATCCTGATCACCTCTTTCGTAACTCCAATAACATGCACATTGTCACACTTCTTTAAGAAATTCTCAACATGTGTAACTTGATCTTCATTGGATAGCCCGTTGAACAGACTATTTTGCACCATGTTTATTTGAGACGATCTCAGTTTGAATTCGCTGGTGTTGGCTAGAAGCCTCATCGCTCCATTGTACATATCCTGAACTTCTGGCTTGAAGTAGTCACGAAGGCATCTCTGTCCTTGCACTTTCTCTTGCACTACAAGATCACCTGTAGGTTGGTTATTCACACTGCACTGTTGTTGGTTTCTACCTTGCTCCTCAGCCATCTTAACTCCTTTTTTTCCTTTGCTCGTTCTTTCAATCTCCAGATTGTAAGGCACTAGGTCTTTCTATCCCTGCAATGTATGCACTAAGTGTCCTTGAAAAGAAATCTCAAAAAGATTAAGTGTAGAAAGTTAAACTGAGATTTAAACCTATATTTTTATATTTTTTTCGAACTAAAAATTAAATTATTGAAAATAAAACTTAGCAATTACTCAAACTAACTAAGTAATACTAATGGCTACCTATCCCTGATAATAATACTAAAAATCGGATTTGAGCTACAAGTATAACAGCTAGCTCGTAGTAATAGTGCAATCAACTTACGTTGATCACGGATATAGTCTCCAGGGAAAGTTTTTTGCACTAGTTGTATATCACCTACTTAACTTAAGCTATTGCTAAAGGATTCACTTTTAATTGATTTTATATCTAAACTAAGATATTATAACAAATCACTTTAAACTTTAGTTGGACTCTTATACTAAGGATATCTTAGTTCATAATTTCACCTAGGTAATTTAATATTATGTTTTGTATTCATGTGTACATCTCAATATGTTTTGTGCAATGTCTAATTAGAATAGAAAGACTTCCTTCAAATTCACTTCAATGTACTATCGTAATGGGAAGATTCTAATGTGTGAACTCGAACTCCACATATCAGTGTGAATAACGTAAGTTCCTCATTGCTTTAAGTCTCAAATCATTGCATTCATAACCGACTAAATTTACTATCCGCGCCTCCCTAATCAACAACTATTACTCAATATTGTGTATTTTATAGTTGTACCATTCAATTCCATATTAGAAGCTTTAATGGCCATGACAATTCTTAAAGCCTACGTTCATTAAACACGTGATCAAGATGTCTAAAGCATTACGCTCAGAATCAATATAAATTATGACCATTGCTCTTTTTATTATCAGTTTTTATTCCTATTTCAAAGCGTGACATTCATATTATAGGATTCATTGATCCCTAAGATAAATAGACTGCTCGCGCATCAATATAAAATTCATTACAAAAAAGAGATGAATGTAAATACTACCTTTAATTAATTTATAAAACCAAATATTGATTGCCAATGTGGAGTCTTTAAAGTTTCTCTAATAAAAACTTCTAAATACTCAAACTCAAGGCTAAATTACTCTAATGAAGATAATCTCCTTCTATGTGGATGGCTCTCTTATTTTCATGTCGTAATACATATTTATACTCCTTAATAAAAACTAGAAACCCTAAATTACAATTTAACCCGAATTAGAGCTTTACATTCTAATTTCTGCAAAATTGGCACTGTCACTAATGCCCCGGTGTTGTGTGTGTTAAGTCACGATGCCACCACTGCGCCACAACTTCATCATGTGATTTTTAGCTATGGTGCCATCCCAATTTTGTCTTGACGTTGTCCCTTGTTAGCCATGGTGTCACCACTACGTCGGACCTCTAGAGTTGATTTTTTCATTTCTTCTTCTCTCCCATGTCATGTCTTTCATCCCTACCATGTGCCTTGTCTTCCTATTGCGTCAACACATGCTCCCACCGTGCCAACTTTATTTTTACAGGTTTTTGCTTCGTTTCTTCTCATTTTTCCTTAATTTCTTTCAATACACCTTAATTCCCTAAAAATGCAATAATACCATGAATTAGCACTCATTTAAGGATAATTATACTAACTATACTACTAAATTAACCCTATATATGTATAAATAATCACTTATCAATGAGCTAAAACCTCAAATAGAGAAGTTAAGTCAATACTGGAAAAGATTGTTAGCCCAATACGTGAGGATTGGAGTCTTAGATTAGAAGACACGTTATAGGCATATAAAACAACATTCAAGATGCCTAAACGTATGACACCTTATAGGTTAGTATTGAAAAAATATTTCATTTACTAGTAGAACTAGAACATAAAGCCTATTGGGCAATAAAAGCATGTAATATGAGTAATAATAAAGCGGGAAAGCAACGTAAGTTGAGTGTTCAAGAATTAGAAGAACTTAGGAATGAAACTTATGAAAATGCATTGATTTCTAAAAATAAAACTAAAGCATTTTATGGTAAGAAATTTGTTCCTCAAGATTTTCAAGTAGGTTATAAAGTTCTACTTTTTTCTCAAAACTTAAGTTATTTCCTATAAAACTCTGTTTAAGATGGATATGTTCTTTTTTGGTTATGATTTATTGCCTCATGGTGTAGTAGAAATAGAAAGCTTCAAAATAGGAAAAAAAATATATAAGAGAAATAGTCATAGGTTAAAACCTTATTATGAAAATTTTGTTGAACAGGATCTAGAGATCATCAATCTCATGCTTGAGAAATAAAGTCTGAAACGTAATGAAAACAAGTTCAATGTTTACATCAACGCGAGTGAAAATTTTAAGAATGAAACAATTAAACTCTGGATGTACACAAAGCCACGCAATAAGATGAAAAAATAAAAAATAGCAGCCTGAATAGCCATGACCTGAAGTGCAACAGCAAGCAGAGAAGCAACTGGCGAAAAAAGAATTTACTGATGAACAACTAAAGCTTTAAGATCTAGAACATTTGATAGAAATTTTCAAAGATGACCCAGGGAAACGTTCTGATCAATGAAGTCAATTTTCTTGGTGTTCTACTTTACACAGGAGCGGATATGAATATCTTACCGAAACAATGGTTTAGAAAAGCCAAGTTGAATATTAATTTTGTATACCTCCTTTAGTTGTTAACAAATCAAATGGTGATAAGATCTTTCCACTTGGAATGTCAATCAATATGCTAGTAAAATTGGGACGATTCAAGTATCTTATTAATTTCTTAATAGTACCAACAATAGAAAAGGATGGCGTAATATTAATGGGAAGAACTTTTTTTAAAAATGCAGGAGGTGTTCTCGATGTAGATAAACCTATAGTTACGCTTAAAATGGGAAATGAATATATATGCCTTTAGGATGGTTACAAGATGGACAATTATATTGAAGACCACAATTATGATTATGGCTATAAATGAGAGAATTTTTACCGTGATGATTACCCTGAAGAGGACAACTACTATAAGTTTAACAGACCTATCAAAGGACGTTATATGGATGCTGAGAATGATAAAGAAGCTGAAGATTTCGAGAATAATGAAGAATCAGTTGATGGTCAGTTTGAGTTACTCAAGCTGAACAACGAGTGATCTTATCTATCAAGTCGAGTTAATACTATGAACAAAAGTGCTCTCTAGGAGGCAGCCCATACTTTATCTTTACTTTCAGCTTTAGTATTATGATTAGTTTATTGTTTCTATTTTCTCTCAACTTTTGACTCTTATAATAGGGATATTTTAAGAATTTAGTTTTAGAACGATTTCATATAAAAAGGTTAAACGAGCCAATGTCTTTTCATATTATATTGTCTTTATGCATTAGTTTTTTACATTAGTCGGTTATTTATAGTAATGAAATTATTTTTTAATACAAATCATAGTCAAATTCGGATAATTTTGAATAACTCTACCTTTTTATTGGACATATGTGTGATAAATATATAGGAAAATCAATTAAATTAAAAAACAAGTTAAAATAGGTCAGCTATTTCCCAGCGATTCCAATTTGTATTGAATTCGCTGAAAAAATCAGCAGTAGTTTGTAGAATTTTCATTGAAATTTCTAGTGATTTGTTAGCGATTTGCACATATAACTGGGATTCGTAGACCTAGTCAATGTGCCACTAAGGCTCATTTTTAGCGATTTAGGCATCGATTTCCCAATAAATCCATTTAAGCCCTGATTTGCTGAGAACAAATACTCATTTTTAAAAATAAAACCCCAAATCACTAAACCATAAACCCTTTCACACCTAAAACTCTTACACCCATTCGATTGTTAATCAATTTTTGTCTAGATTCAACCTTTCAAAGCTTAAATTATAGCTTATTTAATTGTATCCCACTTTAGTTAGGAGAATTCAACCCTAAAATCTTAAAATTAAGTTCATACAACCAAGTTAGGACTTAGGTAGGTGTTTTTCAAATTGAAGCTTAAAGAGGGAGTCTAAGGAGCTAATAGAGCATATTACTAGGGGATTCAATCTCAATAAGTTAATAAATCGATACTCTAGCATTTTTTCATTTCGATGTGTTGAAAAAATCAATTTTGGATATATTTTCAACGAATGTGGTTAATGAATTTTTACTGCAAAATTGTTTTTAAAAAATGGGTTTATATGTAAATTCTCAATTTAGATATGGGTTTTCAAATGATTTTAGGGTTTTTATGAATTTTTCCAATATATATAATTGTGATAGGAATATGTCAATGAAATTATTTTAGATGTACTATTTTCAACTCTTTTGAGATTTAATAATAAAACATTTTCATAAAAAAAAACTATTTTCCATACCTTGATAGCTTGAACTTTTCAAATACATGATTTTAATTTACTTATTTCTTCATATTTGCATATTTCTATCGCTGGAGGAGTTAGAGGACGAGGTAGTAGTGTTAAACAAGATAAAGGGAAGGGGGTAAAACAAGAAAAACTCAAGCAGAAGTGTACAGGCCACCTAATGAAATTACACCTACCAGGTTAGTATTAGAGAATGTAGACCTGGGAAGGCTGAGCTTAGAGAACAATTTTCATTGTTCTCTAATGAGGAATAATATTTTAAGAATCCATACCATAGTCATTTATAGCATTATGATCTTTTGTTGTTAGTGAGACCTAGAGCTCAGAGGAGGTATTATAGTGATAAGAAGAGAGTAATATTTTTTGTGAGGATCATTATTCAGAATGCAGGAAAGTATGAGTATAGGATTGTGGGCATCATCAAAGATCGAGGATGGGAGCACCTTTTGAGAGACTATAAAGGTAGAGGAGAAAGAGGGTGTTCAGAGATCGCGCGACAATTTTATATGAATGGGCATGTTAGTAGTGAAAGTGATAAATTAGTAGAACAAGGGAAGAAAATTGATATTTTACCTAAGAGATTGAATAGATTTTTCAGTCTACTACAAAACAATTAAAAAATTGATATTTCTCCTATGACTCATTGAAGATACTTTCAGGAAAGGGATTTGCGCTTGATAGTGAATGACACCCGAAGTTTATTGAAACCACCGATTTTAAAAAAATTATGAAAAGTTGGAGTGATATTATAGATGCATGTTTTTATCCAACCAGGCAACACTTTGAAGTAAAGAACTTTAGAACTGCTTTACTTTATCATATAGTGATGAAGAAGGGTATATCGATGTTGGGAGGATTATAAATGATTCTATGAAGTATGCAATGAAGACTATGAAGAACGAAAGACTATTGTTCCCAATTTTGGTCATTCAACTATGCAGGCAAGCAGGGGTGGGTTTCGATACTGAGTTCGATGTATTGCCCGAAAAAATAATAAATGATGCAGGATTATGAACTATTATATGATAAATGTGAAATAAGAAAGATTATAGAGCGGCAAAGAAAATAGAAAGAAAACAAAAGAATATGTATGGAAAGCAGTAAGATTGATGGCTCGAGTGAATGTGCCAAGTATTGATAGGAGTTTAGCACCATTTTCATCACAACTTAGGACGAGTCGACTCTTTCATACCATATTTTCTTCCCTTATGTGTAGTTAAACAAAAATTCATCGAAATAATGAAATGTTAGCAGTAAATGAGAGGACTTTAAAACGTTATCATTTCATGTCTGAAAGAGTCATTTGCAAGATTAGATGAGAAGTGTTGACATTCCATCTTTGCAGTTGCAATGTCAAACTGAGACTTACAACCTAACTGATAGTTATATTTCACAACCTTCTACAGGAATGGATGAAGATGATGAAGATAACGATGAATTTACTTCTAGAAACTGACTTATGTAGTTTATTTTCTTTTGCATGAAATGAATGAATGAATGATTAATTGAATTGCTCTTGCTTTAGTAATTGCCTATGAATGAAATACGTTCCCCTCGCACTTCATTCATTTGAAGTTTGTAGAATCAAATATTTGTCTATTTCATTACATTTATTTTTATTACACATATTAATTTGTTTATGTTTCACGAGGTATATTTATTTTATTGGAAACTCAACTTAGTTTTTTAACCTCGAGGATAAGATTTAGAATGAGTTTGGAGGTATTTTAGGTGAAGCATAACAAGCATAACAAAAAAAGCAAGGAAAGATAAGAAAGGTAGAACATAAGTTCAATTGATCCAGAAATTTCAAAATATTTAATATGATATTCAAGTGAGTTGATGAAGTTTTTCAAATTTCTTCTAAATTCAAGTAAGTATGAATTTTATTTTACTTTATTTTTAGTTAGGAATATAATATAATGAATATATAATAGATTTTGAATGGAAGTGATATTTTTATTACCCAAGTGAATTATATGATAGAAGGAATCAAAACAATTTTTATACCCTTTGATTAACTTTACTAGTTGATGTATGCATAGGATTACCTTGTGTTAGTCATGAGAATAGGTAAAAGATTGAAAGAATAGTGCAAGATAAACAAGACAAATTTTTAATAATCTTGTGATACAAAGGCTATTAATTAAGTATTTTTATAGTATATAAATAGAAAGTTATTATGCCATAATTGAAAGAAGAAATGGGTTAAAACCCGATGAGTTCTATAAGTTAGAAAGAATATTTTCTTCAACTTTAGTGGACCGTAAGAAAGGCTAACAAGAGTTACAAATATTAATAGAGAGTCTTATAGATTCCATAGGAAATAGAGCAGAGAATCTATAGTGGGAAAAATATGAGAATGTCTTAAGGAAATGGAGCAGGAACTCAAAGTCAAATGAAGATAAATAAATAAATAAAAATTAGAAAAACATAATAATTGGGATGAAGTAGAAAAAAAAATAGAGATGGAAAATGCAAATGTTCTTAAACTCTTCAAAAAAATAATTTAGCTCAAGTACTTGAAGCTAGGATTATGTGAAGTATTTCTTTGTCTAACACATTTTAAATGATATATTCATTGGTATCTTCACAAGATTTTTAATTACTTTCATTGTGGTACTATTTATAAAGTATTTTCCAAAATTAAGATTAATTTAGTAGTTTTTCTATTTTGAGATTCTACACTAGTCATTGTAAGCTTGATGCTTGTCAGTGGAAATTGAGAAAACTTATATTGTGTACTGACCTTGGTAATTGATTGAACTTTAAGTTCTAAAAGGTATTGCATTGGTTTGTTGAGTTATCATTAAAGGTTGGTTCATTTTTTTCTAAATCATTCTATTCTATCATAACGTTCTATTTACTTATAGGTAATTGTTTCTATTTAAAGATCACTTCTATTTAAAAACTTCTATTAGTTAAAGTTAAGATGAATTAAATTGAAATCAATATATAAAAAATGAAAAGAGAATAAGATTTGGAGTATTCTTTTGCTCGAGACGGCAAAGTACTGAGTTTAAGGGTATTTGACAAGTCAATAATTAGACATGTTTTATAGTGTAATTTAGGTTGATTTTAGATATAAATGATAATATTACACTGGTATTCTCTTATTTTTTTAATTTCAAGATTTAATTAAAAAATGAAGAAATGAGAAAAGGGAAGAAAAGAAAAACAGTCAAAAGGTCCAGCGATATGAGATTACATAGGAATCGTTGCATAAATCGACAGCAGAGAAGAGCTAGGGATTAGCCAGCGATTTGGGATTTAGAAAGGAATCATCAAATGAATCGATAGAGCACAGAGAGATATTTTCAGTGATTAACTTAGCGATTTATGAAGAATATAGGATTCGCTGACAAATTGTTGAGGTCGGTGACGACTTTTTTAGATAAGATCAAGGAATTCGAGTTTATCTATGATTTGTACATTTAGGGAAATTATAAATAAGACCTTAGGTCTTTGAGATTAGCACTCTCTCTAAGCCCTCAATTATCTATTATTAGTCTTAAAGTCTTTTCAATTGGTTTTAGTTTAGTTCATTACTTTTGGAGACTCTTTGGGATTCAAGACTTATTTAATAGAGGTATTTTACATTAATGTCTTTCAACTTTTTTGTTTATTGAGATGTTTATTATTAATATGTGTGAGTAGCTTATTAATCTAAAAAAATATTCTGGTCATGAATGTAAACCGTTCATCAATTTAGTTATAATGCATAATTTATGTGCTTAATGCTTTAAACCAATCACACACATCAATCACGATTTTAGTAATTGCATTTGCATATTACAACTAATGATTCTTTATATTGAGTGCATAGTGTACAATGTGTTTCTTAGTATATGGTATCTAAATCTATCTTTATGATTATTAACAATAATTATAGAAGTAGTAACTAAGATT
Source organism: Stephania yunnanensis (assembly GCA_039657365.1). Taxonomy (NCBI): domain Eukaryota; kingdom Viridiplantae; phylum Streptophyta; class Magnoliopsida; order Ranunculales; family Menispermaceae; genus Stephania; species Stephania yunnanensis. The sequence continues at coordinate 10,198,476 of CM077585.1, forward strand.
AATATATAAGGCAAAAAAATTACCCGAGTGGATGTTCTAGGTGATTATGATCTAGGTTATTTAATAACTAGCATAATTCCAGTTTTTATTTGGTTTGGATTAGATATGACTTTTAATGAGTGTTAATGCTATCGTATTCCTAGTTACAAGGGTAAAGTTATGGCTTATTTCCATTAAATATAGGAAAGTGGATAGTTTGCTAAAGGTTATCAACCTATTGTGATTATAGTTTAATGATTTAGGATCATTATATAAATATAATGATTTGATTATATGATTATACTTTAATGAAAATGTCCAGATATGAAGATTTACATATCATTATTTAAGATGTATTGTTTAAATATTTAATTTATATTGATTTCTTGATTGTTAGTTTGAGTTGCATTAGATTAATTTATTGAATTTAAATTGCTCATAGTTTAATTGTTTTAGTTGATTCATTATTTTTTTTAGATTGATTATGTTTAATTCTTTTTTAATTAGATAAGTTAAATTAAAGTAAAATAATCCAATAAAACTTTAAGGTAGCCTTAGTTCTAAAGAGATTTGCAAAATCCCTGTGGAGACGATATCATATTTACCACTATTGCAAATAATAGAAAAATAAGAGAAACTATTGTGCACACTTGACATGTGTCAACTATTCTGTGGAATTGTATAAGATAAAGATGGTTAGATAGGAAAATGTGCCACCCAGACACTTGGTGAATTGCAACCCTAGTTGTTCTTTGATGCATGGGACGTTGGGTCGTGGGTCTAGGATGACCACCGGGCAAACTATTAAGGATTAGTCAGCTTAGAAATGCATAGTTACGCCAAGGTTACCGAAGTTACTACGTCTATTAAATTGTCGTTGCTAAACTGCAAGTTACTTTTGATTTGTATGTGGTTTACATTCATGTTTAGTTATTTAACGGTTGTTGATTTTCTATTATTTACCTACTGCTCTGGTTTTTTGTAATGGTGTTCATTCATGCAAGTATTTCTTTCTGCAGTTAGATGTAATACTTGCAGGTCTCGCAGTTTTCACTTGACTTGCTGTTGAATATTGTGTGGACTTTTCATAGAATTTTACTCGCTGGGCTCGTCATCATTTTTGTTGGATGATTGAGTACAGATCCTTCTACGAGTAGAGGTAAAAGGATCTTGGGTAACTATCTTGGACTAGCTTGATGTCAAGGACATACTCGTAGGTGTTTATTTTGATTTTTTGCCTTACTTTAGATTGTTTTGGGACTTGTGAGACACTAGTACATGTATATATCTAATTTAGAGTATCTTGTCACCTTATGTACATGGTACTTTATTTTTGAGTTTTCCATAGTAGGTTGTTAACACTTATGATATGAACTAATTGTCAATATTATAAAACACATGCCAAACTTCCCAACTAAATAAACAAACTAAAAGATGTTAAATTCTAAAGAAATAACTTATTGAAATATTAAGAAATCGGTTAATTACCTAACGAAATAGACGAGTTAGCATGTATTTTGAGAAACACTAGCATGACATCGACGTCAACAGGGCTACGAGACTCGCAAAACAACACACCCACCGTCCTCGGGGGCATGGGGCCATCACACTTATCATTATGATAAAATAATAAAATTATAATATATGAGGGAGATTTATTGTACATACTTGAAACGTGTCAATGGATGAAAAGGCTACTGGCTCAAGTTAAGTTTAGTTTGTATACCGGGGTTTAATTAGGGTTTCAGGCTGCGTATCGCCTTAATTGGGATAGGGTGTGCTACAGCTTGGTATCGAAGCCTAAGGTTTACTGGCACTGCTACAGTTTGGTATCAAAGCCCACTTTAGAGTATAACCTTATTAGTTGGAAACAAGTAATAACTCGGATACAGATTGGTATCAAAACTTAAGGTTATTGGCTCTGATATTCCTCAATACTAAAACCTAAGTTTACTAAATCCAGGAGTTGTCTCGAGTTATGAATAAATTTAGGATATGACATACGATTTTTATCGTGGTTTTGGAGGGAAAATGAAAAATGAAAACATTAGTATATGTAATTTGTCGCTCTTATAACATCTATCATATAGATGGGATTTTCATGTTTTCTCTTAGTGTTGCCCTAATGGTTTTATCGCTACTTTGATTTTAAAACTTAATGGCGGATTAGGGAGAAGCTTTGTAGAGGCCTGAACCTTAGGGTAATCAGGAAAATGAGGCTAAGTGAAAATCCAAAATGGAACAACAAATGAGATAACTTATGGGATCTCATGCAAAACTGATGGCAATGTTGATGGCTCAAATATGACTACCAGTATAGCAACCTGAGGCACAGCCTGCAACCAGTCTTAAGGTTGGCAGAGCTGAGGGAGGAGCTAAGATAGTAGTAGCTTCTACACAACCAGTGATAATATAGGTTCAGGTACTTGAGACAGCTGCCATAGTGCCAATTGATTTTGAGAAGGCTTCATTTCTCTTAACTCGCAAGGAGTTTATTAAATACAACATTATAAGATTTAATGACACTATGGAGGATGGGGTAACTAAGACATGGATATTGGAGAAATAGCAACAATTTTGTTGATGTTGATGTGGAGGACTAGTTCAAGGTTAAACTAGTCACATTCTTATTGATAGAATATGTTTGTAAATGGTGGAATTCCCTAGAGAAGCGAAAACTATCAATACTTGGCTGCGGTTCAGGATCATATTTTACAGTCAATACTTTCCAAAATTAATTAAAAAGGGAAAATGATTGAGTTTATATAGATGAAGTATGGAACCATGTTTGTACGGGAATAAGAGCAGACGTTCACATAATTAGGTGAGTTTGATCCCAATATGGTGGAGTTAGAGGAGAACAAAATAGATATGTTTCTCGGTATGCTAAATTAAGAGATTCGTTTGGTAGTTTCTCCTCATCCTCGCACTAGTTATGCTTTTATTTTTTAGAGTGTGATGGATGTGGAAGTAGCAATATTAGCTAGACCTCCAAAGCAGTATCTATGCCACCACCAATACCACAGTTCCCTGGGTGTCAGAAAAACTATGAGTTTGCTTATTTTCGTCCTTCGAAAAGACAAAGGAGTACAGCTAAAGTAGCTATACAAACAGAGTATGTAGGGATGACATTTGTTAGTGCATCAATTCCACCTATTTCTCGGGCTTCAGTAGCCAAACCACTTTAGCCACAACCTTAGTCTGGAGGTAATGGCAAAAGTAGGACCCAGTCATTATAGAAGCCGATAAGATCTAAGCAGGTTCCAAAAGTAGACGATTTTCTCAAAAGGGCTTCCATAATATGTTATCAATGTTGGCAGACATAGCATATTCATAAAGATTGTTCTATGCTACCACCTATATGGTAGGTAGTACAACACAGCCAGCACGACGGACTAATGCAGTGGCTGAAGCAAATCTTAAAGCTACAAGGAGGCTTGTGGAAGGTATTTTAAATATTTGTGGTCGATATATGCATGCCTTTTTTTATGTTGGTTATATAGTTTCTTTTATTTTTGGCACAATGGTGGATGAGTTGAAATTGAAAACAGTTAGAGCCAATATTTTATTGATTTTGAGCACCATAATGAGTGAGAAGGTTTATCCCAACCTGATCTGTAGGGAATGTGTAGTCAAAATTGGGGATGATGAACTTCTAAGTGTTTTAAGGGTAATGGAGTTCCTTAAGTATGATTCACTTCTAGAGATGGATTTTTAGTAGTATACCATGCCAGTATTAACTATTTTCATAAATGGGTAATTTTTCACATCCCTAACCTTTCTGAAATTATAGTCTATAAGGGTTATAATCCTTCACGACTTGCAACTTGTGGAAGGGAAGCCATTCCTCGAGATTTAGAGGTTATGATAGTGGTTGTTACTTTTGGAGAACTTGGTCAAGAACTTAAGGTTGGTAAGATACCAATGTTTTAGGAATTCTAAAATTCTTTCCATCTGAATTGCTTGGATTTCCACCACCATGTGTTATCGATTTCATCATTGATCTTATTTGTGACACCAAACCTATATTTATTCCTCTATATTGTATGACACTGAAGGAATTGCGGGAGTTGCAAAATCAACTTAATAAGTTATTACAGAAAGAGTTTATCCATCCTAGTATGTCACCATAGGAAGCACTGATTCATTTTGTGAAGAAAAGGACGTAACTTTACGTTTATGCATTGATTGTAGATAGCTTAATCGAGTAGCTATTAGGAACAAATATCCATTGCCCATAATTGATGACTTGTTTGATCAGTTGAAGGGTGCTAGATATTTCTTGAAGATTGATTAGAGGTCAAGTTATCATCAACTGAGGATCAGGGATGAGGATTACTCAAAGATAGCTTCCAATTTTAGGTATGGGCACTTCGAATTCACAGTGATTCCATTTAGACTCACTAATTTTTCTGCTATGTCCATAGATTTAATGCATAAAGTGTTTAAAACCTATCTTGACTAGTTTACAATCGTGTTTATTAGTGACATTTTGATTTATTTGAAATCAAGAGGAACATCCGCACTATCTCGAAGTTACATTGCAAACTCTGAAGGATAATCAATTGTATGCCAAGTTCAGCAAGCAAAAAAATTTTATTCAGATGTCAAATTTATCGGACATGTGGTTAATGCTAATGGTATATTTGTTGATCCAGTAAAGGTTAAGGAAATCCATGATTGTCCTATTCCTACTACAGTGTCAAGGGTTTGGAGTTTTCTTAGGTTAGCAGCTTATTAGAAGCGATATGTTAATGGTTTCTCCAGTATCGCTCTGCCATTGACTCGGCTAACACAGAAAGATGTTGACTTTATTTAGTCTAATGAATGCTAGGATGCTTTGAAAGAGTTGAAAAATAGTTTGACTACAATGCCTATTCTTACATTACCTAAATCAAGGAAAGAACTTTTGATTTATGCTGATGCTTCTCATTCAAACTTGGGTTGTGTGTCGATGTAGGAAGATAGGGTTGTAGCTTATGCTTTAAGGCAATTCAAGTTCAAGAAAAAAATTATTAAGTTCATAGTTTTGAGCTAGCAGCAGTATGTTTGCCTTAATGATTTAGAGGCACTACCTATATGATGAGAAATTATAGTCTTTTCAGATTATAAGAGTCTAAAATACTTGTTTACTTAGTGTGAATTCAATATGAGGTAGTGTAGATGGCTTAAGTTCCTCAAGGATTATGATATCATTTAGGAGTAACATACAGGCAAGGCAAATGTAGTTGTTGATGCCTAAAGTAGGAGAAGAACATGTAGAGAGAATGTAGCTACTACAAGAGCTTCTCTATTTAGACTTCTTCAAGAAGCTTCTATGATGATGATCCGTGAAAGTCTAGCTGGCACATCATTAACTGAGAGAGCTAGTTCTAGAGCTAATAATATGTTCTTCAGTTCTCAGATTCAGGTTAAACCGGAGATTATTCAGCAGGTGGTTAATTGTCAAAAAGCTAATCAGAATTATGTAGCACGTTAAAGGTTAGCGACTAGTATGAATCATCCTTATTGGGTCAGTGTCTAATGATGGTGCGTTAAGTTTCATGAATAGATTCTAGATTCTAGCTCAGGATAAGTTGAGGCAGCAATTACTATAGGAATCTCATAGATATTTTACTATATTCATCTAGGTAACACTAAGATTTATCGTGATATGGGGGTGTATTTATTTGTGGCCTATGATGAATACTAATATTATTGAGTTTGTAAGGATATGTGAGATATGTCAGCAAGTTAAGGCTGAGCATAAAGAATTTGGAGGGTTATTACATTCTCTGTCGATTCCTGAGTGGCAATGGGAGCATATGTCGATAGATTTTATTTCTGCTCTACCTCTGAAGCAACATAAGAAAAATGCGGTTTGGGTAGTAGTTGATAGGTTGGCAAAGTTTGCACATTTCTTGCCAGTTTTCATGAGATCTTCTTGATAAATTATGCGAGATATACGAGGTGTTGAGATTTCATGGAGTTCTAGTGTCGATTACTTCGAATAGAGATCCGAGATTCACGTCTATGTTGTGGGGTGAATTATAGAGACAACTAATTGTTCTTAACTTAAGTACCACATATGATCCTCGGACTGATCGCAGACTGAGCATTTGATCTTGGTATTAGAGGACATGCTTCAAGCTTGTGTCTGGGAGTTTGGTGATAACTAGGAGAAATATGTTCTTTTATGTAAGTAATTTTATAATAATAGCTATCATGCTAGCATTAGAATTGCTCCTTTTGAAGCTCTATTTGGTCTCACTTATTGTTCACCTACGCATTGAGTAGAGGTTGGAGATATAGTTTTGTTGGGGTCGAAATTGATTCAGGGCCATACAGAAATATGTGAAATTTGAGAATTTCATAAACTTGATTAGGAGGTTATTAAGTATTTTTGGATTTTCGTTAGGATTTAAGCATCTGAGGCAGGAATCACGCATTACAAACTACATATTATAAATAAAAATAGTATTTTTACGTGTCGTGTGCCTAAGTAGTGTACTATACTCTATTCGATGCGATTAGAGTCAAGTTGATGTGTAGAAGCAATGTCAGCATGCAACAAAGTGTGTTGGGAATTTTTTCAACTTTTCACGAAATTGGGGTATTTTTTGTAGTTAATTTGGGTTTAAAATATATGAGATAAGCACGATAAATAAAACAAAAATGCAAAATGACCAAAAGGGCAGTAAATTTATAAAGGAGTGGATAAATGGAGGAGTAGTTTAGTCATTTTAGTAAACTAAACAATTAATTAAGAGAATTGAACAAATGGTTTTGATACCATATGTTCATTCAATTCTTCCTCTCCTTTCATCATATCAACACCTCATTGTCTTCAACTCTTCGTCGGTCTCTCGCCTCCTTGTTCCTTAATTTTACTACTGCTCTCTCCATTACGTCACTTTGGTTCTATCACACACATACTCTCTCTCTCTCTCTCTCTCTCTCTCTCTCTCTCTCTCTCTCTCTCTCTCTCTCTCTCTCTCTCTCTCTCTCTATCTATCTCTCTCTCTATTGACAAAGGAGCTTGTGGCTTTGGTGTTGTGCATTGATTAAAATGAGTTTCAATTTATGAATTTATAAATATTGAAGGCTAAATTAATTGAATTTGAATGCTTTAGATCTATTATCATGAATTAGATCAATTTCATATTGATTTATAGTGAATTAGGTTGAGCTTGATTTAGTTTTTGGGATCATTCAACATAATTTTCAGTTTTGGAAATTTTCTAGCGTTCATGATAGTTGTGAAAAAATTGATCTATGAAAATTAATTATGGTTGAGAATTTATCACTCAACATATAAATTTAAGGAGTTACTATTAGGCATCACTACCTTATATTAGCCCCCATTTAATTTAATACATTTTTAAACTAAAATGTCTTTAAGCAAAATTTGATAAATAACCCCACTCTAAATCATAACGTATTTCATTTCTTTTCCCGTTCTACTTTTCATTCTCTACACCACTCATCAACTTTACTTTTCATTATCTCCACCCCCTCCCTAAATAAACCTTAAACACATCCTTAACTCCTATCTAACTCATTGCACTCACCTTCTCATCTTCTACTTAATTTTTGCTTTCAATATCTCACCCAAATTAAATCATAGACTCGTCTCATTTTCTCTTCTTCTTTTTGATTCTAAATATTTTGTCCAAACACTCAACATTTCATAATCAAATACAACATCTTAATTATATTATTTGGTTGAGATTTGATTTGATCATATTCTTGAATAGTTAAAAGCATTTAAATGTGTTGAGTCTTAGCTTTTAAGGATCAAATAATCAATCTTGGAATGCACATGGAGCAAATTGAGTTAATGGGGAGAAAAAGATGATGTGCAACAAGGGTTGGAGGTTAAATATCACAAAGATAAAAATAGGGTTTTCTTTGGGGAGAGAGTGGCAAATATAAATTAGAGATACAATGAAAAGTTTACTAACAATTAAGGGGGAGCTTAGAGCATAACATTAAATTAAATGGGGGCTGATATAACATATAGAGGTGCTAGTAGTAAATACCTAAACTTACATTTTAAGGTGCTAATTCAAGTGTTTGGATCTAGTTTTGGATTCAATTGAATCAGAAATTGGGTCAAATACGTGATGCAAATGATGAAATCTAGATTTTTGAACTTTTTATATAGGAGAAGTCGGTTGTGGTTAATTTCTTCAATTCTTAGTATTTGGTGATGATTTTTGGTGAGTTCGTACTCTATATAACCTATTTTTATCTAGGATTTTCAATTTTAGGTTTTCCTATGGTTTATTTGGGTTTTTGATAGCATGAACATAGGGCATGACTTTAGTTTTCAACTGCTCTAAAGTCTCAAAATTCGGCTAAGTATAAAAACTACTTATAAGCAAGCAAGTTAGGTTGATAAGTCGAGGTGTCAAATGTCATCCAAATTATATGGTTAAACTTGTTTTAACCCTTCTCTATCATATTTTACATAATGGAAAGATACAATCTTAGAATCGTTTATTTTAGCGGTGAAAAAAGTGGTCCAAAAGTAGCCTGCAAGCCATTGTCAAACTTGAAAACAATCTTGACAGTTGCAAGTAGCCATCTTTTGACGAATGATTCAAAGGCCTTATTGATGTCCAAAATACTTACAAATAGATTCGTTTGAATCTTCGTATATCGGATTTCAATGGTTAATAAGGTTTGAAGTGAAATGCATTGGTTTAGATGTCAAAATTTAAATTTGAACATAGGGTCTCGCTATTGAAGAATCTCCACTACCTATAATTTAACTAAGTATTTAAGGCTTATTTTAGGTTAGTTTTGACTTGGAATATGAATAAGAGACTCATATAAACATTGCAATGCAATGTTTAGGTGTTTTGATGAAGGAAATACCTATGAAAATTGAGAAAATTAGTGAATTGGGATTTGTTGAAGTTCTAATGTTGAAATTCGGAAGTGACAAGCTTAAAATTGCCAATTGAGTTATAGTCCCAATTTAAGATTCATAATAGATTTGTAAATTATTTTTAAAGACAATTAAGTAGTTTACGACTGAAATTAGAGACCCGAATTAAGTTATTAGATTTAAGATGAAGTTGTTGGAGTTAAAGTGGTTTGAATCTTATCGCAACTTGAAAATGATTTTGAAGTATTGAAATGGAGTTGTAACTCTAAAATGTGAATTTTATGATTTAAAAGGACTTATGGAAACATGTGAAAGCTGGGGAAACTTATGTGAGACTTCGTTACCAACTCAGAGTTGGTTTGGTTGTACGCAAACCCTACAGTGATCTTTACTATTTATGAAATTTATCTTTGTACCTGCATTTATTAGTTTGCAGTGCATTTCGCATCATTCTTGGTCATGCATTCATATATTCCAAACAATGGCTTGTTAGTGATACAGCTCGCGAGTGGGACTCGGAGCTAGGTTTCCTTACTAGATAGACTAATACATGGACCACCCAAGGCACGCAAGTTTTTTCAAGAGGATGCATTAGACTTTTATTATTGTTGTAGGTTCATTCTTAGGTTGACCAACCTATTTGCGAACATTGAATAGTAATAAAATGGTTTCACGTTGTTATATAAAATTGCATTTATTTTGAAATGAAATTACATGTCTTCATGTACTCAGACTAACATTTGCAGGAGTATTGAACAGTGTAGGAGTTAACTTACATAATGTCTTCGAGTTGCTTTTTATGATTTCAGGTTCTATATGAAGACAAGGAAAATGGACAAAACTCAAATATTGTGGTGATTGTTTCAAGATTTAAAGTAAATTCTTGTTGTAAATTATTTATATAGATATATATATTATTTTGGGGATTTTAGGGTGAGTATAGGGCGTGAAATTTTGTTGAATGGTAATGACAGTCTCCTAAGTTAATTAAAAATAAATTAGTAAGGTTTATGTTTCAATTTTAGTCTATTTTGGGTTTTTAAAGCTATAAATAAGGTATCATATACATTAAGTTAGTTTAAATGATTTAAATTGATGTATATTGTGAATTGCAGGGAGTTGTGAGTCATTTTAGGCTTTTCCCCATCATGTTCATTATTAGGTAAATTTCTCGGCATGCCACTTTTAGGGGAGGTGCTGCCGAAATTTTTACTAAAATACGAAGGATAATTCATATGATTTCCTAATTTGCTCCTATTTAACAAATCATGAATTAAGTTTTATTGAGGATATAAATTTTGTTTGGGAGCATTATTATTAATTGAAATAAAAAATTTTAGAGGTTAAAGTTAACTATATGGATTATGTGGGTAATTAGGGAAATAAAATTAAGTTAGGACTTAGTGAGACAGGCCCTGATAAGAGAATTCAACAGATTTTTCAGCGTTTGACTACGACACAGCTAAGATTGAAGAGATACACCGATAAGCATCATAGGGTTTTTGGAGTTTTCAAAGAACAATTATGATATATTGAAAGTCTCACCTATTAAAAGATTGTATAAATTCGGACTGCGAGGGTAAGTTAGCTCCAAGGTATATTGTCGTTTAAGGTAAACGAAAGTTTGTCACATTGCTTACGGGTTAGAGTTACCTCCTTAGCTAGATGGAGTCCATAGTGTCTTCACCGTGTCTATTCTTCAAAAATAGAGACTCATTTCACTCCAAACATTTATTGGATGAATTTGGTCTTTTAAAATTCTTATTTTATGACGAGCGACCAATTCAGTTTCTTGATTGCAAGATAGAGGCTTAGAACCGAATAGATTCCTTTGGTTAAGGTGAAATGACAATCTCACGGAGATGAGGAACTAACTTGGAGGCGAGAATCTTATATGAAGGAGTAGATTCTTTTCTCTTTAGAACTAAATGTAATTATTGTGTTTACTTTAATTTCAAGGATGAAGTTTCTTTAAATTGGGGAGACTATAACTACCTGTTACCTTAAACTGGTGATTAGTGCTAAACTGAATCTAACTAACCCAAGTTAGACTTGTAGTTAAGTAGGTGTGCCTCGATAAGCGTGTACATGGGTTCGTGCGATGATTTGTATTTGTGTGATATATTTGATGAATTTTATAGGTTTTGGGATTAATTAGAAATTAATACACTACTATAAATAGAAAATAAATAATTAATTAATAAATTTTTGGCACACCAAGTGCGATGAGGGGGTTGTGAAATGAATGTGAGCACTTAAGAATACTTGTAGGCAAGTCCAGTGAATTATTGGCAATAAAATACATGAGAGATATATATATATATATATATATATATAATTGATATATAAATATATCATTAAAACTATAGGTTTGGTTTGATTTAGATGAATCATTAGATTACCTTAAGATGAGCGTAAATGGAGATTGTGTTAAGATGTGTGTCACGATAAGTCGTGTCACTTTAACACAATTCTCACTTGATCAGCTTCGAGATAGCGTGATGTGTATCTTCAGGAAATCCATATATAATAAAAAAAAAATGCTTCATACTTATCATTGTTCGATTCGATTAAGAGAGGTGCAAATCAGCTAAGGGTTTGAGTCAATGTAAATTGATTAGGAGAAGATTACTAGTGTGATTGGAAAGGATCAAAGAGGAGATACTATTGAAAATTAGTGATCACACAATTGGTAAGTTGAATTTAGTTTTTCACATTCAATTCATAAGTAGCTGATGAATTCTCAGTGAATTGATGTTGTTGATGCTTGGAAATGAGTTAATACATCCTTAGAAGTCCTCTTTGATGTTATGAGGAGTGATTTGAATATTTTTGTTGATGTTAGTGATTGAACAGGGGTTGTTGCCATGTTCACTATCGAGGCAGTGAGGGGTGGAGCATGCTCCCTATAGTTGGGAGGTGCGCTCCCTTCATAAAAATTAGGAGCAAAGTTGGTAGAGTGCGCCCTACTAAATAAAATAGCACGCTCCCACCTCAGAAAATAGCAACAGTGTTAAGTTTTGATTGGAATTTTATGAGGTCTTAAGGACTAATTTAGGGGTTCTAAATATATGGTGGTAGACCTGTATTAAACTCCAATGGTTTGTGATAGGCTATCAAACATCGAGAAAGGTCGAGTGACCTAGGAAGTTAAGAAATTGAAAATGAAACTTAATCGAGGTAAGTACGAATTTGCTTATTTATCAATACTACATGAATATTGTAGTATATGCAATTCATATAGATTATAGACTGAATGGAAGGCTATTAGACCTATTTATGAGTTGGACCCAATCGGGCCAAGGTCTGAGAACCTTAGCCCTAACCTAGCCCACTATATATATATGGAACTACACGTAAGCCCAAGCCTGGTCCATGTAAAAAATACAAAGCCCAAGTCAGACTCATCAAACCCATGAATAAATATTTTAATATTAGAAAATCTAAAAAATAAATTATCTATTCATTTATTAAATTTTTATAGACTTTTTGGACACTATATGTGTTTATATATGTTTATAGTATATTCATATATTTTACAAAAATGAGGAGTAGCTCAAATGGTAAACAACACTAATTATGTGCATTAGATCCTAGGTTCTAACCTTTCATACAACACTTATTATTTTAGAATATATTAGTTATTAACTTATATTCGGGTCGGCCTGGGGCCGTGCGTGGGCTTTTTAAATTGCACAAGCTTATCCCATTTTAAAGTGGGCTTACTTGGGCTCGGACTCGGGCCCGAGCTGCATTTTTCTTAAAAAGGGTTGTCTAAGCCTGATTATTTGTTCACGGGCTTAGGCGAGCCGAGCGGGTACCCAAGCTCATGATCAAGTCTATGGCCTATGTACACTATGATATGTTTATTAAAATAGAAAATGGTGTATAATGTGATAGGTAAGAGTAAACCCTTGAGTTAAGAATAGGTTATATAGGATATGGGTTTGTTTCCCGGCTTATATGTTAAATCCTACTTAGCTAAATAGGTTACATGGATTACACATTCACTAGAGGGTTTGGGATAGAACCATTGAACATTAATGGATTGGCTAAACGATATATCGGCCAATATGTTGGTCTAGCAATCGCATTTATGGTGTTGTTAGGTAATCATCCCTAATTTTACAAATGAAATAGGAATCACGGTGTCATAGACATTGACGGGTTTACTTGCATCTGTTATTTATTAGATTATATGCTTTTCATGATCCTATTAGCTTTCTTTCATGCATATTGTTATTACATATTACTCTTGATTATTAATAGAATGTTGATGGCTTTGTAAATCCTTACTTACTGAGAAAGTTGGAATGCTTACCCTAAATTTAACATTTCAAATTCTCATCCCAACACTTCAACGAAAAGAAAAGAGAAGATTTAGGAGTTTTATTATCTTCTATACGATATAATGAGCGTTCCTGTATGTATACACTATTTGAATTATGTTGTTGTAATATAACAGGGTTTTAAGGTTTTGTAAATGAGTTTTAGATTTTGATAAACTCTAGATTTATGTACATCGTGTTGATTATCGAAAAAGTTTTAATTTTTTTTTGCATATATTTAATTTTTATTTCGATATCGATTTAAAGGTTGAGTTTATCAAGTACGGACGGAGAGATTGCTGGCTTATGAAGGCCCCAAATTTTGAGGCAAACCTGGGCACCGCCATGTTGACGAACACGTCACCAGGTTATGTCACACCTGTCCGTGAAGACCCACGAACTAACCATCTAATAATCCACATTAATCATTTTCGATGTTAAAATAATTATTTTGTCGAAATATACTACGTTATGGAGTTTTACAACTTAGTTTGTTTGTTTTGATTCATTTAATTTATTTTAATAGCGAAAGTCTTAATAATATGTAAATAAGTAATGTAAATGAAATTTACATTGATTAACAAACTTATGGGAAAGAAGCCTGACAAAAGGATACCATGTATATCAATAAAAGTGGCAAAAAGTATAACAAGTGTCAATATACATGTATTAGGTAATAAGTTTCCCAAAATAATCCAAAAAAATAGTATATATATATATAAATACATACATCTAAAAGTGAAACTACTATGACTCGTTAGATCTGGCTCATCATATAATCTGCGACTTGCCACCAAAAAATAATGACAAGTTCCAGTAAGTAAATCTCAGATAAATTCAGTTAGTATTCATAGAAAATTCTAGAAAAACGGCTATAATTCATACAGATAAAGTAAATAAACGAAAATATAAAGCATGAAATAAGTCGTAGAGATAATCAAGAATATGGAATGCGAGTGTGGTGTATAGCTGTCGAGTCAAACTCGTAATATGTGTATATATAATACAATCAAGAGATAACACGTATGCTTCCCAACTAAAGGTTCTAAGTTAGGATCTTCGAGTTTTCACATCTAATATTTGTATATATAATACAATCAATTATCTTTAATTATTTTCATTTCTAAATTATTCTTGTTTTATCAGAATCACATGCATAACGAGGATGATCTCAACTTGAGTTGCCTTTAGAATATTTTCTTTTGGATCATTGCACATTTATCGAAACGAACCACGTTTAGGTCGTTAGTGTATTTTGAGTTGTTACACAAATCTTGAGGATGCTCAAAGACACTATTGATTTCATGCACTTCAAGACATAACTTTTTATACTTTATATTTTTATTCATTCATTACTCTTTGATTAATAAGAACCTAAAAGAATCTTGAGATGCATGTAACAATTGAAGCGCATCTCGATACAATTTTTTTTTCTTTTATATAAAGATTCGACCCAAGAATTTTTGAGGTTATTATTATTTATTATTTATTATTTATTTCTTTATTTATTTAAAAATTCGGCATGCATCTCAAGGCCATCTCGAGATACGTGTGATTTTGATTTATATCTTGAGGCGATGATCTACGTTCCAATATCAACACGGATTTTAAGACGGCCATCAAAAGCATCAACATCATGGTGCAGATCTCAAATAGTTCAATATTTTTTAAAAGAAAAAAATCAAAACGCATCTTGAAATTGTCTCCAGATGCGTGCAACTTTAACACGCATCTCGATGCACTATTTGCGCCTCACATATCAACATGATTTCGGAGGCAGACCTAAGACCATCACGCATACAACACGAATCTCGAGACAACTATCCAAATAGTTTCAATTATTTCAACGCAAGTCTCGATGCACACAAACTATATCCACCTCAAAATGACTATGTAAACCTTATATTCTTAAATAAACCTACCTTTTAAAAAGCTAAATAACATACCTCGACAACAGTGAAAGAGGCAGAGGGGAGTGAAGTCTCGAGCAAGGAGGGGTCGCTGATTAGAAGAGGGGTTGTCGGAGGCCGAGGAAAGAGAAATCAAGAGCGAGGGGGTGAGTGCACCGATAGAGATGAGACAAAAAGAGATCTGAAAGATATAGAGATGTGAGGCCGAGTGCGACGTGAGAGAAAGAGAAACCATGAAAGGCTGAAAGGGATAGAAGAAACAAGGGAGGGAGATGAGAAATTTGTTGACGGTTTCTCTCTAAAGGATAGAGAAAACCTCTTTTCTTATTTGTTGTACATGTGATAGAGTGAGAGAAAAAGTAAGAGAGATAGAGATAGAGATAGATAGATAGATAAAAAAAAGTTGTTGAGAAGGTGAGAGAAAGAGAAAGAAAAAAAAGTTTGTGATTTTTAATGAAGAGAGAAAAAGTGAATGAGTGATGTGAGTTGTGATTGGGATAAGTTGGTGACGTGTCAACCAATGAGAGGTTGAATGTGTGTGTTAACTTTTCCATTTTTTTTATTTTTATGTGAGTTGCCCCTCACCCATTTGGTCACACCAACTTATAAACCACCCTCGACCACGCAATATCAATCCCTCTCTTTCACATCACTAAACTTCAGCATTTTAAACCCCTTACGTTATTAGATTTATCATTCTCTTATTTAACTCCTTTTTTGTTTTTATTCTCTGCTCGACTTGACATGTTTTACAAGAATATTTTAAATCACATGTGTCCTAAACTTATCAGCGACATTCACAAAATTTCGAGCATACGGTTTTTAATATGTAATTATTCAATTAATTAGGATTAATTAAACTGGGTCATTGCATGGCTCTAATTATGTCTCGCTGGTGTACATAGGCTTAATTAGTGTTTCGGGCCAGGTATTTCCCTAATCGGGATAGTGGATGCTACACGACGCCCTTGGGGCTTGGGGCCACTACAGGGAATGTGAGCCAAATACTTAACGCCTCAAAAAACATAAATAAACTCCTAAACAAAATAAACAATTAAATAACGAATGAAAAAGTGTCTCTGGCAGTATGATTGATAGCAACATGTAACGTCTTCACTTCTTCGTTAGGAAAAAAATTAAATGCTCGTCATTCTTATCTTAGAATTTATGATTGAAAATGACATTTTGATCTTTAGGAAAGAAGTAAGAAGTTTTTTTTATATTAAGACTGACAACGACTCATTAACATAATGAATTCGTCATAACTAAAAAAATCTTTCGTCGTTATCTGATCATTATGATCGATAACGAAATTTAATAGATCTATTATTGTGTTATCTTGTCATTATGACAAAAAGCAATATTAAGATTATTCTAATCATTCTTAGCACTATAAATAAGAGGATCAATTCAACATCAATGCATCCTTACAATCTTTGTTTCTCTCCTTATTAATTAGAGAAGGAACCTTGCTGAGTTCTTGTTAACTTTCAGATAAAGTGATTTTCTTTTTACATGTTGTTAATTCTTTATATATGTCTTAACATAACATTGACACTCTTATTACCTTGCTATTGTCCTTAATATTCACATGTGAGATTCAAGCCGACGAGTATATTTTAGTCCATCAGTGTGGTTGTTGTGTTGCACCAATTTGGTCATATGTCGACGGACACCTAAGATTCTAGCCTTGAGGTAAAATTATGAGGTCCACCAATGTGGTTACTAACTAATATTGTTTTCAGTTGGTGATATATGTTGTTATTGTTTTTCTATATATGTTTCATTAACCGGGTGTAATTAGAGAATTACTGGGCAGCTGACTCATTAAATCGAACAATTTCAGGTACCACCCCAGCTAAGAAAGGAGAATGAGCAGTTAAGACTATGTAAAATAAATAATGTGTTGTACTAGTTTGTAAAATATGTGGTGATGGTCATGGATGGGAGTGAAGAGAATGTAATATTTGCGAATATTGTAGACTCATTATAAGATATAAATAAATGAGTTTATTACATATTTCTCCATATTCAGCTATACTTGATACTAGCCCCGTGGATAGTCCATCTAGACCTTATGGGTATCTCAAGGTCGGGGTGTGATAATTTGGTATCAGATCATAGTATAACTTAGGTAAAACACACGAAAAATAATGCTACTATGAAAAATTTCTAGGGAAAAATCACTTGGAGAAATTACCAGAGATAAGTAATTTTAGATGTTCTCTAAATCGATTATAAGTAGAGTTGCTAGGAAAAATTACTAGGGATACGTTTAATCTATATTCACCTTAGATGATTGAGTTTGAAGACACATATATATGTATTTAGAACCGTCAATCAAAAAGAATATTGGAGGCCACATTTATAGTCTAGGATTTTTTTTGTGAAAGCTATGATAATAAAGTAGTGCATCTTTTAGCTCCTTATCGACGTGGAGGAAAACAGGACTATTCACCTTGAACTGTTGGATATAAGATGTGTTACGTATATCGACTCGGACGTGAGCTACGGAACAGGTATTGCATCTCGATAGCCTTGAAAGGAGTCTAATAGGTGGCATATGTATAATAAATTTTGCAAGTTATGTTGATTTGACAAAAAATCCAAGTGTGTCACTTTCATAAAAAGAAATTGTAGATATTACACATATGTCAATAAGTGAATATGTGTCATTCTCTAGTATCCTAGGTTTTATTTTTTAGGATAAAAGTTATTAGAAGATTTTATAGCTAGATATACATGAAATTCATCCTGACATGCGAGAAAAAGAGGAAATGACAAAAAAGGTAAAATCACATGGAAAAAAAAAACATCACTACTCTACAACCCTACAAGTCTATACATGAAAATCATCCTGACATGCATGGGAAGGGATAAAATTTATGAAAATTCATCATTACTCTGTAAGCCTGCACATAGGGTAATGAATAACTCTTGTAGGTCTTTTGCATTGACAACAAATTCTTTTGTATAAATACCCCCACACTAACGAAGTTGCATGCTACCAAAAAAAATCTCCTTATCTATGTGTTCAACATTAAGCTTAGTTAGTGTATATACCTCCCTTCTCAACCTATATCAATGTTTTAGTTAACGAATCTACTATACTTTTCCAGTCAAGCTTTTGAACGACAAGGCATACCTAAAGTAGATTCTATTTACAATATCTTATTTTAATTAATGTACTGCATCCATAAGTTTTAATATTTTGCTATCTACCCTCTACCAATGCCAAAATATCATTTTTCTTCAATGTAATATATATATATATATATATATATATATATATTTAGTACAAATATTGAATAGTTTTCTTACACTGTAAACATGCATCCTAGGAAACTAATGTCCATTCTCATACATAGATACATGTGGCAAGAAACCTCTAACAAGCTAGGTGAGTTTTTATCTTCAATTCAGAAGTCGGATCAACAACTGATATTAACCCTTCGTAAACTTGTTCTCCACCCCGTGTCCTTACCTTGTCTTTAGCAATTAAAATTTAAAAGTCATCAACTTATTTATTAGAAAGAGACAAAAATATGGAACATTACCAAATTGTTAGGTGAACTTAATTTTCTTTTTCTTGGTCCCCACCAGTGTTGTATGTCACCAAACATATAATTAGCAACCTCAAGGGCTATAAAGCATTGACTCGTCTAATAACACATAAGATAGACCAAATGTATAACTATTCCAATCAAGATTTGATCCATCTACAAACTACTACTGATATAAATTATATAATAATTACTCTCATAAGATTAGGAATATATATAGGTATATATAATATAATAATAATAATAAATGCTATAAACTAATAATATATAGATATATTAAAATATATATTTAATCAAGTAATATTATATGTATTTTACAACCTTTGTGTGACAGATAATCGAAACCAAGTATAAAAATAGTATTATATATTCAGGCAAGATGGGGCATCTGAATTTACTAAATACTATAATTATATTTGGAAGAAGAGAATTTGTATAATAACATTTTTTGGCTAGAAAAAAATCAAACCTGATTATAACTTTTATCGTTGAGTTAAAACAATATGGGATGTATTAACTCAATAGATATAAGAGAATTAATGTTATGATTTTTTTACCATGGGATGAAATAAAGTGGAAACTATATAATAAGTCACAAACTCTGATAGCCTAGATAGTATATTTACATTTACCTATGAAATAAGTATATAAATAATATATATGCTAAAATCACTTCTATTTATGCAGAGGTCGCAACCCAGGATACTTACTAAAAATCAAGTTGTGAGTTATAGTCCTACCATGATTGAAAACCCTATTGGGGACACACCTATAAATAGCCAACACTCAGGAACTTAACCATAGAACAAAATCAGGAACCGGTTATGGATCAACTACTCCAAAGTTTTCTATGCTATATAAATTAGTAACATGCAGCCTGAAAATTATTTGAAGACCAACCAATAATGTCTCGTCCAAACCAAAACGCTACCAATGAAGCCTCAAACTTAATGACCTTAATTCGATACTTTAAGTGATTAAGTCCAAATACTTATGATGGGGCTCTTGATGTAAAAAAAAGCTGATGAAGGGTTAAAAGAAAACAAAAAAGGTTTTAAATGTCATGAGAATGCTAGAAGAGGTTAAGGTCTTAGTAGCCTCTTATCAATTGATTAGTCAAGTAGCAAATTAGTGGGAAATGATACAAAATGATTCAGATATTGATACAAAAATTAGGAAATGTGGCGGTTAGACTTTATTTGTCCAAAAATATTTTTCTAAAACCTTGAGGGCACGGTTCAAAGCTTAGTTTGCTCGGTTGACTCCAAAAAGGATGACAGTCCAAGAGTATAAAGCCAAGTTTATCGAGTTAGCTTGATATGCGCTAGCAATGATAGCAAATGAATAAGATAGGGTGGAGAAATTCTTCTTTGGATTAAGGTATGATATTCAATGAGCATTAGCACCTTTTTGACATAAAATTATAGAGTGATGGCTATGGGAGCTTTAGCAATCTAGGCAGAAATCCAACAAGATGAAAAATCTCGAAATAAGAATTCGGGAAAAAATGTAAGAGGCAATCAGAACCAAATGAACTCTAAACAAAAATATCCATTGGGTGAGAAAACGTATGTTAAGCTAGAACAAAAAAATGAAACTCAAAATAAGTTTGGTAGGAAAGAAAAAAATAAACTTTAATAATTTTGTGGTGGGAGAAATCAGGAATTAACTCCTCCATCCTTTGAGATCTAATATGGAAAATCGACACAAGCACCAATGCGTACATGCTTCATATGTAATTATCCTGGACATATAGCAGGTCATTGTCCCGAAATCCAAATATTGTTCCACCTCATCCTAGTTAAATCTCAGGGAACCACCAAATAGCCAACTAGCAAGGAACTTCGGGCAAGTCAATGCCACCACAGTAGAAGTATTACCACCCAATGCAGTAGTTGAAGGTACATTTCCTCTTTTTAATACAAGAATTAATTTATTGTTTGATTCTGGTGCTACACACTTTATTATCTCTAAAAAAGTTGCAAAAAACTTAGAGTTACCAATAGAAGATTTAAAAGATACTCTTAGGATTCAACACCACTTGGAAGTACTACAACAATAGAAAAATAAGTAATTCGTATGAACTTCGACTAAATGATAAAATATTATTAATTGACCCTATAGTTATGAATATAATATGATATAACCTAATTTTAGTAATAAATAGGTTAGCATAATATCATGTCATATTGATTGTCAAAAGAAAAATGTGTATTTAACACTTCCAAATGGGTAAACTCTTATAATAAATGGTCAAGCCCAAAAGATTCATAGAACTATAATGGCTACTCTTAAAACTTTTCTTGGGGATAAGAAAAATCCAGAAATATTTCTCAACCCTGCAATTGAAAACTCTAACCTTAACACGAATAACATTCCAGTAATAAGAGATTTTACAAAGGTCTTTATAGATGAATTATCAGGACTTCCTCCAGTTAGAGGATTTGATTTTCAAATTGACCTTATAACTAGAGCAAATCCCATCGCCATTACACCATATAGATTGTTGTACAAGGAACTACAGGAATTAGATATGCAAATTTGAGAATTAGAATAGAAAGAGTTTATACTAAAAAGTACATCTCCTTAGGGCACTCCTATCTTATTTGTTAAAAAGAAAGATGGAATGTTAAGATTTTATGTTGATTATAAGAAATTAAATGCTTTGACCATAAAGAATCGATACCCACTCCCAAGAATTAATGACCATTTTGACAATTTTAAAGGAGCAAATATTTTTTTGAAAATTGATCTTAGATTGGGATATCATCAATTAAGGATAAAACCATCAGATGTACCTAAAACTACTTTTCGAACTCGTTACGGACACTATAATTTTTTGGTAATGCCTTTTGGAAACTAATGGACCAGTGACATTCATGGATCTAATTACTCATATTTTTTTAGTTTATCTTGAAAAATTCATTGTCATATTCGTAGATGATATATGAATCTACTCATCCACCTATGAGGACCATGAAAACATCTCCAAATCATTCTCAAAACTCTTCTCAATCATCAACTTTATGCAAAAATTGAACAAATATGAGTTTTTGATAAATAAAAAAAGGCCAAGTTTTTAAAACTCAAGAAATAACTGTAAAATTTCAAAAGAAATGATGAACATAGCAATAACAACAAATTTAAAGCTCCAAAATAATCATAAGATTTTCTAACTGGTTTACTTACTTGTATCTAAGCTAATACGCACTCAAATCGGCTCTGACATACGTCCAAATCCGTACCCAATACCCAACACTAGTAAATTATGCCCCTGATAATCATATGGGCAAATTTATATTATGTTAGAGCTTATTTGAGAAATTTTAGATTTTTAAATCCCCACGTCGTTCAAATTAGAAAACTCTTAGTGGTGGCACACTTTTCAATGAAATTTTTTGGTGTAAAAAGTTTCGACAATGTCAAAACCAACTTTTCTATAATTTCCTCAACCTTTTTCTATTTATTTCCAATTTTTCCTGAATTTTCTGGGATTTTCCTACTTTTTATTTAATTTTTCAGCCTTTTTTTGTTTGGGGCCCTTTGGGCCCCACTCGACCCAACTCATGGACTACCTCCCAATCTCCCTCTCTTTCGGGATTTCACATAGGCATTTAACGCCTCTATTTTTTTTCTTCTTCTTCAATTTCAATCCATAAATGAGATGTACAATCAAACCCTAAACCCAACATTTAATTACCCAAAATCAACAACAACAACATCAAATTCAAGAATTCTAGAAATGACCAAATTGTTCAAACGATGTTAATGGAGATGAAGAGGTACCTAGCTCGATGTTCTTGCAAGTGTGATCACCATCACTTCTCCAACCTCATTGGTTGCTCTTCTCTTTGCTCCAACACCCCAGCAGTGCACTCTCTCTTTCTCTCATTCCTTGCCAACGATGAGAGTCAAAGAATGCTCAAACTTATATATATTGAATATAGATTGAACTATGGCCACACATCCATTTATGTACACGTATTTCGAGGCATGTCTGAGGGACCACCTTCACGCAATTATTAACATAAGTCATGCATAAATGACTCACAAGTTGACTCCTTGTCTCTTGATGAGTTAATGCGTGCCTCGATGCACATCAAATGAACCTTGTTTTATTTCTCTAACTATAGGTATATTAATGCTTATATTAAATGTGACCACATTAAGCCACTAAGCCACTTATAAATTTAACATTAGTTCAAAATAATTCAGTTTACCCCATATGTTGCTACATCGGTCCCACGTCGACACGTGATTCGAGGTAAGCCTCCGCTCTTCTCGACATTGATATGCCCTACGTGTACCTTACCCACACATTACTAAATTTAATTAATTTAACTTGTTCAATCTTTGGTCTAATAAATAATACAAGCATCAAACAAAAATAGCATACCTCTGTGTCGACTCCTGAGATTTGGACATTTGTATCACGACAAGTGGGTCCCATGTACGACCCTGAAATGACATGTGACAAGAGTTGGATTTTTAGGGTCGTTACAGTCTTCCCAACTAATTAGAATTTTATCCTCGAAATTGAAACAAATTATAAATGAAGAACTTACTAAAATTCAGAAGAGATAAGGAAAGTACTCGCGCATGTATGACTCGAGCTCCCACGTCAGCTCCTCATTTTTGTGATGTTGTCGTTTGATAAGGACTGATGG
The DNA here is from genome assembly GCA_039657365.1 of Stephania yunnanensis. NCBI lineage: Eukaryota > Viridiplantae > Streptophyta > Magnoliopsida > Ranunculales > Menispermaceae > Stephania > Stephania yunnanensis. The sequence continues at coordinate 10,221,798 of CM077585.1, forward strand.
GATCTCTTTCTTTCTCAAAATCCTTACTTTACGGTCCAAAATCTAAATAGGTTGCTCGTCATAAGTTGTCCTCCTCAAGTCTATGTAGCTCAAATCCACTGTCGATTGTCTGCCCTCTCTCAACTTATCCAATCGAAGCATAGAAACATGAAATACAGGGTGGATGCCTGACAACTGAGGTGGCAACTCCAACTCATACGCAACCTAGCCTATTCGCTTCTTCACCTTGAACGGACCAATGAAACTCGGCGCAAGCTTTCCTTTAATCTCAAACCTCTTGTGACCATTTATCGGAGAAACTTTCAGATACACTTAGTTTTCGACATCATATGCTAACTCGTCGTGATACATGTCATAATACTTTTTCTGCCTCTCATGCATACCTTTCAGTCTCAATCTGATCAGTTGTATCTTCTCTGTGTGATCCACTACATTTTCAGGCCCAATCACTGCAACATTCTCAACTCAGCCCAGCATTATGGAAGTCTGCACGGTCTATCGTGGAGTGCCTCAAACGGTGTCATACCAATATTGGTCTGATAACTGTTATTGTAAGCGAACTCATACAAATGAAGATACTCTTCTCGTGATCCACCGTACTCTAACACACACATCCTCAGCATATCCTCGAGAATCTGAATTAGTCTTTCTGACTATCAGTCTGTCTGTGGATGATAAGCTATACCAAGATCCATACACGTATCAAACTGTGCCTGCATGCTCTGCCAAATCTGATACGTAAACTGTGGCCCTCTTTGAGACACAATCGATAATAGAACGCCATGTAATCGTATGATCTCATACTCGTACAAACTCGCCAATCTATTAATCTGATGTGTGGTAGAGATCGGTAAAAAGTGCGCAGACTTCCTCAATATTTCCACTATCACTCAGATACTGTCATATCCGCAATGAGAACGAGGTAGCCCACTGACAAAATCAATGGTAATATACTCCCACTTCCACCGAGGAATAGGAAGCGGTTGTAATAACCCACCGGGTCTTCGATGTTCAGCTTTAACTCGCTGGCATACCTCACACGCTCTAACGTAATCAGAAACATTGATATTCATCCTTGACCATCAGAAAAAATGACGCACATCAAAGTACATCTTGTTCTGACCTGGATGAACCATCAAACGTGAGCGGTAAGCCTCATCAAGTATCTCATTATGTAACTCAGCCATTGATGGAATCCACGGTCGACCTCTAAACCTCAAGCACGAGTCTGTCGACTAACTCCAATCTAAATGATCCGAATTCTAAGCAAACTCCAAGAATCTCTGGTACTGCTCATATATCTACCGACCCTCAAGTACCTTTTGAATTGATACTATTTGAGTCCTCATCTGCCCACAAATCAACACTCTGGTAACGGCCAGAATATCAATAGAATACATCAACTTGATCGCCTCGAGTAAACCATACTCGTGTGTCATGTGGCAAGTAATAATCTATGAGTCTTCCCCTCTGTGGCTCAACACGTCTGCAATAACATTGGCCTTCTCCAAATGATACTCCAAAGAGAAATCATAATCCTTGAAGAACTCAAGCCAATGCCTATGTCTCATATTCAGATCCTTTTAAGTAAACGGGTACTTCAAACTCTTGTGGTTAGTGAACAACACAAACTTCTCTCCATAAAGATAATGACGTCAAATCTTTAGTGCAAAAAACACTTCCGCTAACTCCAAGTTATGTGTAGGGTAGTTCTTCTCATGAATCTTTAGATGTCGAGATGCGTAGGCAATCGCTCTGTCGTCCTACATTAATACACAACCTAAACCGACCTTAGAAGCATCAGTGCTTACCTCAAAACCCTTTCATGACTTAGGTAATACTAGAACTAGTGCGGTGGTCAATCTTTCCTTCAAAATCTTGAAGGCTTGTTCACAACTATCATTCCACTGAAAATTTATATCTTTCCTCGTAAATTGCGTCATTGGTGCCACAATCGTTTAGAAATCTTGAACAAAACATCGGTAATAGCCTGCCAACCCCAAGAAACTGCAGATCTCTGCACTATCAGCGATGTAGGCCAATCTATCATAGCTCTAACCTTAGCGTGGTCCACTGGCACTCCGCTAGCTCCGACGATGTGTCCAAGAAACCCGACCTCTGTAAGCCAAAACTCACACTTATTGAATTTTGCATACAGTCTACGACCCCTCAAAGTCTGCAAAATTATCCTGAGGTGCTCCCCATGATCCTCATAGGTCTTAGAGTAGATAAGGATGTCATCGATGAACACAATGAATAATCTTTCCAAATACTCTATCAACACTCGATGCATGAGATCCATGAATATTGTTGGGGCGTTAGACGGACCAAAAGGCATGACCATGAACCGGTAATGCCTGTATCGAATGCAAAATGCAGTCTTCTTTCTATCCTCTACTCTAATCCTCAGCTGATGGTACCCTGATCTTAAATAAATCTTTGAGAACCATTGTGCTCCTGTCAGCTAGTCGAACAAATCATCAATGCGAGGAAGTGGATATTTGTTCTTCACTGTCACCTTGTTGAGCTGTCTGTAATCAATGCTCAATCTCAAGCTGTCATCTTTCTTCTTAACAAATAAGACTAGCGCGCCCCAAGGAGACATGCTCCGGTGGATGAGTCCTAATTCCAACCACTCATCAAGCTGCCCTTTATGCTCCTCTAGCTCCTTCAGAGTCATCCGGTACGGTGAAATAGATATAGGTTTAGTCCCCGAGACCAAATCAATGATGAAGTCAATCTCCCTAAGCGGGGGTAATCCTGGTAGCTCTGTTGGAAAAATGTCAGGAAACTCACGTACCACTGGTGCCTCCTCCAACTTAGTCACAACTCATTCCGTCGTACTCAATAAACTAGTAAACATCTCGACATCTACACTAGTAGCGACTCTACCTCTAGTAATAGGCAAACTAATCGATGTCCCCTAGAAACTAAACTCTGGATGACCTAAAAGATGAAATGTGACTTTCTAACTGAAGCAATGGATATGTGCATGATAAGCACCTAACCAATCCATGTCTAGCAATGCATCAAACTCAAGGAATTCTAACACTATCAGGTCCGCAGGCATGATATGACCCGCTATCTCAACCGAATAATCAACACACAACAGGTTCGGGTAGATCTCGTCCTCATCAGTTGTGCTAAGGATCAAGGGTCTCTCTAGTTTAGTAGGTTTTGAACCCAACTCATCAACCATACGACCCTAAATAAAAGAAACAGTAGAACCTTAATCAAATATAGCATGCATGAATCTAATACAAATATAAACCATACCCTCAATCAGATTATGGCGGGCAGTCGGATCTGGCACGGCAACTACGTGAACCTGCTCCCAGCTCTCCTGCAGCTGCCCTCTGCCTAGTCGTGGAGACGCACTGATGAAATGACCTAACTGTCCACATTCCCAACAACCTCTCTGAGATCCTGATCCAAACGAACCACTGTGTCCCTGTCCTTGTCCTTGTGTCGGACTAGGCCTTTGTCCCTTTCTCTACACCTAACTGGAACTTTGACCTTGTCTCTATCCACTACCTCTCTCATGAGTCCTCTGATAATACTGATATCGAGTACCTAACGGTGTTGGCTGCAGTGGTGTACTACCGTAGCTCTACGCTAGACCTACCGACAGGCGTAGTATGTGATGCATTAGGCGGAGATGCAACATATCCCACGCTCTGAGCACGATCTTTTGCCTTAATAGTCAAAATCTCTTCTTCCTCCGATCACCTCCTGTACCTCCCACTGATTATGACGATGTCGATGATGCAACCGATACTCTGGTGCGTATGCTCCCGAAGCTCTCACTAGCCATAGCCCTCTCATAGGCTTCCTGTAATGTGCTCGAAGTCGTCGTCACTACAACATAACCAATAGAGACTAGTAGTCCATGTACAAAGTAGTAATCCTGGTCAGCGTTATTGTCGGTTGCACTCCTAGCATACTCCATCAAGCGTAAATATCGGTCCATATACCGCATAACTGACTCTCTGGTCCTCTGTCGAATGGTCTGAAACTCAATCCACTTCAGGTTAAGGACTGTAGGAGGTATGTACTTCTTGTTAAACCTCTCCTTGAACTCAGCCTAATCCTTGGGCTTCCCCTTCGACGCCATTATAGTGCGCCACCAGACATCAGCCTCGCCGAACAGTAAAGCTGATGATATACTCGGCTACATATGAGTTGGTGTGGCCAGTACATCATGTATCTTTTCGTGGCTCCTCATATACCTCCCTGCAGCCTTAAGGTTAGTACCCCGTGGAACTTCGCTAGATGATGCCTTTGAAACTCATGAGTCTGCCTCGCCTCAATTGTAGCCCTAACATTCGTATCAGTAGGGGTGTTCGGCGTATCCTCAGCCGGTGTCTTGGGTGTAGGAGGTATTATCTCAAACTCGAACAATCCGACTTCGCAGATTACCCGAACCGGAGGTCTGCCGAGGTGGGTCATGGACTATAGGAGCACTCCCGATCTGAGTAACTAGAGCTACCGATGTGGAAGGTGATGATGTAACCTAAGCCCTCAGCAGTCGAAGAATCTCCTGAAGCTGCTGACCGTGAGATGTAATCATCTGGGACATGTCATCTAATCTCCTATGTACGTCCCCCGCACCACTATCGCTAGTATCGGGCTGATCGGCTATCGCTAACTAAAAAGAAAGTGATTTTCACGAACATAGCTATCGATAGTTAATAGTACAACAAATCAAATAGCTCGTAGTCCAGTTTTGAATTTCCCCAACTCTCTTCACTTCCCAACTAAGATTAGTTAGGATCATAGGGTTCCACTCTAAGTTCAACCATTCCTAACTTTCGCTGGTTTGTGTATCAATGGATTGTGGTTTAAATCAAGAGTCGAGTATTTAAGCCTTCGGCTCGATTCCAACTGTAACTGCCCCAATTCCACAATTCTAAATTGGGCCCGACACGGCCTAGACTTACGTGGACCCCCGAGCCCATCTCAATGAGTCACGCAAGCCTAGTCAGCCTTCCCTTACCATTTACCATTTATCAAGTAATTAAAGTTGAGTTAATCAATTAGTGAGTTATCATAGTTATAGCGGAAGCAATTAAACCTCAAACTAATTGAAAAACCTCAAAAACACAAGTTAAGACAACCTAGAGTGTGGAAACCCCGAATATGTATATCATCATCAATGAACATTCAGAGAAGAGTAAATACAAGATATACATGGCCAAAATCTCTCAAAAACTCAACTCTCAGTGTTTCAAAACAAGTATATCTAATAATACAAAAGAATCATCTATGTCGGACAAGTGGTAAAAACTGCTCTAGTATCCTCAAATGATATCTCCTAGCTATGGAGCCTTCCCCTTGCTGGACTATGGATCTACACTCCGTCAAACACAAGAATGACTAGCCCAGGTAAGTAACGCCAAGCAGGACATATATACAGCATTTTGAAATAAATACATCATTCTAATTCATGCAGATAGAAAGAAAGGAACGGGGAACACATGAATATAAAAAACTATAAATAAATCAATCGATAAGTGAGGGTCCGAAATACGAAAATCGAATAGCAAGAAGTCTAGACCAAAAGGTCGTTGAGTCACGGCAAAGACTTAGGTTCAAGACGAGACACAACCTACCAGCCCTAACCCTTGCGACTATGAGATATCCACAGACCCAGATAAGTGCCCCCAACGTACACTCAATTGGGAGATATCAACGGCGTCCAGATAAGAGCTCATATCACAAATAAATAATAACCCTGACTCACTTGCCAATGGACCACTCAACCAATAGAAGTTTCAAAAGAAATTATGAACATAGCAATAATAACAAATTTAAAGCTCAAAAAATAACTATAAAATTTTCTAGCTAGTTTACTTACCTGTATCCAAGCTAATACGCACTCAAATCGTCTCTGACATACTTCCAAATCGTATCCAATATTTGACACTAATAAACTATGCCCCTGATAATCATATGGGATTTATATTATGTTAGAGCCTATTTGAGAAATTTTAGATTTTTAAATTCCAAAATTGTTCAAATTAGGAAAATCTTAGTGGTGGCACACTCTTCGAGGAGATTTTTGGTGTAAAAACTTTCGACAACTTCAAAACCAACTTTTCTATAATTTCCTCAACATTTTCTATTTTTTCCAGTTTTTCCTGAATTTTTTGGGATTTTCCTGCTTTTTATTTAATTATTTATTTTTTTTTTGCCCTTTGGGCCCCTTTTTTTTTTCCTAAATCGGTATGATTCAGTTACTGGGACGGGCCCAGCTCAGCCTACCTCGTGGCCTGCTCCCCAATCTCCCTCTCTTTCGAGATTTCACAGAGGCCTTTAATGCCTCTGTTTTTTTTCTTTCTTTTTCTTCAACTTCAATGCATAAATGAGATGTACAATTAAACCCTAAACCTAACATTTAATCACCCAAAATCAACAACAACAACATCAAATTCAAGAATTCTTGAAATGATCAAATTATTCAAATGATGTTAATGGAGATGGAGAGGTACCTAGCTTAATATTCTTGCAATTGTAATCACCACCACTTCTCCAACCTCACTGGTTGCTCTTCTCTTTGCTCTAACACCTCAGAAGTGCACTCTCTCTTCCTCCTTCCTTGCCAACAATGAGAATCAAATAATGCTCAAACTTATATGTATTGGATAAAGATTGGACTATGGCCACACATCCATTTGTGCACACATATCTAGAGGCATGTCTAAGGGACCGCCTTCACTCAATTATTAACCCAAGTCATGCATAAATGACTCACAAGTTGATTTTTTGTCTCTTGATGAGTTAATGCGTGTCTCGATGCACATCAAATGAACCTTGTTTTATTTCTCTAACTATAGGTACATTAATGCTTATATTAATTGTGAGCACATTAAGCCACTAAGCCACTTATAAATTCAACATTAGTTCAAAATAATTCAGCTCACCCCATATGCCGCTACCTCGGTCCCACGTCGACACGCGATTCGAGATACACCTCTGCTCATCTCGACATCGATATGTCCCGTGTGTACCTTACCCGCACATTACCAAATTTAATTAATTTAACTTGTTCATTCTTTGGTCTAATAAATAATACAAGCATCAAACAAAAATAGCATACCTCGGTGTCGACTCCCGAGATTTGGACATGTGTATCATGACAAGTGGGTCTCACGTATGACCTTGAAATGACACGTGGCACGAGTTAGATTCTTAGGGTCGTTACATAAGGTATTTTAACTAGGTGATCGCTTCCAGGGTAATTCTCTAACTGACCTATAATTCTTAATGTTTTGAATGTTCACATGTTGCACAGTTGTTTTAATCATTTGATTTCTTTTTTTCTTTGTTTCCTATGTGGTGACGTGCCAACTGCATCAATTAATCCACACTAGGGTGCCACATATGTAGGGGTGGCTTCAATCATTTGATTTGTGTATTGTGATAATTAAGGCACTCACTTCTATGTATTGTTCATATTTCATTAATAGTAAATTTACTTGGACTCGTAAGTCCAGAGTCATAAGAGGTTTTTTAAATTTTTAAAAATATTTAAGGGGCATCAAAAGAATTTAATAAATAATTGTGTTTATTTTATTAATTGATTGAGGATAACTTTGAAATTAAAATAAATAAATAAATAACTTTTAATTCGGGACTCGTATGTTCAAATAGCATGGCTAGTTGGTTAATTTATAGCCTACTAATTGTTGCGCAAATTTTTCTTCCAAACAAGGCCAGAGTGAAGATGACGAAGACGAATTAAGAGGACTTAGATGTGGATGACATATGAAATATTGTTACTAAACAAGTACGTGCTTGACAAGTACATATAACCCCCCTTTATTTATGCTAAGACGTGCATTAATTAAAATATTAAATCAAACGTTATGTCGAAGTATATGTGCTTGTTATATAATGGTGTATTGAATCATGCATGTATATTAAATCCTTATGACAATAAATCATTTAACGAGTTATGCACTTCCTCTACCTAATTTTTGGGGATGACATCAGCCACATCAGTTGAAACAGTTGCATACGTGCTCAAATTCAAAAGGCCACTGCTCCTTTTAATTTTCATTATCCAACTAAGCTTTAGTCGAACTTTTTTTTTCCTTGGGCCACAAGTTTATCGATTTGTTTGGTTAGGTTTTTTTATTTTTTATTTTTTTATTATAAGCTTAGAAGAGCAACTTCCGTCATTATTAAGAGTTATTTTTGTCTCAATTACAAGCTTGACACAAAACAATTTTAAGTGTATATTAATGACATGTTCGCTTCACATTTTAGGAAGACCCAAGATCATAGAATTAGTTTGTAATGAGATTAACACATGAGTTTGTGTATTAGTCAATTTTAAGTATCTTGTTTGGTTGAGAGTATTAAGGGTGGGATTAAATGTGGTTGCAATAGGTAAATTTACTAAAGTACCCCTCTATTTAGGTTACATTTCCAACCAAATCGAAAACCCGATCGAGTACTGTCTTCATTGGTGTTAATCCAACAAAACATTGATTCATATATGGATTTCAATTTTCTGGGTCTATTTTTCTTCTTTTTTGTTGATCTCTGATTCCCACTTTTAATTGAAACCAAAGTCCGCCATGAATGCGTTTTTGAACTTATAGTTGGTTTTGCCGAGACTCCCAATTCTCTTCTAACCAAAACCAGCTTTATTTCGATCAAAACTCTCTCTCTCTCTCTCTCTCTCTCTCTCTCTCTCTCTCTCTCTCTCTCTCTCTCTCTCTCTCTCTCTCTCTCTCTTAACACAGTAGCCCTGCAGATTTTTGCATTGTGGGAGAAGGGGAGACAATATTCGGCCCAAATCAGTGCGTTTTCTCAACTAGTATGTGTAGATTTCGTTTTTAGTATGTTCTAAAAAATGGTTTTTGTTGTTTTTTGAGATTATCGTGTTGTGGGTTCACAGCAATAAAGCTAAAAGTGAAAGATTTTTTGTGGGTTTGGTTAGATACAACAACTCATTTTTCTCTCACAATTGGGTTTAAAGAGGGAGGGGTAGTTTGATAATGTGTGAAGCCCAAACATTGGGACTAGTTACTGCCACAAAAGATGACGGTTTACTTTAGTCACCTTTATTGAGTACTAGATAGTCTGGTTGATTAGTTAATTTGCCAACCAAACACCAGATTAGTCAATGTATTTAATCTGACCTAAGACCATAAAGCAAACATGCTATAATAGTCTGTCGACAAACGTAATGGCACTAGGACAATTTGAGCTTTTAATAGCGCTTTATAGATAGAGGTTTTAATTAACCCCCATGAATTAAACAATTTGAGCTTTTAATAGCACTTAATAGATAGAGGTTTTAATTAACCTTCATGAATTAGACAAATAGGCTTTTCATAGCACTAATTCATAGAGGTTAAAAATAATCTCTATGGAAACTCTGGCCCTAACCACAAATGAATGCCCAACACTCACTCTCGATCGCTCGTCTAGCTCTCGCTCGTCTCGCTCTCGATCGCTCGTCTCGCTCGCTCGTCTCACTCTTGCTCGCGCTCGCAGTCGCTCGTCCGTCATCGTCATCGTCAACACTCACTTGCAATCGCCATTGGGGGGGGGGGTGAGCTCGGATTCAAACCATCATCGCCTCCTCCCCCAACTCTGTCGTCCTCACCTTCATCGCCTCATCGATTGTCTCTCGCAGGGACGATCGATCTCAAGATCTCGTAGGGACGATCGATCTCAAGACCAGTTGTCCAATCTACAAGATTAGACTCGATCGATCTCAAACCCTAACGATTCGATTTGATGAAGATGTGAATCTTTTGGTTATCAATTAGGCATATAGTATATACTTTTTTTCTTATCTATTATGATGAATTTACTGATTTATAGTCTCTATATTGATTAGGTTAACTGAATTTTGTTTTTAATGGTTTTGTGACTTGAATTAGCGATGAATGTAGTTGATTTCATAGGTTCTATGTTGAATTGGCTTTGGTGATTGATTTGCTCTAGATCGAAAGTCCAAGAAAAATTTTGCTATATAGATTGAACTGTGATTGATTATTGAACTACAATGATAGGTGCCTACTATGACTTTGACAGGTCTTTTAAGTGGAAATTCCAGCAAATATTTGATGATCCTCATAACAACTCAAACTCGATCGAAAAGAGTCTCATTAGACGTCGAAATCGTGTTTATTCATTTATGTAAATGTACACAGATGTTCTTGATCAACAAGTTTATTTTACTTATTCTCATATTGAAATATAAACTAATTCATAAATACTCATGATGTGGTTTCTGCCTTGATTATGTAGTTTCTTGAATTCCAGAGTCACATAGTAGCATATCTATTATTGTTCTTCATGATCTTTTTTCAAAGCAAATGAAGATGCAGAACAATAACATATATGCATTGAACATTTGAAGCATAGAGATTCATGATAATTAATCCTTGATGAGGTATAACTCGACGAGGATGCTTCGACGTAATGATCGAGTATGCACTATTCCTTTCACTCTGTTGAGCATTTGTTGAGGTGCATCTTCATGCAACATTAATCTATCATTCGTTTGTTGAGGTGCATCTTGATGCTTAGGACTCTTAAAACTTTTTACTATGCTCTCTCCCTACATGACAAGAGTGGCGTTGTCTCTTCTTTTATTTTATTTTTTGGAACTTTAGCAGTACACTTGTTTTGTTGGTACAACTGTACAAGTTGGTCATACTTCTCTAAAAAAAAAAAAAATTGGTCTTACATTTTGGCAAGATTTTTTGAAGTAGTCGATTTTTATTATAAGGAAATTGAATTGTGCAGAAGGAGGTTCGTATCAATGGCTGCCAAGATTTTATTCCATTAATCACAGTTTGAGTTGAATTGTGCAGAAGGAGGCTAGTATATACTTCGGTATGGAACATTTTTGTAAAATTTGATACTATTTTCGAGAGATTAATGACACTTTTAATAATATGGCATAATATAGCTTTGCCAAACTTCCTATACAACTAATTAAACATGTATTCATTTACAATTACAAGTTCTTTAATTGACAAGGAAAAACGAGTTGCATTCTGAGTACTTCTCTATACCTACATTCAGTCCATTGATAAACTGGGCAAACAAGAGAGCTGTTTTCTTTTGTGTATGCATATTCTTGTGAAAAATGCCTCCTAAATCCCAAAAAGTGTAGTATCATTTGAACTGTGATGAACAAAGTTGAATCTATGTATTTGACCAATACAATAGAACCTCTTCCGATTAGCTGAAAAACTAAATGATCATTAAGACTTTTATACACGCTATAATGGAAAAGACTTTTGGAGGTACGTTATACTATTATACATTCCCTTATCAGTTTAATGATGTGATAGCGCTTTCATTCCTCCTATGGAAGGCACTGGTGATAGAAAATTTTAGGTAACGATGTTTTGTAACCCTTTGTTTTTCCCCTTTGATAGCTCCAAGTCCATATGTGAAATTTTGAATTTTTATTGGTGTGTATGTATGTTTCACAATTACTTTATGTTTTTTTGTTCAAGCTCTTCTTTTACTTGTAGGATCAATTACTTTCTGTTTAGTAATTGTTGAATTAAAGTATCACTTTAATTCAACACAATTACTTTGTGTTTTTTTTTTTGCTCAAATCAATGTTGATCAATAAAAGTCTTGTCTTTTATATGCAAAAAAAATTAGTGATTTGTTGTGTGTTTATTATTATGTTTGATGAGCAAGCTTTAGGGGAATCGATTCCATGGCCCAAATAACATGTCTTCATACCTAACACTTGAGGAAAGTACGTTTCAACCATTTAGTTTTATTTTTTTACTCATCTTGTGTCTCAGAATTTAATTTTTTTTGTGCTTGCAGATGATGGGAAGAGCGTATAGATGGTGCTAGAAACTTGATGAGTTTCAATGTTTCATATTTGTTTCAATATCTTCTTTTCTGTTACTTTTGCTCGTATATAGAAAATGAACTTATTTTGTCTAGTTTTAAGTGATTTGTATGAGACTAAGCTTTCTTACTTTAGTGTTTCTTTAAATACATTCAGCTTTGCTCTCACTTCTCTATACATACATGCATATGTCTCTAACATATGGTTGATGCTTGTAACATAGACATAGCATCTAAAAGGGTGGACTAAGGACATTGGTCTTCATCAAATTCTTACATTTTCATGTCTATTATCACTTAATTAATTTGTACAGTATTAATTTGTGCATGTTGATGTATGACTTTAGATGGCAGAAAGATTTATGGAGTGGTTATAGTTGTTGCTTGTAAATAAAAATCAAAGGCCACGGATATAGTTGATGGTGTATTTTGGAGGTGCAACGATTGAAAAAAAAAGAAAAGAAAAAGGAAACCATACTTGACTTGGATTGCTGTTTTCTGGAAAGATATAGTTGCTTTGATTTGGCAAGAAGTAATGACGCAGGTTTAGTTGAATGTCCAAATTTGATTTGTGCTACTAATCTCGGATACATGCACTAAACTTTTAGTTGTTGCTTGTACATTATGAGTAAAAATTTTGGTAATTATAGGTGGCGGTAAGAAGCGAAGACCCAAAATGACCACTTATTTTTTTCATTTGACATTTATTAGATGAAAAATATGAATTATTTGCAAGAAGAAACTTAACCTAATTGGATATCGAGCAGTAGTTCTTATTATGTTGATGAATTTCTCTTTCTTTATCTTACTTAGAGCTACTTCCATTTACTTGGTGGATTCTGAATTTCATTGATTTTTAGCACAGGTTTTGTGATTCTCTTTTTTTTTTTTCGATGTTGGTTGTTTTGTTTTCATCATATGTCTTGCATGACTTATTTGACGTCTTTCTTTATTTCTCTTAGTGATGCTTACTGTCATTAATCCAATGAAGATTCATGTATATATCACCCACTTTGAAGTTTGAACAATCATGGTTGCTATTTTGGAACTTATAATGGGATTTTTTTGTAGTTTCTTCTATTTTTCATGAGTTTTTCCTCGCGCTTACAACAATGCTCAGCTGCATTGTGCTAAATCTATGCATTTAAACTTGGGATGGGTTACATTGGTGAGGTTTCCCAACTTTTATTTTGTTACGGGTTTTCAATAGCTGCATCAGATTGGTTCATGCTTTCTGATAGTTGATCAATTTTTAGCCTTTTCTTTTTATAATCGTAAAACCTCTTACCATCAATACATGCTTAATTTTACATCCAAACAAATAAGCTTTACTCAAGCGCCTGATGAATATATTTGTTTCTGGTTTGAGAAAATTTTAGGGCTCTATGCACAAGTACAGTGTCTGAAATTATTTCATGTTCGTAAAATTTGATTTGATACTTGTGTTTGGTGGAGAGGTTAATTAATCATACCAAAACAAAGTGCAGGGGAGAAGGGCATTAGTGAAAGTGGGAAAAAGCTTCACTACAAGGGAACACCATTTCATCGTATCGTTTCTGGGTTTATGATTCAAGGTGGGGATATTGTTCATGGCGATGGAAGAGGCAATCTATCAATATATGGTGGAGCCTTTGCAGAACAACAGTGTAAACTCAGAAAGCCTGCGTCGCATGACCACATATAAAATCAAGTACAGGGCTCTCCAAACTAAGATTTTTAGAAAGTTATTGTCCTTATAAATATTTATACTGCTTTTTTGTCTCTTTTTGCATCGATGTGCACCTGCTTGATTGAAAGTACTAAGAGTTCATAAAATTGTGTCAGGCTGCTTTGGCGCAACAGAGAGCTTTAACTTGGGGAAAATCGACAAAAGATTCATCGACCTTGTATGCCTGAATTTTTAGTAAGTTTGACATTCTCTTGCCTTGTATATCTGAAACTTTATTAATACTAGTATGGTAATTTAAAATCAGTAGGACTGTAGGAATGTAGATTGTTTCTCTGAAGTCCAACTAATCCTAGAGTTTAAAGGTATTCTGAATTTTCGAGAGAGCGAATGTTTTTTTCCCCTTAAATTCCTTTCCATACAGTTTTTGATTTCATGTTGAGTCTAGAGAAAATATTTTATTGGTATTGGTACAACTACCTGCCTCTGATTTATATATTCTATAATGCGAAAAGTGTTCTTACTAAGCTATAAGCATGCACATGTTGAGATTCTTGGTGTCTGTTTTGTCTTCTTTGAAGTTCTTTTAGGCTACCATATTTATTGGTATTTTGGTTAAGCTAGGATTACAAGTCATTCATGACTACCCTTGAAGAAAATAGTCTAAATGAGCTAGAATGAAAGCTAGAAATGTAATAATATGTTGATGAGCTTAACACATACATAACATACCTTAGAAATGAAAAGTAGTACGGGTCATGAGATTGAACACCATTATCTCTAGTGAACAAGTTCACAGACAACCCAAAAATAATGAAACCAAGTAGAGCTGCAATGACCCATCTTTTAGGGTCCATGACTGATTAGATCTAGCTAACAACCTCTGCTTCACTGATGAACAAAGAGATAGATCTAGTGAAAAATAAAAATAAAAATAAAAAAATGTAGAAGAAGAGAACTGTTGTTGGTCTAAACAAGTTCTGTTCTTGAAGCCCAAATTGCCTATGAGTGTCTACTTATAATTCTAGTGGCAAGCAAGTCATATTTTGGTTAAGCTATGATTTTATAGGCTCAAGCCTACAAAATTCATCAACAACCCTTCTTGGATCTTCTACTCCATTTATAGGCTCAAGCCTACAAAATTCAATTATGGGTGATCTGAAGGACAGCAGATCAGCTAATCGTTTCCCGGCCTTGTTACCCTTCAGAGATCTTCAAATCAGTTCATCAGTTCATGAGTTCATCAGCAACAATAACCACCATGCACCACATAGACATCTTGGACAACTTGCTTAAGAATCCGTGGTTCTATATATAACTGGTACATGACACACAAACCTCAAAATGTGTGACAGGAATATTGGATACAAACAAACACAAAGATACATGTTTTAGAAATTAGGAGTTAAGTTTCATGTCTCTTGCCTGATCAAATGTTCCAATCGCAGTACATCCTTAAAATGCGGTCAGTTTATTTAGTGTTGTGATATGAATTAAGGATTGCTAATTCTTTAAGAGATCTTGAACTTGCTAGACTTGTGTGAAACTTCGTGGTTATATAACTACAATTTCGAGTGACTTGTTGTTCTTTTTTAGATTGAATTGGTGTCATTCTTTGCCATGTTGGTATTAATTGGTACATATGATAGCTTGTGAAAACGTATGAGCTTAGTTTATAATGCTCCAAAGTAGAAATCATAATAGTTCCCAAGTAAATAGCTTGATCGAAAACGTATTAATTGCCTTCATAATCTTTACCTACATAGCAGAAGATCATGTATTGCAAATAGCTTAGATGAGTTCATGGAGGTTTTTTGTTGTTGCAGGTAGTTGAATTGCAAACTTCCTCACTTTTCAACAACTTTGATCCTCATCTTTGTCGCATGCCTAACTTGCCTTCAAGTAACTCGGATGCATCTTTTATCTCGCTTGGGTTGCCTTGTTCTAATTTATTTATTTTATCCAGTTATTAAAATATTTTCATGATTTTACCATTGTTCTAACTCTTGTTATACAACTTTTGAAGGTGTGCAAGCATATTTGGCAGGGCTTACATTTGCTTTAGCTGCCTCACCTTGCAATACACCTGTGCTTGCCTCTATTCTTGGTTATGTGGCTGCATCCAGGGTAATGCCAAATTTTAATTGCATTGTGTTCTTGACGTTATGTTGAGTTTCTACCTGGTAACTAAAATGTTGCACCACATCATATTGTCTAATCTAGATTGTTTTCCAATTTGTTTATTTGAAGTTTGGTTTGGCGGGATCCAGTTATTGGAGGCGTCTACTTCTAACATACACAACCGGCTATATTGCTCTTTTTTCTTCTTCTTTCTGCTTCATTTGCGGGAGCATTGCAGGTATGCTTGGACTTTCTTCTCTTCGGTATATGCTTCCATGAATATTATTTACTTTTCAATGTTTGCTACAAACTATATATTATGTACTTAGTAACTTGAGCAAAACTTATATGCAGATCAAAGTAGAAGCACATCATTGGATTGGGCGATGCGTCGTGACATAATTCTTGGGATTGCTAGAGGAGTTTTATATCTTCATCAAGACTCTAGATTAAGAATTGTTCATAGAGACTTTAAAGCAAGTAATATTCTGCTAAAACGCGGAGATGAATCAAAAGATTTCTGATTTTGGAATGGCAAGAATATTTGTTCAAACTTTACATTGTTGATTGAATGGAATAATAATATTGCGAGTGGAATGTAAATTTTATATTTTCAATTGAAAATGGAAATGAAAATTAATTATGGGCATTTTCAGCTATTATTTTTTAAAAATTACATTTGATAGGGGTTTGAAACCCCTATGTAAGCCTTTGACGATAATATAGAGGTTTCAAACCCCTATGAAATCACTACAATTGATAGGGGTTTCAAACCCATATGTAAGCCTCTGAAGATATTATAGAGGTTTCAAACCCCTATGAAATAGCCAAGATTTGATAAAGGTTTGAAGCCCCTATGAAATAGTCAAGATTTGATAGAGGTTTGAAACCCCTATGTAAGTTTTGAGGATACGATAACGCCTTAAAAGATAACACTTTTCATAAGGTCAAAAACCTCTATGAAAAGTAAAATTTATTCTGGTGTGGTCCTTTACCTAGCTCAAACTCGAATCAGCTTGGGGGGCTCATTAATTGAGCTTCGAAAACCAAATGATTTAGCTAAACGAAAAACAGAAAAAAACAAAAAAACAAAAAAAAAACAAAACAAATAGTTGTCAACTTATGTGCCATATACTTGGGGCAGGAGAGTACAAGACGACAAACGCACAGAGAGACGAAAATGTAGGGCTCCTACTATACATGTGATCACGTATAGACGTATAGTCCAAGGCACAAGACCGAAGGCACGTACAACTATAGCTAGGAGAAACCACACGTATATACGTCACTACATGATTCTGGTAACTGAGTAGAGAATTACGAAAAAATAACAAAAGTACAATTGCTTTTACTTTAAAAGAGAAAAATGAGGTTGAAATAGTTTTATTTCACACCATAGGCAATATCGCCCGTGGAAAAGGCATTATCACAATGGACCTCAAATTTTTGCTGACGTGGACACATGGATAACGTTTTTTCAATTTTCAAAAAGCGCTATGTGTATGGCCGTCCTACGTGGACAGTGTATAGATAGCTCCTTTTAAAAATGAGCTATCAATACAAAACTATACACTCTATGAATGACTCATTTTGAAAATGAGCTATCAATATATACAAATTTTTTCCCCATGACCGCCACATGCATATGGAGATGGACGACCCGCGTCACTCGCGTATCTCGAGGTATACAACTAATGTAAACAACACGCACGCATATCGACATGGACAACCCATGCAAATGTCACCTATGTATGCTGAGGTGGAGGTTTCATAAAAATGTCAGGCACGTCTGTCGAGGTGGGCGACCCATGCAACCTCGTGCAACTCATGCAAACATCACGCACGTGTCTCGAGGTGGTGAAACCAATGCCAACGTCACACACGTATCTCCTGGTTGACAACACATGGAAACGCCACGCACGTATATATGTCGAGGTGGGCGAGTCATGCATATCCACTAGAGACCATGGACCCCAACGTCACGCACGTATCGCGAGGCGGACAAACCGAGTGAGTTGCATGCTTATTATGGATATGCATGGCTGGCCCACCTCGACATACGTAAGTGGCATTTACATGTGTTGTCAACCAAGAGATACGTGTGTGACGTTGGCATTGGCTTTATCACCTCGAGACACGTGCGTGACGTTTGCATGAGTTGCACGATGTTGCATGGGTCGCCCATCTCGATAGACGTACCTGGCATTTACATGAAATCTCCACCTCGACATACATAGTTAACATTTGCATGGGTTGTCCACGTCGATATGCGTGCGCGTTGTTTACATTAGTTGTCTACCTCGAGATACGCGAGTGGCGCAGGTCGTCCATCTCCATATGCACGTGGCGGTCATGGGGAAAAGAATTTGTATTGATAGTTCATTTTCAAAATGAATCATTCATAGAGTGTATAGTTTTGTATAGATAGCTCCTTTTGAAAAGGAGCTATCTATACACATCCACCTCCACCTCACCGCCACCTCACCATTATGAATGTCAACTCATAACCAATAACTCTTTTTCAAAAGGAGTATCACCTATTTTTATAAATTAAAAGTAAACTTTTCTATTTTGAGAAATAAAATATAAATCTACCTCACTTTTCGAAAAACAGATCTTCAGAACTAAGTAGAATACTACTAGTTTCCTCCTCACATCAAAGCAAGAAAGTGACACTAAAGAAGAACTAGTGGCCGTGTGTATATTTAGTCATATATAGCATGTGACGATTGAATAGTGTGATGCAGACTTTTTTGTCACTAACTTTGTTTAGAGAGGATAGAACGTACGTGGATCCCAGTAGAGATTTTTTTTTGTCAAGAGGATCCCAGTAGAGATAAAAAGTTAAAAGACATTTATAATTAGGAGATTGCAATTCATCAAATCGCATGGTTTAGGCGATTCAAGATTTACTGTAGTTGATGTTAACTTAATTAGCATATATACTATTACTAGCACTTCTAAACCACGATACAAATGACATGTCGTGCAATGCTCTTGGAGATGTATACAAGTCGCATCACAAGGAGCATTGCATACGTATTAGAGCGTGATGTGCGTTCACACCTCTCTTTCTTGCAATTCTTTTGTTACTTGGCCTTTTTTCCTATCCACTCATTTTCCTTCTATTATCAGAACTTTACACGTTATTACTTGAAAAAAAGGAGAATTTTACACGTGCAGTAGGAAGAACCATCTAAAATGACTACAAAATGCGCACAAGAACCCGACATCTTGGTTGTAAAGGTTGTTTTGTCACGTACCCCACTCCACCTTTTATATTTCTTATAATATAAGAAATAATTTAACAGCAGTTTGGATGCTACTTTGAAGATAATTATTACTCATTTTCATCCTTAACATCATTTTACTTTTGGCAAAAAATATTAAATTTTATTAAAAAATTGTTTCTGCTATAAAGAATTAATAATTATAAAATATGAAAGGTTCAAAGCAAATTTTTGTGTCATTACAAACTATATTTTATTGTCTTGTCAAAGCACTTTAATAAAATGGATAAAGCATTACTTTGTAATTTGTCTAAAGTTGATTTCATATTAAAAAAATAAAAATAAAAATAGCATGTTGTACTCGTGAAAATATCTACCTTGGAATTTATATAACTTAAATCTCCATCAAGTTAGACAAAATAGAAAAAAAGAAAGAATGGAAGTCAATTATTCGAATGAAGCAGAAGTTGGTCAATAAGTGTGGGTGCATCAGATATACGGTGACTTCCAACCTACCAAGAGGAGTGCATTAAGTGAGAAATCCCAGTGCCGATGAATTAATTTAAACTTAATGAGCAATTATAAATCATAAGAGAAATAATTAAAGTCCTCGTTCTTTGTTCAGATTTCCCTTCTTATTTCGCAATTATATATGTATGATCTGTGTCCCGTAATTCAAGTTTCTCTTTTTCTTTGTCAAATAATTGACAACGTATTTATAGCTAACTATGGCCTAGAGAAGCAACATATTGAAAGTTGGATGTTAGAATTAAATCCTATGAGCATCTCATCAACCTCAGTACCCCACACCATGGCTATTTACATTTCTAACTTTTCTTCATTTCTATATTCTTAGTTTATTATACAGTTGGTTTTATGATCTACAAGGCATTTTACATGTGGGTGTTGGTTCTTGCCACGCCAAAGATGTGATAGCACTTGCCCCGCCAGAGCAACATACCGTTAGTAATCCTCCAAATCCTGGCACTCTAAACCACCAATGCAAGAGACTCCTGAGACTTTAGTTCCCACGCACAACATGCTCTTCATAGCAAAGAAATGTTTTTGGTGTGGCAAAAGTTTGATGATGTTAACCTATCGCAACTCTCCCCCATTTGTTAAGAATGAAAAATAGGCTTAAGACCCACCTGCCCCATGCTTCAAAGTCCTCTTTTATCCACACTTAAGACCAGCTACATATAGCGCCTATAATGCTCTATATAAGTGGAGTTTTCACGTATCTTTATTTGATGACACTAAGGGTTTTTTTTTTGTATACTTTTTGCAATAATCTTTTGCACCTGTGTTCTTAATATCAACTGTCTACATGCATTGCAGAAGAAGTGATAAAAGTCAAGCTCTGCAATGATATTTGATACCAAAACCTACGGCAATTAAGCCATTTGCTGAGCCTAACACATGAGAAGGTAGGGATAAATGATACATCACTTGCATAAGAGAGGAGACAAAGCACAACCATTTTGAACAGCAGTTTGAAAGCATGAAAATCATGGAGATCAGAAGGCTACATATTGAGAGGTCATCACATCTGCGTTTATAATCACCATTTCCCACCAGATCAATAATAGTTCAGACCCTCACAAGTCATACAAGTCATTAGCATTATCGCATACCTCAATCTAACCAATAAAACAATGTTGGCGTCATGGTATGAAAAGGAAACGAACGATCCAGCACTGCAAAGTCAGAATTTTATTCACCTTTGTCCACTAAAATTGAATCCGAAAAGTGATGCCAAAATGTTAATACTTCAATGACAAAATATTACAGAAGTACGACTCCCATGATCTAAAGTTGCATCAACTCATGAATCCAAAATTCCAAAGTTTTGGGGATATAGGCATCCATTTCTCTCATTCCTGTTCACCCTGAAATGATACAAATCAAAATGATCAATAAACACATGAAGTTTTGGGGATATATGCAAAAATGTGGTTTCCATTAATCGTTATATTACTTGCTACGAAAAAAAAAATCAAATAAGAAATATAGAAGAGGTTACATCATTAACTGACTTTAAATTGATAAGAGTCGGTTAAACAAAACCCTATTTACTCCCTCCGGTAAAAAAATATAAGTCTTTCTAGCAAAAACTTCTTGGACAAAATTATAAGTCATTTTCAGAATTCGAGAGCGTATTCTTTTTTTTTACCAATTATACCCTTATACAAGTCAAATATTTATGATTCTTCAATTCTTCAATTCATTTAATGTCAAAGGGCGTATATGTAAATTACACTTGTAACTAAAGATGTCTTAATTCTTGTGCCCTAACCTAAACGACTTATATTTGTGACCGGATGGAGTACATTGTAACAACCCCTATTATAAGTTCACCCCACCTATTTCAATTTTTTTTTTGAATTTGCAATCTTTCTAAATTACCCACGTCTCCATCATGAACGCCTAGCACCAATAATTTGTTTCACTTGTCTCCACTTTCTCTGCATCTATGTCAGTCTATCGCTCCCACTACCATCTCGCCCCTTCCGCTATGACATTGCATCAATGATTTTCGGAGTTGTCGTTGACATTGCGGGGCCGTTACCAAACCCAAGCATTGAATTTAGGAAGATTACATTATTTTTTAGGATGAGTATATCAACTTTTTAAAAAATAGGTGGGTGAGCTTATCAATAGGCATTGTTACAACATAGATAGGGTTTGATTTAGCCAAACTTGATTGATAATTAGATGGATAATTACTCAACTCGTGCCGATGAATGAACCAATGGAGGTTCACCATTAGGCTTTCAGGTAATTGTATCAAGATTTTTATCAAATTTGCTCTCTTGCATCAATCATAAAGTCAACAAGCCAAAAGCTTGGAAAAAAAAATCATTACATGAAGGCAAAGACCGTCATCCATTTATTACTTCAGATCCCTAAACAGGCACGAGTTGCTCTCAGAATACAAATAATTTTGCGGTTACAAAGGGCTAAGGAGTAAATAGGCACTGGCCATTAGATCATCACCAACGAGTGGTGGAAATGTCTCACCAAAGGATCTCTCGTGAGATGGATGAGGCATCACTTGCCAAAAAAGGCAAGGATTAGGGAGATCGTGGATTCGAGTCCCGCTGAAGTTAAAAAAAAAGTGATGGAAATGTCTCTTAAATAATTACTTCCACATGAAAACTCATCCTTGAGGCTAATATATTCAACAAAAACATCCACAACTTTCCTCCTACAAGGATTGAAGCTGATGGTACTCAAACTTCTCATGCCTCCAAAATCTCCCGACTCATAAAACATCCAAAGAACCTGATGACCTTCACCTAAATGGCTAATAATGCTTCAGAACTTATTAAGCATTCTCACTTCATTTTCCAAACATTCAACATCTAAATCTTTTGTCTGGTTGAGGAGACTATACCTAGTTACTTGCTTAAAATTATTGCTATTTGTTATAAACCTAAAAAAAGGCATGCAGGTGCAACTTGTGCACAATGACTTATCTCAAGTTCAACTCACTTCTGATTCATTGCACACATGCTGGCTTCAATTGCATAATTAAGTTATTTTTATAGTTCAAGTGATGAAAGTGCGTTTCATGTCCATGTTGCCTATTACGAAGTGGTTAGCTTGGATGGCATGGGACTAATCCACAATCTTAAGATTATGAGTTCCGACTCCTCCCACCCTAAGAATGTGTCAAGGGCATCAGTAGTTTTGATGTAGGTTCTGAGACTGAGCAGATTTGGTCACAGAACTATTCAGCTATCAGGCAGGACACGAGACTATACCCTGAGTTATCAAATTTGAGGCCGCGTGGTTGTCGGGAATGATCCCATCTAATGGACTTTTTTTTAAGCGTGTTAGCGTTGTACGAATGTGATGAAATGCAATGAGACATTCTCTCTTGACCAAAAAAACAAAATCTCCATTCCCTTGACAAGTGCTAGGACTCAACCAAGGAATAACACTGAATCAAAATTTATTTCTAATCGTAATTTTATAATGTCAATATGTTTCTTTATTCAGTGAAAAATTGCTTTCTAATTTGGGATTGAGGCTTTGTTATGAGCAACATGGTTTTTAACCATTATAAGCTAAAGCCAAGCATTGAATCAAGATAGAGTTAGTAAATTGTTGTGATTGGACAATAACAAGATCTCAACATTGGAACTATGGCACTGAGTCTGCACATTCTGCTGAAACAAAGGTAAGAAAGGCGAATGCTAATTTGAGAAGATTACAAAATGATAAATGTTACACAACTTTTTATATTGAATGAGAAATCAATGGTCAAACTGTCAAAGTAGCTTTGTTGGATGATATTTAATGGTGGTGAGACACATTAAATCATTAGTCCTACATGGAAAAATCACAAAAGGAGTTATCACATAATATTAGATAACTTGAGAAGCTCATTTGCTTAGCTTCAATAGAAGAGTAAAACGCACAAGGATGATGCAACGCAACACCTGCACTTGCGCGTGAGCGATAAGGGTGCTTTGAGGCGCACCTTGCACATACTCATCGTCTTAAGGAGCTTGAAAAGCCTTTGTTTTCTAGATGTGAAAGGATCCAACGAGTTGGGTTGGTCGAGTGTAGACAGTTGGATGGAGATTGGGATGTGGGGCTAGAGAGAGACAGAGTGCACAAATTTTGTGCGTTTCTTGAGGTAGCGATTCAATTGCACGCAAATCAGAATAGTGAATGGATAACATGAGATCACACCTACTCGAAATAGATATGGCCTAACGCTCCACATAGCACTCAATTGATCAAGGACCATCCAAGAGTCCATAACTCACAAAACATGTCACAAAAGAACCAACAACTCTGAATGACCTCGTGCACCTACTCCCAATAGCCACCACTAGCCTATAAACAAGAGGTATGTCATTTGCATCAAATCATCCCAAAAATACAATATTTTGTTGGGTTAATTTCACACGTGGTCTCTCAACTTTAAACTTTGTAACACTTTGGTCACTAAAGTCAACTTTGCAACAAAAAAATCATCAAACTCTTTAAAACATTTCACTATAATCACTTTCCCCTCTTTCCGATCACTTTTCCGGTGACAAGTATTATGTGGCACTTATGTGGCATGGTTGTGTTTAAGATGGATATTCGTTTGTCTCGAAATTTATTTTTTCTCATCGCAATGCCCATCTAAAAGACCAAATCAAAAGTGTCCAGAAAAGGAAATGTGCCAACGCAAATCACAAACACAAACAGAACATCAACGAAAACGAAGGCTTGGATCGATCAATTGAGCAACATAGAGAGCCAAATCTCAGAGCAACCAACGAAAACAGAGAGATTTCGAGTCGGACTGTTTTAATTTGATTTTGGGGGTGTTATATGCGTTGGTTCATGTGATTCAAGGACTTAATTCTCAGGTTTTGGTTTGTGATCTTAGAGGGCTTTGTTGTTTTTTGTCGTGGGAGGAGATGAAGAGAGTGGAGTTTAATTTGAATCCTTTAAGTCTTGAAGGTCGTGATACTATTAGAGCTTCTCTCGCCATGAACCACCTTCAATTCTCCCAAAAACTTGATTTCTCCATTTGAGGTTGTCAATTCAGTTGTGGGCAGTGGTTGTTGAAGCTTTTGATTGACCTTAAATGGTTAAAAGGGGAGGAAGAGCAGAGGCATGTGTTGAAGTGAAGTGATGGGCAAACTTCTAGGTCTTTCGTTGTGCAGCGTTAAGAAGAGATTAAGACAACATGACGAGTTCGTGGGTTTAGTGGCAGAGGCATTAAAACTCTACTCAAATTTTAAAATGAAGGCCCGTTGAGGCCTAAGAAATCTTATTCTTCTTCTTCGTTGATGCTCTGTCGTTCTCCTCCTCTGTCGTTTTCTAATTGAGTTGGGTCATTTACTTTTTTCGACACTCAATTTGGTCTTTTAGATGAACATTGCGATGAGAAATAAGGAATTTTGAGACAAACTATTATTAATCTTAGACATAACCATGTCACGTAAGCGCCACATCATACTTGTAACTGGAAAATGGACCAAAAAGAGGAGAGAGTGATTTACGGTGAAATGTTTCAGAAAGTTTGATGATTTTTTTTGTTTCGAAGTAGACTTTAGTGACCAAAGTGTTACAAAATGTGAAGTTGAGTGATCATGTGTGAAATTAACCCCTATTTTGTTATTATGTTCCATCCCTTTACATTGCATACTTCGAATCTAAGAAGATAGGGATTTTGGTTCTCTTTACAGTGTTCTTGTAGTGTTGTAAAAACTAGGAGATCACAGTATTCTAGGAGGTGTCAGTTACCATAAGCACTAATGCGAGACAAATTTATCTTAAGGACATACACTCGTACTCTTGATCTAAACCTTTAACTTTCCATTTCTGTTACTTTCTACCATCAAGAAATACAACAAATGTCCTCACATGGTATATAGAGAGTTTTGTGCTTTTCATTATGTTGGAGGAATGTTATGCGCATGATAAACACTTTTTCTAACTTTTACTTCATTTATGATCGATGATTTATGCAAGTACTGTAATATTTCCAGGATAAATGGGGATCTATTAAATATTATATAATTCTTAAGTTTTTTTCAAGTTAACGCTATGATAAGAAAATTCTTCCAACCTACTTAAATTAGTTAGATTTTTTAAAAACGCTAAAGAATTAGATGTAAATGAAGTTTTACGAAAGTTTATCGGAGTAAGGAAAAACAACACCCAAACAATATTTTGCAAATTTTAATGTTAGCTTATAAGAAAGAAGAAATACTATTGATGTCAAGTTCTGTTAGAAGCTACCATCATAGACCTAGAGAATAAAAAACATAATAGATAATGCAAGACTAGAATCATTCTCAAGTACGAGAAATAAATTTTTGCCAAATTGAAGGAAAAAAAAAGCATTCAAAAGTATGAAAATCATAATATTAAACCTTAAAAAAACAACTCAATATCAAATGTAAAAATAAGGATGTCAAACTTTACTAACAACACACTTCTTTAGTGAGCCTTGACAAAATTTGGATGCCATTAGCACTTAAATGAAGTAATTTTTACTTCTCCATACTGAAATTTTACTTCCATAGAATTAACTTCCCCGAAATAATTCCAAACTTTAAGAGCCCAAAGTCTTTAGGCCAAATCAATTTTTCGATTCTTGCTATGAATAATTTAAACATTTAAGATAAAATTCTCTAAACTACTCAGAATTAGGCAATCTTTACAATAATTTCCCGCATCATATTAAACTTCTTGGAACTCATTTTGAAGTTTTACTCAGCAAGCAACATCCATGTTGATTTTTTTCATCCCTTATTGTAGTCTTATGTGCATTGCCTTGTCTTTTCCTATGACTTCTCAAGAGAATTTTACTCATTTCATATGCCATTGAGTTTCAATTTTGAAATTTGTCAGAGTTTTGGTATGATTTAGTTTGCATAATTCATGTAATTTATTAAATTTAGAATCTAATTTATTATTTGATTTAGTGGACCATTTTACTCCTTTACCTAACTTGTATTCTAATTTGATGCTTCAAATTCTCGATAATTTTTCCTATAAAATAATCTAGATAAGTTTGATAAATCTTCAAGAACTCCAACTAATTCTTAATATCGTTCAGTTCCTAATTCAATGACTAGATAATCCTAAAAGTTTGATAAACCATTGAACAGTTTCAGATAAGTTTTTATTTTATGTGAACCTACTCTGTCATTTCATATCAAGTGATGAATTTTATGGCTCCAGTCATCTGACTACATTTTAGCTGATTAATTCAGCATATTGCATGTAAGGTAATATATTTTAGCCAATATAGGGGCATGACAACAAAGATTTTAAATAGTAAAGTTTTTTTGATCGGAATTTTAGAGCATCTCCAATGGGACCATGGATTGGGGTGGAAATACATCCACCTAGGATACAATTCACATCCAACCCAAAAAAAAGCTCTAAAATGGGACCATGGATTCATAATGTCCATCTTATACAGCATGGAATCAAAGTGAAGGGTGTCTACTACAATGTCTACTTCTAAACATTGTGGTAGACTGCCACGTCAGCATTATTAATTCTTTTAAAATTTTTATTTTTTTCAAGTCTTTATTAATGTTATGAAAATTGAAAATAAAAGTGTTAACTCATCAATCCATGGTATAAATCTACATTACCATTGGAGATCATTTTAAGAGGTAAATGTCTATCCAATGCCACATAGGATAGACATCCTCTCCAAATCCATGATGTGGCACCAATTCATGGTCTAAATCCATGTTACCATTGGAGATGCTCTTAAATAGTAAAATTATAGAATGACTAACCTAAGGTGCACTTTTATCGAAGTCACTCGTATTTCCTACTTGCACTTGGCTTATTTTACTAAAACAGGATGCAGTTGGACATTGACATATCACACCAGACTAGGGATGCAAATGGGTAGGGTAGGGTAGGAGATGGGGACCTCATTCCCATACCCCATCCCCTACCCATACCTACTAAAAAATTTATCACCCATACCCATTTGAGGATAAATTCTCATACTCATCCCCATACCCATCAAATCCCCGTGCGTATGGGGAATCCCCGTGCGTATGGGGAATCCCCGTGGGTAAAAAGTTTTAACCATTTCGTTACCCATTGGGGATCTTCGTGGGGATTTTCAAAAAAAGAATTGTAACAAATAAGGTGTCAAATATGCATACATAACAACACAATTATCTAAATTCCAACCAAAAATAATAAAAAAATCAACATATCATGCAATTAAAATTCTAACTACTAAGTGCTAACAATTATAAATAAGTTTCTACAAAATCATTGGCACGTGCAAAACGAAAAGTTCAAATTCAAAATATTCCTTAAAGTCACTATCTCTTTAAACCACCAAGTCATCAACTATTTTTTTAGTACTTTTGATCCTAAAATTCTAAAATATAAATATAGTTATGAACAATTCAAAACAAAACATATAGTTATTAATTAACCAAATAAATTAAAATTATATATCTCATTAAGAGGTTTTTTGTTATATGTAAGTGTTTCAGAGTGGAAACTATGTAATATTATGTAATATTTATATTTAAATATCATATGGTATATATATAAATAATAAATATCATATGGTATATAAATTAATATATGGGGATCCCCATGGGTAGATGGGTATCCCCATAGAGATTACCCGTGGGATCCCCGTGGGTATATTTTATTACCCATACTAGTACCAATAACTCGTGTGGGTATGAGATTTTGTACCCACCCCCACCTCCAACCCCATTTAAAATCCCCATATCACTCGTGGGTATTCCCTTACCCATTTACATCCCTACACCAGACCCCATAAGCCTTAAATTCCATGAGAACGAAAACCTACGCTTACGGCTTTCACTACACATGATAATGTAAAAAAAACAGTACTAGAATCTTGCAATGGAACAAGTTATCGAGAATTTCCACAGAAATTGCAAGATTAACATACTTGGTAAATACAAACAGAAATCATCTTTACCTGAGGAGTTTGTGCAACTTTAGGAGGAGGAGGCAGCAGTGGAAACGAGCCACCAAATTTTTGAGAACACTCAGTATAGGCTGATCCAATACCTATACCAGCACCAAAAGCTATAGAAGCCCACCTTGTCACAGGACTCCCTGTTTTCACAGAAAAAATAAAAATAAAAATAAAAATAAAAATTTGACCAGCTTACTATTGAAAAAGGAGCTCCATAACATATTTGTAGTCCAATAAGTACCCATAACATGTACGAAACGCTCCACTACTATGGATGAAGGACAATGGTAAGTTCATTGACATTATAATCCTCTCTTTATGATCAACTTCCAAGGATGAACAAAACTTTCCCAAAATTTGGAGCAACAATCTCTTGCAAGCCTTATTTTGCTCACTTCTATTAAACCTGAACACATTTCTTTCATAACCAAATTAAGATTAATATTCATTTGGTAACTAAACCTCTACGTAGGCTATCAGGTCAACTTGACAATATGCCATGTGACTTAAAAGAATCTTTCTTTATCTTACAATGAGCATGTATTTCCAAGGGAAACCTAAATTATTAGCATTGTTCTCTTTTGAGCAGCGCCTAATCCTAACAGTACATTTGAAAATTTTTAATGTTCCCATGAAATGCTTCTGAAGATGCAGAAAACAATTAAGTATCATTCCCAATTACATTTGGTTAGAAGTTAGACTCATCCATGGAAAATGTTGCCAACAAGCGACTGTTTTTCTGTTAGTTTTAACATGCGATCATACTTGATGAAACCTAGAAGTCACCAAAATAATCATCTTTATGAGCTATGTAACAGATGCAAACCAGATTGCATGCCCTAGCATAGTTTGCTAAGACTTTCAGTTTCAAGGGTGGACCAAAGAAAGCCATTCTTTGACTAGGTCATCATCAACTCAGAAGAAAAGATAACGAACTCCAGTTTGCCTCGAACAAAATGTCAAATAACAAACAAATAAATAAGGAAAAAAAAACTCAAAATAATAAATCCATAATATAATGTCCTAAATGGCTAAACTCATTCTGGGGATTGAGTTCAGTTATATCTAAATTACAACATTTAGCAATATACCAACAATATTGATCTAATGAGCATTAAGAATTTAGGCCTTTTTTTTGTTCAATTCACTATACTCGGTAGAAAATGCATATGAAACTTGATAAATTGGTTTATGGTTCAATCAATTCCAAAATGACCAGCCCTGGAACATACAAAAGGCAATGGATATATGAACATGGAGTTTTATTGCTATACCCATGTAATTAATGAGCAAGTGATCCCACAAAGGATTTCAAGTCCATGAACGTTAATTAAATAAATATTCAGATGTAACCACTAATCTCAGTTCCTCTCTGAACACACTAACGAGGAGTTATGAGAAGACGAGAAGAGTATGACCGACCTATTAACTTAGCCCCTTAATTCAATTGTGTCAGTAGTCAGAGAATATGAGAAGAAGAAGAGAACATGGGATCAATTGAAGGGGAAAAAGAGCATGGTCCAAGCATCCATTGAAGTTTCTTTTACTTCTTGTCCTATCTCTATATTAGTTTATCTTGTTTAGTCGCCGGAAAAAAAATTTCGGATGTTTCTTTCAACTATTATGTTATATATTTGAGTTTTTAATATTGCTTTCAAATGTAATGTTCCAGCTCTAGACAATAAGATTCCATGTTATACTATTATTTTTATTCTAATAATAAGTTTCCATTATATTTGACATTTTTTTTTCTATAGTTAATGTTTCAAATAGCTTGATTACAATTTTGATAATAACAATGCCTCAAAGAAAAGTTGTATCTAGGACTTGGGTAAAAGTCCTATTGCAAATTTGCAATCAATAGGAGATTCACAAAGCATAAAGAGTCCTTCCACATTGAAACTTGCAAAGGATTCAGGATCGATTTGGATGTAGCGATAGTTTTAGTTGACCTTTAGAGAGGCCATCAAATAAATTAGGAATCTCGACTTTCAGCAACGAAAATTCACATTAGAGCAAAAAGGAAAATATCACATAAGGTGGAATCAAAGTACCCAGGTTTCAAGTTCAATTCATTAGTTTTTCTCAAAGTTAGGGTTCGTCTTCATGCACTTAATCGAGCACAATGGAAAAGTTTGATCCATGTAGCCGACCCCAATTAATTTGGGACTGAGGCTATGTTGTTGTTGTTGTTGTTGTTGTAGGGTTCGTCTTCATAGTTAGTAAGAATTTAATAGTAATTAACCAAATAGTCATAATTTGATTGTTCAAAAAATATTAGGGCTAATCATAATTGACTTCTAGCAGGATCTGGTTGGTGTATTTGGTTAATTCCATACATTTTCGAGACGCTTAATGGACTCCTCCATCACAAATGGTTTCTGTCACCTCCAATTAAAATTTTTTAAAAAATTATGAAGTATTATCCTAAGAAGATAAATGGCCTTCGAAATCTCAGGCTACAGATTTAAAACCCTAACAAACAAACCAATTGCAAGGCTTTCTTCTCCTTCTTCGCCCCTTCATTTAGTTGCAGAAATTTCGACAAATCCTAACTTCCAACAACCATATTCACAATTTCTCATTAAATTAGTCACAAATATGCCCCCAAACGATTCCAATACAATTTTCTCTTGGAAACCCACAAAGCAGCCATAGCAAATGAAATATATCAATCAATCAATCTACACCAAAATGTGCGGAATCAAAGCACGAAAACAACCGAAAAAAGAGCGATTGAAGAGAAATAAAAGAACTCACTGAAGAGGAGGAGACCTCCGAAGGCCCCAGCCAAGGAAGAGTAAGCGAAGCGGCGGAGCGAGAGATCGAGACACGCGTCCCATTTGGCATTTAGATCGTACTCTGGAGGAGGTATATCGCCCATTCTTGGCTGCCAATCTGTACGAATGTGAGAGTGTTTGGGTTCGATTTCTGATTTTCTTCTTCGCCTCCTCTCCTCTGTGGTCCTGTACTACTGTTTGTTTGTGTGTTGCGTGGAAAAATTTAAAGATGTATAGCAAAAATTAGTTTAAATAAGTAAAATGAGTGAGTATTTTTTTTATCCGATAACTAAGGTAAAACGGGTTTTGAAAATGCGTCATTAGTGTATAATGTTTAAAATACACGAATAGCGTATTTTGAAAATACGCAATTATGTATTATGAATATCCTACTTGGCATCCACGTGGATTGTTCAATAAGATGAATTGTGCATTCTCAAAATATGTCATTCATGTTATGGAACAAACCACGTGGACGCCACGTGGTCTGTTCCATAACATGAATAACGCACTCTCCGAATGCGTCATTCATATTTTTTAACACTCCACGTGGACGCCACATCGAGCGTTCCATAACAAATTTATGTTATGTGCACTAGTCCGTGACATTTGCATGGTTTGCATTAATTAGTTTGCCCACCTCGAAATACGTGTGTAAACTTTATACAATTTGCATTGATTGGACGAGGTTGTATGAGTTTCCACCTCAAGATACGTGCGCGACGTTTTGCATTGATTGCACGAGGTTGCATGAGTTGTCTACCTTGAGATACATACGTGACGTTTGCATGAATTGCACGAGGTTGCATGGGTCGGCCACCTCGACATACAAGCGTAGCGTTTGCATAACTTCTCGACCTCCAGATAAATGCATGATGTTTGCATGAATTGTCCACGTCGAGATACATGCATGTCTTTTACATGAGTTGTCTACATCGAGATGCGTGCATGACGCGGATTGTCCACCATGAGATACGTACGTGACGCGTCTTGTCCATCTCGATATGCACATGTCGTTTGCATTGATTCTCCACATCGAGTTGAACAAATAACTCCTTTCAAGAATGACTAACTAAGACGGGACATTCATTCCACCTCATCAAACACACCACGCCGTACATCCACATCATCATCAATAGCTCATTTTCTAAAGGAGACATACCTTACTTTTGTAATTTTAAAGTAACCCCCTATTTGATTAATAAAAAAGTAAACCCACCCTATTTTTTTGAAAAACACCGTGTTGCGTGTGTCAAAGCACGAACAAGGGAAAGAAGAGCTTGACTTCATCTTCTGTTTCAGCCCCAGCGCCTCGGTTCGCCTTTTCCGGTTCAACTTGGGACTTTCGACTCAAACTCGTGCAAATGAAATGATGATGGATGGATGGATGGATGGATGGATGGATAAAAGGTCAAGTAAATGAGAACAAGAAAAGAATGTCACAAATGAATGAATGAAATTCATATGGGAAAATTCAAAGAAAAAAATCATATGGAAAATGCGAGAATGGCAACACTATGTCACAATAGAATGCACAACAACTAATAAAGAGTGTGGGCCCCACATCAAAATATCATGAAAGGACAACCAACACCCTATTTTGATGTGGGACAACAGCTGTTATGCATTATGTTGTGACATGGTGTTGTCATTCCTATTCATATTGTTAGCAAAGTTGCCAAAGCTGAGGTATCATTTGCAAAATGCTATGTTGGGTTGCGGAGGTATTATTGATTTATAGTCTAAAAAGCCCACTTGATGACATTTTAAATCAAAGCTACAAGCACAAAAAAAAAGATGATATATAACTACACAACAACACCGTAAGGTTAAAAATTCTTTTTTTTTTTTCTTTTTATTTACTTTAACAGGAGTCAAACTCACGACCTCCTCAAACCTTGCTTTTTGGCAATTGATGCCCCATCCATCTCACAAGAGATGTTTTGGCTTCAGATTAAAAATTCTTAAACATCGCTTAAACAATTGAAATAATCCACCAAGTGAAGTGATAAACTAGTCAACCTTACTTGTCAAGTCCAATAACTTAACTGTTTCCTATACCATTGGATAATATTTACAATGTAAATCTTCATAATATGAATTGATGACCTATATTTTATAGCGATTGAATTTTATATATGCAACTGATGTCGTGTCGAAAGAACCAATAATACTCGAATTCACTGACTACTATGGATTTGTAGTTAGGCGAGTATGGGATCGAACCCACAAGACTGTGAAAAATACCTAGGCTATAAACTGAAGGGAAATAAAGGGTTTTCTAACGAGCATATCTTGAAGGAGATTTACTCAACAAACTATCCTAAAACAACTAAAACATGCATTAATAATCAAAATAGAAATAATAACTTTAACACCTAGATTGAGAGTAGTTTCAAATCTTGCAAACATTTGAATTAATCATCGGATACTAAAAACACCTTTTTCCCTATTAAATTCTTATAGACCCACAAAACCCTGAGTACTTTGCTGATTTTCAACAGGCTAGCAGCCTTACACTCTACGAAAACGCATGCCCTAAGTGGCAACTAGCATGAGTTGCCACCCTCTTAATACTCCAAAAGCATAAGAGCACATCAATTGCCAACAGATAAGACCATATTTGTCACCTAACGTCATCCCCCTTACCAAGCTGCGGTAAGATCATGATAAATATTTTCTACACTAACAGATGCATTGGCCACTACATATGACGAATGTAATTAATCTAATCTAGTGTAAATAGTAGATTTATAATCAATGCAATTAAAGATATAAGAATCCAACAAATAAGGTTTTCAACTCAATAATCAAAACTTCATAAATCAAGTTTGCAAGTGTGAATAGCCCTAAATCTATAGAGGACTTATTGATTGCTACACATACAATTAAATTAAAGCAATAAAAACAAACTAAATAATACCTTTAATGCAAAGCAAGAACTTCCGTAACTTTTCTCCAAAACATCAGAGAGCTATCTCTAAGAAATTAGAACTAAAACATAAGGTATTTCGAACATCCAAACCCTAACTATTTATAGTGGGACGAAATAAACTAAATTAAATAGTGGGAATCTTGCGAATCTACCAAATTTGGAACTTTAAATTTTTTGCTTCGTACAATGTCATATGTACATTTCAGCAAGGTGTTGGAGATCATGGTAACGTGCTGGAGATTGTTGCCAAGGCACTGTGATGCTTTTTTTTCTATTCAGCTCTGTCTCGACTCGAGCCCAGCTGCACCAGTGGCATACACACAAGTCAAAGTGTTGCGGAGGCGCTTCATCGTTTCTTGAAATTTGAACTCTGACTTTCTCCTAGGTATTCACAAAGCTTCATCGACAACACTTACAATGAGTTTCCACTAATCCTGTCAAGTTTCCAGCAATTCCTTAGTGATTTCTTTACACCTGAAAGCATTGTAAAGGCATTAGACCTTTATTAAGCTTTTTTATTGGATTTTTATGAGAAATCACTCATTATGTCCAATAGCCTGTACTAACCCTCAAAACACAAAAACAAAGGTTTATCAATATAAAACAAAGAAAAAAGTCTTGGAATTCTTAACAAAAGTGTATTGAAATATGGCATAATTAGCAATTTATCAAATACCCCAAACTTAGACAATTGATGGTCCCAAGCAAAGGAATATAAGATGGTTAACTCGCATTCACAAAATTCATTTCAGTTTCTCTAATGCTAAACTCTAACTTAAATGGTTTCGTCCAATTTTTTATAAATTTGCCAAATGGAAACAAGAACACTTAAGCAAAGTTGGTTACTTTGAGTCAAGATATTTCAACCACTTTCTCAAGAAAATACACCATAAAACACTAAGCTTCATCAAGACTAAAGCCATCTATTACTCACGAGTTACCTTAGAACTTTTAACAAGACGAAAAATTGCAATCTCTAAATAGAGCATTGAATACTAAGATCCCACAAATAGAACTTATGCAACCATTCCACTAACACATTCAAAATATCATTTGGAGTCAAATAGGACTTGTTCACTTAGGTTGTTTTGGCTGGGTTGGGATAACAAGGAAAGGTAATTCATGGATTCAAAATGTTAAAAAACTTAGACTTAGACCGTCAAAAGATTTTTAGAGAACATGAAATGGTTTACACTGCACCTAACTTCATTTTCTTTTCACATTATGCAATCTTCACCTTTTTTTCCAACCACTTGATTCCCTGATTAATTTCATGGATACCGTTTTAAGTGGGACTCTCTAATCATGAGTTGGCTTTTTCATCATGATTAATTTTCCTTTATTTTACGTGTATAAACAAATTTTCACTCTATTTTTATATTCTTTCCATGTATCTTTTCAATGATTTCAAATCTAAAACTAGCTTCCAATTAAGTAAAGGATAATGGGCTAATGGCTATGGGTTTAATATTGGGTAAGAAAAGAATTAAGTTTGGCTTGGCTGGAATTAGCTAACTACGGATAACTTAATAGGTAGGTTAAAGGCTAAACAAACAAGCTTACGTCTTCCCTCAAACTTATTCTTAAGTTATTAGTCAATTTCAAATGGATTGAAAACCTATCCTGAAATATGTAGAGATTTAGTTGACTCTTGTCTTATTGAGACTTCTAGCGCTTTCATATATAACATAAAACTTTGACTCCACACTAGCACTCTTTGGTAGACTCAATACGTCTACCTAAGGTCTTGTCCATTTATGAAAATATTAATCCACACTTGAATTCTCAAATTGTCCAACATTTTCCTAAGCTAGAATTGGACATTTATTTAAGCTCAAAACAACAAATAGAAAAATAAAAAGAAAGAACTCACAAGTATGAAAATGTTTAAACAACCTACGAAACCATCAATCCTTAAATTAACTGAAATTGTATTACCCGTATTTTGTTAGAAATCTTGAAAAAAAAAATAATTTGTAAAAACTTTACGAAATCCTTCACTATTCATCCATGCATTCTATCAATCTGCGTACACCTAAACTTATCATTAACCTTATCCTCAAGGTTCAAGATAGTAGGACAACCAATACGCAATCCAAAAAGAACAATTAAAAGCTAATAATGGAAGATAAGAAAATGGAATGAAATAGAATGAAGTGGATATATAGAAACTGAAAATAAACAAATGCTACGAAGTAAAATAAGAATTCCTCAATCATAAATCCAAAGACAAATATTATTACCTCTCTTCAGTGAATGATCACCCATCAAGTGAGCATGACAAAAATTCCAAATCTAATTCAACTGTTTCAATTTGTGGCACCCGACCACTTATTAAAACAAGAAATAAATAATCATAATCCTAACATAAATTGTTAGGCTGCCTCCGAGGAGCATCGATATTTAACGTTAATGGTATGATGTATTCTCACATTTACTCCCAACTAGGTGAAACATCACCATCAATGACCTTTAGCATCGAAAACCCCAGGTTGTCTAAATATGACACTAGTGGCGTCGACATTAGGTCATACTCGTATGGAAGTATGACACATTTCCTATCTTCGGTGAATGATCACCCATCAAGTGAGCATAACAAAAATTCCAAATCTAATTCAATTGTTTCCATTTGTGGCACCTTACCACTTATTAAAACAAGAAAGAAATAATCATAATCCTAACATAAATTGTTGGGCTACCTCCGAGGAGCATCGATATTTAACGTTAATGGTCTGATGTCTTCTTACATTTACTCCCAACTAGGTGAAACATCACCATCAATGACCTTTAGCATCGAAACCCCCAAGTTGTCTAAATATGACACTAGTGGCGTCGACATTAGGTCGTACTCGTATGGAAGTATGACACATTTCCTATCCCGCACGAGCATAACACATTTATGCCACCTTAACAATACCACCCTGTGCGACACATTAATTAATATCTGAGCGGAGTACATGAAAGGCCTCCCAAGTATCATGGTATACTCCTCTGAATTTAAAGTATCGAGAATAAATAAATCAACCTCATAGACAAACTTGGTTACATACATGTGAACATTATTCCTCTTTCCTACTGCGGTGACTGTCTTGCCATTCCTTAAGGTAATGTTCACTTTTTAAGTGTTTGTGAACGACAACTTGGCCTTCTCAAAGAATGATAAAGGCATGACATTAATTTCAGCTCCAATGTCCTGCAATGTTGTTTCAAATGCCTATCCATTAACTCTCACATGGATCTTAATAACAACTGGATCATTCATCTTCTTGGCAGGTTGATCATAACCTTATGTTGTGATATCACCCTTTTTTCCTTGTTCTTCACCTTGGCATTTGGTGTTTTTAGCTTCCTCTAAATAAAGACTTCAATAGTCTCCTTAATAGTTTTCTCATTCTTATATGGCATTGGCTTCACTCTCCATTCCTATTTTGGCTTACTTTCCAAAGTCAAGATAACAATGCTTTGTTAATCTTTCTCGCATGGTCAGATGATACCTCTATCTACTCTAAGTCAACGCCGTCTTTCAGGGTCATGTCGAAGTCATCATAAAAGGGCTTCAACCTATGTCCTTTCACCTTAAAAGTTTTCCCGCTCTCCATACTTTGTATTTCAACACCACCATGAAAAAAATATTAGTAGCAATAAATGGACCTACCCATCTAGAGTTAAGCTTACTTTAGAAAATTTTAATCTAAAATCTAATATAAGAACTTTTTAACCTATTGCGAAGGATTTCCTCGTTAGATGACGATCATGATAAGTTTTCATCTTATCTTTATAAATCCTCGCACTCTCATATGCATCGCTCTTAATTTCTTCAAAATCTTGGATATCTAGTTTGCACTCAACACCGACTTCATTGTAATTTGTATTACAATGTTTAACTGCCCAATATGTTTTATCCTCTGACTCTATAGGAAGGTGACATGTTTTCCAAAAACCAACCTATATGGAGACATTCCAATAGGCATTTTAAAAGTCATCCTATAAGCTCATATTGCATCATTAAGGCGTAGACTCCAATCTTTCCTTGCTGGATGAATAGTGTTTTCAAGAATGTATTTGATCTCTCTATTAGAGACCTCAGCTTGGCTCTTTCCTTGGGGATGATATGATGTAAAAGTCCTATGAGTAATGTTATAATTCCTTAACGAAGACTCTAAAATCCTATTACAGAAATGGGTTCCTCTGTCACTAATGATCGAGCATATAGCTCTAAATCTTGAGAATTCATGACTTAAGGAACTTGACAACTGTCTAGGAGTCATTACTCCTGGTGGCTTTAGCTTCGAACCATTTGGAAGCATAATCCACCACTAACAAGATATATGTATGTTGGGTTTTTTGGGTTCATACAGCAGAAAAAACTCAAAACAATTTTTGAAAAACCCTAACAGGATCATAAATAAGTTCTATTAAACAAGATCTACAAAAGTAAATCATACCTTTATCTATGATTTCCTTATTTAATTGTTCAATCACTAAGACATTCAAGCGCATGTCATCTATCCAAAATCCACACACGAACGGTGACAACTATTTGGAGTGTTAGCCCAAGAGAGATAGAAAACATTTTTTCTCTCTCCCCCAAAATCCAGAGAAGTAGAAAATTGAAAAAATGAAAATCTTATTCATTTTTAGGGTTTTAACCTTTATTTATATGTGTAGATAAGCTCTCTTAAAAAAACATATTCGTAATACAACTATCGTATTTAGGCAATTCAAGCAAATTACATATATGCCCCTATTAATAAGTTATTATATAACAAATCGTAA
This sequence comes from Stephania yunnanensis, assembly GCA_039657365.1. NCBI lineage: Eukaryota > Viridiplantae > Streptophyta > Magnoliopsida > Ranunculales > Menispermaceae > Stephania > Stephania yunnanensis. The sequence goes on from CM077585.1 coordinate 10,260,619, forward strand.
GGGCTTTTTATGTCATGAATCTTATCATGTAAAATTCATTACTATAGACCAATTGAAATGGAGCAAAGCCATTATTTATGTGCTACAAAATAGGTTCATGCGACGTTGGTAGTGAACCAAAATCATTTTGGTATACAAGTCATAAGCAGTCTCTAGCAAGGCATTATGACAACCCAAGTAGCATGAATATTAAAATCGATACAACCTAATGAATAACATATATCATATCTTTTTGTTGTGCAATATCCTTTGATTAAACATAAGGCATGGAAAGTCACCTTTAATGTTTAATTGTACTAGTCTCGATCTTTAGGTAGACTGAAAACATCTAAGTGATATTGATTATATCAATTCACTTGGACTTGGCCATTTAACAGTCTAACATATCGAGAGATCCAATGATATCTTTCTCTATATGAGAGGGACAAATTCTATCTTGATTACATACCTTCACATATTATTCACATGGTAACCAATCACAATTTTTATAATCGTATGGTTAAAGACAATGTTTGATTGTGTCAAATTACCATTCTCCTAATATTGAAGTCTGTGATAATCTCAAGTTGAAGGACTAAATGATATACCTATCAGTAACACTTATAACTTCATCCATATGGTGTTCTCATATTGGGTCGGTCCAATACCTTGTTCCCTAACAAGTACTGGTGATCTTGATTCATATCCCTATACGCATGATCATCACATTACCATCAATTAAAATTCACACTAGTTTTAACTCATTATAGTTCCCAGTATAATGACTAACTATGGATATTTAGAATATTTCAACAAATACCCATGGATCTTATTATAAGGTAAACATGCAATCACTTATAATAAAACAACAAACGAAAACTTCCATTTTATTAACTAAAATTATAAGATAAATAATGTTTATAGATTGACCTAGAGCACATAACCCAACAATGTATTCCCGTTAGAGGATCTCACAGAAGAGAATCTTAATCATAGGCATTTGATCTCTCGGTTCTAATGACTCGTACTTCTAACAGTTAGGACAATTCTTGGTAAAACACATGCATCATGGAATAATATGGGCCAATGCAAACCACAATCCAAGACTTTTCTAGCAGTACAACGTAGGCCAAAAATGACTACCACATGCATATGAATGACAGTGAGGCAAAATAGAGTGCGTAACGTGTTGAGGAACACTTCTGTGAAATCATTTGATTTGCATAGAACTTCCACAATTATGGATCATACCACAGATAATGCTTGGAATCGTACACCAGTTTTGCTTTTGTGCATTTATGTAATCAATGGTAACTGCTTGGTAGCTAAATAGTTGACAAGGTTAGCATACTAAGGAACTTCATAAGACATTGCATAGACACGTTAATCAGGAAACTCATCATTTAGAGCAGTAGGTGGTTCTTCATTCTCTAAGCGACTGAGATTGTCTCCACTAAATTCTCAACACATTTCTTATATTTAGTGGTAAGATTGAATTCTTGGAGTAAGAGTATCCATCTTATGAGTCTAGGCTTCTACTCTTTCTTTGAAATTAGGTAACACGAAGTTGCATGGTCTAAATAGACAATGACTTTGGTACCTATGAGATATGGCCTAGACTTTTCAAGAACAACAAGGAGTTCTTTCTCAATGGTAGTGTAATTCATTTGTGTTGCGTTTAAATTTATAGACACATAATAAACCACATGAGAGTCTCTCCCCACTTTTGCCCTAACATAGCTCCCACGACATAGTTGCTTGCATCACTCATGATCTCGAAGGGAAGTTACCAATTAGGTCCTTTGATGATTGGGGTGGAGTTAAGTGCAGTTTTCAGGGTGGAGAAAGAATTCTTATATTCATTGTCAAAGACAAATGGAATATCTTTCAGAAGTAACAGATACAGACGTTGGGCTATCTTGGAAAAGTCCTTGATAAACTGCCTATAAAACTTGCATGTCCTAGAAATGCATGTATCTCTTTCACATTGGAAGAATAAGGTAAGGTAAGAATGACATCCACTTTTGCTGGATCGACCTCTAGAACTCTAGATGAAACAATATGACCCAAAATGAATTGGTCTACCATAAAATGACATTTCTCATAATTAAGAACAAGGTTATTTTTAATACACCGGGATAACACCACTTTAGTCAAATTGTCAAGACAATTTCCAAAAGAATCTCTATAAATAGTGAAGTCATCCATGAAGACTTCAATGAAATTCTCGACAAAGTCAGAGAATATGGTTACCATGTACCGGTGCATTAGAAATTGTATCGCACTGAGCTCTGAAGTACCAAGCCCATTTTTTTTTTTATGTGCAAGTGTATACCTCTAGGATCATTAAGTTTCACAAGGCTTGTAACGACCCATAATTTATTAATAGTAAACTAGTTCCTAATCAGGGTTACGACACGTGGCGTGGCCGAGAGTGAGTACACAGTCCTAATACTCGGCGTGAGGATCGAGAAATATGTTAGATTTGATGAGGTGTATTTTTAGTGTAATGTATTTGTATAGACTATTAAGTCACTACTACTAGTATATAAATGTCGAGATGTGAGCTGGAATGTGCCTCGAGATGTGTGCTGGCATAAGACCAAGTAGAGATTGATGTGGTGAGTTTAAATTTAAGCTAACATGACTTAAATAGCTAAATTAAATGTGGCTATAGTTTAATTTACATGAATGAAACATAAGTTAAAAAGATAAAACATTAGCCATTTGATGTTCATCGAGATATGTATGGATACATCACAAAGCAAATTGAATTTGTGACGTATTTTATCTAGGATAGGTTAATGGAGAGTGTGAGTGTTATGAGATCAAATGAGAGTCCTTAGATTAGCGTCGAGATGAATGTACACATTAAGATCAATGGCTATAAATCAATCTTATATATATATATATATATATATATATATATATATATATATATATATATATATATATTGATAGGATGAGATAACCACGCAAATCATTCTCATCTCATACATAAAGGAAAAGGAATCTCGGAGAAGAAGATTGTAATGGCCTGAATTTAATTCGTCATTATTAATGACGTAGTTGCAGACGTGGCTGATAGTTCAGACGCTCGTGGGACCTGTAGTTAGGCCAGTGCGTGTCTGGAGCTAGGTAAATTGTTATTTTGTGTGCTGAATTATTTAATTTGCGATGTTTATATTGAAATAGAGTAAACAACATTGCAATATGTGTAATTATATTACATTTGACATGCGAGACTATGTGATAAGTATTTGTCTCGATATGCGTGTTGACATGGGTACCGGGTAGGCTAATAGACTAAATACTAGGCCGGGGGAAAAATTACGCACATGAAATGAATAAATGGGTTAAATAATAATATGGAATGCCTATTGGATGGTTAGGGACATGGTAGTACGCGTATGTCGCGGTTCGGAACGCGAAACCGGGCATTGAAACAACCAAAATATGACTTTTTGGGTTAAGAACAAGGGTATGTGATATTGGTGTCACATTTGGAGTCATTAGGGGTTGGAAAATGGAGCAAATGGTACTCATTGGATTGCCTTGAGATGCACAAGTGAGGAGAGATGCTTCTTGAACTATAAAAGTCAAAAATTTACTTAAGTCCACCACCTTTTCTCTCTCCTTATCTTAATATCCAAAAATAGAGACCAAGAAACAAAGGTTTTTGAGTTGAAAAATTGATCATTTGAGGAGCTTGAAGTGGTTGAATCATCAAAGCAAGGTGAAATTCATAATTACCTCAACTTTCTTTTTCTTTTGGTATAAATTTTTGAGGTGTTGGTGTGAATCCTATATGGATTGTTAAGTGGTTGTTAAGTAGTTGTTTTGGTGGGTCTTAAGTGCTATGAAGTTCAGTGGTTTATGTTGTAGTTGCTGTTGTTGTTGGTGGTGGAGTTTAGAACCCAAACTTTTCAGCTAAAATGGTGTCTAGAACACAATTAGCGCGCTAGATGACGATTAACATGCTAATGTTCTTCCTGACGAAGTTTAGCTGCTCAGTAATCTAGGGCGCTAATCCTCAGACCTAGTGCGCTAGATATTGTAGATTTTACACTATTTTTGCTAAGTGACATAAAATACATCCAATTGACTAAAAATCAATTATAAATGGGAATAGGTCATTTCAGGCGGTGATTTGGATATATATTATTTAGCAGAGCTGGACCGGGGTTATTTATCGGGAGACGAAGTGCGGTTTAAGGTGTGTAGTATCCCAACTGAAATTTCTTGAGCAATACTATATTTTTGCTTTTGAATTCATATTATGTCTTTCAATACTCTATTATTGGTTTGATTCAAATGGACGGACGTTGAGGCTCTCCCTCCATGTCATTCCTGTGTGAATGTCCATTAGGCCATATCACGTATGTCACGGATCTCGGTGAATAGTTTAACTCGAGAGTCGCGTCGAGGCACTCTTAGGTGCATCGTAGGTTTTATGCTGACCACCCAGTGGATCCAGATACTGGCCTCGCTTGAGTGCTACTCACCGACAGTAGTCTGTGGGAAGTCGAAGTATGGCGCTAGTCTGACCTTAGGCTCTAAGAACACACTTTGAGCTTTCACTATTACTTATGCATGTGATGATCACAATTGCTTGTATTTATTTTCGCATGTTTATTTAATAGTTTTGTTTAAATTCCAGTATTTACTTTTTGTATTGCTCACTTAATTTCCTTGGGAATACTCACTCTGGATTCGTCATCGTCTTTTTGTGATGGCTTCAGTGCGGATCCTAATACGAGTCGTAAGAAGGGCAAGTAATCGGAATACTTGTGATTCAGAGATATTGAGTCAAACTTGTATGTTTGTATTATATATACTTTGTTTTTATTTTAGGATTTGGGATTCTGAGATTCCTCGGGACTTTATACTTTTGATATTTTGATACATTGAGGTATATTTTTGGTCTATGATGATATATGGGTTTTTCGCACTAGGTATCAGAGTTAGATGCATGACTTGGATATTTCATATTTTGATTGTCATGATAAAAGACTTCCACTGTGATTTATTATGGTTTAAAATGATTTTAACAAATGACTTGAGTTCATTAACAATTTAAACAGTAAATTGTAGTTTATTGAGGTTAATAATGATTAAATGATGGATAAGTTAGCATATATAGGCGCTGGTAGGCTAGGTTGTGGGCCCGCATTGGCCCCGTGGCAGTTTATTTGGAAAATGGGTCGTTACATTTTGGTCTCACAGCAATGTTAATGAACCTCGAGGAATTGAAAATTTACTCTGATACAGTAACAATTGTTGTATAATTTGAGGATAAACCTGATGAATAAACTTTAGCTGTGGAAATCCAAATGAATTGCCTAGAGTACTGGTTAGGAAGTGATGTGATATGGGTAGAAATCAGGGATATACGTGTTATATTTTTGGTTATATATTGCATATAATACACGTTTATGTATTGAGGCTTATTTGACGCACATTCTTCGATGCAAATACTAATGGACGGACAACCTTCAGATACTACTCAGCCTGAGGTTGGGGATACCAATGATCTGACTAGGCCGATTTTGACATTGGAGTCATTAGCGGACAATGGATGATAGATTTGCATTACTGATATATATCCGAGAGCTCGTGATGTTTGGGAGACTACTATAGCTCATATTATCATGTTGGCTGCACCAATGACTACTACTCAGGTAGTTGTAGCTTCTACTACAGTAGAGACTCAAGTGCAGGCAGCAGTATCTGAGACATTGGTCGAGAGGGCTGCGCCACTAGTAGTACCAATGGATACTGCAGTGGTTCTTACACCTGCGACTCCTATACAGCTAGTAGTGGCATTTACTTTTAGGAGCCTGATGACAGTTGAAGCTAAGAAGATGAGGGACTTCATTAAGTTTTCGCCAGGATACTTCTATAGAGCTGGGGACCCAGAGATAGCCGGGAGGTGGTTGTTACCTCATGAGCGGCTACATAAATCACTTCGGGTTGAGGAGATTGATCGGCCGAGGCTATCTAGTTTTTGCTTGAGATCTAATGCTGCGATTTGGTGGACTAACTACATCTCGACTCATCCTGTTGTGACTACTTGGACAGAGTTTTGAGCGTTGTTTATGAACGAGTACATACCTATGGAAGTCAAGGTACGATTGAGGGAGGGTTTTTTGTCATTGGTTCAGGGTGATATGTCTGTCAGAGTATACATGGAGAGGTACCGATATATATTATCGTACTGCATGGACATAGCAGGTACAAATCAACTATATATATTTATTTTGTTCGAGATTTGGATGAAAAGATTGCGAGCACAATTATATCAAGTGGAGCTCGTACTTTGGCAGAGATTTACGATAGGTCCCTCGCATACGAGACATACCTGGTTCAGAGGGCCAGTCGATTAATGATTCAGGTTGCGCTACAAAGTCAGCAGAGTTAGCCAGCTTCGAGTTCTCGGTCTGATTAAAGACCAAAGAGACAAATGAAAGACTTGGACCCGATAAAGACATGGCCAGAGACCTCGACGAGGTGATTGACAGTTTGATTAGGGTCGCAAAGGCGACAAAGATCGTCATGATGATCAATATCGATGTGATGATCACCAGGCGACATATTCTACGGCTTCTACACCAATTGATTAGCCTAGATATCAGTATATGCAAGATATAGGTCAGAGAGGTTAGAGTTAAGGCTAGGGTCAAACACATAGTCAGAGGAGCTATGGTAGATCAGAGACACGAGCGTGTTACTTATGTGGTCAGGTTGGACATGATGTGGTAGATTATACCAGACCAGCACCACTACCACCATAGACGGAGCAGGCTTGAGATAGGGCTTAGACTACAACATTTGGGGTCCCATAGTCGGACAAGGAGGCGACCAGATAGCTTGTTGAGGGTATGTTGTCTATTTGTGGTATTTCCATACATGTTATGATGGATTCTGGTAGCACACTATCTTTTATTTTTAGACGCCCGGTAACAGAACTAGGGTTACTTGCACACACCTTAAATACACATCTTGTTCTCAGTACGACACTGGAGATATGATTTACCCTAATCGAATTTGTCAGAATTGTATTATGGAGATTGAGGGACATAAGCTACCGGCTGATTTGAGACTATTAGAATATTTAGAGTTTGATGCGATGTTCGGTATGGATTGGTTATTATCCTATCACGAATAGATCAACTGTTTCAGCAAGACTGTGACGTTGACATCGAGGAGATTTCAAACTTCACATTTGTCGGAGTCTCGACTCCATTACCTATCACTTAAGGCAGACTAGCAACGTCGTAGGAGATGGAGGCATACATGGCTATGGTTGAGCTAGAGCTTAAAATAGTGGTTAAGGTTGAGGATGCCCCTATTGTATGTGAGTTTCCAAATGTATTCCCTGATGATTTTCTAGGATTGCCACCATCGATAGTTGTTAAGTTTATTATTGGCCTGATTTTGAGGACTCAACCAATCTACAGCAGACCGTATAGGATGTCAACATCGGAGCACGAGGAGTTGAGGACCCAGTTAAAGGACTTATTGCAGATGGGTTTCATTCACCCTAGCAGGTCACCTTGGTGAGCTCTAGTTCTTTTTGTGAAGAAGAACGATGGATCAATGCGGATGTGTGAGGACTATCGTAAACTGAATCAGGTGACGATTCGAAATCGTTACCCACTTCGAAGGATTGACTACTTATTCGATCAATTGGCTAAGGCTAAGTTCTTCTTGAAGACCGACTTACAATTAGGATACCATCGGTTGAGGATTCGAGAAGAGGATGTAGAGAAGACCGCTTTTAGTACGCGTTACGGACTATTCAAGTTTATAGTCATGCCTTTTGGACTAATTAACACACTAACGATCTTGTTTTAAGGCCATTTTTGGATCGATATGTTATAGTTTTTATTGATGACATCCTGGTTTACAGTAAGGCTCGTGTGGAGCACGATAGGCATCTTAGAGATGCGTTGGCTACACTAAGAGAGCACAAACTTTATGCCAAGTTCAGTAAGTGCACATTCTGGCTTAGTGAGGTGAAGTTGTTGGGGCACGTCATGAATGATTAGGGCATATCAGTTGATGGTGACAAGATTCATGCGATTATTGACTAGAAAACATGCGAGTCTGTATCTGACATCTAGAGTTTCTTGGGTTCGGCAGGATATTACAAGCGCTTATTGCAAGATTTCTTAATGATTGTAGTGCCGATGACAAGGTTGAACAAGAAGGATGTTAGATTTGAATGATCACAAGAGCGTGAGGACGTTTTTTGGGAGCTGAAGATGAGGTTGACTTCGGCGCCAGTTTTGGCATTACTAGATATAGGTAGAGGTTTTTCAGTTTATACTGATGCGTCAGGCACTGGGTTGGTTTGCATATTGATGTTGGACGGATACCCAATGGCCTATTATCACGACGGTTGAGACCTCACGAGGTAAACTATCTAGTGCACGACTTGGAGCTTGTAGTGTCCATGTTTGCACTGAAGGCCTAGAGGCACTATTTGTATGGTGAGAGGTTCGTATTGTTCACATACCACTGGAGTTTGAGATATTTGTTCACTCAAAGGGAGTTGAACATGCGACAAGGATGATGGCTCGAGTTATTGAAGGACTATAAATTCGCAATTGAGTATCATCCGGGTAAGGCAAATGACGTAGCTGATGCGCTTAGTAGAAATGGCATTGAAAGCCAGACGATACTGCGACATATGACACATGAGCATGGGTTGTTTGAGGCAGTGTCAGTATTGTGTGTGACAGAGACTGTTGTTGAGCTACATATTTGTTGTCATATGCGAGTTCCTACAGTGTCTCTTGAGCGGGTTGTTGAGTTGCAGAGAGCCGACGGCCGATATTTGCAGATCAGTGGCCTAGCTCAGTGTAACGACCCGTTACCTTAAGCTGGTGATTAGTGTTAATTCAAATTCTAATTAATCCGAGTTAGACTCGTGATTAAGTTCGGTGTACCTCGATTAGCATGTGCGTGCGTTTGCATGATGTATGGTATTTGTTTGGTTTGTAAAATGAAACTATAAATAGGTCGTGTATATAATATGGTATATACAAGCCTATACAGGACAAAATACATGATAAATATGTAATACTAGTACACAGTGAGTGACGAGGGAGATGTGGCAAGGATGTGCACGCTTGTGGCTACACGTAAGAGTGTCAGGTAGCTTTATCGCAAGAGATAAACATGAAATATATATTTATATATAAGGACATATATATATATCGAATATATATTTATTAGAAAATTAAGAAAATAGAAATTATATATATCATTTGATCATCTCGAACGAAGTGCAAATCACAGATGTGTCAAATCTTGTGTCACGATAGCACGTGTCACTTTACATATCAACGATTCGATCAATCTCGACATGACGTGACGTGTATCTCGAGGAAATCTATATATATATATATAATAAAATCAATATTTATCAATTCTTTCGATCAAACGAGAATGTTTGGAAAGGCTCAACCGGATTTGGCGCGATGGGAGGTCATTTCGAGAATCGATTCGAGCCAAGTTGAGGAGCATAATTGATCACACAGTTCGTGAGCATCACATATGTATGTTTCGATAGTGTATTTATCAAAGGGAGAATCGTAGGTGATGCTAGGATCGTTGTTGTTTGAGCTATTTTATTGATCAATTATAGTCCTCACCTCACTAGAGGTTGTATTTGTGATATTGTAGATGATTTGTGGTTGTTGAGAATCATTTGGTGGTGTTTTTGGAAGATTTGGAGTTGTAGGCTAGATCAGACAATTAGCGCGCTAGGTGCGCAGGAAATGATGAACAGGAGGTTCAAGTAGGAAATTAGCGTGCTAATCCTACTATGGAATCAGTAATTTGGCTAATTTTTACAGTGAATGTTCGGGGGACTTAGGGACTGGTTTAAGGGTTCTACTTATAATGTATTGAACCTATTGATCACAAATGGTTGATGATAGGTTGAGGAATACCGAGGAAATGAGAGAGGACTGAAAAGTTAGAAAATTTGGACAAAAACTTGACCCGAGGTAAGTACAGATTCGCTTATTTATCAATATTCTCTGGCTATTTAATATATATAACTCATATAATTGTTGGAATAGAATGGGGGATTATGTACACTGTGGTAGTTTTCAATAAATGAAAAACGGTGTGTAATGTGACCATGCTATAACTCATGGTTTTGAGAATAGGTTTATAGGAGATGGGTTCCATATTATATGTGTTTATATGTTTTGAGAAAGCGTTGCATCAATTATCTATTGAATTTATATGTTTTCCATATTCTTGTTAGATATTATTGTTTCATGTTGTTATTGCATGTTTCCTTTAAATATTATATGGAATGTTGATGGTTATGTGAATCCATACTTACTGAGCAAGTTCGAGCGCTCACCCCAATTAACAATGACAGGTTAACCCGACGAACGCTACGACTACGGGATGGAGAAGTTTTAGGAGTCTTGAACTTCTCTTCTATGTAGTGAGTTTCCATTGTCTTATATATTGTATTGAATCACATTTAGTAATATCATATGGGATGTAAGTTTTGTATAACCGATGATTGTTTCAGTTTTGTTTTAAATACTGTATATCTTATTTTGATTATCGAAAAAGGTTTTGAATTTTCGTTGCGTACCAAATTGGTTTTAATTGATAATTGACATACAATAGTATTTATCAAGTGAAGGTGACAAGGCTGCTAGCTTTAATTAAGTCTGGTAAGGGTAATCTGGGCTTAATTAGGTTTCAAGCCAAGTATCACCCTAATCTGGTTAGGGGATGCTACATTCAGGATCCAGGGTGCACTGAGTGGTCTAAGGGTTCAAACGGGTGCTTGAGACACATGGGTCGTTTGTAGATACCAAAGGTATCAGAGCTCGAGGACAGAATTCTCGAGGACGCATACCGATCGCGGTATACAATTCATCCTTGTCGGACCAAGATGTATCACGATCTACCGAGATTGTTTTGGTGGTCAGGGATGAAGGCTGACGTGGGGTAGATACGTCCGTAGTTGTCATATTTTCCAGTAGGTGAAGGCTGAGCACATAAAACCAGCTGGGTTGCTACAACCGCAGCCCATTCTTAAGTGGAAGTGGGAACACGGGACCATGAACTTTGTTAGTGGCCTACACCAGATGACGAGGAGACACGACGCAGTCTGGGTAGTTGTCAATAGGTTGACGAAATCGACACATTTCATACCGATCGCCATGAGATATTCAGTTACACAGCTAAGTACTATCTTCGAGAGAGATTTCCAAATTGCATGGTGTACCGATCTACATTGTTTCTAACAGAGATCCAAGATTTACTTCGAGAGTTTGAGAGAGTATGTAGGAGCAGTTTGGCATGCGTTTACAGTTCAGCATTGTGTACCATCCTCAGACTAACGGGCAACCAGAGTGTTTGATTCAGATTCTCGAAGATATACTCAAGTCATATATATTACAGTTTGGTGGATCGTAGAAAGATTACTTATCTTTGTATGAGTTTGCTTACAACAACAACTATTGAGCGAGTATCGGGATGCCACCATTTGAGGCACTTTATGGTAGGCCCCGCGGTCATCAGCATGTTGGGCAGCACCAGAGTATACGGCGGCTATAGGACCTGAGGTTGTTGTCGACCATATTGAGAAAGTGAAACAGATCAGGCAAAGGCTTTAGGCGGCGCATGATATGTAGAAGAAATATGCGGACAAGTACCTTGAGGGTCTGAGCTACGAGGTTGGGGACTTAGTGTATTTGAAAGTTTCACCTTGGAAAGTTCATCGAGGTTTGGCATTAAAGGGAAACTAGCACCAAGGTTCATTGGGTCATTCAGAGTTGAGGAACATGTCGATAGAGTAGCATACCGTCTCGAGTTGCTACCGCAATTAGATACATCTTGTGTTTCATATTTCAATGTTGAGGCTGGCTAGGTCGGGATCGTGGCCTATGGTTAATATACATCTGATTGAGGTGAAACCTGACGTATCATATAAGGAGCAGCCCATGGCGATTATGAATATGAGGACTCAGATTTTTAGGGATAACGAGATCCTGAAGGTTTTGATACGATGGCAGTTTCATGGGACCAAGGGACTCACCTGGGAGCTTGAGTCTACTATGTGAAAATGATATCCCTACTTATTTGTCGGTAAATATTTAAGTTTAATTTAAATTTCGGGACGAAATTTCACCTAGTTGGGAAGAAATGTAACGGTCTGAATTTAATTCGTCGTTATTAATGATGTGGTTGCAAACGTGGTCGACAGCTAAAATGCTCGTGGGACCCGCAGCTTGGCTAGTGCGCTAGATAAATAGTTATTTTGTGTGCTAAATTGTTTAATTTGCGATGTTTAATAATACACACATGAAATGAATAAAATGGGTTAAATAATAATATGTAATGCCTATTGGATGGTTAAGGACATGGTAGCACATGTATGTCGCGGTTCGGAACGCAAAACCGAACGTCGAAACACCCGAAATACGACTTTTTGGGTTAAGATCAAGGGCAATTGTGACATTGGTGTCACATTTGGAGTCATTAGAGGTTGGAAAATGGAGCAAATGGTGCTCATTGGATTGCCTTGAGATGCACAAGTGGGGAGAGATGCTTCTTGAACTATAAAAGTAAAAAATCGACTTAAGTCCACCACTTTTTCTTTCTCCTTATCTTAAAATCCGAAAATAGAGACCAAGAAACAAGTGTTTTGGAATTTAAAAATTGATTATTTGAAGAGCTTGAAGTGGTTGAATCATCAAAGCATGTTGGGTTTCGAGAATCATGCGCAGCGGAAGTTTTCGAAACCTTTTCAAACATCCCCGAACCAAAATCCTATTGATTCCATTAAATTGACGTGTCAATAAAAATCATACCTTAGAAAGAATAACTCCATGTTTGCCTTGTTTCGTGTTGATCCATTCCTTTAAGATGCTGCCAGATATGAACGTCCTTTATTAGAAATCCACACACGAACTGACGATCACAATCTGGAGTGCTAGCCCCAAAAATCCTAGGACGAAAATTCTCACAAAATTCTCTAGGAAAAATCTATCTCGGGAATTCTCTACAACAACTGTAACCCTAATGTCTTATGTATAGTACACTAGGTTGAGTTGTAAAAGAACTCCATCTCTTAGTCACACTCTAAATAGAGTCCTAGATAAAGTCTAACTCTAAAAAAGACAGAGTCATAGAGAAGCTACAATTACTAATCCAATAAGTGTTGTAATTTATCTAAGACTTAAATAAGAATTAAATTCATACTATAATTCCAATTAGAGTCATATTCAAAATAGGATTTACTAAGAGACGAAATTTCTAGTCACACTAGAAATGTATGAGAATCTTGAATCCTAGTCAAATTAGGACATTTAATGAGAATCTTCAAAATGGATTTTATCAAATAAGTTCATACAATATTAAATCACGCAAATTCGTTCTTTGTGTGCGACCCAATAGGTTCACACAACGTTAGCAGTGAACCAAAACCATTTTGGTATAGAAGTCATAAGCGGTCTCTAGCAAGACATCATGACTACCCAAGTAGCATGAAGATCAATAAATCGATACAACCTAATAGACAATGTATATCATATCTCTTTGTCACACGATATCTTTTGATTGAACATAAGAAATGGAATGTCACCCTTATAGTTCAATTTACTAGTCTCGATCCGAGTAGACTGAAATTGTCAAGTGACATTGATCCAATAAACTCACTAGACATGGTCATTTATCAGTCTAATATATCGAGTAGATATCTCTCTCTAAAAGAGATGGACAAATTTCATTTTGATCACACAACATCCACAAAATAGTCGAACAATGACCAATCACAATCTTTATAATCATTCAATTAAAGATAACGTTTGATTGTATCAAATCATTGTGCTCTAATGTTGGAGTCTCTGGTGATCTCAAGTCAAAGGGCTTAATAATATAACTCTCATGAAGAGAGATATCTTGTATGTGGGATGAGCTAAAGAACCAATGGAGCCCAATAAGAGAATAACTACGCTTAAATATTAAACATGTAAGTAATACCTATAAATCAAAATAAAACTAACATGCATTTAAAATCATGATGCATTGAAATATGTAGCATGACATCTATTTCATATAGAGTAAGCATATCATAATCATAAAGCAATTTGAATAGATATATGGAGTATCAAGGATTTTAAAAACATAAGAATTCTTTTGCATGCAAAGGTGTTCCAAGAGATATACATAGAATATAATAGATATAAATGCAAGTTCGTGGTCACATTTGTCATTACCTTCCCTTGTTGACCAATCATCATAATATAGTAAATATGCGTAGGTGACTTGATTCCACCGTGTTTCCATGGCTCCTCAAGAGGCTCGGGTGACTTAGCTCCATCATGCATCCACGAATCCCCAAGCAAAAATGGGTGACTTGGTTCCACCGTATTACTGCGGCTCCCCAAGAGGCCCTTAAGCATGTAAGGTGACTTGGTTCCACCATATGAGTATGGCTCCCCAAGAGACCTTATATGAAGTCGACCAAGGTAGGTAACGACCCTATTCCAAGTCATTTTTATTAAAATCATAAATTCCTTATTATATTAATAGCATGCCATATTTAATAAATGAGCGGAGCTCCCCACTTACCTCAACTCACAGCGACGCATATAACCACTCTGGGTACGTTTGGGATCCGACGGGGATCTTCACGCGACGCTATACAACCATAATGCATCTCATCAATATATATACTTTAATTTAAGTTATTTAAATCTTTCATTAATTGGTCGTTGGGATCCACTAGTGAGGGTCCGCGTGGTCCCCGTCGCCAAGTGTGATGGTCGAGGGGTGGGACCCGATCGATCTCCCTCGAAGACATGATAACATTTCGTTCGAAAATAATTACTAGATTTTATTCGTTATATATATAAATATATAAATATATTTATATATTTTTATTTTTTTTGGTTCAGGGCTTGTTCAACCCCTGGTCTCGGTCCGTGGTCAAACGACCTCTGGTAGGCACTTAGCAAAGCAGTGCTCTACCCAGCGTTGTGATGGAGGGGAGGAGCAACGCTCCCCACACTATCCATAAATTGGGTCTGGCCAACCTCGCGGTGGGGTGCGAGGAGGGGGGAGGGGGAGGCTATGAGCCGCCCCCTCTCTCGCGCTTCCAATCATTGGACCTCTTAGTGGAGGCCCCACCGCGGGCGGCGGAGATGTTGTTGTGCCTTTCTCCAGCGGTGGACGCGACTCGTCGTCGTCCTCTTCGACGGCGGCGACGCTACTCCACCCCACCCTCCATTTTGTGTACATTCTTCACCAAAACTTCAAACAAAAAGAACTTATAATTAGAAATTACCTCTTTTTGAAATCTGTTCAGTTGTTGTCTTCTCCTCCACCTTCTCCTCAACTCTGGGGGTTTGAACACAAAAATGGGGGTTGGGGTTTTAAAAGCAATTTATATTAGGGCAACATTGGTTTAAGATTTGTAAATTTACTAATTTGCCCCTAGGGCATGTTTATTTAGTTTTGGGTCGTCACATCTAACATTTGAGCCCATATGGTTATCAAATCTTGAGGAAGATAAAACAACCAATCTTGGGTTTGATCTTTCAATACAAAAGGAAACTTTAAGTTTGACTTGTTCTAATGTGTAGTCTTTAGGTTTCATCTCATTGAGTTTATGTTGGTATTCCCTTATAAATTTATGGGGGTCTTCATCGTCTTTACCGTAAAAGTTTGGCCGAGCACTAATGAATCCAGATCTAAGTTCAAATTGAGAAAATCCCTCAGGATAAGCAATACACATCAATTCATAAGCCGTGACATTTTGATTAGCATGCCAAATGTTTGTTTTCTATTATTATTATTATTATTATCATCATAATCATCATCATCATCATCATCTAGGTTATTATTGGCTTCCATTATAGTAGTTTGGCGTTCTCTACATAGTCGTTGTCTTAAATTTCGATTAAAAGTCATATTTAACTTAGGACGAAATAGATGTAAGGATTATGTGGAGTTAGATCGACAAAGTGGATAGTCCATACAACATCTAAAACTCCTAAGAAATTATGTTTAAACCCTGGCGACGATGCCAAAAATTGACACGCGTCGAGCGTATACAATAAGTTTCCCTCATTTATTATACTTTTAAATTTTTTATTAGTGATAAGTAGGATCGTCTCCACATGAATTTATCAAACTTCTCTAGGAAAAATCTATTTTAATAGTTGTTATTATTTTTACTTTAATTTACTCAAAACATGAATTAAAATAGCTAATTCAATCTATAATATTATAATAATTAACTAAACTAATTAAACCAAATTAAATATCTTACTTAAATAATTAACTTAACTATCACAACATTACAATAAACTTAATTTAATAATAAATAAATATCTAAACAAACATCCAGAATAATAAAACATCAATCTGTTTTGCATCCAAACATGTAACTTCAATCATATAATTACGAACATACTTTATAAAATACCATATATCATTAAACTCTAATCATAAGTAAACAACCTTTAGCTAGCCATTTGTTCTCCTTATACGGGTGGAAAAGTCATGTCCTAATTTTATTGAGCTAAATCATTTGAATACAATACATTAACTTTACACAATAAAATCACATTACACTTTATGAAAACTTCGAACTACTAAATCTAATACCTTTAGAAGTCCACTTCAACATTAGACTTATATCTCGAATTCTATTCGGATATCTAAATGGTAATAGACTTTTCAAACAATCATAGTTACTACTTTAAAGTAGATGATGAATCCAAATATCATAATACACATTCTAGATTATGCATGCAATACAAAGTTCATGATTAAAATCTGCAAATAATAATATATTAAATTAGTGAATCAAATAATGTGTTTGGTTTAAAGCATTAAACTCATAATCATCTCATCACGGCTACATTGCAAAATGGATCAAGTTTATGTTCGAACTTTGTTTAGATTAATAAACTACTCACTCATATTCATAAATAACATCACAATAATGTAAATAAATGACATAGATAAATACCTCTGGAATAAATACTTTGAATCCTTAAATCTTCTTTAAAAGCAATGAACAATAAAGCAATAAAATAAAACAATAAACAATGGCTCATAGAGCAATGGAGTTTTGATCTAAGTAATCAAGGCAACTGATTTCGTAACCATATGATCTTATTTATAGTATTCTAGGTAGTAAACATTCCAAACTAACTCAAACGTCTCATTTTTATCTAAAATCTTCGAAATCGAACCCAACTGTTCATCAGTGATTCGGGGTTAGGTGGAATCACTAGGAGAATCCTTGAAAAAGTAGTATGAGTATTCCACTAATATGAGTAGTGATTCATGTGTATATGAGAATCGGTCAAGAATCGATGAACTTAAATTCCAATTCTTCCTTTATTTGTTAATGATTCTTGGCATACTCTTTCTACTTGATCAAATCCTTCATAATCTTCCATTTTTACTTCACTTCTTTATATATACTAATTATCACCAGAAAATATAAAAAACAAGAGAAAACTATGTGTAATATAGTATTTTACATCTAAAATCAATTTAAGATGTACTATAAAACATGTCGAATTATTGACTTGTCAATATTATGATTATGAGATATGGCAAATGAATGTCAAAAAACTTTTTTTTAATGGAAAGCTACTTGAGGACGTGTATATGATACACCCTGAAGGGTTTTTCCATCCTGAGAGTTCTAAGAAGGTATGCAAGCTTCAAAAATTCATTTATGGATTAAAACAAGGTTCTCGAAGTTGGAATCTTCGTTTTGATGAAGCAATTAAGGAATTTGGTTTCATTAAGAATAAGGATGATCCTTGTGTATACAAGATGGTTTGTGGCGGCCCCTCACTTAATTTAAGGTACTGCCCTGCCTAATCTCATCATTAAGCCCTACCTCAATCAAGTGAGACTTAATAATATGTTAGTCAGCATTTTGGTCCTATTCTCCTTATTAACTGTGTTCATAACAAGCATTGCACAATTTACATTATTATTATTATTATTATTATTATTATTATTATTATTATTATTCCAAGGTTAATTAAAACCTTTTATTAGTTTAATATTATCAGCGGAAGACATAATAAAATTTACAGAATTATTATAAAAACACCACTATGGAAATCAGGCAAATAAACGATTGCATGAACTTAAACAAAGAAATTCATACATCAGTCAGAATCTAATATCTCAACCCATTATACAACCAAAAATCATTCTAAGTGACGTAAATAATTAATGCACAAAATGATTATATACTCTTTTATAAGGCTTAGAGGTAGTCGTCGATTCTCTCTTTGCCTGGTCTGCTACTGTGACGGCCCCAATTTCCCACAAATTGAGCACCGCCCGGCCTAAGCCCACGCGGACCCCCGAGCGAGTCTCGCAAGGTCAACGCAGACCTAGTCAGCCTTTCACTCCATCATTACAAGTAAATTCAAAATTTTAAGTTGAGTTATTAATATATTTCAATATTTTACAATTAAGCGGAAGTAATACTACATGAAATAACTCAACAATAATATCAATGAGTTAGGCAACCTAATTGTGGAACCCATCATAAATGTATCACATCGGAGGAGAGTAATAAAAGATATACAAAAATTTCACCTAGCTATGGAGCTTTCCCTCTGCTACTCGTCTACGGCTCTGCACTCAGTCAAACACGAGATTGACGAGCCAGGTAAGTAAAATCCAGTATAATCTAAACAGTAATTCAAGATAAAATACAGCAGTCTAAAAGTCATGCAGATAAAAAGAAAACTGTACGGAATGCATGATAATGAGACTGTAAAATAATGAACGTACAACGAGAATGAGTGTCAAAGGAAACAATATAGAGAGGTGCCCAAGTAGTCTAAGACCACCGAATGCGGGTGCCACAGGGTCGGGGTCGAAGAGTCGCGGCAACGCCAAGCAGACTCGATCATCGGATGCGGCATCGTCGTACCTAAAATGTCGCGAATGATGGATATCAACGGCGCCCCGGATAAAACACATCTCATTCCGACCAAATACTGTGACTCGAGGTCATGGCCCCGGTCGCGAGCCGGCAACCACTCCAATCAGAGACACGAGTACGACTCACTTGGCCCTCGGACACTCATAAGTG
The DNA here is from genome assembly GCA_039657365.1 of Stephania yunnanensis. Taxonomy (NCBI): domain Eukaryota; kingdom Viridiplantae; phylum Streptophyta; class Magnoliopsida; order Ranunculales; family Menispermaceae; genus Stephania; species Stephania yunnanensis. The sequence continues at coordinate 10,279,733 of CM077585.1, forward strand.
AGTGGGAATTCCAAGAAAGGGACATGGTTCAACATCAAACAAAAATGCAAGTTGAATTAATTACCGTACATTTTCTAACTAGTTTACTTACCTCGAATTTCGTAAATCAAAATCAAAACGTCCCGCTCACGTCTCGATTTGCGCACCCAACACCCGACTCCTAAGTCCATGGTGTCCATTTATACCAATTAAATAATTTAAGTCATTCAACCAAATATATGCGCGGTTAAATCCGCAAAATCACTAGATTCAACAACCAAAATATGGTTTAGGACCTCACCACGGCTTTCAAAATCCATTTTCGGTTCGTGGTCGCACGTGGTCGAATCTCGTCGAATCGTGCCTCCGATCGATCGACAACGCGCCACCGCACCGTTCATCGCGTCGCAGCCGCCGATGTCGTTGTCACGTAGTCGTCGCGTCGACGCCGCTGGTCGCCGACGCCGCCGGCCACCACCGCCGCTGCCTTGCCGTCACGGTCGTGCCACCACTGCCTCGTGGATCCGGCGTCGCTGTCGGCGTCGTCATCGTTGCCGTTGCATTTCCTCATCGCGCAGCCGCTGCGCTGCCGTCGGTTGCTTGCATCATCTCGTGTCGCACCACCTCCTCGCCGCTCGCCGGTCGTCAACCCTGGGCCATCATCCAGCCCGGGGGGCCGCTACGGCCAGGCTGCGCCACTCCTCGCGTCGCGAGCAGCGCGTGGTGTTGCTTTCCATGGCCGCCGCCTGGTCATCTTCGCCACTGCATTGCCGGAGCGTCGTCGCTGCCATCACCTGCCGGCCAGCCCACCGTCCGATCCGCGAGCTCCTCGCCGACGTCCCACTCTCCCTCTTCTCCGATCTCCTTCTTCCTCTCTTTCTCCTCCCGATCACTTTTTTTCCCTTCTGATCTCTTTTTCATTCTTATCCCCTTATATATATATATTATTTTCTTATTTTCTTTTAATTTAAAAATCAAAAGTGTCCTCGAGATTCGTGTTGCACGAATCTCAAGGCAAACTCAACAACCGAGAAGCGTGCATCTCGAGGCACCAACCCGCCTCATTTTAAAATCTCAATACTCGCGCTACACGCAACACGAAGCGTATCCAACATTAAAATCCCTATAGCCAATATTGCGCCACTATCTCGATCCCACGTCGGAACACGACTCGAGGCGCGTCCCCGTTCGTGTTTCGGCTCACAGAATTCCTCGCGTAGTTAGAGCATTATCATCTCAAATTGAATTCGGACATACGTATTTCGACTAGTGGGTCCCACACACGACCTTGACTTGACACGTAGCACAAATCAAATTTTCGGGCCGTTACAGCTACTCGATGAATCTGCACCCACTGTCATAAAAAGAATGGTGAGTACAGTAATGTAGAAAGTAACATTGAGAGACATTTATTCATATTTCCAAATACAACAAGAATACATGGAAAGACAAATGTACACCACACAACAATATAGAAAAAATGACATAGTATACAACATCATAGTTAAACCAAGTGATACCAACACAAATATTATCAAAGAACTAAACCTATTAAACCGCATATCTAATACGTTAGCCTAAATATTACCTTTTTGGTCACATAGACCACAGTTAATGACTTATTTAGCAGTGCACGTAGGTACTATCCTTATTTGTTGTGAAATATGGTATATCAACCTCATGTAATAGGTCAATACACATAGCACTCGGTATTGTCCTAATTGGTCGCCGCTTAGTCATTTCATCAACTTCATATAGTAGATATGTGTCACATACTAGTCAGAATATCGACATCCCCAGGTTATATACCTCATGTGCCGCGTACACCCCAAAGCAATTCATGAAACCTAAACATATGTTTTAATTTAACTACAATCATAGAATGAGATAATGCGCAAAATTCATAGCACCAAGAATACACTAAGTATAGAAGTTCAATGAAGCAATAACAATAAATGGAATGGAGAGAAATATCTCGGTCAATCTACTTACAATTCACACAATTCCTAGCTTAATCTGGCTTTCGAATACTTCGAATTCGTACTTGGACCTCTTAATCTGACCTAGACTCACTCTGGTACCCGAGCTACGTTCCTTCAGTCTGCTGAAGTCAATTAAGCCTATTTATTGAGTATTCAGATTGGTTGAATGGGTTTTAAGCTAATATTCCCAAATCGGTCCCTAATTACCAAATAAAGTTTCCATTTGGATCATGTGTTGTAGCGCATTTTTGACATAAAATCATTCGAAGCTTAAAACCTTCCTATAGGTCAAAGTTGTTAGTCTCTGTCTTAGCTTTCCATAACTATAAGGTTTGTGCAATTTTTATAATTGAAGGAGATATGGAAGTTTTTCCACAATGATTTAAAATAGTTTTAGATTCCGACCAACAATTTTATAAATTTCATTTCTCCTAAACCATAGCTTCAAACCTCATGATTTTTTTTACTGAAACCTAAAAATATATCCTAGAACACATATTAAAAGATAAGCTTTGTTCAATAAGAAATGAAGGAGTTATGCTCAAAACAACAGAACATTAGCAAAATTGTAAACCCAAAAATTTTAGATTCATCATCAAAGTTGGAGAGGATTTTTATATATGAAAAAATTGATTTTCAAAACATCTCAATAGACAAAAGTCTTTGTCTTTGAATTAGCATTCAAATGACACCAAAATGGGTTCATTTCAATTTAAAATGATGAAGTTACGACCAAATTACAAAAGCTAGTTCATAACAACAACATACAAAATTTTCAATTTTTGTCTTACAACTTCATGAATTTCGAAAATTCATAACTTAATGAAAATAAACCCAAACCTATAACTTCTTTATAGTAGAATTAATGAAATTTCACAAGGAATCCAAATATAGAATTAGATTTTGAAAACAAAGTCATTTGTCTACTGAAATTGCTAAGAAATCAGAATTGAACCAAAACTTAAAATTTTTTGTTTGAATTTCACTAAAAATGAAGATGATGGTTGAATTACCTAGTGGTAAAGCTCCTTTAACTTGATCAACACCTCCCTAATCTCTAATTTTCTTCAACAACTTGATCATCTTCTCCTCAAGTTTTTATCTAACTTTCTTTCTCTCTTTCCTTATCAAGATTAGAATTAATTATGCATGCATATCCCCTAACTCACCTATATATATAGTGGTGAAATGAATTTGTGGCCATTTGTGACGGCCCCAATTTCCCACAAATTGGGCACCGCCCGGCCTAAGCCCAAGTGGACCCTCGAGCCAATCTCGCAAGGTCAACATATACCTAGTCAGCCGTCCAATCCATTATTATCAGTAAATTCAAAAGTTTTAAGTTGAGTTATTAATATTTTTCAAGTTTTACAGTTTAGCGAAAGCAGTACTACACGAAATAACTCAACAATAATATTAAGAAGTTATGCAACCTAATTGTGGAACCCAATATAAATATATCACCATCGGAGGAGAGTAAATAAAAGATATAACAAAAAAATTCACCTAGCTATGGAGCTTTCCCTTTGCTACTCGTCTGCGACTCTGCACTCAGTCAAACACGAGATTGATGAGCTCAGGTAAGTAAAACCCAATAGAATATAAACAATAATTCATAAAAATGAAAGAGTCTAAAAGTCATGCGGATAGAAAGAAACGAATATATATGAAATGCATGATAATTGAGACTGTGAAAATAATGGAAGTACAATGAGAATGAGTGTCACGGGAAACGATAGAGAGGTGCCCAAGTAGTCCAAGACCACCGAGTGCGGGTGCCACAGGGTCGGGGTCATAGAGTCGCGACAACGCCAAGCAGACTCGGGTTCTAGGGCACGACATCGCCTACTGTACCTAGACCGTAGCGAATGAGGGATATCAACGGTGCCCCGGATAAAACACATCTCATTCTGACCAAATACTCAAGTGACTCGAGGTCATGGCCCCGGTTGCAAGCCAGCGACCATTCCAATCAGAGACACTCGTAGGACTCATTTGGCCCTCGGACACTCATAAGTGGGTAGGAATTCCAAGAAAGAGACATGGTTCAACATCAAACAAAAATGCAAGCTCAATGAACTACTGTACATTTTCTAACTGGTTTTACTTACCTCGAGAACGTCTCACTCACGCCTCGATATGCGCACCCAACACCCGACTTTACCACCTAAGTCCTCGATGTCCATTTATACCTTTTAGGGCTACGTTACTACACCATTCAAATCACAATCAAGTATACTTAACATAAACCTCACCATGGCCTTCAATGGAGGTCTCTACTCCAAAATCTATCGGAATCCACCGCGTCATCGAGCTTCGTCGAAGTCGCGCCCCTCGTCGAGGAGCGATCGGTCCGACCACGCGCCACCGCGCAGTTGCTCCGCGACGTTCACTGCGCCGTTGCCGATGTCGTGCCGTCGCCGCTGCCACGCCGACACCGCTGCCATGCCATGCCTGCTACGCGTCGACGTCGCTTATCGCGTCGCCGCTGGTCGCCGCACCTTGGGACGCAGACGCCACCGCTTGCTTCGTCCACGCCGCCGCCGCCGAGTCATCGCGCGCGCATTGGTGCTGCCACATGCGCGCTGCACCGCTGCGAATCCCGCTGTCTCTACGTTGTTGAGACATCGCCACCGCTTGAATCATCCGCTTGTTGGAGCGCTACTACACTACAGGTCTGCGTCGTCTTCCCTAAACCGCCGCGCTCACGGCCTGCGTCGTCGCTGCCGTGGCTGCTCGTCGCTACACCGGGAGTCGTCGTCGCCGCCGTGTCGGCGCATCCTCGCCGGATCTCTCTCTCTCATCTCTCTCTCTTCTCTCTCTTCTTTTCTCTCTTCTTCTCTTCTTTTCTTTCCTCTCTTATCCGATTCTTTTTTTTTATTTTTTATATATATTTTTCCTCGATTTGCGTCTGAATTAGATCCTAAAAATGTCATTGCACTCCGAAACACGGGTACACCGCGTCTAAACCTTAACTTGACCCTTATTCGCATCGATTCCGATCTGAATCATGACGAGTGGGTTCTACACACGATCCTGACCTGACACGTGGCATAAGTCAAATTTTTTGGCCATTACAGTCTTCAACGAATTAGAATTTCATCCTCGAAATTGATGCAATTCTCAAAGGAAGATAGTGTGTTATGAATGAAGACCCAATGCCATACCTGCCCAAGGCCATACTCGCCCAAGGCCAGACCCCTACCGGTCTAAGCCAGCGGGCTAGGGTCCTCCGCGACAAGCTGGGCTCATCCAAGACCTTCAAGCAAAGAACACACCATCTATCTCCTCACATCAATAAATGTCAGGGCAACATCCTAGCAACATATATTGAAATACAACGGAACTATTTAGTCCCATGATCCACCGTCATTAACATACTCTTATCCGTAGTATGTCCACGGGAATGTAAATCAAACTCTCTGACTGTCCGTCAGTCTCTCTGATCGAGTGGATCTCAACCCAACTTATACCCTATATCAGGTTATGGTGGGTAGTAGTCGGACCTGGCTGTCCACACTCCCAAATAAGTACGTTGAACTCTCGATCCGTATGAAACATGTTGTCTCTGTCCCTATCCCTGTACTTAACTAAACATGTCCCAGTACTTGCACCTGATTGGAATTCTGACTTTGTTTCTGTCTCTGGCCACTGCCTCTGCGATCAGCCCTCTGATGGTATTGATGTTGGGGATCTAAAGGTGTTGGCTGTTGTAATGCACTAGCGCACTGCGCTGGACCAACTAACACTGGCGCAGTATATGGCGCATATGGTAGAAACACAACAGATCATACGCTCGGAGGTCGATCTCTTAGCCATGACTGTCTCACTCTCTTTTTTCCTTCGATCATCTCCAGACCCTCACACTGACTATCACGATATCAATAATGTGACTGGTCCTCCGGTGCGTTTACTCCTAAAGCTCTCGCTAGCCATAGCCCTCGCTTAAGCCTCATGTACTGGTGTAGTAAGCTTGGTCAGTGTCCGTGTCAGCCGTACCCCTAGCATACTTCATCACGCGTGTATACCGACCCATGTACTGCAACTGACTCCCTGGTCCTCTATCGAATGGTCTGAACTCTGTCCTCTTCAGGTTACGGACTGTCCCCCATCAACTCTCTCGTAGTACGCCACCAGACATCGACCTCATCGACCAGTGGAGTTGATGATATACTCGGCTGCATTTGCGTTGGTATAGCCAGTACATCATGTATCTTCACGTGGCTATATATATGTGGCCACAAGGTTAGTACCCCTGTGCAACTTTTCCGACTAATGGCTCTGAAACTTGCGCGTCTGCTTGTTGAAACATGATAGGTGTACTTTAAAAATCTTCTCTCAAGTAACTCGTTCATTCGATTCATAAGTGTTTGTCTTTTTCTATCATAATTTGTCAAGTGAGTTATACTTTTCTTAGCCACTTTAAACGCACGTGTTTACTTGCACGAAAATTCCTCTCAGTACGTTTACTAACGCATCTGGACATATTTTAAAATGTGAGCAGTCTTGAGATGTACAATCTCGTAAGATTTATACTTAGGTGGCCACTAACCGTTATAACAATTCGCGGACTCTACCTCAGCTCGTAACACTTAATTCATTTATAAGTCCCTAAAGGTGGTGGTCGACTTCACCAACCCTGAGACTATAAATGCATAGTGTCACTAAAGTGGAGCTACTTGGGCTTCTGATCCAACAATACTACTCTAAAGCTTTCTTCAAAGCTAAAGAGTCCGTACATGATGTAATCTTTAGCTCTCAAGTCATCTCAACACTTTACTCCCTTAGAGTCTGCGTTAACCCACTTGTCTCACAAATTATTTTTATTTTTACTTCTTATGTCCTCCTATTCAGATTTTCTTAGGGACGTAAGCATAGGTAAAGAAATCAATTTCTCTGAATCCGATAAGTTTATTGTCAATCTGTTTAAAATTTTCTTTTTTACCCATTTTGTCTCAAGTGTAAGAAGTACGAGCGTAACCTGAACCTACGCCTCCTCGGCCACTATAGGCCCTGCCTAAACCGGAGATGTTTCAAGTGGGTTGTGACCAGTAAAAACACACCCAACCTAAATAACTAGAGCTGCTGACGTAGACAACAACAGTTTAGCCAGTGCCCTTAACAGTCGAAGAATCTCCTGTATGTTGGGTTTTGAGGTTCATACGCAGCGGAAATTACAAAACAATTTTGACAAAAACCCCAACAGGATCCGAATCTAATTCCATTAAAAACGTTTAAACCATAAAAAACTTAATCATACCTCAGTCGCAATATACCTTTCTGAAGGTTAATCGATCTCTAAGGCGCTGCCAACGACGAACGCCCTCCACTAGTAGTCCACACACGAACGGTGGTCGAGATTCGAAGTGCTAGCTTCGAGAGAATACCAAATCTTTTTGTTTCTCTCCAAAACGATCCAGAGCATACCAAAAACCCTAAGTCGTTTCTAAAACGAAAATAGAGTTTCGGCCTTTTGATCTTTCGTATGTGTATTGTAACTTAAAGCGTCTATTTATACAACCATTTGTATATAGACGGTTAAGTAAATTACACATATACCCTTACTTAAAGAAGTATAAGTGTAATACACCACAACGACGTTTCTGTCATGAATTTTATCACATAAAATTCGTTTTTCTGAATCATCTTAAAATCTCGCAAAACCATTCTTAGTGTGCGACCCAATAGGCTCATACAACGTTGGCAGTGTACCAAAACACATTTTGGTATACAAATCATAAGCAGTCTCTAGCAAGAAATTATGACTACCCAAGTTGTACGAATATCAAATCGATACAACCTAATCAATAGTGTATATAACATCCTTTTGTCACACGATATCCTTTTGATCAAACATAAGGCATGGAATTGTCATCCAACATGTTCAATCGTACTAGTCTCGATCTCTAGGTAGATCGAAAACATCCAAGTGACATTGATCAATATCAATTCACTTAGACTAGGCCTTTTAACAGATCTAACACATCGAGGGATCCACTAGATATCTCTCTTTATATGAGAGGGACAAATTCTATCTCGATTACTCAACTTCATCACATCGCTCACACAGTAACCAATCACAACCTTTATAATCGTCCAGGTTAAAGACAACGTTTGATTGTGTCAAATCACCGTGTTCCTAATGTTGAAGTCTCTGGTAATCTCAAGTCGAGGACTGGAATATATACCTATCATGAGAAACAACTATGACTTAATCCATGTGATGTTCTCATAGCTGAGTCGGTCGATTACTTTGTTCCCTAACAAGTACTCGTGATCTTGATTCGTATCCCTATACGTATAATCATCATGTGATCATCAATCAAGACTCACACTAGTCTTAATTCATTATAGTTCCCAGTATAATGATCGACTAGGGACATTTAAGATATTTATGTAAATACCCATGGATCTTATTATAATGTAAACATGCAAATTAATTATAATAAACAACAAATGAAATCCTCTATTTTTATTAACTAAAAGTATTCATAAAGACGATTAATGGATTGACCTAGGGCACATGCCCCATCATCTCCCACTTGCACTAGGGCCAATCATACATGCATCTAATGCCTAATGATCTAACATGACCATCATGTTTTGCTTGCGGAAGAGCTTTTTTCAATGGATCCGCAACGTTGTCTTCGATAGGTACTCTGCAAATCTTTACGTCTCCCCTCTCAATAATTTCTCGATGAGATGAAAACGCCGAGTATATGTTTGGATCTGTGGTGTGATCTAGGTTCCTTGGCTGTGCTATTGCCCCGTTATTGTCACAATACAAACAAACAGGTTAGCAATACTCGGAACCACACCTAGTTCGAAATGAACTTTTTGATCCAAATCGCCTCCTTTCTTTGCATCGGACGCCGCAATATTCTCAACTTACGTTGTAGAATACGCCACGATCTCTTGCTTCGAACTTTTCCACTTCTTGCACCCTCATTCAAAGTAAACATATATCCAGATCGCAATCTAAAATCATCTATATCAGTTTGAAAACTTGCATCGTGTAACCATTTACAACTAGATCATTTTCAAAACCTCCATAGACCAAGAACACTTCCTTAGTCTTTCTTAAGTACTTAAGGATGTTCTTTATCTTGTTATCCAGTGACTCTCACCTGGATTTGACTGATATCTCGCTTGTAGTGCTCAAAGCATATGATACATCAAAGTCGAGTGCATAACATGGCATACATGATAGATCTAATAAATGATGCATATGGAATCTTATTCATACGGTCTCGCTCATCATTTGTCTTAGGACATTGAGTCTTGCCAAGACTTATCCCATGAGACATTGGCAACAATCCTCTTTTAGAGTCTTGCAAACCGAACCTATTCAAGACACCTTGTCTATGTAAGCACTCGACTTAGGACCGATTAGCCTCTTAGATCTATCCCTATAGATCTTTATCCCCAGGATATAGGTGCATCTCCTAAGTCTTTCATTGAGAAACATTTCCCTAACCAAGACTTGACATTCTGCGATGTTGGGATGTCATTTCCAATGAGTAATATATCATCAACATACAATACGAGAAAAACAACTACACTCCCCACTGACCTTCTTGTATACACAAGGCTCATCTTCGTTCTTAATAAAATCAAAATCCTTGATTGCTTCATCAAAACGAAGATTCCAACTCCGAGAAGCTTGCTTTAATCCATAAATGGATCTTTGAAGCTTGCATACCTTCCTAGAATTCTCGGGATGTACAAAACCTTCGAAGTTGTGTCATATACACGTCCTCAAGCAGCTTTCCATTAAGAAATGTTGTTTTTACATCCATTTGCCATAATTCATAGTCATAATATGCAAAGCAATGCGAATTAAAATTCTTATGGATTTAAGCATGGCGTGCGAAAAAGTTTCATCATAATCAACACCTTGAGTCTGCTGAAACCTTTTGCTACTAGTCTTGCTTTAAAAGTATGCACTTTGCCATCCATGTCGCTTTTCTTCTTGAAAACCCATTTACATCCAATGGTCTTACCACCTTTAGGTAAATCAACCAAGTTCCAAACTTGGTTATCATACATGGATTGCATCTCGAGTTCATGGCACTTAGCCATTTATCCGAGTCCGGTCCAGACATAGCCTCCGATAAGTGGTGGGCTCATTTTGGTCTATAAGCAACACATCACGACTATCGTAATGAGAAATCCGAATCTCTCTCGGCTCATGTCTAACCCTACTAGATTTACGTGGGCCTTGTGTCACTTGTGGAGGTTCAACCGGTTGAAACATTGTTGAACTTCCCGGTGAGCGGTTCGAGTGTTTACCCGTGATTCTTGAACTTCTTCAAGATTTATTTCTCTCCCACTAGTGTCTTTTGAAATAAACTATTTTTCCATAAAGGCACCATACCGACCAACAAACACTTTGTTCTCAGCGGGATTATAAAAGTAATATTCTTTTGTTTCCTTAGGATACCCCACAAATAAACACTTGTCAGATTTAGGTGCTAGTTTTTCTGAGACTTGTCGTTTTATGTAAGCCTCACAACCCCAAATCTTAAGGAAAGACAAACTAGGTCTCTTCCCGTACCATATCTCATATGGTGTTTTATCAATCGCTTTAGAAGGAACTCGATTTAGAGTGAAAGCTGTAGTTTGTAATGCATAACCCCAAAAGGATAATGGAAGATCTGCATGACTCATCATAGATCGAACCATATCTAATAAGGTTCGATTTCTCCTTTCGGAAACTCCATTCCATTGTGGAGTTGCTGGTGGAGTCAATTGGGAGACAATCCCACAATTTCTAAGATGATCATCAAATTCTTGGCTTAAATACTCACCACCTCGATTTGATCGAAGTGTTTTGATAGTTTTACCAAGTTGATTCGCACTTCATTTTGAAACGTTCGAAACATCTCAAATGATTCACTTTATGTTTCATAAGATATACATAACCACATCTGTTTGAAATCATCAAGTAAATGTAATGAAATCGATAACCTCCTCTAGCCATTGTGTTTATAGGACCGCATACATCGTATGTATTAGACCCAATAAATCACTTGCCCTTTCACCGTGTCCAAGAAGGGACTTTTAGTCATCTTGCCCATAAACAAGATACGCACGTTTCATATGTTTCTAAATCAAATGAATCTAGAAGTCCATCTTTATGGAGCTTCGTTAGGCGTTTCTCATTTATGTGCCCGAGATGACAATGCCAAAGATAGGTTTGATTCAAATCATTTGACTTGAATCTCTTTGTATTTATGTTAAAGACTGGAGTATCAGTGGACTTTTTCATGCTTAGAATATAAAGACCATCATACAAATCAGCATTTGCATAAAATATGCTTTTACGAGAAATAGAACATCTATTATTAGCAATAATAAAATCAAAACCATCCATATCCAAACATGAAACAGAAATGATGTTTCTGCTCAAGGCAGGCACAAAATAACAATTATTTAAAGTTAAAATAAGTCCACTAGATAAAACTAAGTCATATGATCCAAAGTCAGGGCAGCAACTCTTGCTCCATTCCCTACGCGGAGGATGACTTCTCCTGTCTTCAACTTTCTACTTGGTGAGTCCCTGCACATTTATACAAATGTGAGATCCACATCCAGTATCTAATACCCAGGAATCACCGAGTAGATAAATTAATTTCAATAACATAAATACCTGTAGTGGTAGTCGCACTACCCTTTTTCTTCCTTAGATCTTCCGAGATAGAGTTTGCAATTTCGAACCAATGTCCAGGTGCATGACGAAATGACAATTTCCTTCTTTTTCTTTTGGATGTTTTGAAGCGAGGAACAGTGAGGCTTGACTTGTTCCACGTCTTTGCGACAGTGCAAAGAATGGCCTTGGCAACTCTAGCCTTGTCTTTGCCTTTCTTCTTCATTCCCTTTCCCTTTTGGACCATCAACACATTACTAGAGGTTTCTTGATATTTTGTTCAAGCAGTTTTGAGCATCAAATGCAACTCGAAATTGATTTCTCCATATTATTCATATTGTAGTTCATCACAAATTGTGACTAACTCTCTCGGTAATGAATTCAAGATCAAATCCGTAGCCAACTCTTGGCTTATGGGGAATCCAAGTCTATCAAGTGGTCAACATAGCCCTTCATCTTCGAACATGAGGACTAACCGACGCACCCTCGTCATCTTGCAAGAATGTAGGTTTTTGACTATCTCGAACCTTTCTTGCCTAGCTTCTTTGTTGGAACATTTCCTTCACGATATATCCATGTCGTAGGCTTCCATTAGTTCCATGTCCTTCGAAGTTCGGGAACCATAGTTGCCAGCCAAGCATAATACATGCAACATCGTAGAATCGTTGACATGCTTACTATGCGCATCCTTCACGACTTTCGTAGCATTGGTGGTGGGTCCTCGGGATTGGAGCATCCAAGACATACGACTTGCGTTCATGCTTAAGAACAATTCTCAAGTTTCGAACCAGTCAAGAAAGTTAGTCCCGAGATAGTTTATCCTTCTCAAGGATGGATCGCGATGACAGGGGATTATTGTTACTTGAAGAGGCCATTGATCTACAATAAATATTATGCAAAGTTTATTTTAGTATAGAGGAATAGACTCCCACTAAATTAACAACCCTCCTAAAACGTCATCGTTTGTTTATTTAGGGGACTAAAATCCATATTTCACCTAATTCTATGACGGCTATGGCATGAAACACAGTAACTAGATTATTTAGGTAGGTAATGTTACCAATTACATCTTATGTAATTTTTAGATCATTTTATGAGATACGGGACATCTTATGTCTTAGCATGTTTTATCTCATCATTTGCCTAAAGCTCAAAACTATTTTGATGGCTTTATTAAGTCGGACCATTTTAAACATTTAGGTAACTCTTACCCAACTTGTCTCACCAAGATAACACAATACACCCAGCTATGGCTGAAACTATATTAGGGTGATCGAGGCCTTTGACAAGTGTTTAAAATGGATGACATGAGACTTAAAATTTAATAGAGGGATTTTACTCAGTTTTAGTGATTTATATGTAAACAATGAAATATCATATATACTATTGATTTGTTCAATCACTAAACAATTTGGAAATTTTTTGATTTTATTCACTAATAAAAGAATTTCCTTTTTTTTTTTTTTTTTTTTTTTTAGAAGACGAATCTCAATTCCGAAAATCGAATTTCGCTATAGAAAATCATATTTTTCGCTGATTTTACTATACTAAATTTACCCCTTAATTTATCCAAAATTAAGTCAATAAAAACATTTTTAATTAACCCGGGCCCACATCTAACTAATCATCTTATCCTAATCCAATTAGGACTTTAGATATTTGAATCCTAGCATATCACCAATAACAAACTTCTCCATATTTATCTCCTATCCAATAGGGATAACGAAACCGATTTTGATTATATCTCCAACTCTAATTTGTTATCTATCTTTATAAAATAGAAAGTTCATAACAAAATAGATATAAGAGATAAATAAACAATTTCGAAAATTAATTATTTGCAATTTCGGTCCTCGTCCAGATAATCACAAATATGTATCATGAACTACTATCCCAATCGAACCTAATCATATTAGTTTCGAATCAATATTCAGCCTTATACAATTAAAGAAACGTAAGACAATGTAACCTAAATATGCATACTGAATTACAGAGATTTCATCCATGCATCAATACATGAAAAATAAAGATTATACCTAATGGTGTCATGGATCACAGAACACGAAATTCAATTCGTCGAAATTATTTGAATTAACCTAACATGGTTATTAGCATGTAAGAAACTGATTTTAATTAAATCACGAATATATGTATCATATACACAAAACATGATAATAAATCTCACAGGAAACTTATGTATATCACATATACATCAACTATTAACATGCTTTCAATCATATATCATGAATATATCCGAAGAAAACATGCAATGAATTTAATGGAATCAAACTCGAAGGCTCTGATACCACTGTTGGGTTTTGAGGTTCATACGCAGCGGAAATTACAAAACAATTTTGACGAAAACCCCAACAGGATCGGAATCTAATTCCATTAAAAACGTTTAAACCATGAAAAACTTAATCATACCTCAGTCGCAATATACCTCTCTGAAGGTTGATCGATCTCTAAGGCGCTGCCAACGACGAACGCCCTCTACTAGTAGTCCACGCACGAACGGTGGCCGAGATTCGAAGTGCTAGCTTCGAGAGAATACCAAATCTTTTTGTTTCTCTCCAAAACGATCCAGAGCATACCAAAAACCCTAAGTCGTTTCTAAAACAAAAATAGAGTTTCGGCCTTTTGATCTTTCGTATGTGTATTGTAACTTAAAACGTCTATTTATACAACCCTTGTATATAGACGGTTAAGTAAATTACACATATACCCTTACTTAAAGAAGTATAAGTGTAATACACCACAAGGACGTTTCTGTCATGAATTTTATCACATAAAATTCATTTTTTCGAATCATCTTAAAATCTCGCAAAACCATTCTTAGTGTGCGACCCAATAGGCTCATACAACGTTGGCAGTGTACCAAAACACATTTTGGTATACAAGTCATAAGCAGTCTCTAGCAAGAAATTATGACTACCCAAGTTGTACGAATATCAAATCGATACAACCTAATCGATAGTGTATATAACATCCTTTTGTCACACGATATCCTTTTGATCAAACATAAGGCATGGAATTGTCATCCAACATGTTCAATCGTACTAGTCTCGATCTCTAGGTAGACTGAAAACATCCAAGTGACATCGATCAATATCAATTCACTTAGACTAGGCCTTTTAACAGTCTAACACATCGAGGGATCCACTAGATATCTCTCTTTATATGAGAGGGACAAATTATATCTCGATTACGCAACTTCCTCACATTGCTCACACAGTAACCAATCACAACCTTTATAATCGTCCGGTTAAAGACAACGTTTGATTGTGTCAAATCACTGTGTTCCTAATGTTGAAGTCTCTGGTAATCTCAAGTCAGAGGACTGGAATATATACCTATCATGAGAAACAACTATGACTTAATCCATATGATGTTCTCATAGCGGGTCGGTCCAATAGTTTGTTCCCTAACAAGTACTCGTGATCTTGATTCGTATCCCTATACGTATAATCATCATGTGATCATCAATCAAGACTCACACTAGTCTTAATTCATTATAGTTCCCAGTATAATGATCGACTAGGGACATTTAGGATATTTATGTAAATACCCATGGATCTTATTATAATGTAAACATGCAAATTAATTATAATAAACAGCAAATGAAATCCTCTATTTTTATTAACTAAAAGTATTCATAAAGACAGTTAATGGATTGACCTAGGGCACATGCCCCATCACTGTAGTTGCTGGTCACGTGATACAATTCCTTTTGACAGAGTATGTAGCTCCTCCGCACTTGCAAACTGCGAACCTGCAGCCTCACGATCATTCATAGACCCGGTCTGAAGCGTCGTCGCATTTTCCATGGCCACGATTCCTCGAATAAGTGTATAATTACTGATATCGTATTTAGTATATTACAACACAACAAATACCCATATATGATAAATTTTAATTTCTCCAACTCTCCTCACTTCCCAACTAAGACTTAAGTCAGGATTATAGGGTTCCACTATAAGTTCAGGGTTCTTAACTTCTACTGGTTTGTGTCTTATGCTGGTTGTGGGCTAATCACGAGCTAAATGTAAAACTTTAGCTTTGATACCAACTGTGATGGCCCCAATTTCTCACAAACTGGGAACCGCCCGACCTAAGCCCAAGTGGACCCTCGAGCCAGTCTCGCAAGGTCAACGCAGACCTAGTCAGCCTTTCAATCCATCATTATCAGTAAATTCAAAAGTTTTAAGTTGAGTTATTAATATTTTTCAAGTTTTACAGTTTAGTGGAAGCAATACTGAAGGTCACCCAAGAGGGGC
The DNA here is from genome assembly GCA_039657365.1 of Stephania yunnanensis. Classification (NCBI taxonomy): domain Eukaryota; kingdom Viridiplantae; phylum Streptophyta; class Magnoliopsida; order Ranunculales; family Menispermaceae; genus Stephania; species Stephania yunnanensis. The sequence goes on from CM077585.1 coordinate 10,295,620, forward strand.
GGTGAATTGGGTTACCGAGTAGTTATTGCCCTTTTAAAACTTTATGCGCAAATTACAACTATAATGCATACACTATCAATGAATATATATATGCTATGCAAGTGAATGGAATGGAAGAGATGGAAAGTGACACACAATTTATAGTGGTTCGATCCAACGATCTACGTCCACTACCTAACCTACCCGGTTAGGATTTTTAAACCCCACTTATATTGCAAATAAGTGTTACAACCTAAGCATACAAGCCTAGAGTGCCTAATTACAATTAGGACTTCCCACCTAGCCGCAACTAGGATTTGTGCCTAGTCTCAACTAGGTCTTCCCCTTTGACTTAGATTCCACTAAGTCTTACAATCATACAAATACAATAAGTTGCTGAAAAATAATGAGATACACTTTACAACACAAAGTGGTATCAAATTCAAACACTAGCAAGCCTCCTAGAGCCTAACAACTCTTATGCATGCAAGTATGAGAATAAATGGAATATGCAAATATGTCACTGATTTTGTTGCAAATCCCAAATGTGAAATCATTTTAAAAACTTAATATATTAGTGTAAAACCGATTTCAAGTCTAAGAACAATAGTTTAACAAAAATCAAGTTTAAGTGCAAAACTTTTGTTCAAATCAATCTTAGGGTTTGATAAAATAAATTTAAGTGCAAAACCCAAGAAGAAGGTGTTCAAACACACAACAAAATAATTTTCAAATCAAATACACAAAACTATGTAGATTAAGCACAAGCAAGATTTTAGATCTAGGACTTTCTTACAAACAAGAGAATGACAAAAGAGATCAGCTTTGAATAGATTCTTTTACTCCTTTGAAAGCCTCAAAAGTGCTGGATTAGAGAACTAAAGAACAGCCACAAAGATCTCCTTTTGCTTCTTCACAAAAATCAAAGTTCTTCTCTTTGTAGATTTTGAGTTTTTGAGTGTGTTTCTTCCTTCTTTTTGACAAAACCATGTTCTTGGTGGTTTTATTATGTTAGGTATTCCATCTTGACAGTTTATGACCGTTCTAGGGATCCAAGGGTCCAAAATAGATCAAGAATTCAAATTAAAATGTGTTTTCCAGCTGTAAAAAAAAGCTGTCAGATATGCAATTAGCGCGCTAATGCTGAGACCTAGCGCGCTAACTCTGCACTTAGCGCGCTAATGAAATCATTAGCGCGCTAACTGCAGGGACCTCAAAACAATTATTTTGTCCCTTTGTGTTAGCGACCCTTAAACTCGTCCGGGACCTAACCAACCCTTATATAACATGTTATACATGTTTATTATGAGTCATTAAGCCTAATTGGGTGGTCCGGATATTTTTACAAATCCCGAAAATGGAAATTCACGATATCATAATGTATTAGGGGCTTTTCTACAAATTTACAGTTTTCTTTTCGAAGACCTTTCAAAAATGAGTTTTTCTTTTTCGAAAACATTTACAATGATCTCTAATATGCAAATGACCATCCACACAAAGTTTCACATTGTTTAAACTCGTAGACCTAGTTATGTGCTTAAATTCCACTTTGAAACTTGAAGTAAACTTATAACTTTGAAAAATGGTTTAAGAAACTTGATATGCATGGACTAATGCATTTGGCTTGCGTGAAAGAATTTGTATACCTTACATTGAAATTACAAATTGCGGTTTGAACTTTCATCTTCATTTCTTCATTAATGCCGAGTCTTGAACTTGTATTTCTTGAGTACCCTTGATATGTTGTTTTGCATCCTTTAACAAAAACTGAAATACACTAGATGTTTATTAGTACATTTTCACCTTGTTTGTTTCCATCAAAATCTCGGTCGGAGCGTGAGTGACTAACCACTTAGTCCGACAATCTCCCCCTTTTTGATGATAACAAACAATGTGAACTTTAAAGGTGTAAAACGTAATCTAAATGTATATCGCATTCATGATTTTATATTTCATATATGCAAGTTCAAAACACATCAACCTTTTCAAGTTCAACCACATTTTTCTCCCCCGTTTGATACCATCAAAAAGTGGGGCCAAGCATCCCCATAAATAAACACAATAGAAACAATACGAGAGAAATATACTCTCCCCCTCACTTTATGCATATCAAGAAACAATAGACGGTAGCGATACAAATGCATAGACGATAAAACATAGTGAAACAAGAAATATCCATATAGAAAACTTAGAGATGCGCAAAAAAAAATTCATGATATAGATAGCATAAAGCAATGAGAGCATAGTGGTGGCTTAAACATGAGTTTGACAAAAAAATCGAAACATCTAAGACTGACATATTGCAGCCTAATGCTCATCTAGTGGTGGTGTGTCTAAACACTCCTCCTCGAGGATGGTGGTGGACGTGCAGAGCTGGAGGCATGATCATTACGCGCGGTCCGAACTGGGAGCAATTGACCCTCAATGCGACGAAGCCGATCATTCTGATGCTGGATACTCGTCTCGACGGCATTGAATGACTGAGTCATATAAGTGTGCAGGTAGCCCACCTGTGCAGATACGTACGCCGATGATGGAGACATATTCGGTGGAGGCGACACAAGTAGAGTAGAATCGGCAAGAGGAGAGGAAAAATTTGGGAGAGATGTGAGTTTTGAGGGTAAAAACGAATTTATAGACGCCTGGCCGAACGACATTAGCGCGCTAATGATAAAATTAGCGTGCTAATGGGTCGATTCATATTCTGGGCTAGTACGCTATTAGCGCGCTAATGGGTGTTATTAGCGCGCTAATTCCCCTCTGGAAATTTTTGGTCAGTACATCATTAGCGCGCTAATTTTAACTATTAGCGCGCTTAATTCCTCTCTGGAATTTTTTGACAAAAAATTTTGGATTTTTGCAATATAGCTCCGATTCTCCTCAAACTTCATGGACACTTCACTAACACCATATAAAAAGGTTTGGAATAGCTAAAACATATGTAGAAGGTCCGATTCTCGAAACATGCCTAACTCACGCCGAATTTTAGAAAATTGTTCTCTAGGCAAAGGCTTAGTGAATATATCGGCTAGTTGATCCTCTGTGTGCACATGGATGAGTTTAACATCGCCCTTTTGGACGTGATCACGAAGAAAATGGTGTCTAATCTCAATATGTTTTGTTCTTGAGTGTAACACCGGATTTTTCGATATGTTTATCGCACTTGTGTTATCACAATAAATTTCAAAGACACCCAACTAGGATTTGATAATCCTCAAGTTGTTGTTTCATGTATAGAACTTGAGCACAACAACTCCCGGCAGACACATATTCGGCTTCCGCCGTAGATAAAGCAACGGAATTTTGCTTTTTGCTGAACCATGAGATAAGTGAATTTCCTAGCAAATGACAAAATCCCAAAGTACTTTTCCTATCGACTAGACTTCCCGCATAATCAGAGTCAACAAAACTGCGGAGTTCGAAACTCTTAGTTTTGTTGAACCACAATCCTAAGTCTTGTGTTCCACTTAGATATCGAAATATGCGCTTTACACATTTTAAGTGGGACTCCTTGGGATCGGATTGAAATCTAGCACATAAGCACACACTGAACATAATGTCGGGTCTACTAGCGGTCAAGTATAGGAGGCTACCTATCATTCCACGATAAAGTTTAGGATCTATGGGTTTTCCTAGTTGGTCTTTATCCATTTTGATGGTGGAAACTACTAAGAGTGTCACATGCTTTCAGATTTTCGAATTTGAATTTCTTTAACATGTCCCTCACATACTTTGCTTGATTTATAAAAATGCCATGTTTGGATTGCTTTATTTGCAAGCCTAGAAAGTATGTTAGTTCTCCCATCATGCTCATTTCAAATTCATTTGTCATTAATGATGAGAATTCATTACATAGACTTGTGTTGGATGACCCAAAAATGATATCATCAACATAAATTTGAACAAGTAACATATCATGTTTTTCGATCAAAATGAACAAAGTGGGATCTAGCGTTCCTTTCTTGAATCCTTTTTCAAGTAGGAATGCACTAAGTTCTGTCATACCAAGCTCTAGGAGCTTGTCTTAGTCCATACAAGGCTTTTTGAAGATGATATACATGACCTGGGTGTTCATGATCTTCAAAACCCGGTGGTTGTTCTACATATACCTCTTCATTAATGAAGCCATTTAAGAATGCGCTTTTAACATCCATTTGATATAGTAAAAACCCATTGTAGCAAGCATAAGCAAGTAACATTCGAATTGCTTCTAGTCTTGCTACGGGTGCAAAAGGCTTCCTCATAATCAATTCCTTCTTCTTGATTGTAGCCTTGTGCAACCAACCTAGCCTTGTTTCTTACAATTTCACCTTTTTCATTCTTTTTGTTTCTAAAAACCCATTTGGTGCCTATGGTTGTGTGGTCCTTGGGTCTAGGTACTAATGTCCATACCTTGTTCCTAACAAAGTGGCTTAGCTCCTCTTGCATAGCCATTACCCAAAATTCATCTCCTAAGGCATCATCTATCTTAGTGGGCTCGGTTTGTGATACAAAGGCTATATGTCCTTCATCTCGATGTAATGTGGACCTAGTGATTACTCCTTTGTTTGGATCACCTATTATTTGTTGGGATGAATGGCCAATTAGAAGTCTTGAATTCTTAGGCGCACTTGTGTCGGATTCTTTACATGCCTCAACTTCTTGACTATTTGAAGTTTGTCCTAGGGTGCCATCATCTTCATCATCGATCCTCAATTTTTCCAAGTTTTGCATCATCTTAACTTTGGGATCCACTTCATCAAATTTCACATGGATAGACTCTTCTATGGTTTTGGTTGATCTATTAAACACCCTATATGCTTTGTCGTGCATAGAGTAGCCAAGGAAAGTACATACCTTTGACTTTGGGTCAAATTTGTCTAATTGATCCTTATCATTTAGAACATAGCAAGTACAACCGAACACCTTAAAGTAACTTATGTTGGGCTTTCGGCCTTTCCATAGTTCATAAGGAGTCTTTTTCACTCGCTTTCAGACATTTACTTTATTTATAACATAGCATGTCGTGTTAATGGCTTCGGCCCAAAAGTGCTTAGCTATGTTGTACTCATTTAGCATAGTCCTACACATCTCTTGGAGTGTCCTGTTTTTTCTTTCAACAACTCCATTTTGTTGGGGTGTTCTAGGAGAGGATAATTGGTGTGTATAACCTTGTTTAGCACAAAAATCCTCAAAGTTTCTATTTACGAACTCACCACCTCTATCACTTCTAATGATGGTGATTTTGTATCCCTTTTCATTCTCAACTAAAGCACAAAATTTTACGAACACATCAAACACTTCATGCTTATGAGAGAGAAAATACACCCATGTATATCTAGTAAAATCATCAACAATGACAAAGCAATATGATTTACCTCCTAGGCTTTGTGTTTGGGTGGGTCCGAACAAATCCATATGGATAAGTTCTAAGGCTCGAGTCACATCACTTGTTACTTTCTGCCTTAAATGACGATTTCACTTGTTTACCGAGGATACAAGGTTCACACTCCTTGTCTTTCTTAAACGTGCATTTGGGTAGACCCTTAACTAGATCATGCTTAGTCAATTTTGACAAGTTCTCCATGCTAGAATGTCCTAATCTACGTGCCACAACCATGCATCACATTCACTTTGTGCACTCAAACATGAGACATTTTGCATATTCATCTCATCAAAGTTAATGGCATAAACATTTTTATCTCTATATGCAATAAATAAGGTTTCATGCTTCTCATTCCTAACAATGCATTTCGATGATTCAAACATAACATGAAATCCTTTGTCACACAATTGACTAATACTCGAGCAAATTATGTTTCAATCCATCAACAAGATAAACGTTAGAAATAGAAAGTGAATTGTTACCGACGGTTCCGAGACCAATAACTCTTCCTTTGTTGTTGTCTCCAAATGTAACCTTTCCACCATCATGCCGCTTTAGTTCAATAAATTGATGTGCATCTCCGGTCATGTGTCTTGAGCACCCACTATCCAAGTACCATGGGGTGCTCTTCCTCGCATCCTACACAATGGGAAACACACTAGATTTTGGTACCTAAACACCTTTGGGTCCGAGAATGTTAGTGTAGTAAACATTTTTAACTACCCATGCTAGTCTACCCACTTTGGCCTTTTGTAATGCACATTTCCCGACCACATGAGTCTTGTTGCATTTAGAGCATCTACGATCATCATTTAGCAATTTCTTGTAACTTAACAAGTTTGCTCCATAACCTATGCCTCTTTTGTTGAGTGCACGTCGTTGTGCTCCCAACATCATGTCAAACATTTCTTTACCATTTGTAAACTTATGCACCGTGCTAGTCAAGTCCTCTACTTCCTTGACTAAAGCATCTCTCTCCTCTATGACTTCATTTAAGTCACTTTGAGATCATTAATGGTCTCATTTTGTGACTCTATTTCACTAATTGCAATGGTCAAGCTCTTTTTGAGTTGTTTGGTCTTTTTGACCTCCTTTTCCAACTCTTTCCTAAGCTCATCAAGATTTGGAACATCATCCAAATCATCAACATTATCAAAGTTAAAAGAGTTAGAATTTACCTCGCCTTGTGCCATGAGACAAAGTATTGCCTTCTCACTTTCCGATTCGGATTCGAACTTGATGATGATGAGTCATCCCAAGTTGCTTTGAAACTCTTCTTTCCTTTCTTCTTGTCAAACACCTTCTTGGATTTGCAATCCGCCTTGATGTGACCCGGTTTGCCGCAATCGAAGCATATGGTTTCATTTGATTTTCCTCCCTTGCTTCCACTTCGAAACTTCTTCTTATACTTGTCTCGCTTGTACATGGCCCCTGTTGAGCTTTCTTGAGAGCATAGCTACTTCCTCCTCAAGATCATTGTCATCACATGATTTTTCATTTTCAATGATCTCTACCGATGCACTAGGGGAGCTATTTGCCTTCAAGGCGATATCTTTTCTTGAACTCTTAGTACCTCCACTTAATGCTTCCAATCTTGCTCGGTCTTTAAGTTCAAATTCATGGACTGTTAGCTCTCCACACAATGCATCAAATGTGTAATCTCCAAGATTTTGTGTCGATTGGATAGCATACTTCTTGGCATCCCATTCCTTAGGCAAGCCTCTAAGGAATTTATACACCGAAGTTTCTTGATCATAATTCTTTCCAAGATTCTTGATCTCATTCAATAGTTTAGTGAATCGAGTGATGGCGGTGGCTATGTCTTCATCGGACCCAACTCGGAAAGTTTCATAGTGCTCCTCAAGAATTCTTAACTCGGTCTTCTTCACTTGCATGGTACCTTCATAGTGTACCCCAAGCTTCTCCCATACTTCCTTAGCCGTTCGACAAGCACTTACTCGGTTAAATTCATTTTCACTTAGCGCACAAAACAAGTGATTCATGGCTTGATCATTTGAGAGCTCAATCTTTATCTCCTCGGCGGTGTACTCTTTCAAGGGCTTATCCGGTGGAGTGTAGCCACTTTCAATTGCATCCCATAAGAATCTATTTTGTGCTCTAATGTAGAATTTCATTCTCACTTTCCAATGAGCATAGTTAGTTCCATCAAAATACGGAGGCCTACTCAAGAGTTGCCTTCCCGAAGGCGAGCCGGATCTAAGGTTTGCATCCTTGCACAAAAAGAACACTCAAAGATACGTTAGTAATACTTTGAGCAATAACCCGCTCCGATACCAATTGAAGGTCACCCAAAAGGGGGTGAATTGGGTTACCGAGTAGTTATTGCCCTTTTAAAACTTTATGCGCAAATTACAACTATAATGCATACACTATCAATGAATATATATATGCTATGCAAGTGAATGGAATGGAAGAGATGGAAAGTGACACACAATTTATAGTGGTTCGATCCAACGATCTACGTCCACTACCTAACCTCCCGGTTAGGATTTTTAACCCCCACTTATATTGCAAATAAGTGTTACAACCTAAGCATACAAGCCTAGAGTGCCTAATTACAATTAGGACTTCCCACCTAGCCGCAACTAGGATTTGTGCCTAGTCTCAACTAGGTCTTCCCTTTGACTTAGATTCCACTAAGTCTTACAATCATACAAATACAATAAGTTGCTGAAAAATAATGAGATACACTTTACAACACAAAGTGGTATCAAATTCAAACACTAGCAAGCCTCCTAGAGCCTAACAACTCTTATGCATGCAAGTATGAGAATAAATGGAATATGCAAATATGTCACCGATTTTGTTGCAAATCCCAAATGTGAAATCGTTTTAAAAACTTAATATATTAGTGTAAAACCGATTTCAAGTCTAAGAACAATAGTTTAACAAAAATCAAGTTTAAGTGCAAAACTTTTGTTCAAATCAATCTTAGGGTTTGATAAAATAAATTTAAGTGCAAAACCTAAAGAAGAAGGTGTTCAAACACACAACAAAATGATTTTCAAATCAAATACACAAAACTATGTAGATTAAGCACAAGCAAGATTTTAGATCTAGGACTTTCTTACAAACAAGAGAATGACAAAAGAGATCACTTTGAAGATATTCTTTTACTCCTTTGAAAGCCTCAAAAGTCTTTGGATTAGAGAACTAAAGAACAAATGCCCACAAAGATCTCCTTTTGCTTCTTCACAAAAATCAAAGTTCTTCTCTTTGTAGATTTTGAGTTTTTGAGTGTGTTTCTTCCTTCTTTTTGACAAAACCATGTTCTTGGTGGTTTTATTATGTTAGGTATTCCATCTTGACAGTTTATGACCGTTCTAGGGATCCAAGGGTCCAAAATAGATCAAAAATTCAAATTAAAGTGTGTTTTCCAGCTGTAAAAAAAGAAGTTGTCAGATATGCAATTAGCGCGCTAATGCTGAGACCTAGCGCGCTAACTCTGCACTTACCGCGCTAATGAAATCATTAGCGCGCTAACTGCAGGGACCTCAAAACAATTATTTTGTCCCTTTGTGTTAGCGACCCTTAAACTCGTCCGGGACCTAACCAACCCTTATATAACATGTTATACACGTTTATTATGAGTCATTAAGCCTAATTGGGTGGTCCGGATATTTTTACAAATCCCGAAAATGGAAATTCACGATTTCATAATGTATTAGGGGCTTTTCTACAAATTTACAGTTTTCTTTTCGAAGACCTTTCAAAAACGAGTTTTTCTTTTTCGAAAACATTTACAATGATCTCTAATATGCAAATGACCATCCACACAAAGTTTCACATTGTTTAAACTTATAGACCTAGTTATGTGCTTAAATTCCACTTTGAAACTTGAAGTAAACTTATAACTTTGAAAAATGGTTTAAGAAACTTGATATGCATGGACTAATGCATTTGGCTTGCGTGAAAGAATTTGTATACCTTACATTGAAATTACAAATTGCGGTTTGAACTTTCATCTTCATTTCTTCATTAATGCCGAGTCTTGAACTTGTATTTCTTGAGTACCCTTGATATGTTGTTTTGCATCCTTTAACAAAAACTGAAATACACTAGATGTTTATTAGTACATTTTCACCTTGTTCGTTTCCATCAAAATCTCGGTCGGAGTGTGAGTGACTAACCACTTAGTCCAACAAATACTACATGAAATAACTCAACAATAATATCAAGGAGTTAGGCAACTTAATTGTGGAACCCAACACAAATATATCACCATCGGAGGAGAGTAAATAAAAATATACAAAAAAAACATTCGCCTAGCTATGGAGCTTTCCCTTTGCTACTTGTCTGCGACTCTGCACTCAGTCAAACACGAGATTGAAGAGCCCATGTAAGTAAAATCCAGTATAATCTAAACAATAATTCATAAAAACGAAACAGTCTAAAAGTCATGCGAATAGAAAGAAACAAAAATATATATGAAATGCATGATAATGAGACTGTGAAAACAATGGAAGTGCAACGAGAATGAGTGTCACGGGAAATGATAGAGAGGTGCCCAAGTAGTCCAAGACCACCGAGTGCGGGTGCCACAGGGTCGGGGTCATAGAGTCGCGGTAACGCCAAGCAGACTTAGGTCCTAGGACGCGACGTCGCCCGCTGTACCTAGACCGTCGCGAATGAGGGATATCAACGGTGCCCCATATAAAACACATCTCATTCGACCAAATACTCAAGTGACTCGAGGTCATGGCCCCGATTGCAAGCCAGCGACCATTCCAATCAGAGACACTCGTAGGACTCACTTGGCCCTCGGACACTCATAAGTGAGTAGGAATTCCAAGAATTTGGGGTTCATACGCAACGGAGATTACAAAACAATTTTGACAAAAACCCCAACAGATCCGAATCTAATTCCATTAAAAACGTTTAAACCATGAAAAACTTAATCATACCTCAATCGCAATATACCTTTCGAAGGTTGATCGATCTCTAAGGCGCCGCTAACGACGAACGCCTCTATCGTAGAAATCCACACACGAACCACGCGCCGAGATTCGAAGTGCTAGCTTCGAGAGAATACCAAACCTTTTGAATCTCTCCAAAACGATCCAGAGCATACCAAAAACCCTAAATCGTTTCTCAAACGAAAAAGAGAGTTTTGGCCTTTTGATCTTTCGTTAGTGTATTCTAACTTAAAGCGTCTATTTATACAACCCTTGTATATAGACGGTTAAGTAAATTACACATATACCCCTACTTAAAGAAGTATAAGTGTAATACACCACAAGGACGTTTCTGTCATGAATTTTATCACATAAAATTCATTTTTCTGAATCATCTTAAAATCTCGCAAAACCCATTCTTAGTGTGCGACCCAATAGGCTCATACAACGTTGGCAAAGTGTACCAAAACATATTTTGGTATACAAGTCATAAGCGCCTCTAGCAAGACATTATGACTACCCAAGTCGTATTAATATCAAATCGATACAACCTAATCAATAGTGTATATAACATCCTTTTGTCACACGATATCCTTTTGATCAAACATAAGGCATGGAATTGTCATCCAACATGTTCAATCGTACTAGTCTCGATCTCTAGGTAGATCGAAAACATCCAAGTTGACATTGATCAATATCAATTCACTTAGACTAGGCCTTTTAACAAGCCTAACACATCGAGGATCCACTAGATATCTCTCTTTATATGAGAGGGACAAATTCTATCTCGATTACACAACTTCATCACATTGCTCACACAAGAACCAATCACAACCTTTATAATCGTCCTGGTTAAAGACAACGTTTGATTGTGTCAAATCACCGTGTTCCTAATGTTGAAGTCTCTCGGTAATCTCAAGTCGAGGACCGGAATATATACCTATCATGAGAAACAACTATGACTTAATCCATGTGATGTTCTCATAGCTGGTCTGGTCCAAGACTTTGTTCCCTAACAAGTACTCGTGATCTTGATTCGTATCCCTATACGTATAATCATCATATGATCATCAATCAAGACTCACACTAGTCTTAATTCATTATAGTTCCCAAGATAATGATCGACTAGGGACATTTAGGATATTTATGTAAATACCCATGGATCTTATTATAATGTAAACATGCAAATTAATTATAATAAACAAGAAATGAAATCCTCTATTTTATTAACTAAAAGTATTCATAAAGACAAGCTAATGGATTGACCTAGGGCACATGCCCCATCATCTCCCACTTGCACTAGGGCCAATCATACATGCATCTAATGCCTAATGATCTAACATGACCATCATGTTTTGCTTGTGGAAGAGTTTTGTCAATGGATCCACAACGTTGTCTTTAGTAGGTACTCGCAAATCTTTACGTCTCCCATCTCAATAATTTCTCTCGATGAGATGAAAACGCTTGAGTATATGTTTGGATCTCGTGGTGTGATCTAGGTTCCTTGGCTCGTGCTATTGCCCCGTTATTGTCACAATACAAACAAACAGGTTAGCAATACTTGGAACCACACCTAGTTCGTAAATGAACTTTTTGATCCAAACCGCCTCCTTTGTCGCACGGACGCCGCAATATACTCACCTTCGTTGTAGAATCGCCACGCTCTTTTGCTTCGAACTTTTCCACTTATCGCACCCCATTCAAAGTAAACACATATCCAGATCGCGATCTAAAATCATCTATATCGCTTGAAAACTTGCATCCGTGTAACCATTTACAACTAGATCATTTTCAAAACCTCCATAGACCAAGAACACTTCCTTAGTCCTTCTTAAGTACTTAAGAGATGTTCTTTATCGCTATCCAAGTTGACTCTCACCGGATCCGATCGATATCTCGCTTGTAGTGCTCAAAGCATATGATACATCGTGTCGAGTGCATAACATGGCATACATGATAGATCCAATAGCCGATGCATATGGAATCTTATTCATACGGCCTCGCTCATCATTTGTCTTAGGACATCGAGTCTTGCCGAGACTTATGCCATGAGACATTGGCAACAATCCTCTTTTAGAGTCTTGCAACCGAACCTATTCAAGACCTTGTCTATGTAAGCACTCGACTTAGACCGATTAGCCTCTTAGATCTATCCCTATAGATCTTTATCCCTAGGATATAGGTCGCATCTCCTAAGTCTTTCATTGAGAAACACTTCCCTAACCAAGACTTGACATTCTCGCAATGTTGGGATGTCATTTCCAATGAGTAATATATCATCAACATACAAGCACTCGTAAAAACAACTACACTCCCACTCGACCTTCTTGTATACACAAGGCTCATCTTCGTTCTTAATAAAACCAAAATCCTTGATTGCTTCATCAAAACGAAGATTCCAACTCCGAGAAGCTTGCTTTAATCCATAAATGGATCTTTGAAGCTTGCATACCTTCCTAGAATTCTCAGATGTACAAAACCTTCAAAGTTGTGTCATATACACGTCCTCAAGCAAGCCTTTCCATTAAGAAATGTTGTTTTTACATCCATTTGCCATATTTCATAGTCATAATATGCAAAGAATGGCAATTAAAATTCTTATGGATTTAAGCATGGCTATCGGCGAAAAAGTTTCATCATAATCAACACCTTGAGTCCGCTCGAAACCTTTTGCTACAAGTCTTGCTTTAAAAGTATGCACTTTGCCATCCATGTCGCTTTTCTTCTTGAAAACCCATTTACATCCAATGGTCTTACCACCTTCAGTAAATCAACCAAGTTCCAAACTTGGTTATCATACATGGATTGCATCTCGTAGTTCATGGCACTTAGCCATTTATCCGAGTCCGGTCCGTACATAGCCTCCGATAAGTGGTGGGCTCATTTTGGTCTATAAGCAACACATCACGACTATCGCAATGAGAAATCCGAATCTCTCTCGGCTCATGTCTTACCCTACTAGATTTACGTGGGCCTTGTGTCACTTGTGGAGGTTCAACGGTTCGGAACGTTGTTGAACTTCCAAAGAGAATGTTCAGTTGTTTATATGTGATTCTTGAACTTCTTCAAGATTTATTTCTCTCCCACTAGTGTCTTTTGAAATAAACTGTTTTTCCATAAAGGCACCATACCGAGCAACAAACACTTTGTTCTCAACGGGATTATAAAAGTAATATCCTTTTGTTTCCTTAGATACCCCACAAATAAACACTTGTCGATTTAGGTGCTAGTTTTTTCTCGAGACTTGTCGCTTTACGTAAGCCTCACAACCCCAAATCTTAAGAAAAGACAAACTAGGTCTCTTCCCGTACCATATCTCATATGGTGTTTTATCAACCGCTTTAGTAAGGAACTCGATTTAGAGTGAAAGTCATAGCTTGTAATGCATAACCCCAAAAGGATAATGGAAGATCTCGCATGACTCATCATAGATCGAACCATATCTAATAAGGTTCGATTTCTCCTTTCGTAAACTCCATTCCATCGTGGAGTTGCCGGTGGAGTCAATTGGGAGACAATCCCACAATTTCTAAGATGATCATCAAATTCTTGGCTTAAATATTCACCACCTCGATCCGATCGAAGTTGTTTTGATAGTTTTACCAAGTTGATTCTCGCACTTCATTTTGAAACGTTCGAAACATCTCAAATGATTCACTTTATGTTTCATAAGATATACATAACCATATCTCATTGAAATCATCAAGCAAATGTAATGAAGTACCGATAACCTTTTCTAGCCATTGTGTTTATAGGACCGCATACATCGCATGTATTAGACCCAATAAATCACTTGCCCTTTCACCGTATCCAAGAAAGGGACTTTTAGTCATCTTGCCTAGTAAACAAGATACGCACGTTTCATATGTTTCTAAATCAAATGAATCAAGAAGCCCATCTTTATGGAGCTTCGTTATGCGTTTCTCGTTTATGTGCCCGAGACGACAATGCCAAAGATAGGTTTGATTACATAAATGACAATTTTCTTCCTTTTTCTTTTGGGTGTTTTTGAAGCAGGAACAGGCCGGGGCTTGACTTGTTTCATAGGCTTTGCACAGTGCAAAAAGAATGCCTTGGCAACTCTAGCCTTGCCTTTGCTTTTCTTCTTCATTCCCTTTCCTTTTAGACCATCAACATATTACTGTAGGTTTCTTGATATTTTGTTCAGCAGCTTTGAGCATCAAATGCAACTCGAAATTGATTTCTCCATATTATTCATATTGTAGTTCATCACAAATTGTGAGTAACTCTCGGTAATGAATTCAAGATCAAATCCGTAGCCAACTCTTGGCTTATGGGAATCCGAGTCTATCAAGTCGGTCAACATAGCCCTTCATCTTCGTAACATGAGGACTAACCGACGCACCCTCAATCATCTTGCAAGAATGTAGGTTTTTGACTGCCTCGAACCTTTCTTGCCTAGCTTGTCGTTGGAACATTTCCTTCAGCTGCTATAGCCATGTCGTAGGCTTCCATTAGTTCCATGTCCTTTCAAGTTCAGAACCATAGTTGCCAAGCATAATACATGCAACATCGTAGAATCGTTGACATGCTTACTATGCGCATCCTTCACAGCTTTCGTAGCATTGGGTGGTGGGTCCTCGTGGATTGGAGCATCCAGACATACAACTATGCTCATGCTTAAGAACAATTCTCAAGTTTTTGAACCAACCAAGAAAGTTAGTCCCGTATAGTTTATCCTTCTCAAGGATGGATCGCAGTGATGATAGGGATTATTGTTACTTGAAGAGGCCATTGATCTACAATAAAGATTATGCAAAGTTTATTTTAGTATAGAGGAATAGACTCCCACTAAATTAACAACCCTCCTAAAAACGCATCGTTTATTTAGGGACTAAAATCCATATTTCACCTAATTCTATGACATGCCTATGGCATGAAACACGTAACTAGATTATTTAGGTAGGTAATAGCTTACCAATTACATCTTATGTAATTTTTAGATCCTTTTATGAGATATATGGGACATCTTATGTCTTAGCATGTTTTTATCTCATCATTTGCCTAAAGCTCAAAACTATTTTGATGGCTTTATTAAGTCTGACCATTTTAAACATTAAGGTAACTCTTACCCAACTTGTCTCACCAAGATAACACAATACACCCAACTATGGTCGAAACTATATTAGTGTGATCGAGGCCTTGACAAGTGTTTAAAATGGATGGCTCGAGACTTAAAATTTAATAGAGGGATTTTATTCAGCTTTTAGTGATTTTATGTAAACAATGAAATATCATATATTTTATTGATTTGTTCAATCACTAAACAATTTGGAGATTTTTTTTTTTTTAGAAAGATTAGTTATTTAATCTCAATAGAAGATTAAAAAAAAAATTCGCTATAGAAAATCATAATTTTCGCTGATTTTATTATCATAAATTAACCCCTTAATTTATCCGAAATTAAGTCAATTAAAACATTTTAATTAACCTCGGGCCCACATCTAACTAATCATCTTATCCTAATCCAATTAGGACTAATCTTATCCTAATCCAATTAGGACTTATCTTATCCTAATCCAATTAGGACTTATCTTATTAATCCTAGGACTAATTAGGACTAATCTTATCCTAATCCAATTAGGACTTATCTTATCCTAATCCAATTAGACTAATCTTATCCTAATCCTATTAGGACTAATCTTATCCTAATCCAATTAGGACTTGAGATATTTGAATCCTAGATATCACCAATAACAAGATTCTTGATATTTATCTCATATTCTAATTTGTTATCTATCTTTATCAAATAGAAACTTCATAACAAAATAGATATAACAATATAGATAATTAATTTCGAAAATTAATTATTTATTTTGAATTTAAGATATTTGAATCCTAGTATATCACCAATAACAAGATTCTTGATATTTATCTCATATTCTAATTTGTTATCTATCTTTATAAAATAGAAACTTCATAACAAAATAGATATAACAAGATAAATAAATAATTTCGAAAATTAATTAAATTTTCAAATAAATAATTTCGAAAATTAATTATTTATAAATAAATAATTTCGAAAATTAATTATTTATAAATAAATAATTTCGAAAATTAATTATTTGCAATTTCTGTCTTCATCCAAATAATCACAAACATGTAATTGAATCATGAACTACTATCCCGATCGAACCTAATGGTATCATGGATCATAGAACACGAAACTCAATTCATTAAAATTATTCAAATTAACCTAACATGGTTATTAGCATGTACGAAACAAATTTCAATTAAATCACGAATATATGTATCATATACACAAAACATGATAATAAATCTCATAGAAAACTTATGTATATCACATATACATCAACTATTAACATGCTTTCAATCATATATCATGTATATATCGAAGAAAACATGCAATGAATTTAATGGAATCGAACTCGATGGCTCGATACCACTCGCTGGGTTTTGGGGTTCATACGCAATGAGATTACAAAACAATTTTGACAAAAACCCCAACAGATCCGAATCTAATTCCATTAAAAACGTTTAAACCATGAAAAACTTAATCATACCTCAATCGCAATATACCTTTCGGAAGGTTGATCGATCTCTAAGGCGCCGCTAACGACGAACGCCTCTATCTAGAAATCCACACACGAACGGCGCCGAGATTCGAAGTGCTAGCTTCGAGAGAATACCAAACCTTTTGAATCTCTCCAAAACGATCCAGAGCATACCAAAAACCCTAAATCGTTTCTCAAACGAAAAAGAGAGTTTTGGCCTTTTGATCTTTCGTTAGTGTATTCTAACTTAAAGCGTCTATTTATACAACCTCAGTATATAGACGGTTAAGTAAATTACACATATACCCCTACTTAAAGAAGTATAAGTGTAATACACCACAAGGACGCTTTTCGTCATGAATTTTATCACATAAAATTCATTTTTCTCAATCATCTTAAAATCTCGCAAAACCATTCTTAGTGTGCGACCCAATAGGCTCATACAACGTTGGCAAAGTGTACCAAAACATATTTTGGTATACAAGTCATAAGCGCCTCTAGCAAGACATTATGACTACCCAAGTCGTACGAATATCAAATCGATACAACCTAATCAATAGTGTATATAACATCCTTTTGTCACACGATATCCTTTTGATCAAACATAAGGCATGGAATTGTCATCCAACATGTTCAATCGTACTAGTCTCGATCTCTAGGTAGATGAAAACATCCAAGTTGACATTGATCAATATCAATTCACTTAGACTAGGCCTTTTAACAAAGCCTAACACATCGAGGATCCACTAGATATCTCTCTTTATATGAGAGGGACAAATTCTATCTCGATTACACAACTTCATCACATTGCTCACACAAGAACCAATCACAACCTTTATAATCGTCCGGTTAAAGACAACGTTTGATTGTGTCAAATCACCGTGTTCCTAATGTTGAAGTCTCTCGGTAATCTCAAGTCGAGGACTGAATATATACCTATCATGAGAAACAACTATGACTTAATCCATGTGATGTTCTCATAATGGTCTGGTCCAAGACTTTGTTCCCTAACAAGTACTCGTGATCTTGATTCGTATCCCTATACGTATAATCATCATATGATCATCAATCAAGACTCACACTAGTCTTAATTCATTATAGTTCCCAAGATAATGATCGACTAGGGACATTTAGGATATTTATGTAAATACCCATGGATCTTATTATAATGTAAACATGCAAATTAATTATAATAAACAAGAAATGAAATCCTCTATTTTATTAACTAAAAGTATTCATAAAGACAAGCTAATGGATTGACCTAGGGCACATGCCCCATCCCGATTGGAGTGGCGCTGCACTGGAGGTCTGCGTTGTCATCCCTCCACCGCCGCGCTCACGGCCGGCGTTGTCGCTGCATCGGGAACCGTCGTCGCCACCACGTCAGGCTCGTCCTCGCCGGATCTCTCTCTCTCTCTTTTTCTTTCTCTTTTTCTCTCTCCCTCTCTTCTTTTCTTTCCTCTCTTATCTGGATTTTTTTATTTCTTTTATATATTTTTCCTCGATTTGCGTCCGAATTAGATCCCGAAAATTTCATTGCACTGGGTACACCGCATCTAAACCTTAACTTGACCCTAATTCGCATCAATCTCGATCTGAATCATGACGAGTGGGTCCTACACACGATCCTGACCTGACACGTGGCACAAGTCGAATTTTCGGGTCATTACACCATTGATCTTGTTGACACTTCATCTATAGGAAAATCTAATGGCTTATATCTTGGTCCTCTTACCCATTTACTTATCATTGATAACACATATAACAACTTAAGTTACCTAGTGATGGTGACAACACGCATCCCGATGCACATCAATGCTTGTGGTTTTATTTTCTTAACTTAGTCTACATTTATCTAAATTCAACTATAGCCACATTAAATTAGTTATTTTTAATCACTTTAACTTAATTATGACTTACAATATCACTCTCTACCTTGATCCCATATCGACACGCATCTCGAGGCATGTCCCCATTTGCATCTCGACATTTATATACACATAGAAGTGACTTAATAAGTCTACACATATATAATGCACTAAGTACTCATCACTTTAAAAATAATATATTACTCGGTCTTCCGGCTGAATGTTAGGATTGTGTATCCGCTTTCATGCCATGTCACAGGTCGATCATCCTTAATTATGGACAAATCCAATGTTAGCAATTTGGGCCATTACAAGGCCAGTGGGAGCATAATTGTTTTTTTGATACTTTATGTTGATGATATATTACTCATTGGAAATGACACTTCAACCTTGCAGAATGTTAAGTCTTAGTAAAGGAAGTGTTTCTCAATGAAAGACTTAGGAGATGCATCTCATATCCTTGGATTAAGATCTATAAGGATAGATTTAAGAGGTTGATTAGTCTAAGTCAACTGCTTATATAGACAAGGTGTTGAATAGGTTCAGTATGCAAGACTTTACAAGAAGTTTTTTGCCAATGTGACATGGCATAAGTCTCAATAAGACTTAATATCCTTAGAGTAATAATGAGAGAGACCGCATAAATATGATTCCATATGCATTAACTATTAGATCCATCATGTATGCAATGTTATCCACTCGACTTGATGTATCATATGCTTTGAGCGCATCAAGTAGATATCAGTCAGATCCTGATGAGAGTCACTGGATAGCGGCAAAGATCATTCTTAAGTACTTAAGAAGGGCTAAAGAAGAGTTCTTGGTCTATGAAAGTTTGGAAGACGAGTTTGTTGTAAATGGTTACACAAATGCAAGTTTTCAAACTAACATAGATAACTTCATATCATAATCTAGATATGTGTTTACTTTAAATGAAGGCACACTGAGCTAGAAAAGTTCAAAGTAAGAAACCGCGCTAGATTTTACAATAGAAGTTGAGTACATTGTAGCATCTAATACCGCTAAGGAGGTAGTTTGGATCAAAAAGTTCATATCTAACTAGGTGTAGTTCTAAGTATTGCTAACCTTATTTGCTTGTATTGTGAAAACAACAAGGTAATAACATAAGCCAAGGAACAAAGGTCATATCACAGATCAAACATATACTCAAATTTTTCATCTCATCAAAGAAATCATTGAGATGGGAGACGTGAAGATTTGTAACGTTCCTACATAAGATGATATATATCCATTGACGAAAGATCTTCCACAAGTAAAATATGATGATCATGTTAGGCCATTAGGTATTAAATACATGAATGATTGGCCCTAGTGCAAGAGGGAGATGATGGGGCATGTGCCCTAAGTCAATCTTATCAACATTGTTTCTATTACTGTTATAGTTAATAAAATAAAGAATTTCATTTGCTATTCATTATTATAATTTGTTTGCATGTTTACATTATAATAGGATCCATGGATGTTTATTGAAACAACCTAAATGTCCCCTAGTCGATCATTATACCGGGAACTATAATGAATCAAGACTAGTGTGAGTATTTATTAATGGTAATGTGATGATCATGCTTATAATAAAATGAATTAAGATCATGAGTACATGTTAAGAACAAGGTACTGGACTGATCCGCTATAAGAACACTACATGAATTTAAGTCATATGTGTTATTCATGATATGTATATCATTTAATCCTTTGAGTTGAGATTACCAGGACTTCAACATTAGGGTCATAGTGATTTGACACAGTCAAATGTTATCTTTAACCAGACGATTATAAATGTTGTGATTGGTTACTATGTGAATAGTGGTGAAGGTGTGTAATCGAAATGTGTCCATCTTGTTTAGATAGAGATATTAGTGGATCCATCGATATGTTATACTAAAAATGGCGCAAGTCCAAATGAATTGATATGATTAATGTCACTTGGATATTTTCAGTCAACTTAAAGATCGAGACTATTAAGATTAAACATTAAGAGTGACTTTTTCGTGCCTTACGTTTAACTAAATGATATCGTATGCAAAATGAAATAATATATACGATTGATTAGGTTGTATTGATTTGATCTTCATGTAACTTTGGTAGTCATAATGTTTTGCTAAATACCGTTTATGACTCAATTACCAAAATGATTTTGGTTCAATGCTAACATTGTATGAATTTATTGGGTCGCACATAAAGAATAATTTTACAAGATTTTAATTGACTCAGAACAATGAGTTTTATATAATAAAAATTCCTTATCATGTGTCATATTAATACCACTTTAAGTAAGGGTATAATGGTAATTTATTTACCTTACTTTTATATAACAATTGTATAAAAGGCGTGTTAAGTGGATTCACATAGAGAAAAATTAAGGTTGAAATCTAATTTTTGTTGTTGAAAACGAGTTAGGTTTTCAGCCATTCAAAAGTTTTTAGGGAGAACAAAAAATTGTTTTCGTGTTTTCTTTTGGGCTAGCATTCGATTTCTCGACTGTTATTCGTGTGTGGATTTCTGATAGAGGGCGTTGATTTCTGGCAGCATCTTAAATATCAATTAACACAGAGAAGCAAACTTGTGACGACCCCAATCCCCACGAACTGGGCCCCTTCCAGCCTAAGCCTACATGGACCCTCGAGTTAGCCTTCTAAGGTCAATGCGGGCTTAATCAGCCTCTTTTTCCATTATTATAAGCTATTTGGTGATTTAAAGTTGAATCGTTGTGATTTGCAAGTTCAACGTTTAATAGCAAAAGCAAAACTTAAACAAATATAAATAACTCAAAGCTATAGAGTTAGACATTCTAATGGTGTGGAATCATGTAGTGTATAAATAACATGCATATATATATGGTGACAGTAAGAGGAAAATCATGAATATACATGTATTAGTGTTGCTCATATCCCAAAGAGATCCCAAGTGTTATCAAAACAACATATATACATATAGCTACAACATAAAAGCGCAAAAAAACCTACAAGTAAGCAAGAACAGAAGCCGCCCTGAGAGTCCTCAGTGGAAGTCACCAATCATCGACTCCTTGCCCTTACTTGTCGTCTGTGGATCTACAATTGTCCTTAAAGGAGATAATTCCAGTGAGTAAAGCAAATAGATTTTCAATCACAATTCATGAATTTGAATAAACAAGTCTAAGTATTATGCGGGAATTTAAAAGACAAAAAGTAAATGAAAGTGCATGATAAATGGACTAGAAAGACATAATTATAATACAGAGTGTATAGGAGTTAAAAGAATGCATCTAAGTGATCTAAATCCATCGAGGTTGGGTGCCACTACTTGACTTCCTGAAGCCGCGACTCTCCAAGTTGACAGGCTCAGTTTTGTGTAGCGTGGGGGCATCAACGATGCCTCAAATACCTCGCCCACATCTATTACATACAATCCAATACTTAGCATTAGGTCACGTTTGTACATCTAGAACCAAACCCAAGAATACCTTCCTCACACACTCAAGCCTTAGATACTCAATGATATATTCAGTCCAAGTAAATGGAATAACAAGAAATAAATCCAAGAATATGATAAGAATTGGAATTGATCCTCTAGCTGGTTTAGTTACCTCTGGTCAGCACTAACACACACTCTCGCGACTCCGACACGAATCAACTCTCCAATACCCGCTAGGTACTTGGTGTCCACTTTGATTAGTTATATATGTGTTAAAGTCATTAAGTTGCATTTATCATCATTATTGCTAATGTAGTTTAATTGTAATCTAACTTGTTGCAACGCCCATGATTTTTCAAAATGAAAATTAACCCTAGTAATAAGGTATTTGGGTAAATATATAAGGCATTGGTGCATCGTTGTGCTAGTATGTACTATATGTTATCGCGTTGTGACTCTCCTTAAACAAATTTGGCGCACGCCCAGACGACGAGACTAAAAATCATAAATTTGGCTAATTTGGCTAAGTTGAAGGTAAGGCAAAAGGGGATGTGTACTAAAGTGTGATGATTTTGGTGTTACTAAATAGGGTAGAAACATATAGTTTTTCTCTTAAAACTACAAACGATTAGTTATCGTTCTATTCTTGATTTTATAATACAAATAATGCTATAAGTTTGAGTTGATAGTGGGTAAGCCTTGTCCCTAGGTAAAGCTAAACATTGAAAGGGAGACGGGTTATCCCGTTCGAGGAGGCATGGTATTAAGGAGACTATGTCTCGCCACCCAACTGGAGGTTGTCCCACCAACTCATACGAATAGTACATTTTGTTTATTAATGAATCAAGTTGTGAACATATATTTAATCATATGTTATGTTTTTACATAAAAAAGGGAAAACTATTTTATATTAAATTTATTTTCAAAATATTATTCAACCATAGTTGAATTTGTTGCCTTATTATATTACCGACAAGAATTACTCGTCATGACAATTAGATACTACAATTTGTGAATAAAGCATATATGCAAAACTGTGTGTTATACACAATCATTCGCCAATTTCTCTTTAGAGATTTGAAAAGTGAATATTTCACTTTATATATATTTTCACCTTATGGAGTTATATATACATACCAAAAGGGTAATGCTCCAAAAGCTCAAAATGAAATTTGGGTCTCATGCTACAAAATTTAATAAGTCAAATATTAATTATAATTCCACAATTTTAATTACCTCTATGTTGAGGCTATGTGGAAATATGTGATGAGACAATAAAAGGTCACGTGGCCCGCCTCGATTTATTGCTTTGCAACAAATATCGAGTGCGCACGTCAATCCAATAAATATTAAGGATTGATTTCTTGTCTCATGGTATTTGAGTAAAATAATGAGATATTATAAATATAATATCGTTCCGTCAATCGTTCAAACTTCAAATTAAGAAGCATATGTTGCATATAATGATCATGATCGCAATAATAAATTTATGGACGTGGAAAAGGTGAAAATATCGAGTAAAGGTCGTATTGACAATTCCACCAAAAATTGGAATAAAAGTGGTGCACCACTACAAAGGGCAAATAATTATTGACAATGAGCGCTCATAATTGTGACATTTTTTGGTCATATATGAAAGACTATTTTGCCTAAATATTGTCATATATATACCCGAATATTTTTTTGACCTTTACCATGCCTTCAAAATCAAAGGCAAAATATTATGAATTTTATCATTGAAAATGGCTCGATAAAACAAGCACATCAAGATGTGTTTAAATCGTGACCTAAATATAGGCGATGAGTTTATGTCTTGTGTATCGTGCTACATGCATGTACATTATAATATAAAAGTGAATATTTCTCGAATTCGAACTTAGCGGAGGCTAATGTTCAGGCAATATCGGGTACAACAATTTTATTGTTAATGTCTTATTCAGAAGAAGTCTACTCAGAATAATAGAAAATTTATCTATATGATTTAATCGAGTATAATATTCCCGCTTTAAACGGAATATATAAGACACATTAAAACGAATGTAATAGAATTTTTCACTTAACTATTAAAAAAAGGTAGAAACCATAACATGTTCAAAAAAATAATAATAATAAAACCAAAAGAGGTTTTGGGCTGCTGGTTCGTGGGCCGGCGAGGAAAACACGGATGGCTGGATGGAGCGAGCCATGGAGAAGGCGCGGACCTGTGGCTGCAAAGCTCTGGCGAGGCGCAAATTGCCAAGGCGGCACGCGGATAACATGTTCAAAAAAATAATAATAATAAAACCAAAAGAGGTTTTGGGCTGCTGGTTCGTGGGCCGGCGAGGA
This sequence comes from Stephania yunnanensis, assembly GCA_039657365.1. Taxonomy (NCBI): domain Eukaryota; kingdom Viridiplantae; phylum Streptophyta; class Magnoliopsida; order Ranunculales; family Menispermaceae; genus Stephania; species Stephania yunnanensis. Next base: position 10,320,023 of record CM077585.1, read on the forward strand.
AAACACGGATGGCTGGATGGAGCGAGCCATGGAGAAGGCGCGGACCTGTGGCTGCAAAGCTCTGGCGAGGCGCAAATTGCCAAGGCGGCACGCGGAAAGTGGGGAAAGGACGACACCAGCAACTCTGGCGAGACTATAGTGGTGGTGTTTTGTTCGCGAAGAAGAAGGAACACATAGATCATGCCTTTGTATTTGTAGGAAGTGAAACTACACTAGATTCGGAGTCGAAGAACTACATTGCTGTTAACCATATCTAAAATTCAAACTCAAGTTAAACTTATAAATCTCTCTTGTTGATGATTCCGATATGGTTTAAATTGAAGGATTTAGTTCTTACGTTCCTTAAAATGGTTTAGCTCTCTTGATTATTTCGAAAGCTTAATGGAATTTGATTGAAGAATCGTTCTAGTTTTGAAAAGGCGAATTCTAATGGTTGATTCACATGATAACGAGTCTTATCGATGGATTAATCTATTTGTTATGGTTTGCTACAATCCATAAAAGGGTATTTCTATTTTATAGATGATTTTAGCTTTGTTTTCAAAGATTTCATACTTGTAAATGATGTTTGGGAACTAATGCACTCTATGTGTTTGATGAAATTATCAAAAGAGTTATCCTATTGTCTTTTAAACAATGGATGGACATAAGTTCCAAGTCTTGTAGATTATTTATCAAATTTTGTTTCTAATTGACTTCCATGGATTTTTTTGGCTAATAAATGAGTTGTAGGACTCAAATAGAGTTCTATGAACTTTAGTTTTGGTTTAAACACATGGTTTTCAAGTCAATGAGATTTATTTCTTGAAAAATGAACTACTTCGATTAAGTTATGGGATTTTGACAAAAATGGGTGAATTGTGGATTTTGAGTCAAACTTAACTCTTTTGTGATGATTTTGTCTCTTGAGTTGTAATTAGTCGATCACATTCTATTAAGTTGGAAATTCAAGTATTGTGGGATTTTCTTATTTTACTTTATCACATTCTTTATTACACTCGAATCATTGGTTTTGATTTAAAAGATGGTTTAAAAAGTCGAGTATGATTGAAGTAACTAGATTGAGAATAAAGATGAGTCTTAAATGGTCTAAACTACTCTAAACGAGTCTAAACAATATATGCTATACTTATATGCTTGTAGATATGTGATGAGGACTTAACTAGGCAATTCGGCGTAGGAATCGGCTTAGATAAATGCAGGAAGCGAGGTAAGTGGGGTTTTCTCTATCATCAATCATGCCATGCTAGATATGCTAGGATTTCATTTCAGTAATTGGTCTATGAATTACTTGGAATTTGCTTGATATCTTTCATTGATATGTTGCTTATCATGTCCTTTTTGTTACTCTATCTCTTGGATGCCTGGAGAACTAATATACGTCGAATGAACATACTTGGTACCGCGATTGGAAGGTCGGAGGCATTTGGTCCCTCATTCGATATGACTCTACAAAGTTTTGTTAGACTTGTGAACTTCATGTTGTCTGATTCGTAGTGTTGGGGGAAGGATAAGCTATGTAAGGTCAATAGGCCTTTAGACTTGTGAAAACCTTATGTTGTCTAAACCGCACCACTGGGGGAAGGATAAGCTAAGACCTACTGCATGATATGACTATTGGCATTCAGACTTGTGAATCTCTTGTTGCCTAAACCACAACATTGGGGGAAGGATAAGTTATTGCCCATTGTCCAGTTGGATATATCAGTTGCTACTTCTTATGACTCTAAAGGCATTTGATATCATCATTATCCTTGTTGAAGTATCGGTTGGGCATTATTGTTATTTTATCTCGCGATATTATTATGTTTTATTATGTATATCTTAATACCCAGAAAATGATAATGAGTTTTATGATCTGAACTGTTGAAATCTAGTTTGATTTTATTACTGGGTATCACTTGGATGATTGATGGTACAACAAGCTTCTGCTTTACTGAGCTCGTTGATATATTTTGTTCACCCCACTACTTCCCCCTTGGTACGTCAGCTGCTGCTCAGGATAAAAAAAAAGGGCAAAGTCTTAGCAAAGAAGCTATTTTCTTGTTTGCAAGGTTTAATAATAATTATCTATTTGCTTTTAGACTTTATGTAATAAATAGGGGATTTATTGGGTAGATGTTTGAACCCATAGTACCTGATCAATTTATATTTAATTTGGTATGCAAGACATCTACATTTAGTTTCACATTTTATTAGACAATAAAGACTTTGCTATATTTCACATCTATTAGCCTGGTTTAGTCTATTTTGTAGAATGTCATGGTTTATTTTCGCAGGTTAAGGCTGACTAGATCATCGCTTGACATCACTAGGTTATCTCTAAAAGTTTGTTGATGGTATATTGCGGGTGGTCCAGGTCCACCGGGGTTTGGGTCATTTCAGTTGGTATCAGAGCATATGTTAACGAACCTAGAAACAAAGTCAGTTAAGGTTATCCAAGATTGCGATACCAACATCTCACTTGGTATCAGATCATAGGTTAAGCGAACTTAGAAACAATGTGGGGAATGACCACCAGTTGGTATCTAGCATAGGCATTTGAGCCTAGGGAAAATCACATATAGTATAATATCTTTAGGTAATGGCGCCTAGAGGAAAATGTGTAGTTTTATCTCAAAATTGGGAATATGACTTACAGTTGAAATCATAATTGAAACCAAGATGGTTCTACATAAGTTATCTTAAGATCTAAGTAGGTGTCAAACTTAGGAAAGAATGGTCATGATTAAGTGACGAAATCATTTATATTGGCATTTGATTTGCATCGACTTAATATGCACTAGTGACCAAACTTAATTGAGAATAAAGATGAGTCTCAAATGGTATAAACTACTCTAAACGAGTTTAAACAATATATGTTATACTTATACGCTTGTAGATACGCGTCAAGGACTTAACTAGGGAATTTGGCATAGGAATCAGCTTAGGTAAATGCGGCAAGTGAGGTAAGTGGAGGTTTAATCTATTATCAATCATGTCATGCTAGTAAATATGTTAGGATTTTATTTCAGTAATTGGTCTATGAATTACTTGGCATCTACTTGATATCTTTCATTGATATGTTGCTTATCATGTACTTTTTGTTACTCTATCTCTTAGATGCCTCTGGTATTGATATACGTTGAATGAACGTACTTGGTACTGCGGTTGGAAGGTCAGAGGCATTCAGTCCCTCCTTCGATATGACTCTATGAAGTTTTGCTAAACTTGTGAACACCATGTTGTCTGATCCACAGTGTTGGGGGAAGGATAAGCTATGTAAGGTCAATATATCTTAAGACTTGTGAACCTCGTGTTGTCTAAACTGCACCATTGGGGGAACGATAAGCTAAGACCTACTGCATGATAGGACTATTGGCATTCAGACTTGTGAACCTTTTGTTGCGTACACCACAACATTTGGGGTAGGATAAGCTATTGCTCATTGTCCAGTTGGATTTATCAGTTGTCACTTCTTCTGACTCTAAAGGCATTCAATATCATCGTTATCCTTGTTAAAGTATCGGTTGGGCATTGTTGTTCTTTTATCTCGCTAGATTATTATGCTTGATTATGTATTTTTTAATGCCCATAAAATAATAATGGATCTTATGATCTAAACTGTTGAAATCTAGTTTGAATTTATTACTAGGTATTAATTGGATGATTGATGGTAAAATAGGCTTTTGCTTTACTAAGCTCATTGATATTCTGTTTACCCCTCTACTTCCCCCCAAGTGCCTCAACTGCTACTCAAGACAAATAAAAGGGCAAATCCTTAGCAAAGAAGTTATTTTCTTGTTTGCAAGGTTTAATAATAATAATCTATTTGCTTTCAGACTTTATGTAATAAACAATGGATTTATTTGGGTAGATGTTTGAACCCATAATACCTGATTCAGTTTATGTTTAATTTGGTATGCAAGACTTCTACATTTAGTTTTGAATTTTATTAGACAATAAAGACATTGTTATATTATGCACCTATTAGCTTGGTTTAGTCTATTTTGTAGAATGACATGATTTATTTCCGTAGGTTAAGGCTAACTAGATTATCGCCCGACATCAGTAGGTTATCTCGAGAGGTTTGACAATGGTTTAGGGCGGGTGGTCTAGGTCCACCAGGGTTTGGGTCGTCTCAGTTGGTATCAAAACATAGGTTAACGAACCTAGAAACAAAGTCGATTAAGATTATCAAAGATTGTGATACCAACATCTCAGTTGGTATCAGAGTGTAGGTTAAGTGAACCTAGAAACAATGTGGGGAATGACCACAGTTGGTATCTAGCATAGGCATTTAAACCTAAAAAAATCACATAAGGTATAATATCCTTAGGTATGGCGCCTAGATGGAAATGTGTAGTTCTATCCTAAAATTGGGAATATAACTTACGGTTAAAATCATAATCGAAACCCAAATGGTTCTTCATAAGTCATCTTAAGATCTATGTAAGTGTCAAACTTAGGAAAAAATGGTCACGATTAAGTGACAAAATCATTTTTATGGGCATTTGATTTGGATTGATTTAAGATGCACAAGTGACCAAACTTAAGATAGGGAAATGGTTAAAAAAATGAACAAGTACGTGTTATGATGTTATATTTTTGAGTATGTATTATTTATATCGTTAGATATATTGTTCATTTATCTGATCTCCAATTGGGATTAATTTGAACTTATTCCCTTAAACTACTCACGGTGGATAATGAGTACTCGAGGTGGAAGTTCATATGGTCTTGAAAATAGCAGGGTATTAAGGAGACTGATAATGGGCATTAGTTGACTCAAATTGAGCGCTAGATGGCTGAGATGACTAATGGTCATCGTAAGGCATACGAGGATATGGCGATAATGCATAAGCGCAGGATGGCAGGATCGCGAGAATGGATCAATGTTCAAGGAATCACCAAGAAATCATGAATGGATATGTTTGTCAGAGGACCTCAAGACGAGATTAATTCATGGTGATTATTATAAACTAAAGGCTAAAGTTAATGTATGGTAAGCAAGAGTTACGAATACAAAATAATAACGAACACCAAGGTATGTATATGAAAAAAGGAAGTGAGAATGTACTCACACTTCATGAAAGAATCGTACAAGAAAATGGTGTTCCCTAATACATTTATGAAATCCCAACAATGTTTGATAACCAGAAATACTTTCCTTTCAACTGTCTTTATTTTATTTATACAACCTTTTCAATATTTTGAGATAATATGCAAACACGTTTGATATAGACCATAAGATAAATTACAATACTAGTTCGAAACTTATGGAAACCTATTCCGATTCATTCTTAACGCATTAAGACAACAAAAGCTCTAACATAACTTGTAGTTCACGCTTTCAAATTTGTCACTAGACAAATAGACTTTTTCTTATGAAAGCTTAAATCAAACATGATTTCGTAAGAACTCTACATTTAATTGAAGTCATCTTCGAACATTCCATAGGAGTTATTTTCATTTAAAATGATATACCAAACGGGATCATCAAAATTAAATCGTTGTAATGGCATTCAAACCAAGAACAATTCGATATTTCTTATCCTTGTTTCTTTGGTCGGTGAATAGAAAATCATGGCTCTTAGAGTTTTAATGTTTAGCCTTTTCAACTTGGCCTCCTAGCCATTAGAGCTAAATTGTTCATGTTTGAAACTATGTTTCGTCATCCCATTTCGAATCATTAACTTATAGAATAATATTATGAATCCACTACAAAAAAACAGCAAATCAGAAACGGAATTAGAAACGGAAATAAGTTCCGTTTCTAAATCAGGAACGGAATTAGAAACGGAATAATTTTCGTTTCTAAATTAAAAAGTTAGCGACGGAATTGAGAAGGAAATATTCAGAGACGGATTTGAGACGGATCAGAGACGGAATTAGAGACGGAATTAGAGACGGAATTAAATTCCGTCTCTAAAAAATGGCGCCAACATTCCCACCAAAACTTTCTTTTTTTTCAACCGTTCATTATGTCTCGAGATTCGTGCGTGCTTGATCTACACACCCACAACCGTCCGTCTCTCCCTAAAATCACTCGCTTCTCTCTCTCGTCTCTCAAATCTCTCTGTCTCTCAAAACCTCTCTCTGTCTCGTCTCGGACCTCTCTCTCGTCTCGCCTCTCAAAACCTCTCTCTCTCAAAACCACTCTCTGTCTCGTCTCTCAAAACCTCTCTCTCTCAAAACCTCTCTCTGTCTCGTCTCTCAAAACCTCTCTCGTCTCTCAAAACCTCTCTCTGTCTCTCTCGTCGCTCAAAACCTCTCAAAACCTCTCGTCTCAACAAACCTCTCCCTCACCGCTCTCTCTCTCTCAACAAACCTCTCTCCCTCACCGCTCTCACCGCTCTCTCTCACCGTCACCGCTCTCTCTCTCTCTCTCTCACCGTCGCGCTCTCTGCTCTCTTTCTCACCGTCACCGCACTTCTCTCTCTCGCGCTCTTCGCTTCTCTCTCTCTCGCACCTCTCTACTCTCACTCTCACCAATAGCCATGTTGTTTGTCCGAATCGATTTCGCGTACCAAACCCTAGATTTAGTCCCTCCGATTCCGTCTTGGTTTCTGGGTTTCTTTGATGAGGCGTGGAGTCTAAAATCGAGTTCGTGATCGATAGGGTTTTGAAGGGTCTGCGGAGATTCGGAGAATGACGGACCAGAACCGGAGCTCGAGCTCAACGAAGCTCGGACGCGCTCGGCGACCCCCACTCGGTCGACGACTTGTCGGGGATTCTCGATGTGAGTTCCGTTTTTGGTTTCTAGTGGTTTCGATTTTAGATTTTTTTTATTGTTTGGTTTCTCGAAGATTGCATGTGAGTTTTTTGGGGTTTTGTGGTGTCTAGTGGTTTGTTTTTGTGTTTTCGGTAATGGGGTTTTTGGTAGAGTTTTGTTTGGTCTTGAAAGCTTTGATCTTTCGTGTTTGGTTTTGTGTTTTTCGCTTTTTGTTTCAATTTGTTCAATTTTCTTCCCTCCCATTTTTGCCGTTAAACAATTTTCTTGTAGGTACTTACCGAATGTTTGTAGAAGACATTGCATTTAGGTATGTTTTGAGAATTTGTATACAATGGAACACTTCTATGTGTATACAATGGAATTTTGGTGTTTTCTTTATTGTTGTTATATATTCGGATAAGTTTTTATCAAGCATTTGCAGTTTTTTCCCAAATAAATCGAGTTGGGATTGTTTTCTTCAATAGGCATACTATGGTGGTGGTGGTGGTGGTGGTGGTGGCGGCGGCGGCGGTGCTACTCAACCATTTTTTCCTCGCCGATTGCTTCTTCAACAAATCCCCATCCCTATCTTTGGGGGAATCAGTGATCGCCACTTTTTTGGGGTCCTTGTTAATTAGTTTCAAAAGACTCAAGTTATTTTTTATTTTTTATAATTTCTTCGAAAGAAATAGTTATTGTTCTATTTTTGTCTAACTGGATCTTTGTTTTGCTTTTTCAAAGATTTCATTCCCGCATATGGTGCCCCGCCGACATACCATCCTATATATCCTCATGGAGGACTATACTCCCATCCTAACATCGCGGTAGTAAGCTTCATTGTTCCTGGTTTTTGCTCTTTTTCCACTTGTCGTTGCTTAGTACAAAGTATTCTCTTAAGTTGATTTTTTTTTTTGGGGGGGGGGGGGGGGATCTTTCAATTTGACTTGCCCAATGGGCCTTGAAATTCCCTTTTAGTACATTCTCTTATGATTTTAAGTTTTTGTTTTAGAACAAGATTACATGTACATGTCAAGTTAGAAATTCCTTGAAAATGTTTGTATACTGTTAGTCTAAATTATTAACCTTTAATCCTATGTAATCGTGGTCCAAACTCCAAGAACTCACAGAGATAGATGGAAAAGGTCCCGAGAAAGAGGAACGTGTCATAATGAAGAAATCAAAAGGAGACTTAGGAGATACATCGCTAGGTGGAAAATCTAGAGAAAATGTTTCGGGTTTCGGAAATGATGCAAATTTCACAGAGGTGGCTTAATGTGAATTTTTAACAGTTTTGACGCCGCAATTCTTTAAAATTTTAATTGTTCAGCTCTTTTGTATATTTTATTGACTTTGGTTAGTTGGTTGCACTGCATCACAGTCCCAGTGGAAGTGAAGATGCATCAAATTCAAGTGAGAAAAACACGAATCAACAAGTAAGTGTTTTCATTTTATTTCTTATTTTTGTGTTAAACAACTCATTAAACGAATTTGGCCTAAATGTTGGTTTTAGCAATGCTGCTGAAACTTAGGCATAATCTTCTTAATTTAATGATACAGTGAGCAACCATACCATCTTAACTGATTAATATTGATAACCTGAAAAACTTGCGTACCTGTGCTTGCTGTTAGAAGGTTATTCCTTCCTCTTTTGGATGACTTGGCAATTATGGTCCTACTAGTCTCTATCTCAACCCGTCAAGACGGTTCCTCCACTATTTACCGCAAATATACAATCAACTTTTCGTAATTTACATAGTTTTCAAGACAATTTTTTTTTCAGAAGAAGCTAAAGAAAGGCGCTTCGATCGATGATCGGGCATGGTATTCTTCTCGATAACCGTATAAATTCAACTTTACATTGTTTCTTACTTGATGGTTTTGGCTCGGGAGCAAATGGACGAACGGGATTTTAGCCATTGAATCATCTCCAAATGCCATGAGACGACCTGCTACAAACCTCAATCATGCTTCCCTCGCCAGAAAGCCCGCATCAAATTCAAACATTAGAACGAACCTCGGAATGGGTCCTCTCTTGAGCAAAGGGCTTTGAAAAGCAAACCAAAGTGAATCGATGCATCACCTCAAGTTGCTCCATCTAGAATTGTTGGACATGAAGTAGGTGTTCCTTAATGCCTTTGAATTCAATTATGAACCATGCAAATATTTGTGCAAGAATTAAGCATTTTGTGCTCTTAATTTCCTATTTTTTATTACTTCTATCACTTTTTTACTTGTGAAACAATACCGCATGCCAAGGAATTTTTTTGGATATATTGCTATGCCGCATGATTTTCCATGTGGACAAGCGGAATAAAAATCATGAAATGATGCAAGTTGTATGACTTAATCTTCAAACATACCAGGTTTTGGAACTTTTTCTGTTGTAACCAACCAGATGCTCCACCCATGTAATGGTAAAAATTGTTGAAAAGTTTTCATCTATTATGACCTCATAACTGCTGGACGTGTTGTGTTTCATTACAAGATATTTAAGGCAAATAAGTAAACAGAAGGATTCAGGTATATAAGTGCAGGTTTGATTTAAAATTTTTTTTATCATTTCTCAACCTTATTTCTATTTTGAGAATTTGTGCAAAAAACGCTTATTATTTTTTTTAATTCCTTTTTATAATTATCATCCACGTGCTATAAAACTTCATCTCTCCTTTCCTTTTGATCGAAATGACGAAGTTTCGTCGCCGCGCGATCTCAAACAATAAATAATTATTCTCAGTAGATATTGTTCTCTCTTTTATGGTTTGGAGGCTCTTGAATAGCTATCTATGTCCCGTATGATATATGTTAAACTTCAATTTTAAAGTTGACATGATATTCAAACAAGTGTTATCTCTTTCTACAGATGAACGGGAGCTAAAAAACTCGAAGAGGAAGCAATCAAATAGGGAATCACTAGGAGATCAAGATTACGCAAGCGAGTTATAGAAAACACCTTCTTTATCTAAAAAAAATGACTCGTATGCATTTGGAGTTCCATGAAATTGCAAAATTTCACATTCATCACTTAAATTTGACTTAAAACATAAGCCATAAACCAAAGATAGAGATGGGCAAAACATTGGTTAAATATTTAAGAGAAAGAAGTAGTTAAGCAATTCTACCCATTAACCAAAGATTACTTTTAGTCTCTTAAAAAATTCATAAGATACTACTTTGAGAATCAATGAAAAATATTTAAAATTGGTCTTTGGTTTGTTCATCTACCCCCTTAACCAAAGATCAAATTTTAATATTTTTTAAATAAATTCAGTAAATACTACTTTAAGAATCCATGAAAAACATATTTAAAATTGGTTTTGGTTCATTCATTTTTTGATTGAAATATTCGATTAAGTGGTTTAATGCATAAATTTTACTTGAATATGATCTATAATTTGCATTGCTCTTAAATATTGATTTCACTTGGGATTAGACTCATTCTCCATGTTAAAGTTTATCTAGGTTGATTATTCGACTACTTAGCATCTTTTTTGGAATGAATGGTGTCGTGTTTATATGTGCACCCATTCTTTTGTATGCTATGTATAAATAATTTGTAGATGACAAATTCGATAGCCTGTTTTCTACATCATAATTTTGAATTTTTCCTCAACCTGATTTGTCTAATTTTACTTTTCTTGATCCGTACTGATTCCCCCCTCCCATAAAATTTCATTAATTGATTACCGATGTAATGTAACATGTGAAGAACATACGTGTATTTTTCGATTGATAATTCTTTTCCTTGGTCAGTGCGGTGGTGTTGAAGAACATTTCAAGACTTTTCGATTGATAATTCTTTTTGTGTTATTTATAGGATTGTAAGTTTTTTTTTTTTTTTTTTTTGTGGTTGTTGAACAATAGGATTGGTGGTTTTGTGAATACTTAGAAATTTGGAGCATTTGTAATACTATACAATTTTTTTTGGATATATATCTTTTTTAATTTTTGATTTTTACATTTTTGTTCTTTCAATTGAATATTTGTTGATATATATTGTCGATGTATGAATGTCAAATTTTATTTTTGGGGGATGTTAGCACCACCAAGGAGTTGTTGGAGGGGGTGCAAAGCGATGATTTTTATTATATATTGGCGTGTTAAATGTGCTTGGATTGAGACCTATATATGTAAGACTTTAAAAACTAAACAAAAATGAAAATTAGAGACGAAAATAGCAACTAATCTTTGGATTCCGTTGCTATTTCCGTCTCTAATTTTTTTTTTATTAAGATACATAAATCAGAAACGGATCAAATTCCGTCTTTGATCCGTCTCTGATTAGCAACGGATCAGAGACGGAAATAATCAAAAACGGAATTTATTCCGTCTCTAATCAGAAACGGAATTAGAGACGGAATAAATTCCGTTTCTGATCAGAAACGGAATCGAATTCGTTTCGATTGAAATCACGACGACGTTTTTAGAATTGATTCCGTTTCGTTCGTTTCGATTGAAATTAGAGACGGAATTTTAACAAATCAGAGACGGAAATTTCCGTTTCTGATTTGCTGTTTTTTTGTAGTGATCCTTACACATTTTACAGAGTTACTAGCATTTAAGAGTTTAATAATTCTCTTACTTTACTTAATCTGAATTCAACCCACTTTGTGGACTTTTCTCCATGCCTAAATGTAACTGTGTCTCCCCTGCACAACTCCATGAGCTTAACTTTCGTTGAATTCCTTTGAAACAATTTGAAACACAGTCGGGTAGCAAGTAAGAATTCTAGTGAATTCAAAAGGTTTTCGATTTAATGATGGTTTGAAAAATTAAATTGAATCTAAATCATCTTGTTAATGGAATATAGATTGCATATAAAAGTGGTTTATTTTTAAATTACGTTGAACGAATAAGTCGAAGAGTTTTCGCATTGGTTTAAAATGCTATGAAGTTTCAAATTGTATATCTTGGACATAAAGTTAATTGAGTTAGTAGGATGAAATGGATTTGATGAAAACTCAAAATGTTGGATAATCTTAAATTTGAAATTGTCTTCTTAATAATTGCATTGCATTTCTAAGTTCTTGATCAAATCCGGTACAAGTTGAATATAAATAATTAATCAGATAAATGATGGGTGTTATGTTAAATTGAGAATCCTAATTTAAGATTTAATCTTGGTGTAACTAACACGTAACAAATGTGTGGTTCGACATTTTTGAAGTTAAAAGACACCCTAATTTAATTATGATTGATTAGTCAAGTTAGTAATACTTGAAAAGTGAATATCTTGTTAATTTCGTCCTAATCAAGTGGACGACAAGTGATGTAACGGCCCGAAATTTTGACTTGTACTAAGTGTCAGGTCAGGGTCTATGTGGGATCCACTCGTCGGAATATGTATGTCCGAATCTCGAGTGGAGACACCGAGGTATGATATTTGTTTTGTAAGGCGTGTATTATTCGAAACACAAGCGGAGACTCGCCTTGAGTCGCGTTTCGACGTGGAACCAAGGTAGTGGCTTATGGGGTATATATTGATTGACTGTTGGTTTAATAAATGGTCATTATCATTTTAATGTGGTCACATTAACATAAATATTCATTGCCCTATAGTTTGAACACTTAATCAAAATGCATTGGATGTGACTTGAAATACGCAATTTGCGAGACTTGAGACAAGTTTGGTCGAACATAGAGGCAGTGGACAAATAGGTGGATTTTTCGTGCTTGCCTAGAGATTCGTGATGCACGAATCTCGAGGACACATTGTGATAAGAGCAAAAGAGAGAGTGATCGACTAGGGGAAAAAAGATTTGGATAAGAATCGAATGGAGGAGAGAGAAAAGAAGAGAGGGAGAGAGATGACGGAACCACAACGAGAGAGAGAGAAGATGACGGAAAGAGAGAGAGAGGATAGAGCCTCCGGCGAGGAGCAGGGAGTTCGGCTCGGATGTGCGTGGCTCCAGCAGCGACGGACCAGCAGCGGAGGCCGCGGACAACCAGCAGATTCGTCGACCGACGTCGAAGGTGCGAGCAGCGACGACGAGCAGCTCGGCGGGCCAGCGGCAACGCAGAGGCCACATGCGTTAGCGCGACTGTGAAGACGACGCACCAGCAGCGCGACGCGACGCGACGCGAAGGAGCTCACCAGTGCGGCGGCTGTGGGGACGACAGCGAGCCTGTGACGCAAAGAATCAGCATCGACGTGGTCGACAGCGATGACGGTGATGGCCGGCACCTATGAGGTGGCACGGCAGCGGCGTCGGTGCGAGAGTGGCAACGATGCCAGCAGCGGCGCAGGGAATGACGTGGAGCAACGGTGTGGTGGCTCGTTGCCGCATTGCCGGCCGATCGATCCCCGCGAGACAACCGTGGTGGACAAGGCATCGTGACTTAGACGAAGCTCGACGACGCGATGGATTCCAATGGATCATGGTGAGGTTTATGTTAAGTAATTTGGTTGTGATTTGAATGACTTAGTAAATTAGCCTTAAAAAGGTATAAATGGACACCAGGGACTTAACAGGCTATAGTCGGGTGTCGGGTGCGCATATCTAGGCATGAGCGAGATGTTTTGAGGACAATTTAGATTGTTCTCGGAATAGGTAAGTAAACCATGTAGGAAATTGTACATTTATTTCATTTTACTCTATGGCGTATTGTTCATTGCTTTGATAACTATCTTTGAAATTGTTGTTGGTTGAGTGGTCCATTGGCAAGCGAGTCATGGTTACTGTTTATCTGCGATATGAGCTCTTCTGTGGTTATCTCATAGTCGCAAGGGTTAGGGATGGGGGGAAGGTGTCTCGTCATGAACCCGAGTCTGCAGGGCTTTTGCCGCGACTCAACGACCTTTGGTCGGGATTCCTTGCTATTTGGCCTCACTTATCGATTGATTTGTGTCTTTTATATGCATGCGTTACTCCATTGGCAAGTGAGTCATGATACTGTTTCTCTGTGATATCTCCCAATTGAGTGTACGTTGGGGGCACTTATCCGGGTCTGTAGATATCTCATAATTGCAAGGGTTAGGGCTGGGAGGCAAGTGTCTCGTCCTGAACCCGAGTCTGTTGGGCTTTTGCTGCGACTCAACGACCTTTTGATCGGGACTCCTTGCTATTTGGCTTAACTTATCGGTTGACTTGTTTACAGTCTTTTATATTCATGTGTTATATGTTATTTTCTTTCTATTTGCATGAATTCAACTACTTTAGTCATTTCGAAATGCTGTATATATGTCCTACCGGCGTTACTTACTTGGGCTCGTTATTCGTTTGGTTGACTGAGTGCAGATCCACGGCCTAGCAAGGGGAAGGCTCCATAGCTAGGTGAATTTTTGTATATCTTTTATTTACTCTCCTCCGATGATGATATAGTTATGCAGGGTTCCACAATTAGGTTGTCAAACTCTTTTACAGTTATTGTTGAGTTGTTTAATGCATTAATTGTTTTCGCTAAATTGTAAAACGTGAAAATATAAATAACTCAACTTAAAACTTATGAATTTACGTGTAATGAAGGATTGGAAGGCTGACTAGGTCTGCGTTGACCTTGCGAGACTGGCTCGAGGGTCCACGTGGGCTTAGGCCGGGCGGGTTCCAATTTGTGAGAAATTGGGGTCGTCACATGTGAACAATTAAAATTGAGAATCGTAGGAGTAGGATTAATCTTTAAAATAATTAAAATGCTACACATGTAAGGTACGACAATTAGAAGTGTTAGGAGTACCTAAAAGCAAGGCTGTCTATAATGGAATTAAATAGAAAAATCGAACACCGGATTAGCGCACTCGAGAAGGGAAAAACTATAAAAGCTAAGAGTTTGCTCGGTGGTACAAGGTGATTTCATGAGATTGTATAACTTTTATAAGATTAAAAGAATTACAAGGTCTTGGAATTGTGAAAGTAAAATATTACGAGAATGCGTAATGGAAATGAAATACATATATTTATATATATTAAGAAATTGGATATAATTAAAGTCGAATTTCTTGAGATCAAACTGAGATATGAAATATCACCTTGCAAATGAATAAGAATTACACTGAAGATTAAAATTAATGAGAAATTGAAATATTGTTTAGTAGGATCGGATGTCAATAGAGTACAGGTACTCTATGAAGCTACCAAAATGAATGTATACATAAATCTTGCGAGTATCTTATTGCGTGTTTAAGCGAAAGTCAAACAATCGATAATCTAAAAATAACTAATTGTAAAAAATTGACCTAGTTATAATGAATTGAGGAGTTTCGCATGGTAACTCAAAGAGAAAGGGGTCACTGGAGATGATCAGTTATTGTTAAGAATGGTTGTCTAAGTCGGCATAATTTTTCTAACTTTGTCGAAGGATTTGCAATGCAAACCGAGTGGTTTACAAATATATAGATGGACAAGGTTGAGAGGGCAAATGGTGTGCCAGTGTTGATTATTTTGGGCTGCGATCCATGTTTTATTGTCTTCCTGTGACAATGTTTTTGTTGCCAAGTTGTGGTAGTGGTTCCCGAAACAAATAAACACCAAGCTGCGCCTCGATACAACATTTCAGTCACTGCGCGATTGATCATAGTTCAAAGGATATGCTTAGTTTTATATTATGACTTCGGTGGTGAGTGTAGAATACCATTAATTCTGACGCGTGATTGCATACATCACTAGTTGTTAAGCTAAAAGGAATTAACTCATTGAAATTCTCAAGGAGAGGCCTCAAATTTTGGTCGATGAGACCAAGGTAAAAGTATCCAAATGTTTGGATAAGCAAGTACTTATGAATCACGCAAGGGACATAAACAAACTAGACACGGAAAGAACAATGTCAAACAATAAATAAGTTGTAGCAGACATCTCAGGAATGAGTTACGATTAGGTGCCTTATCAGTTTAATTATGGGCGTATATACCTTCTTAGTTTCGAGGATGAAACTTCCTAAAATTGAGAATATTGTAATGCTCCAGATTTCTCAAAATGAATATTAACCCTAATAATGAGGTATTTGGGTAAATATATAAGGCATTAGTGTGTTGTACTAATGTGTACTATATGTCATTGCGTTGTGACTTGACTTAATTAAATTAGGTGCGCTTGCGACGACGAGACTAAAAATCATAAATTTGGTTATTTTGGTTAAGTTGTAGGTCAAGGCAAAAGGGGATGTGTACTAAGTGTGTCATGATTTGGTCTTACAAAGTAAATAAGGTAGAAACTAGGGCTGGCAATAGTTGCCCGGTCCCGTTTGTCCGGTTGTGTCCGGACCCGTTTTAAACGGGACCGGGCAAAATTTTTGTAAAAAACATACGGGACTGGACATTTTTTTTTTTGTCCGTTTTAAAATACGGGACGGGGTTTGGGCAGAAATTTCAACAAAACGGGTACCCGTTTGTGATTAATTTGAAGGGCATATAAGTAATTTCATAAATGTATTTAAAGTTTTTCTTAATTTTGATGTTCTGTCATCTACTCTACTCATCAACCCGAATCACCCGATCTCGTTCTCCTCTCTCGCTCAACAAACAAAGAAACAAACCCTAACGGCGACGCGGCGTGCTCATCCCCGAATCCCGATCTCCTCACTCAACTCTCATCTCCCTCCGTCCGCCTCTCATGCACAGCTCGCCCTCACGCCGCTCACGATCACGACCCTCACGCACATTGCCGCACACCAGCCGCACATGCCTTTACTCTACCTCACTCACGCGCCTGCTTTCGCTCGCAGACAAGCCGCACAGCACCGCCTTGCACTGCTGCCGCTCGCCTCACGCCGCCGCGCTGCTGCGCGCCTCACGCCCGCTGCTCGCTGCTCGCCTCTCGCGCGTTGCTATTTGCTCGCCTCTCGCGGCTCTCGCCCAGCGCTGCTCTGCCCCACGGCCACGGGTCACGGACTCACGGCCCTCACGCACAGGCTGTGCGGCAGAGCTGTTCTGCCTCACGGGTCACAGCCCTCGCGGCTCACGCACAGCTCGCCCAGCTGCTCTACTTCACGGGTGACACTCACGGCCCTCTCGCCCACTCGCCCTCACGCCTCACGCCTCACGGCCCTCACAACAGTCACGACTCTCACGGTCTCTCCTCTCTGAGTCTCTGGTACCACATTCTATTTCTACTTTCCACATACCTTTACATTCTCAGCTTCCCTTTAAGCCAATATCATGCATCATTTGATTTAATTTATATTCAATACTTTGTGTGCAACTGTGCATTTTTCATATTTTGTTAATGAGATTAATCCACTAGATTTAGATATGATTTTCATTTTATATTATTGCAGCATCATGGGTGATAATATGCATAGCATTGCATCTAATCATCCTCAAAAGAAGAGGAAAATTCAGTCTAAAGTGTGGGATGATTTTACTGTAATTTCTTCTGGCACTTCTGAGTATCCGGATAATAGGTAGAGAGGGAAATGCAAACATTGTATGACTGTTGTTTTGGCTGACGGTAATAATGGTACAAATGGCATGAAACGACGCTTATCTAGTTGTCCTAATTATAGTCGTTTTGGTAATCGTGATGTGGGACAAATGATATTAGAATCATCAGTTACAGGGAATATGGGATTGAGGTCTGTAAATTATGATTCCGGAGTTCATCGTGAAAATATGGCAATGATAGTTATCATGCATGAATTACCTTTCACCTTTGTGGACTATGAATATGTTAAGTACTCGTATACCTCTTTTGTTCCTAAAATTAAGTGTGTTTCGAGAAACACGGTCAAGGCAGATATATTAAAAATCTACAAAAGGGAGAAGAGAAAACTTTTTAATTCGTTGCAATCTCTTCCAGGGAGAGTGTGTTTGACTTCTGATATGTGGACTTCCATTACATCTGATGGTTATATTACTTTGACTGCTCATTATATTGATGAGGATTGGGTGTTGCGGAAAAGGATTTTGAATTTTTGTTTTATGCCACCTCCACATAGTGGTGTAGCAATTGCCGAGAAGATTTCTGCTTTGTTAGGGTCTTGGAACTTAGATAAGAAGTTGTTTTCCATTACTTTAGACAATGCAAACGTAAATGACACATTTGTTGGAATTTTTAAAAATACTTTGAGAATTAAGGATGCATTGCTAGTTGGTGGTAATTTCTTTCATATGTGATGTTGTGCACATATTTTAAATCTTATGGTCCAAGATGGTCTTAAAGAAATTGAAAAGATCCTTGATAAAGTTCGTGATAGTATCAAGTTTGTAAAAGGATCACGGTCTCGAAGGAAAAAGTTTTTGGATTGTGCTACACAATTGGCATTCGATTGCAAGAAAGGATTGGTGCAAGATGTGGTTACAAGATGGAATTCTACATACCTCAAGATTGAATCTGCGTTATATTATCGTAATAATTTTGCTCATCTTGCTTTGAGTGACACGAATTACGTATTTTGTCCCGAGTTGGAAGAGTGGAATCAAGTGGAATATGTTTTTAAGTTTTTGAAAATATTTTATGATCTAACTAATATATTTTATGGTGCAAAGTATCCGACAATAAATCTTTTCTTTCATGGAATGTGGAAAATTCAAGCTCAGTTGAAGGATGAATTGAATAATCCGAATCATTTCATTCGATCCATGGCTTCAAAAATGCAATTAAAATTTGACAAGTATTGGAAGGATTGTAATGAAATATTGGCAATTGGTGTCATTTTAGATCCTCGGTACAAAACAAAAGTGGTCAACTTTGCTTTTTCAAAGATTTATGGTGATGAAGGCAAGTTCAAGGTTGTTATAATTCGCGATAAACTTCAGTTGTTGTTCGAGACATATTCTCATGAATTTAATCATTCAAGTGGAGATGTTTCATCCACTAGCAATCAAACGCCACAATTTGTTGAAGCAAATGATATAAGCGAAGATGATCTATATGCTATGGTATGTTCTACAATTATGATTTTTTTTTAGTGTTTGATTTAGTTGTGGTTCTTACTTTATGATTATCTTATTGTTTATAATTGTGTGTTAGGGTTATGACTTTTTTCAAGGTGATGATGTTTCTAATGAACAACAATCGGAATCGGATATTTACTTGCATGAGCCATTGCTTGATAGAAAGAAGAATTTAGACATCATAGATTTTTGGAAATCTGTTCAATATCGATATCCAACGTTGAGTATGATGGCACGTGATATTTTAGCCATTCCTTTAACTACTGTTGCTTCCGAGTCAGCTTTTAGTACAGCGGGTAGAACACTTGACAAGTATAGAAATTCTCTTTTACCTGAAAATGTTGAAGCATTGATATGTTGTCGTGATTGGGTGAATGGAGCAAAGTTGAAGAACAAATCTGGTGAGTATTATATAATTAGTTATTTGATTGGTAAACTATAAGTCTAAATTGATTTGTTGTGTTTGATTTTTTATTTTTTTTATGTAGATGCTCGAAAGAAAGAGTTTGATGATATCAATGCAGAAATGTTGAAACTGAAAATAGATCTCAATCCCACAACTTCTGGCCCTTCTGTGCAAGCTTCAAATGATGTGGACGTTGAAGATGTGGGTGACGAAGATGGTGAAGTTGAAAGTTTAGGTACCGTTGCTTTATTTATTCTTATGTTTAAATGATCGAGCTTTTAAAAATAATGAAAACAATTTTTTTTTCTAATGTCTTTCGAGATGAATGATTTGAGGTTGAGGGGTTAGAGATGGACTCACGCGGAGAGTTGAAGTTGAAGGATATGGAATTGTGTGGGATGACTTGAAGAACTACACTTAATTTTTAATTAAATGTTTGTTGTCATGAACTTTTTATGTTGTTGATGTCGATGCATGAGGATGTGGTGAAGATATACTTTGATAATTTGGACTATTGAGAATTTGAGGTGATATCTTTTTTTTTTGAAAACTTTTGTGATGTTTATATTGGAAATTAAAAAATTATGATATTATGTATTTATTTTTTGGTAATTGGTGACTTGTAGTTGTAGACTTGTAGTTGTAGTTGAGAGGTTTTTTTTAGATAATTGATAAATAAAATATTGAATCATATTTAAAAAAAAAACGGGCAAAATCGGTCCCGTATGTTTTACAAACATACAGGACTGGACAAAAAAATAGTGCCCATTTTAAAACGGGGACCGGGACTAGACACTAAATTTAAACATTTTCGAAATGGGTGTTCAGTCTCGTTTTCGTCGTATTTTTCCGTTCCAGTATTTTATTTTCCACTTTACTATTTAAAAAAGGTAGAAACCCTAACATGTTCAAAAAAAATATAATAAAACCAAGAGAGGGTTTGGGCGGCTGGTTCGTGGAGAGGGAGCCCCACCACGGAGGAGATGGCGGCAGACGACTCCGGCGAAAGTGGTTAACGCCGGCAAAGGAGACGCGCCGGCGAGGACAACACCGTTGACTGGATGGAGCGAGCCATTGAGGAGGCGCGGACCTGTGGCTGCACAGCTTTGGCGAGGCGCGAATTGCAAAAGCGGCACGCAGAAAGAGGAGAAAGGACGACAACATGCTCACGGCGGCGGCGGCTCACTTACCAGCAACTCTGGCGAGATTATGGTGGTAGTGGTGTTTTGTTCGCGAAGAAGAAGGAACACAGAGGTCATGCCTTGGATTTGTAGGAAATGAAACTACACTAGATTTAGAGTCGAAGAACTCCATTGAAGGCGGGGCGAGGCTCTTAACCATATCTAAAATTCAAACTCAAGTTAAACTTATAAATCTCTCGTAGTTGTTGATGATTCCGATATGGTTTAGATTGAAGGATTTAGTTCTTGCGTTCCTTAAAATGGTTTTGCACTCTTGATTATTTCGAAAGCTTAATGGAATTTGATTGACAAATCATTTTAGTTTTGTAAAGAGGATTTCTAATGGTTGATTCACACGATAATGAGTCTTATCGATGGATTAATCTATTTGTTATGGCTTGGTACAGTCCATAAAAGGGTATTTCTATGTTGTCGATGATTTGAGCTTTGTTTTCAAAATCTCCGACTTGTAAATGATGTTTGGGAACTAATGCACTCTATGTGTTTGATGAAATTATCGAAAGAGTTATCCTATTGTCTTTTAAACAATGGATGGACATGAGTTCTAAATCTTCTAGATTATTTATCAAACTTTGTTTCTAATTGACTTTCATGGATTTCTTTGGCTAATAAATGAGTTGTAGGACTCAAATAGAGTTCTATGAACTCTAGTTTTGGTTTAAACACATGGTTTTCAAGTCAATGAGATTTATTTCTTGAAAAATGAACTACTTTGATCAAGTTATAGGTTTTTGACAAAAATGGGTGAATTGTGGATTTTGAGTCGAACTTGACTCTTTTGTGATAATTTATGTCTCTTGAGTTGTGATTAGTCGATCGCATTCTATTAAGTTGGAAAAGCAAGTATTATGGGATTTTCTTATTTTACTTCATTGCACTCGAATCATTGATTTTGATTTGAAAAAATGATTTAAAAAGTCGAGAATGACTTAAGTAACTTAATTGAGAATAAAGATTACTCCTAAATGGTCTAAACTACTAAACAAGTTGTAAACGAGTTTAAACAATATATGCTACACTTATACAGTTGTAGATACACGACAAGGACTTAACTAGACAATTCGGCGTAGGAATCGGCTTAGGTAAATGGCAAGCGAGGTAAGTGCGTTTTGCTCTATTATCAATCATGTCATGCTTGTAGATATGTTACGATTTTATTTCAGTAATTGGTCTGAATTACTTGGAATCTGCTTGATATATTTCATTGATATATTGCTTATCATGTCCCTTTTTGTTACTCTATTTCTCGGATGCTTGTGGAATTGATATACATCAAATGAATATACTTGGTACCGTGGTTGGACGGTCAGAGGCATTCGGTCCCTCCTTCGATATGACTCTACAAAGTTTTGCTAGACTTGTGAACCTCATGTTGTCTAATCCGCAGTGTTAGGGGAATGATAAGCTATGCAAGGTCAATAGATCTTTAGACTTGTGAACCTCGTGTTGTCTAAATCGCACGATTGGGAAGGATAAGCTAATACCAACTGCATGATAGGACTATTAGCATTAATACTTATGAACCTCTTGTTGCCTAAACCACAACATTGGGGGAAGGATAAGCTATTGCCTATTGTCCAGTTGGATAAATTTGCCACTTCTTCTAACTTTAAAACATTCGATATCATTATTATCCTTGTTGAAGTATCGGTTGGGCATTGTTGTTCTTTTATCTCGCTATGTTATTATGCTTCATTATGATATCTTAACGTCCAAAAAATGATAATGGATTTTATGATCTGAATTGTTGAAATCTAGTTTGATTTTATTACTAGGTATTACTTGGATGATTGATGGTAGAGCAGGCTTCTGCTTTATTGAGCTCGTTGAGACATTTTGCTCACCCCATTACTTCCCCCTAAGTACCTCAGCTGCTTCTTAGGACAAAGGAATGGGCAAAGCCTTAGCATAGATGTTCTTTTCTTGTTTGTAAAGTTTGATAATAATTATTTGTTTGCTTTCAAAATTTCAGTAATAAATAGGGGATTTATTTAGGTAGATGATTGAACCCATAGTACATTATTCAGTTTATGTTTAATTTGGTATGCAAGACTTCTACATTTAAATCCACATTTTATTAGACAATAAAGGCCTTGTTATATTCCTTACCTATTAGCCTGGTTTAGTCTATTTTGTAGAATGTTAGGGTTTATTTTCACAGGTTAAGGCAGATTAGTGTTGGGTTTATAGGTTCATACGCAGCGGAGATTACAAAACAATTTTGACAACAACCCCAACATGATCCGAATCTAATTCCATTAAAACGTTTAAACCAACAAAGTTTAATTATACTTCGGTCGCAAAATACCTTTCTTAAGGTTGATCGATCTCTAAGGCGCTGCCAACGACAAATGCCTTCTACAGCAGTCCACACACGAACGACAGCCGAGATTAAAAGTGTTAGCTTCAAGAGAATACCAAACCTTTTGTTTCTCTCCAAAACGATTATAGCGTACCAGAAAACCCTAAGTCGTTTTTAAAACGAAAATAGAGTTTCGGCCCTTAATCTTTAGTTCGTGTGTTCTAACTTAAAGCATCTATTTATACAACAATTGTATATAGACGGTTAAGTAAATTACACATATACCTCTACTTAAAGAAGTATAAGTGTAATACACCACATGGACGTTTCCGTCATTAATTTTATCATATAAAATTCATTTTTTTGAACCATCTTAAAATCTCACAAAACCATTTTTAGTGTGCGACCCAATAGGCTCATACAACGTTGGAAGTGAACCAAAACACATTTTGGTATACAAGTCATAAGCGGCTTTTAATAAGACATTATGACTACTCAAGTCGTAAGAATATCAAATCGATACAACCTAATCAATGGTATATATAACATCATTTTGTCACACGATATCCTTTTGATCAAACATAAGGCATGGAATTGTCATCCAACATATTCAATCGTACTAGTTTCGATCTCTAGGTAGACTAAAAACATCCAAGTGACATTGATCAATATCAATTCACTTAGATTAGGCCTTTTAAGAGTCCAACACATCGAGGGATCCACTAGATATCTCTATTTATATGAGAGAGACAAATTCTATCTCGATTACACAACGTCATCATATTGCTCACACAATAACCAATCACAACTTTTATAATCGTCCGGTTAAAGACAACGTTTGATAATATCTAATGTTGAAGTCTCTGGTAAACTTAAGTCAGATGACTGAAAAATATACCTATCATGAGAAACAATTATGACTTAATCCATGTGATGTTCTAATAGCGGGTCGGTCCAGTACTTTGTTCCCCAACAAGTACTTGTGATCTTGATTAATATCCTTATACGTATAATCATCATATGATCATCAATCAAGACTCACACTAGTCTTAATTCATTATAGTTCCCAGTATAATGATCGATTAGGGACATTTATGATATTTCTGTAAATACATATGGATCTTATTATAATGTAAACATGAAATTAATTATAATAAACATCAAATGAAATCTTTTATTTTATTAACTTAAAGTATTCGTAAAGAGAGTTAATGGATTGACCTAGGGCACATGCCCCAACAATTAGATCATCACCCGACATGACTGGGTTATCTCGAGGGTTTGGTGATGGTTTAGGCCGGGCGATCCAGGCCCATCGAGGTTTAGGTCGTCTCACTTGCACATTTGTAATTTTTACATTTTTTGTTCTTGAAATCTTGCTATTAAAGGTTCTTATTGTGCGAGCAATATAACTTAACATATTGGTGCTAAACAATCTCATTTAGAGACCTACAAATCATTCCAATTCAATTAAGAGTCTAATGGCTCCTTTTATTCATTTCAAGTCCTGATTGGGCACTTAACTCAACTAAAAGTGTCTGGACTTGTTTAATATTATACAACACCCTATATTAATTGTTTTTGGGTATTATTGAACTATTCATGATCATTAGAAACAATTTCAAGTTGATTTAAATCATTAGTTTGCAAAACAGTTCTTTAGGGAGTTCAAAATAATTATTTGAAAGTTAGTTTTCTTACAACTTAGAAAATGACTTAAAAATTAATAGAATTTTCTATAATTCTCGAGGTTGGTTTCATGAAGTTCAAACACTTGAAAGCAAGGTTTTCAAGTAATAAAATCTCATTTATAAGTCGAAAAACTCAATTTGCAACTCCAAGTGAAATTTCAAGTCCTTATTTGTAAATATGAGATTTTTAGTTAAAATGCGACTTGAAAATTGAGTTAGGCTTGCCGATAAATTATGAAGATTGGTGGACACCTTCACAATGATCTAATATATTTTGAAAATTTTGGTCCAATTCCGACATCGTTTGGTGCATAAAATGTGCTCAAGCAAAATTCGGCCCAATTAGCAAATTACCTTTTTCCTATTTCAAAAACATTTTTGAAAACTATTCAAAACTCATCAGAATTGCTTGAAAATATTTGAGAATCAAAATTGTGGTATGTTGGTGTTCTTTGTAAACTTTGGTGACTTTTAGACTAGTGTAACTAGAAAATGTCCTAAAAGTTTGCCAAAAATCTACCAAAAATTGTCTCTTTCTTTTAGTTGGCATTTTATCAAACACTTGATATGCAACCTCTTGAAATTAACATTGATTTAATTTACAAAAGTTTTGTCCATAATTAAAAAATCTATTTAAGTAACATCTCAATCATTAGGCATTCAGAATATAAGGAATCAACCAATCAATAATTTAAACACATTCCATCATTACTTGGGTCTTTCAACTAGAAGTAACATCTCAATCATTAGACACCCAAAATTACCCCTTTCTTTTAGTTGGCATTTTATCATGCATGATTCAACACTAAAAATCTAAAATTAAGACATATAAGCATTGAGCTTCTTGATAATTTTTTAACATCATTACTTAAGTCTTTCAAGAGCTTAAAACTATTATATTCTAGATTAATATCTCACTGAGTGATGGGGAGTAAAATCTCCAAAAATTCAGCTTACTATAAATCAAAGAAAATACTCAATTTTAGCATGAAAAATGAGGAATAAGGGTTATGTAGGTTTGATTTCTTCTTCTTGCTATGACTCTTGATTTCTCTACGATCTCCCCTTGATTTCTAAGAATTTCACCAAGTTTTACCTTCTCAATAGGGTTGTATTTGTTGGTTTCTTGATTTGCATGTGAGGTCAAATGAGTTAAGTCTCACTTTTATACTATATACTTTCATCATCAATCACTTCGTAATCCCTATAACATTTAAGGGCTCTTATTTAGTTCAGCCCTACACTTAATCGATATCATTTTTAACTCATCTTGCCTTGTAGGACACTTCCTTGGATCATCTCAAGAAGGATCAATGGCCACAATAAATCATTCCTAACTCTAAGCTTATGTAATTTCTTAGTTTTATTTAGATAAGCTTAGGCATATTAACTCAATTGTATAGTTTATTAATTACTTATCATCGTGTATTGATCCCATACTAGTTCTCGACTATTGTAACGTCCCGTTTTAAGCAATCTCGATTAACTGACAAATTACGGATAATATCATAAGCTCAGACCCACGTGGACGTCGCAGAAAAGTTTATGGCACGCCTAATCGGTGAAATATGTTATTTTTGTGTGGCAAGTGTTTAATTATTTTATTATTATTTAATAGTTCGCGCCGCGTTAATTGAGAATTTCGCTTAATCGCGTTGTGCGCGTGTAGTGACGAGAGTTTGCGACGTCGCGAGTGCGCGTAATGCGGGTGTACGAGGTTGTTTGGGATTGAGTGGTCATATCACTCACCCCATCATGTCACATCACATCAAGCTCATCCTTCATCATTTCATTTTGTCTTTTCCAAAAAACAAAAAAACAAATAAATAAATAAATAAATGATTCTCTCTTTTAAATCTGGAAGAGAAAGAAAGAGGGAGGAGAGAGAGAGAAAGGGGAAAAGAGAGGAAGAGGGAGGAAATGGAATTAGAGAGAAGGAGATCCGGCGAGGACGAGTCGGACACGACGGCGACGACGGCTCCCGCTGCAGCGGTGAGCAACCGCGGCAGCGACGACGCCGACGCAGGCCGTGAGGGCGGATGGATGGCGCAAGATTGGACCAACTGTACAGCGGCGGACCAGTAGCTAGGGTGGCAAAAATCCGGGATCGGACATAAACGGGACCGGACACCCATTTCTAAAATTATTAAATTTGGTGCCCGGACCCGTCCCGTTTTTGAAACAGGCAATTTTTTTTTTTTTGTTCAGTCCCCGTTTTGTCCTCTTTTTATTTTTAAATATAATTAAATATTTTATTTATCAATTATTTAAAAAAAATCGCTCAACTACAACTTACAAGTTTACAACTACATGAAGACGCAAACGATGAAGTTTGCTTTTTCTTCGTAGCATAAAAAAAATAGCAATTACTTGTTTCCTTTTCCTTTTCTTTTTTCTTCTTGTTTTAACAAGTTAATTGCTATATTGCATCAATTAAAAAAAAAAAAAAAAAAAAGATAAACTCGGACATGCTTTCTCAAATACCTTTCAAAAATATTTCGCAGCAACTTTGCTAGAACCACTGCTGTATAAGCCAATTAAATGGTAGTACCATTCACCCCTCCAAGAACAGATTTCATTTGACTATTTTCAGATGCAGTATCTATATTCTAATTTAGCATTGACCAGCTGATTAAATTACACTTTAATGCTTAAAAGAAAGCATAGGAATGCATAGGTGAATGAACAATGAATATTGATAGGGATTTCATATTGCATTGATTAGCAATAAGAATCAAAATGCTGAAATATGAGCTTTTAATTAATGACCAGAACATGAGCTAAGAAGCTTACATAGACGGTGCTCCTTGGAAATGGATAACTCAAGGCTTGAGACTGCCGAGAAGACTGAGCAAAGCAGATTAACTCAGTCACACAACAAAACTCGAAAAAAAAAACTAAAAGCCAATGAATCTAGAAGGAAGAATACCAGAAATCGCAGGAGTGAGCACTCCATCTCCAATTACCATACACGTCCCGAGGAGGACCAACACTAGCAACGCGGTGTGCAACCTCAAATTAGGTAAATTTCACAGTGAAATTGCTTATATGCCCTTCAAATTAATCACTAAATGGGTACCCATTTTTTTAAAATTCTTGCCCAAACCCGGTTTCGTATTTTTAAACGGATATAAAACATTGTCCAGACCTGTATGTTTGTCAAAAAAATATTGCTCGGTCCCATTTAAAACGGAATCGGACAAAATGGAACAAACGGGACCGTGCATATTTTGCCAGGCCTACCAGTAGCGCCGCTGATGGCGGCGGAGCGGCTTCAGCGACGGCGGGACCGCGAGCCGGCGAGGGCAGCGGACGGCGGTTTTCGTGCCAGGAGGTGGCGAGCAGCCGCGGCAGTGACGACGCCGACGCAGGCCGTGAGTGCGGCTGGTGGCGAGATTGGACCAATTGTACAGCGGCGGACCAATAGCGCCACTGATGACGGCAAAACGGCTTCAGCGATGACAGACAGCGATCCGGCGATGGCAGGAGACGACGGTTTCCGTGCCAGGAGGTGGCGCGGTGTGGAGAGACGACGACGGCAAGCTGATGGCGGACGGTCAGCCAGCAAGCACTGCAGTGGCAGCGGCGGCGACGACCGGACCAATGGGCGGCGCGCGACATGACAACAAATAGCGATTCGGCGGGATCTAAGCAACGGCGACTCCAGCGGTGGCACGCTTAGCGACGACGGCGGCAGCGCGATGACGGCCGCGACGACGGCGCGATGGCACGTCGCCGGACCAACCGAACCTTGACGAGGGGTGCGATTCGACGAAGTTCGACGACGAGATGGAGGTGAGGTTTATTTCACCTAATTTAGTTGTGATTTAAATGATTTAGGTAACATAGCCATAAATGATAAAAATTGTATAAATAGACACCAGGGACTTAAGCTACTGTAGTCGGGTGTCGGGCACTTATATCGAGGCGTGAACGGGACATTTTGGAGAGATATTTGCGATTATTTGGGGTAAGTAAACCCACGAGAAAGTCAGCTTAGAATTTACTTATTTTCATTGTAAATTATTTATTTCACATTACTTTTCACCAGTTCAGTTTTCATGTTTACTTTATTCCCACGTGTGTGTGTATGGTCGAATGGACGGTTTGACCCCTTTCCGGCTCTCTCGTTGATGATGATCTTATTGTTGCTACGGTGTTGGTCATACCTTAGACTACGTGTGAGATATCTCTCAGCGAGTCGATGATCTCGAGAGCGAGTTGACGTGAGACCCACCTCCGTCACAGATTTCATCTCCTTTGAGGCGTTGGGCGGAAGTCTACCTTCCGACCAACGAGTTCCTCATTTCGATCGTGAAGAGGGGTTGGATTTCCTCACCTCCAGGGCCTTCTCGGTTTAGTATTTAGTCTCATGGCTCGACAGTTATACACTACACTCGCGTTCCATATTCTTGATTATCTCATGACTTATATTCATGCTTTACATTCATGTTCATTTACTTTATATGCATGAATTGTAGTCATTTTCTTGGATTTCTTGTGAATACTAACTGAATTTCTTTTGGATTTACTCACCTGGAACTTGTCATTGTTGTTGGTGGCAAGTTGTGGATCTTACGACGAGCCGGAGGAAGGCGGTGATTGGCGACTACCTCTGATTTGGAGCGCCTCCACTAGCTTACTCGTAGGTGATTGTATTTACGTATACATATTTTTGGGATCATTTTGGGAGACCTTTCACCAGATACATGTATAT
This sequence comes from Stephania yunnanensis, assembly GCA_039657365.1. NCBI lineage: Eukaryota > Viridiplantae > Streptophyta > Magnoliopsida > Ranunculales > Menispermaceae > Stephania > Stephania yunnanensis. Next base: position 10,348,859 of record CM077585.1, read on the forward strand.
TGACGCTTATTATACATTTTTGTCGCCTTAACTAATATACGTGGTATTTTTTTTGCTGAATTTCCACCCCATAGGTTGTTAAATATTGCATAACTTGTTTACATTAATTATATGTATGTTATTAAGACTTCCGCTACTAAAATAACTTAAAGAAATCAAAACAAATGAATTAAGTTATAAAACTTTATAACTTAGTATATTTTGCTAAAATAATCATTTAAACATTAAAATTTACTAAGTTGGAGTATTAGAGAGTAACATGGGTGTATTCAATTGAAATTTTAATAGACTTTTGATTACTTTTATAAGTGAATGACTTTTATGAAGTTTTATAGATTTTGGTAGACTTTGAAAGACTTTGATAAACTTTTATGTAGATTTCATTATGATGATTTTTATCAACATTTAAGATTTTTAGTGACTTTTGTGAACTTCTTAAACATGATTTTGATGATAGTAATCGATTATTGTGATTTTTAAAATGAAACAAATCTTTTGCACTTTATTATAAAAAAAATAAATAATTATATTTTTTTCTTAATAACTATTACTAATATTTAAAAAAGTATTGTTGTATTTTAGTAAAAAAAAAAAAAGCATATAGAGATATTAATGAATTATAGTAGCATAACAAATAAGTAAATAAATATCAACGTAATAAACTGGTAAATAAATCATCCTTTAGTGGTAGGATCATTAGAAATATATTTTTTTGAGAAAAGATAATTGGAAATATTAGTGTAAAAATTTTGCACTTTATTTTTTTGTTTGACTTAAGCGGAAAAAAGTATATTTTTTTCTTAATAATGATAGTTTAAATTATAAAAAAATGCACTTCTTGCATTTTAAAAAAAATTATACAATTATTTTCTTCAAAAATAATAATATATACTACACTTTTTGAGATTTTAATAATACACTAAATAAACGAAACTTCTTTGTCAAAAAAAAAATATATATATATAAAATGTATAGTGATGCACGAATGAGATTCTGTTAATAATGACATCTATCCATTTTCATCAACATAGATATAAGAGTATAATGGGTAATCAATGAAATCCAAGAGTTGTGAAGTGATTGGAGAAGTTGATAAAAACCATTGATAAGAAAAAATCTTCTTGTGAACAATGAAGTCCTTATTGAAAAATGCAACCAACAAAAATCAAAAGTCTCTAAAAGTTTCTGGGTTGAGGTGAGGAGAAGTTGAAGACTTTTTTTTGTGTATTTTTATATAAAAAGTCTACAAAAGTCAAGATTTGTAACCAATCTACAAAATTCACTAAAAAATTAAATACACCTTACTTTTATGAACTCTCTAAAAGTTTAAATTGAATACCCCAAAACTTTTAGAGACTTTTTGAAAGTCTATAAAAGTTCACATTGAATACACTTTACTTTTAGAGACTCTCTAAAAGTTTTAATTGAATACCCCTAAACTTTTTTAGTCAATAAAAGTAACCAAAAGTCTATTAAAATCTCAATTGAATACACCCTTGTAAGTTCGCGGGCCGTCATAGACAGGTATGTTAGTGACGTGGCATGATTTGGTGACGTGTCCGGTGACATGGCGGTGCCCGATTTGCCTCGAAATTTGGGGGCGTCACAACTACGCAGCATTCGGTGCCTTATGTCTCTGCATACATCTCGAGGCACGTCGAGTCCATATTTAGCCTATTAACATTTTATCCAACTTGGTCAAGTTCGTTAATTATTTAGTTTAGTATCTCATTATATAAATTTTTAATTTGTCCATTTAAGCTATTCTATTCTAAATAGGCCCGTACCTAGGGGTGGGCAAATCGCCGTTTGGTGGTGAAAACCACCAAACCGCGACCAAACCGAGGGTCCACGGTTTGGTGATTTTCCAAACCACCACCAAACCGTGGACCACCAAAACCGCAACCAAACTGAATCGCGGTTTGCGCGGTTTGGTCGGTTTGGTTTCGCGATTTTGATGCGACCCATTTTCAAAAAAAAAAAAATCATACATATTACAATTACATACTATAAAGTCCATACATGTTTAATGTTCAATTGTTCATCAAAAATTCAACATAACATACAACAAAACATATCTAAGATATGACAAAGCTACATATATATATATATATAGATACAATAATTATTCCTCATTTAATTTAGGTGCCCCATGTAAGCCCTATCTAATAACAACTAATAGATACCTATAGCTAGAATATAGCACCAGTGGCACTCCATACAATATATATATACATATATATACCAAACAAAAGCTACAACAAATTTAAAGGCAAGGTCTTTAGACTCTCCACTTTTGATACCATTTTCGGTGTCATTTTTAGGGACCATTTCCAAACAATAACTCAATAATATATTTTTAAAACTTATGAAAAGGTTTCATCAGGATTAGAATTTGCATAACTACTAATTTTAAACAAATGAAAAACACGCAGAATTAGTAACAATTGTGCATGTATATAATTGAAACAAATTTGATGTTAGACTTATATATTAATTGATTACCTTGCACCCTAGAGAGCAATGTATGTAACGTTCTTGAAGACTACTAGCACAAGAAGTGCACTAAAACCTAATCCGAGACTCCAAATCAGCTAACCAACACAAAGACACCAAATCAGCTAAATCGATCGAAATCGACGTGCATTGGCTCATCAATCGATCGAAAACCTTAACGTAATGAAAATAATGTAATCAACACATTGCATTAAAACCTAATTCGAGACTCACAAACCATGTGAGCTTGCAAACCAAACAAAGTTGCAATCAAATGAAATCAGAAACTCACGGAATGAATCAAATAAATGGAGTTCAAGAATTTAGCCAGAGACTTGCAGATCTGAAGCGCAAACCAAACGAACTTGCAATCAACTCAAATCGGAACCAAACGGCAATGTGCGATCCACTCTTGATGAACTTCACAGATCTGAATGTTGAGCGTCTTCAAACATCACATATCTGAATGCAGAGGCGGAGAGAGATCGCGAGAGATGACGATGGTTGGGACTATGCCGAGGCGGAGATAGATCGCGAGAGAGATCTACTGAGGTTGCGGGAGGGAGGAGAGTGAATGAGAGATTTTTTTTTTTTGATTTTGTTTGATCCTTTTAGGGTTTTTGGTGGTTATTTACTAAAACACCCTCGGTTTGGTGAAACCGCGGTTTTTCCAAATTGCAAACCGCGACCAAACCGCGACTCTGTGGTTTCTACATTTTCCAAACCGCACCCAAACTGCGAGTTTTAAAAATCAGACCAAACCGTGCGGTTTGGGCGGTTTTTCGAAAATCGTTGTCCATCCTTACTCGTACTTGCTTTACATGCATCTCGAGGAGTCTTTTCACGCATTTCGATGCAATCAGACTAATAATTTACTAAACTTGACATTTTTTTATTATAAAATAAGTATTACATACACCACACATAAATAATATACATCGGTGTTGACTCTCAAGGATTGACCATGCTCGCCACGTCAAGTCAGTTCCACGTCAATGTCTTGAAATTGGCACGTGGCACAAGCTAGGATTTTCGGGTCATTACAGCCTTCCTAACTAATTAGAAATTCATACTCGAAATTTATTGTCAGCCGTCTACCCCCTCTCAACCTATCTAGTTGAAGCATCGATATATGAAAAATTGGGTGGATCTCGACTAACTGAGGCTGTAACTCTAACTCATAAGCGACCTTTCTTATTCTCTTTTTCACACTGAATGGACCTATGAACCTCGGCGCGAGCATTTCTTTGACTCCAAGTCTTTTGTGACCCTTTAAAGACGAGGCTTTCAAATAAATGTAGGCCCCCTCGTCAAACTCTAACCCACCATGGTACTTATTATAGTACTTCTTCTGTTTCACTTGCGCACTTTCTCAGGTTCTACTAAGAATGATGGAGATTTACTCAGCCTATTGTAGAGTGCCTCAAATGGTGTAATCCCAATATTGGCTTGATAACATTTATCATAAGAGAATTAATACAGATGAAGATATTCCTCCCGAGAATCACCATACTCTAACACACGCATTCTCAACATGCCATCGGGTATTTGGATCAGTCGCTCTAACTGTCCCTCTGTCTGTAGATGGTAGGTGGTGCTCATGTCAACCGTGTGCAAAATTATGCCAGCATACTTTGCTAAATTAGTGACATAAACTATGGCCCTCTATCTAACACAATCTGTAATGGCTCAAATTAATTAAACTAGGATTAGCCTTAATCTCATGGATTACGGTCGTAATTCGAATGTTACGTGGATAACTCGGTTGACTCGAACATGAGAACCGAAAGAATACGTTATTTATTAATGATAGTTATGTATATGTGGTGTTTAAAATCATTATTTTTGTATTGCACTACATGTGTGTATGTTGCTATCAGTGAGTTAGTGTGATGAGGAGTTACCTCGAGGTACGTGTCGAGGCAGAGGGCATCGGGTGTCGGGTAGTCATGGGTTAGTGGGATCACAAATTTGTCAATTTTAGTGAATAAAAACACCAACCATATGGCCTAGCTTAAGGAAATATAATTAAAATCAAATGATAATAAGTATATAGTTTGATTAAATTAATATGGACCTTAAATAGGCATTTAGATGATCTTAGTAAAGTGAAACTAAGATAGATGAAGTCTTGTAATGGTGTCAACAAGGTATGGACAACATGTTTAAGGTCCATAAGATAGTCCTCGAGATACGCATAGCACATTTGATCATAACCAAACATATAAATAGCAAGTTAGTGGAATGTTTTTTTTTATCAAACCAATAAACCATTTCATGCAAATTCAGAGAAAAACCAAAGGAGGAAAGGAGATTTATGAGCTGAAATCTAGCTTTTGAAGTGCAAATCAAGTGATTAAACTTAAGGTAATATTCTTCCCCGTATTCTACACTTTCAAAGGAACTCAATTTTGAGTGTGTGAAATTCGAATTTGATGAGTTAGTCACTGATTTTTGGTGTTATTTTGATGAATTACAAGTATTATTTGTATTTCAATTAAGAATTTACAACTAGTTTTAGAAAAATTGGGGTTTTGGGTGAAATTGGAAAAACTAGTGGAATCATGGATTGAATATTTTGAGCTAATTGGTGTTATTCTGATGGTTTGAATGATCTTTTGGAGTCCTATGGAGTGGAGAATGGATTGCCATGGTTTTGTTAGCTAATTGGGGTGTTGGGGATAGAATTCTCGAATTGAAAATTTTGTCACCCTATGTAGTTAGCGCGCTAACCAGACTAGTTAGTGCCCTAACCAGTTTGGACACTTAACTGTTTTTCAAAATGAAGAACACTAGCGCACTAACTCTACCTAGCGCTAGGCAGTCCCATTAGCGCGCTAATGACAGATGAAATTGAATTTGAAGGGCTATTTTTTGGGTTTTCTACTTAATACATACCCAAACACCTATAAACACATTAAATATATAAAAACAAACTTGACTTTAGGGACTTAGCGGACCGTAACACGGGTATCGGGGAGCTAGTCGAATGGATTCGGGAGTCCAAGGAAGTCAAAGCGCAGATTGAGGTGCGTAAATCCATTGGAATACCTTGCATAATTTATGGTTTGTGTTATCAATATCTTATTTTATGTATGACTGTTAGTGGGCACACATGGATTTTCTACTCCTATTTTGATTTGCGTATATATTAGTTGTGGCTAAATTGCTTGCACGGGTTACTTGTGTTTAGTACCCGTATTGACGGCAGTAGAATATATTTACGACTGTCAGGATGGATTTAAGATGTTCCCTTAACTTGAAATAGCGTCTGGAGGGGTTCATCCGTTAACTAAGTTGGGTTTAGTCACTATAAGCCTGTAAGTACATACGTGGTTCTTATCCTGTTAACTCGATTACTGGTTGGTTTAGGTTAGGGTTTTCTTATGATTATACGGTTGTTCATTTATTAATGTTTTATTTTCGACCTTGTTTATTTAGTATGTGATGTTGATTAGAAGCTATTGTTTTTGCTTGTCGTATGCTGCCTACATTCATGAGAATATGATTTACTATTGCCAGAGGTCATAATTGCATGTCTTGTAGTTTACCAGTTTTATTTCATGAATATTGTGTAAACTTCTTTTGGGATTTACTCACTGGACTCGCCATTGTATTTGTTAGTGACTGAGTGCAGATCCTTCGACGAGCAAGGGCGAGGGTAAGGAACTAGTGGATGACTACATTTGAGATAGTGACACCAGCTCGTGTGTGACTACAATATGTACGTATTTACTTTTCATTCGGCTCTGGGGATTGTAGAACACTGAGTACATGTATGTGGATCTTTTGTTGTATTTATCTCGCCTTGATATATATATGTTATCTTTTGTCGGGTTTTCCACTATTTAGGATTGTTAAATATTGCATAACATACTTATTTAAAGACTTTCGTTGTAGAATTGTAATATAACTTGATAAATTTTTTAATTGGCTAATCAAATCATTAATACTTATACATAGAATAATTAGCTAAATTAGAGTTAGTTGGAAAAGTATAAGCAACCGGTTAGGTCGTGGGGCTTTAAAGGTAGGCAGGTCATGACGTGTTAGGGCTTGGTGACGTTAGATGCGATTTGGTGGGTTCCACAGTGGCCTCGAGATTTGGGGCCGTCACAATTTGGTATAAGAGCGAAGTTTGATGGAGCCTTGCGAATAATTTAAAGAAATCGAAAAAAAAAACAAACAAACCTTAGATGTGGAAACCCGAAGATCCTGACTTAGAATCCTAGTTGGGAGTCAAACTTGAGATGACTAGTGATAGGATTAATTTGTGTTATGTTTTTGATTATATATTATGTACATGTATACGGAAGGTGATCTAGTGCGCGCTTTTTGATGCAGATCACGATGGAGAGCCAGGCAACTTCACGTACAATAGATGTTGGTTAGACAAGGATCAAACTAGAGATGAAGGTTTGGATTCAGCAGTAGCCGCACGATTTGCAACTCATGATAGGCAGTTCAAGCTATTGATGGATATGATGTGTGCATAGACGCATCGATTGCATCACTTACCACCGCTGGGTACAGAGCACGACTAACGCGACAGTTGCTCCGATGACGATTCCATCGACAATTCAGGCTGTACAGATGCATGCAGTGATATAGGAGACTCTGGCAGTGGTTGTTGCACCAATGGTAGCACAAATTGAGACACCGACTATTATGCCGGCATAGACAGACATGTTTGAGACTTTGATGACGGTAGAGGTCAAGTTGATGAGGGAGTTCATCAAGTTTCATATTGGATATTTTCATGAAGGCAGTGACCCGAAAGTAGTTGGGAAATGGTTGATTGCAAATCAGAGGTTACATAAGCTACTGCGGATTCAGAAAGTGTAAGTGCCAGGATATCAGGGCATATGTTGAGAGGCAATGCTGCCATGTGGTGGATAGCATATACACACTCATCTATATCCGACCACATAGGCTGAGTTTCGACAGGTTTTCTACGATCAGTTCATTCCGATTGAGATCCGATTGAGGCTGAGAGAGGACATAGCCAGTGCACCCGTCGGTGTTACAGTACATGGTTAGGTACCGGTATTTGATACAGTTTGCCACGGACATCGCAGGTGCCAAGAGACTACAGATTTACTTCTTTGTCTGAGGTTTGATTGAAGACATAGCCAGCACCATTATTTCCTCCGAAGGTCAGATAATGCAGGAGATGTATGATAGAGCACTTATCCATGAGAAATATCTGATGCAGAGGGGCAATATGCATTCATCTACCGAGTCGGAGAGACAGAATGGACAAAGTTTTTGGCAGAAGAAACAGAGAGATCAGGATGATAGAGAGGATAGACAGCACAGTCGAGGTTGTAAAGATGATGATCGAGCAGCCAAAGCTTATGTTATACCCGTACTACTAGTGCAGCCGCAAAGACTGACTCAGGACCAGGGAGGCATGGACTGGAGATCACAGGGTCAAGGCCAGAGGTCAGGGATTTAACGGGTTTGACCAAGATGAAGGATCACGTGTTGGCAGGAGGGTCATGTCAAGAGGGATTATTCACGGAGATCGGCGACTCCAGCAGTAGTTAAACAGGTGCAGACTCGAGAGCCGGTGCATGTGGTGACTTTTCATGCATGGTGTGATTATGGTAGGTTGTGGTATGGCATAAGATTGTCATGGTAGACTATGGTAGGTTATGGTATGACATGGGATTGTCATGGTGAGTAAATGTAGGTTATATTATGGCATGGGATTGTCATGGTGTGTTTTGGTCGGTTAGGAATATTATGTTGTGATAGATTATATGAGAGGTTTACGGTTACTTAGTGTTAGGTAACTGGGTTATGGAAACTTGGGCATGGAATCAAGTTGAGAGTAGGTTGCGGAGGTGTTGGAGAGTGACAGATTATGATCACCTCGGCAGCATGCGCCTATGTCTCAGTGTAACATTATGTCCCCTTTGATAGGCATAATAGTGAGGTGTTCAACGGACCGCAGAATGGTACTATCAAGATGTGAGGTGTGGTCACACAGGTAGGTTAGTTGTACTAGATTTTACCCAAGATCTAAATTTCGGGGACGAAATCTTTCCTAATTAGGAAGAACTGTAACACCCAGATTAATTAAACTAGGATTAGCATTAGTCTCAGGGATTAACGGTCATAATTCAGGTGTTCGTGGATAACTCGATTGACTCAGACACGAGAATCGATAGAATATGTTATTTATAGATGATGGTTGTGTGTATGTGGTGTCTAAAATTATTATTATTGTATTGCACTGCATGTGTATATGTTTCTATTGGGTGAGTTAGTGTGACAAGGAATTACCACGAGGTACGTGTCAAGGCGTAGGACATCAAGTGTCGGGCAGTTAAGGGTTAGTAGGATTACAAATTTATCAATTCTAGTGAATAAAAACACTAACTATATGACTAAATGAGTCTAAGGAAATGTAATTAAAATCAAATGATAATAAGCCTACAAATTGATTAAATTAATATGGATCTTAAATAGGCATTTATATGATCCTAGTAAAGTGAAACTAAGATAGGTGAAGTCTTGTAATGGTGTTAACAAGGTATGGACAACATGTTTAAGGACCAAAAGATAGTCGTCGAGATACGCATAACACGTTTGATCATAATCAAACATATAAATAGCAAGTTAGTGGAATTCTCGATCAAACCACTAAACTATTTCATGCAAATTCAAAGAAAAACCAAAGGAGGAGAGGAGATTTAGGAGCTGAAATCTAGCTTTTGGAGTGCAAATCAAGTGGTTAAACTTAAGGTAATCTTCTTCCTCATCTTCTACACTTTCAAAGGAACTCAATTTTGAGCGTGTTGGTGAAATTCGAATTTGAGGAGTTAGTCACTGCTTTTTGATGTTGTTTTGATGAATTACAAGTATTATTACTATTTCAATTGAGAATTTAAAACTGGTTTTAGAAAAATTGGGGTTTGAAATTGGAAAAACTAGCCGAATCATGGATTTGATGATTTTGAGCTAATTGGTCTTATCTTGATGGTTTGAATGATGTTTTGGAGTAACCATGGAGGGGAGAATGGATTGGTAGGGTTTGGTTAGCTAATTTGAGTGTTGTGATAAAATTCTTGAATCGTGAATTCTATCAACCAGCGCAGTTAGCACACTATCCAGTTTGGGTACTTAACTGTTTTTAAAAATGAAGAACACTAGCGCGCTAACTCCACTTAGCGTCCTAGGCAGTCCCATTAGCGCGCTAATGACAGATGAAATTGAATTTGAAGGGTTGTCTTTGGGATTTTCTACTTAATATATACCCAAACACTTATAAACATACTAAATATAAAAAAACATTGACTTCAGGGACTTAATGGACCGTAGCTCGGGTGTCAAGGAGCTAGTCGGGTCAGCTTCGGGAGTCCAGGGAAGTCGGAGCGCAAATCGAGGTGCGTAAACCCATTGGAATGCCTCACATAATTTGTGGTTTGTGTTATCGATATCATATTTCATGTATGACTGCTAGTGGGCACACATGGGTTTTCTACTCCTGTTTCGATTTACGTATATATTAGTTGTGGCCAAATTGCTTGGCAAGGGCTTCTTATGATTAGTGCCTGTGTCGAAAATAGTAGAATATATCTACGACTGTCGGAAGGGATTAAAGATGTTCCTTTGACTTGAAATAGCATTAGAGGGGTTCATCTATTAATTGAAGTTGGGGGGTTTAGTCATTATAAGCCTGTAAGTATGTACGTGGTTCCTGTCATGTTTTCTCAATTACTAGCTTGTTTAGGTCAGGGTTTTCTCATGATTATACGGTTGTTCATTTATTAATGTTTTATTTTCCGACCTTGTTTATTTAGTATGTGATGTTGATTAGAAGCTGTTGTTTTTGCTTGTCATATGCTACCTACATTCATGGGAATATAATTTACTATTGCCAGAGGTCATAATCGCATGTCTCGTAGTTTACCAGTTTTATTTCATGAATATTGTTTGAACTTCTCTAGGGATTTTACTCACTGGACACGTCACTGTATTTGTTGGGTGACTGAGTGCAAATCCTTCAACGAGCAAGGGCAAGGGTAAGAAGCTATTGGATGACTACATTTGATATAGTGACACCAGCCCGTATGTGACTACAGTATGTACTTATTTACTTTTCGTTCAATTTTAAGAATGTAGAACATTGAGTACATGTATATGGATCTTTTACTGTATTTATCTCGCCTTGATATATATAGTATTTTTTATCAGGATTTTCACTATTTAGGATTGTTAAATATTGCATAACATACTTATTTAAAGACTTTCGTTGTAGAATTGTAATATAACTTGATAAATTGTTTAATTGGCTAATCAAATCATTAATACTTATACATAGATTAATTAGCTAAATTAGAGTTAGTTGCAAAAATATAAGCAACTAGTTAGGTCACGGGGCGTCAAAGGTAGACAGGCCATGACGTGGCAGGGCTTGGTGACGTGGGATGCGATATGGCAGTCCTTCAGCGGTCTCGAGATCTGGGGCACTACACAATTAACAGCGAAACCACGTAAAGTCGGACAATCTCTCACTCATACAAATGACTAACCTATCCATTCGATGTGTAGTAGAGATCAGTAGGAAATACGCAAACTTGGTCAATCTATACATGATTACTAAATACTATCATGTCAACACTGAGATCGAGGCAATCCACTAACAAAGTTCATGGCTATATGCTCTCACTTCCATTGAGGAATGGGAAATGGCTATAGTAACCCTCTAGGCCTTTGATGCTCACCTTAACCCACTTGCATATCTCACATGCCTTGACATACTTTTTCACATCAAACTTCATCCTAACCACTAAAAAAGACGTCACTTGTCCTTGTAAATCTTGGTCATGCCTGGATGAATTATGAAACTTAAAAGGTGAGCCTCCTGAAGTATCTCGGTGTGAATCTCAACCACTGATGAAATCCACAGCTGCCCTCCGAGTCTATTGACTGGCTCCACTATGGATGATCTGAACTCTGAGCCATACCACTGAACTGTTGATAATGTTCATATGCATGTTGACCCTCTAATACAGTCTGGATAGAGATGACTTGAGTCCTCATCTGTCCACATATCAATGCATCAGTGCTAGCTGGAACTTATGTCGAACACATCATATCGGCTGCCTCAAGTAACGTGTATGATCATCTTCTACTCAAGGCATCCTTAACAACATTGGCCTTCCCTGGGTAACACTCCAACATCTCTGTCTCATAATCGATTCTTTCTAGGAGAATAGGTACTTCAAACTCTTATGGTCCTTGTATAGAGTGAACCTTTCTCCATAGAGACAATGTCGCCAAATCTTCAGTGCAAAGTCCACCGCTGCCAATTCCTAGTCATGTGTAGGGTATTTTTTCTCATGAATCTTTAGCTATCGCAATGAATTTTCCTTCATGCATCAGTACACACCCCAAACCAACATTCGATGGATCTGTATACACTACCAAACCTTTCCCAGACTCTGCAATACTAATACTGTTGCAATTGTCAACCTCTGCTTCAGCGCACTAAAGGCCACTTCACACTTATCATCCCACTCAAACCTTACATCTTTCTTCATCAATCTGGTCATCCGTGCCGTAATCTTAGAGAAGTCCTGCACGAGTCGTCGTGTGACGGCCCCAATTTTCCACAAATTAGGTCCTGCCCGGCCTAAGCCCACATGGACCCCCGAGCCAGTCTCGCAAGGTCAACGCGGACTTAGTCAGCCTTCCAATCTCTCTCATTATACGTAAATTCCCTAGTTTTAAGTTGAGTTATTAATGTTTTACAAGTTTTAAAATTTAGCGGAAGCAATTACTACAAATAAATAACTCAACCGTAATGTCGAAAAAATTAGGCAGCCTAATTGTGGAACCCAACATAGATATATCATCATTGAAGGAGCGTAAATAAAAGATATACAAAAATCACCTAGCTATGGAGCTTTCCCCTGCTACTCGTCTGCTGCTCTGCACTCAGTCAAATATAAGAATGACGAGCACGGGTAAGTAAAACCAGTAGGACATATACAACATTCAAAATAACCAAAGCAGTCGAATCCATGCAATTTGAAAGAAATGAACATGTAACGCATGAATATAAAAGACTGTAAATAATCCATCGATAAGTGATGCCAAGTAACAAGGAGTCCCGACCATAAGGTCGTTGAGTAGCGGCAAAAGCCAGCAGACTCGGGTTTAGGACGATACACCTGCCTCCCAGCATTAACCCTTGCGATTATGAGATATCCACGGACCCGGATAAATGCCCCCAACGTACACTCAATTGGGAGATATCGACGGCGTCCGGATAAGAGCTCATACCGTAGATAAATAGTAACCATGACTCACTTGCCAATGGACCCCTCAACCGACAACAATTTCAAAGATAGCTATCACAAAGCAGTAATCAACAATAGTGAAAGGAAGCTATCACAATGCAGTAAACAATAGCCAATGAACCACTCCACGCAATAGCACTTTCAAAGATACTATCCAAGCAATGAATAACAATATCAAAGCAATGATCAACAATATCAAAGCAATGAAATTACTGTACAGTTCCTCAAAAGTTTACTTACCTCGAAATCCATAATTCGTCCTCAAGATGTCCGCTTTTGCGTACCCGATACCTAACTATAACATCACAAGTCATTCCATCTCGTCGTCGCACGTCGTCAAAATCATGCCTCTGATCGGTCGACAACACGCCACTGCGCCGTTCATCGCGTCCCAGCCACGTCGTCACTCGTCGGTCGCCGGCGCCGGCTCTCACCGGTCGCCGCCGCTGGTGAGTTCCTCCGCGTTGCTTCGTGTCGCGTCGCCGCTGGTTCGTCATCGCGATCCGACCCCGTTGCTGCCCGTCGTTGCCGTCGCCGCAGCGCAGCTGCTCGCCGGCGCCGCGAACATTGGCGATGTCGCTTAGGGCGCGCGTCCGCCGATACCCTCGCTCGTCCACGGCTTCGCCTCGCACTCGCCCACCGCCGCCGCGCGCCCGGAGCCGTTCGCGCCGTTGGTTGGCGTCGTTGGTTTGCGCCGCGCGCGGCAGCTCGCACCCTCGCGTCGCCCGCGAACCACCATCTGTGCCCCCATCGCTACGAGTCGCCGCCTGGAGCCAGAGCTCCATCGCCGATGTCCCTCTCTCTTCTCCCCGATCACTTCTCTCGACGTCTCATTCTTCCACTCTTTCTTCTCTCTCTCTCTCCTCGTTTTCTTTTTTTTTTTTTCCAATCTTATCTGATCCCCTTTTTTTATATATATATTATTTCTTTTCTCCTTATCCTTATCTCTTTATCTTTTAATTTCAAATCAAAAATGTCCTCGACATTCGTGCAACACGAATCTCGAGGCAAACTCGACAACAAAGCAGCGATGCACCAACCCGCCTCATTTCAAATCTCGATACTCGCGCTACACGCATCACGAGGCATATCCAATGTACATTTTAAAACCACATAGAGCCATTATCTCGGTCCTACATCGGCACGCGACTCGAGGCGCGTCCTCGTTCGTGTTTCGGCTCACCGAATTCCTCGCATAGTTAGCATTATCATCTCAAATTGGATTCAGACATACGTATTTCAATGAGTGGGTCCCACATACGACCTTGACTTGACATGTGGCACAAGTCAAATTTTTTGGGCCGTTACAGTCTTCCCAACGAATTAAGAATTTCGTCCTTGAAATTGCCGCAATTCCCAAATGAAGATCGTGTGTTATGAATGAAGACCCAAGGCCATCTTACTCTGTAGGCCGGGCTCCTCAAGCGACAATTTGGGCTCCTCCTCGACATGGCAGTGGGCTCCTCCGCGACCTCCAAGCAAAGAACATACCATCTATCTCCTCCCATCAATATATGTCAGGGAAACATCCTCGCAACATATATTGGAATACAAAGAAACATATCAATCTCATGACCCACCATCACTAACATACTCGAATGCGCAGTATGTCCGTAAGAATGTAACTCAATATCTCTGATCGAATGGATCTCAACACAAAATGTTGAAACCTCGATCCATATGGAACATGTTGTCCTTATCACTGTCCCTGTGCTTGACTAGACCTCTGTCCCTGTCTCTACACTTGACTAGAACTCTGACTTTGTCTCTTTCTCTGGTCACAGCCTCTACCATCGCCCTACGATGGTGCGATCCGAGGATCCGACGGTGTTGGCTCTTGCGTAGTGCACTAGCGTAACTCACGCTGAACCACTTTGGCGCCGTATACGCCTCATATGGCGGAAACGCAATAAAGCCCACGCTCTAAGCTCGTTCTTTTAGCCACGACCGTCTCACTTTCTTTTTCCTCCGATCGTCTCCAGATCCTTGCACCGACTATAACGATGCCGATGACGCGACTGGTACTCCGATGCGTGTGCTCTCAAGGCTCTTGCCAGCCATAGCCTTCGCTTAAGCCTCTCGTACTGTGCTCGGAGCCGTCGTCACCCAACATAACCAATAAAGTTCTGGAAACCGTGTACGTCGTGATACGCTTGGGCAGTGTCCATGTCAGCCGTACTCCCGACATAAGCTGATGTGGCCAATACATCATGTATCTTCTCATGGCTCCTTATATACCCATCTGCAGCCTCGAGATTAGTACCACCGTGGAACTTCTCTGGATAATGCCATTGAAACTTGCTCGTCTGCCTGTTGAAACATGATAGGTGTCCTTTAAAATCTTCGAGAAACCTCTCCCGAGTAACCCATTCATTCGATTCACAAATGTTTGTCTCTTTTTTTTATCATGATTTGTCAAGTGAGTTACTCTTTTCTTAGTAACTTTAAACGCACTTGTTTACTTGCACGAAAATTCCTTTCAGTAAGTTTACTAACGCATCTGAACGAGTTTTAGAATGTGAGAATTCTTAAGATGTACCATCTCGTAAGATTTATCCTTAGGTGGCTTCTAACTTTTAAAATGATTCGCGGACTCTACTTTAACTCGTAACACTTATTCCATTTACAAGTCCGTAAAGGTGGTGGTCGACTTCACCAACCATAAGACTATAAATGCATAGTGTCACCAAAGTGGAGTTACTTAGGCTTCTGATTCAACAATACTACTCCAATGCTTTCGTCAAAGCTAAAGGAGTCCGTACATGATGTAATCGTTAGCTCTCAAGTCATCTCAACACTCTGCTCCCTTAGAGTCTGCGTAATCCCACTTGTTTCACAAATCTTCGCTATTTTTTTTTTTTTTTTTTTTCAAGGAATTAAATATATATACCAAATTTACATGAAATCCTCTAACTTTATGAATTCCTCTAATCTTTACTACGGATTTGATTCCCGTATCACATTCCAATTTCATTTGGGATTCCCTTTTTTGTAAACTTTGCTTTCTCAAATGTTCCTATACGTATTATAATGCAGAGGCGTATGCCTAACATCCCTTTCCTTACATTAATTATTTCAAGCGGATCCTCTAGAAATACATGCAGGGTGTTTTCAAGATTTATATGACTTGAATCGAACTCCTAAAGGTACACAATATTTTTTTCCTCAAGAAGAAATCAAATGTGCCCTCGAGATACGTGCAACACGAATCTCGAGGCAACCCCAATAATTTCACCCATTTGTCCACCGCCTTTATGTTTGACCAAAAATTGCCTCGAGTCTTGCAATTTGCGTATCTCGAGACACATCCAATGCATTTTGATTAAGTGTTCAAACTATAGGACAATATATATTTATGTTAATGTGACCACATTAAAATCACAATGGCCACTTATTAAACCAATCGTCAATCAATCTCCTGCAGTTGTTGGTCGCATACAATTCTGTATGACAGAGTATGCAGCTGCTTAGCACTAGCAAAATGCGAACCTGCAGCCCCACGATCATTCCTACACCCTGTCTGAAACGCGTCGCATTTTTCATAGCCACGAATCCTCGAATCAGTGTCTAATTACTGATATCGTATATAGTATATTACAACACAACAAATATATCATATAGGGTCAGTTTTACTTTCCCCTAACTCTCCTCACTTCCCAATGACTACTTAAGTCAGGATCAAAAGGTTCCACTCTAAGTTCAACCATTCCTAACTTCCACTGGTTTGCGTCTCCATGGTTTGTTATTTAAATAGAGTCGGATATTAAAAACTTCGGCTCTGATACCAACTGTGACGTTGGTATCACAATGTCTTAAGCCATGAGATTCTCAAAACCTGTCTCTGATACCAACTGTGACGGCCCCAATTTTCCACAAATTAGGTCCCGCCCGGCCTAAGCCCACATGGACCCCCGAGCCAGTCTCGCAAGGTCAACGCAGACTTAGTCAGCCTTCCAATCTCTCTCATTATACGTAAATTCACAAGTTTTAACTTGAGTTATTAATGTTTTGCAAGTTTTAAAATTTAGCGGAAGCAATTACTACAAATAAATAACTCAACCGTAATGTCAAAAAATTAGGCAACCTAATTGTGGAACCCAACATAGATATATCATCATTGGAGGATAGTAAATAAAAGATATACAAAAATCACCTAGCTATGGAGCTTTCCCCCTGCTACTCGTCTGCGGCTCTGCACTCAGTCAAATATAAGAATGACGAGCATAGGTAAGTAAAGTCAGTAGGACATATACAACATTTCAAAATAACCAAAGCAGTCGAATCCATGCAATTTGAAAGAAATGAATAGGTAACGCAAGAATATAAAAGACTGTAAATAATCCATCGATGAGTGATGCCAAGTAACAAGGAGTCCCGACCAGAAGGTCGTTGAGTCGCGGCAAAAGCCAGCAGACTCGGGTTTAGAACGATACACCTGCCTCCCAGCCCTAACCCTTGCGACAATGAGATATCCACAGACCCGGATAAGTGCCCCCAACGTACACTCAATTGGGAGATATCGACGGTGTCCGGATAAGAGCTCATATCGCAGATAAATAGCAACCATGACTCACTTGCCAATGGACCCCTCAACCGACAACAATTTCAAAGATAGCTATTACAAAGCAGTAATCAACAATAGTGAAATGAAGCTATCACAAAGCAGTAAACAATAGCCAATGGACCACTCCACGCAAAAGCACTTTCAAAGATACTATCCAAGCAATGAATAACAATATCAAAGTAATGATCAACAATATCAAAGCAATGAAATTACTGTACAGTTTCCTCACTGGTTTACTTACCTCGAAATCCATAATTCGTCCTCAAGATGTCCACTCACGCCTCGATTTACGCACCCGACACCTGACTATAACATCCTAAGTCACTCCATCGCGTCGTCGCAAGTCGTCGCACGTCGTCGAAATCACGCCTCTGATCGGTTAACAACGAGCCACCGATTCGTTCATCGTGTCGCAGCCACGTTGCCACTCGTCGGTCGCCGGCCGCCGCCTCTAGTGAGTTCCTCCGCGTTGCGTCGCGTCGCTGCTGGTTCGCCGTCGTCGCTGCCTGCGTCACTGGCTGCGCCGTCCCGTTGCCCAGTTCATGGTCGTCGTCCACGCCGCGCGGCCACTACTGCACTGCGGAGCCGCTGGAGTCGCTGGAGTCGCTGGTCGCCACCGTCCGCCAGGTGCCCCCTGCTCGTCCACGGCCTCGCCTCAACCGCCGCCGTCCGCACCCCGGAGCCCCGTCGCGTCGTTGTTTGGCGTCGTTGGTTCGCGTCACTGCCGTGGCAGCTCGCACCTTCGCGTCGCCCGCGAACCATATTCTGCGCCCCCGTCGCTACGAGCCGCCGCTTGGAGCCAGAGCTCCATCGTCGGCGTCCCTCTCTCCCTCTCTCTTCTCCCGATCACTCTCTCTGGCGTCTCCTTCTTCCTCTCTTTCTTCTCTCTCTCTCTCTCCTCGTTTTCTCTTTTTTTCCAATCTTATCTTATCCTCTTTTATATATATAGATATATATATATATATTATTTCTTTTCTTCTTATCCTTATCTCTTTCTCTTTTAATTTCAAATCAAAAGTGTCATCGACATTCGTGCAATACGAATCTCGAGGCAAACTCGACAATCGAGCAGCGCGCATCTCAAGACATCAACCCGCCTCATTTCACATCTCAATACTCGCGCTACACGCATCACGAGGCATATCCAATGTATATTTTAAAACCACGTAGAGCCATTATCTCGGTCCCACATCGGCACGCGACTCGAGGCGCGTCCTCGTTCGTATTTCGGCTCATCGAACTCCTCGCATAGTTAGCATTATCATCTCAAATTGGATTCGGACATACGTATTTCGACGAGTGGGTCCCACATATGACCTTGACTTGACACGTGGAACAAGTCAAATTTTTCGAGCCGTTACACGTCGATACAACCCTGCCAACCCTAAAAAACTACGAATGTCTATAATCGATGACGGTGTAGGCCAATCTATCACGGATCGAACCTTAGCCGGGTCTACTGACATTCCGCTAGCTCCTATAACCTGACCCAAAAATCTAACTTTTGTAAGCCAAAATTCACACTTAGTGAATTTGGCATACAACCTATGCTCCCTCAGAGTCTGCAACACTCTTGAAGATGTTCCTTGTAGTCCTCACGAGTCTTGGAATAGATGAGAATAGCATCTATGAACACAATCACAAATCTATCTAGGTACGCCCTTAGTACTCTGTGCATGAGAGCTATAAACATGGAAGGGGTGTTTCTCAACCAAAGCGTTATGATCGTGAACTAGTAATGCCCATATCTCGTGCTAAATGTCGTCTTCTCCTTATATTCATACTTAATCTTGAGCTGGTGATAACCTGATCTTAGGTCAATCTTGAAGAACTATTTTAATCCCTTCAGTTGATCAAATAGGTCATCAATGTGTGGGAACGGGTACTTATTCTTCACTTTGACCCGATTCAGCTGCCAGTAATTGATACATAATCTTAAGCTATCATCATTTTTCTTCACAAACAAGAAGGGTGCACCCCAAGGCGACATGCTTGGGTGAATGAATCCCAACTATAACAACTCGTCAAGTTGGGTTCTCAAATCCTCTAGCTCCTTAGGAGCCATCATATACGGCGATCTCAATATCTTGGTAGTTCCTCTGGAAACACGTCGATGAACTTACATACTACCGGTACATCCTCAATCCTAACCTTTAATTTCTTTGTGGTATTCATAACACTAGCAAACGTCTTAATCTTCTGGCTCATAGCTACTCTGGCTCTAGTAATCGCTAGTCGACTCGAAATGCCTTGAAAACTGAACACTGTCCCATTTGAAAACCGAATAGTAACCAACTTACTGAAATAGTCCAGGTGTGCGTGTTATGCGGCTAACAATCCATACCAAATAAAGCATCAAACTTTGGGAACTCTATTACTCGTAAGTTCACTAGTAGCTGGTGTCCCTCTATCTCCACTATACATCCCTCATAAATGATATTAGGGTATATCTTATCCCCAACAGCAGTGCTAAAGATTAAAGGTCTATAAAGCCTAGCCGGTCTCATCCCTAATATGTCTTCCATGCGCCCAAAAATGAATGAGACAATCGAATCAGAATCAATCATCGTATGCATCAATTTATGACAAATCAAAATCATGCCCTCAATCAAGTTACGGGAAGCTCTCGGATTTGGTTATGCAATGATATGGGTTTTCTCCCTGGTATGATATGCTCTGCTCAACCGTGGATTCTTATCCGCAAAGTGGCATGTCTGACCGCACTCAAAACATGCCCTGTGTCGTCTTAGCCCTGCTGGGACTCGGTATCCCTGTCCATACCTCTGTGTATGTGCCTGGCCAGATCTCGATGGCGGTGTTTAACCAAATCGCTATGACTATGCCTGTCCACTATTTTTTCCCTACCTTTACTCTCAATTTACTGTATCTATGGTTGTGGTGCTGATAGCGTCACCTGAGGTGGTTGACTAGCATAGCTCGGTGCTGGTGTGGGTGAAACATATGTTGTCTGAGTAGGTTATGGTAGCAGTGCAACTAACTCAACACTCTGAGCCCTACTGTCCCCGAAACCCTGATATATGTGCTTCTTCCTTTCCATGTCTAACCCCAAATCGGCGCTCTGAAAGTGCCTATGCTCGAGCGACTATAGACTCATATAGATGTGTACGTAAATACGTCTTCCTAGCTAGAATCCTCTCATAGGCCCTCTGCAATGTCCCCGATTCAATCGTGACCACATAGCCTCCTACATCAGGTAACAAACCCTCTATGAAGTAATAAGCATGATATGCATCTGTGTCTACCATACCTCCGTCATATGTCAGTCACTGCAAGCACCGTCCCATATATTGTATGACAGACTCGTTGGGAAGTTGTCTCAATGTCATGAACTCATTCCTATTCTATTTCAGTACTATAGGAGGATACTTCAGGTTAAATTGCTTCTTAAACTTCGCCCAATCCTTGGGCACTCCCCCAGTCGCTACTAAGCTAGTCCACTAGTCGACTGCCTTTCCAAACAATAATGCAAATGAGATGGAAGCTCTCGTGCATTCCTCAGTAGCCAAGATGGCATGTATCTTCTCATGACTCTTCATGAACCTCTCTTCGATCTCTGAGTCAATACCTCCATAAAATTCTACTAGACGATTTCTCTGAAACTCACGCAACTGTTTGGCCTCAAGCGTCGCTTTCATGCTCGTCTCTGTAGGTGTAGTCTCTGCCAAAGTAGGGGTGTATGAGGCATTATATATGTCTATATCGGCAGTATCTTAGCTATCATAGGTCTTGCAGATACGATGGGACTTGCTGTAGTGGCATGTACAGTAGGTGCACTCCCCTCATGAGCAATGAGAGATGTTGATGTAGACGCAGACAGTACAGTTTGTGCACTCAGTAGCTTCAGGATCTCCTCAAGCAAGTGACTATGTGATGAGACTAGCTGGGACATCTCATTTAGCCTCTCCTGTACATCAGAAATACCACCAATACTACTAGCACCAAGCTGATTGGTCATTGCGATCTGCAAAATATAACGAGTTCTCGATTAGTACATACATCGATAGTAGTATAATATAGTACATCAAATAGCACATATAATTCATATTTTTAATTTCTCCAACTCTTCTCACTTCCCAACTAAGACTCGAAGTCAGGATCATAGGGTTCCACTCTAAGTTTCTTTCGTGACCTAACTTAGTTTTTTGTTTATGTCTTGTTTTTGTTGTGGGTTAGTCAAGAGTTGACGTCTAGCTCTTATCTAACCTGACGGCTCTGACACAAACTATGATGACCCCAATCCTTACAAACAGGGCCTCGCCCAACTTAAGCTTGCATGGACCTCCGAGTCAGCCCTCGCAAGGTCAACGCGGGCTTAGTCAGCCTCTTTTTCCATTATTATAAATTATTTAGTGATTTAAGATTGAGTTGCTGTAATTTGCAAGTTCAATAGTTTAATAATGGGAAAAAAAACTTAAACAAATATAAACAATTCAAAGGTATAGAGTTGGACATCTTAATGGTATGAGACCCTGTAGTGTATAGATAACATGCATACATATGGTGACAGTAAGAAGGAAATCATGAATATACATGTATCAGTGTCGCTCAAGTCCCGAATAGATCCCCAAGTATTATCAAAACAACATATACATATATTTATAGCTACAACACAAAAGAGCAAAAAAAAACCTACAAGTAAGCAAGAGCAGAAGCAGCTCTGAGAGTCCTCAAAGGAAGTCACTAATCACCGGCTTCTTGCCCTTGCTTATCTGTGGATCTGCAATTGTCGCCGAAGGAGACAATTTCAGTGAGTAAAGCCAATAGAGTTTCAATCACAATTCATGAATTTAAATAAAATAGCCTAAGTATTATGCGGGAATTTAAAAGACAAAAAGTAAATGAAAGTGCGTGATAAATGGACTAGAAAGTAATAACTGCGATACAAAGTGTAGGAATCAAGGGAAGGCTTCTAAATGGTCTAAATCCATTGAAAGCGGGTGCCATGACTCGACTTCCTAAAGCTGCAACTCTCCAAGTCGACAGGCTCATTCGATGTAGCGTGGGGGCATCAACGGTGCCTCGAATACCTCGCCCATGTCTACTACCTACGATCCAGTACTCGGGGTAATGTCACGTTTGTCCATCTAGGACCAAACCCAAGAATACATTCATGACACACTCAAGCCTTAGACACTCAATGATATAGAATACAGTCCAAGTAAATGGAATAACAAGAAATAAATCCAAGAATACGATAAGAATTGGAATTGATCCTCTAATTGGTTTATTTACCTTTAATCAATGCAAACACGCACTCTCGCGACTCCAACACGCGGCCCAATCAACTCCCCGATGCCTGACTCTAGCTAGCTATGTACCTGGTATCCATTTTGATTGATTATATACGTGTTAAAGTCATTAAGTTGCATTTAGCATCATTGTTGCTAATGTAGTATAATTGTATTCTAGCTTGCACATTTGTATTTTTTTACTTGGTATTTTGCTATTGACGGTTCTTATTGTGTGAGCAATATAACTTGACATATCGGTGCTAAACAATCCCATTTAGAGTCCTACAAATCATTCCAATTCAATTAAGAGTCTAATGGCTCATTTTATTTATTTCAAGTCCTCATTGGGCACTTAACTCGACCATAAGTGTCTGAAATTTTTTAATATTATTCCACACACTTTTTTAATAGTTTTTGGGTGTTATTAAACTATTTAGGATCATTAAAAATAATTTTAAGTTGGTTTAAAGTATTAGTTTGCAAAATAGTCCTTTAGGGGCTTCAAAGTAATTATTTGAAAGTTAATTTTCTTATTACTTGGAAAAGGGCTTAAAAATGAATAGAATTTTCTAAAATTCTCGAAATTGGTTTTGTGAAGTTCAAATTCTTGAAATCAAGTTTTTTAAGTAATAAAATCTCATTTATAAGTCCAAAAACTCAATTTGCAACTCCATGTGAAATTTCAAGTCCTTATTTGTAAATATGAGATTTTAGTTGAAATGCGACTTGAAAACTGAGTTAGACACGCCAAAAAATCACGAAAATCGGTGGACACCTTCACAATGATCTAATAACATATTTTAAAATTTTGGTCTAAGTCTGATATCATTTGGTCCCTGGAATGTGCTCAAACAAAATTTAGCTCAATTAGGAAATCGCCTTTTTTCCTATTTCGAAATTATTTTCGAAAACTATTCAAAACTCGTTGGAATCACTTGAAAATTTTGGGGAACCAAATTTGTAGTATTTTTATGTTCTTTGCAAACTTCGTTTACTTTTAGACTAGTGTAGACTACCGAAAAGGTCGTAAAAGTTTGCCAAAAATCTACCTAAAATTGTCCCTTTCTTTTAGTTGGTATTTTATCAAACACTTGAGATGTAACCTCTTGAAATTAACATTGATTTAATCTATACAAGTTTTGTCCAAATTTATCAAATCCATTTAAGACACTCAAATAGAAGTAACATCTCAATCATTAGACATCTAGAATACAAGAAAACCCATCAATAATATAAACTCATTTCATCATCATCAACATCATCATCAAGAACACCAAGAACATGAAACATGAATTCATTCCAACTCTTTTTAGCACTACAAACCAACTCGAGATACTCATATAGAACTAAAAACCCAAGCATAATACCTTCATTTACTAACAAATTCAGTCCATGCATGATTCAACATAAAAACCTAAAATTGAGACATAAAAGCGTTGAGTTTCTTGATAATTTTTTAATATAATTCTTGGGTCTTTCAACAGCTTGAAACCACTATATTCTAGACTAATATCTCATTAAGAGGTGTGGGATAAAACCCCTAAAAACTTAGATCACTATGAATCAAAGAAAATACTCAATTTTAGCATGAAAAATGAGGAATAACGGTTGACCAAGTTTCATTTCTTGATTTCTTCTCCTCTTTGCTAGGACTCTTGATTTCTCTACAATCTTTCCTTGATTTCTAAGAAGTTCACCAAGTCTCACCTTCTCAATAAGGCTGAATTTTTTTGTTCTTGATTTGCATGTGAGCTCAAATGAGTTAAGTCCCACTTTTATATTATTTAATTTCATCATCAATCACTTCCTAATCCACATAACATCCAAGGGCCCTTATTTAGTTCAACTATACACTTAATTGACACCATTTTTAACTCATCTTGCCTTATATGACACTTCCTAGGATCATTTCAAGAAGGATCAAATGCCACAATAAATCATTCCTAACTTTAAGCTTATGTAATTTCTTAGATTTATTTAGATAAGCTTAGGCGCATTAACTCGATTGGGTAGTCTATTAATGACTTATCATTGCGTATTGATCTCATACTATTTCTCGAGTACCCGGCACTTGGTGCCCCGCACCTCAGCACACATCTTAAGGCACACCGGGTCCATATTCGGCCTATTAATGCTTTACCCAACTTGGTCAAGTTTGTTAATTGCTTAGCTTAGTATCTCGTTATATAAATTAGTAATTTGTACATTTAAGCTATTCCATTCTAAATAGCCTCGTACCCGATTGCACACATTTCTTCACGCATTTCGATGCAACCGAACCAATAATTTATTGAAACTTGATATTCCTTGAGTATAAAACAGGTATTACATACACCATATATAAATAATATACCTTGATGTCGACTCCCGAGGATTAACCACGCTCGCCACTTTAGGTTGGTTCCACATTTTTGTCCTAAAATTGATACGTGGCACGAGTTAGAATTTTCGAGTTGTTACAAAATTAGTGTTTGAGGTATGGTTTCATTTTTTTAATCAATTTAATAGAATTCAGATTCGATCTTGTTAGGGTTTCAAAATAAAAAAATTTAATTTCTATTGTGTTTTGAACCCAAAAAACCCTACAAATACGCCCTGTTATTTTCAAACCTAACGTAGGAATATGTGGTTTAATATGATCATGAAGTCGATGTGTGTCATTTTGCTTTGCATATGTTATGATTAGGTACACCGGTCAAGACATCGTGGACCAGTCACCAAAAGGAGGAAGTTGGCATGGCAAAGCTTGGACTTATTCCCAAATAATCCTTTTTGAATGACGTTTGTAACAGACAACCGATTTTTGATGTTTGTCACAAAGGCCACCTCAAAAGATTCATCTGGGGAGAATTCGAAATTTCTCACACCAACTTCACCTACTTCCAGCAATCGATTAGGGTAATATGTTTTTACCAGTATGCCTAGTCATAATAGATGCAGTGAGACATGACACGACGACCTGACAGACGGTCTCGGCACGACTCACAACCCAACTTCCTTTACGTCATTTCATCTCCTCGACCTCTTCTCATGTCTCGCCTTACCTAAACACGAGAGAAAACACGTACAAGTCTCCGTACAACAGTACAATGTAAACAATGGCAACAAAAGGTAAGAAAAACCAAATTTTCAGCTACCTCAATTAATGGGGGACCGAGATGCCTACATGTCTTCTCGGTCACCTTTAGCTGAAATGGTCGAAGGGGTCTCCACCATACAAGCTGGAGACCTCTTCAAAGGTCTTGGTAAAAGTCTTGGTCATGTTTTACCAAGACCTCGTCAATGGTCTCGGGCTTGTGTGATCGAGACCTGCTCAAAAGTCTCAGGCCTGCGTAGCCGAGACATCCTCAGAGGTTTTGGCTCTATAAAACTATGATCCATGAGCGCATCCAAAACCAAAACCTAACCTCTACTCCAACCGACCAAAACGCACAAAAACACCACCAAAACATGCACTAAGACATGTGGAAGAAAACCCGTCAAGTTTAAAACAAAAAACTTACCCAAACGCGCTACGGTCCATCTTTGAAAGTCGCGATCGTCCTTCCCTCTTTGCCCACTATATTCGTCAGATCCGCCTCCAAAATGACCTCTGGGACACTTCTACATCGCTCCTGAACCTAGTAGAAGCGATTTAGAGGCCAAAATAGGAGGGGTATGGTGGGGCTTGAGGAAAGGAGTTAAACAAGGCAAAACTCATAATTTGGTCCCTGAACTTTGTGTTTTTTATGCTTTTGGTCCCTAAACTTTTATTAGTACACATTTGGTCCTTAAACTTTCACAAAGATCTACATTTAGTCCTTCCGCCATTTAAAGTGTTAAATTCAGGTAATGTGGGTAATAAAAGTAACGTGTGGCTAGTCAAAAAGAGTAAAGTAGGTTATATTACTATGCTGAACGACTCACATCGATCAATAAAAGCCGAAAAAAAATAATTCTCCTCCAAAAACGTAAAAACCTCAAAGTTCAAGGACCAAAAACATAAAACACTCAAAAGTTCAGGGACCAAATATACAAAAATGAAACTTCAGTGATCAAATTAACACTAATAAAAGTTCAAGGACTAAAAGCATAAAAGTCTCAAAGTTCAAGGACAAAAAATGTGTTTTGCCTTTAAACAATAGAGGTAAAAAAAAAAAAAAAAAAAGGTGCGTCCAGCAATTAAAATTCAAAATCGGGGTTGGTAAACTCAGCAAAAAATGGGTACCTCCAGCCGTTAAACTTTTTTTTTTTTTACCCACACCACATAGCCACTGAGAAACGACGACAAGATGAGAAGATCCAACTCGGCCATTATCATCTCATCGAGCTCTCTACTATCTCTGCTCTTCCTTCTCGATCTCATCTTATCTCCAAACTTGGCAATTGGATCGAAGCGCAGAGTTCACGTACCAGACGAGCTAGACGACGTGATCGACGACGAAGAGGACGAAGTGTGGAAGCAATGGGGCATGAAATCTAAGCCGTCCCATGACTCCTTCGACCCTCCGCCGCTCGATTTGCTCGAATCAAATCCTTACGCGTTCGAGGCCGAGATGTTGAAGCGCCACTCTGGACCCTCCATTGGCTTCGTCAAGCTTCAACCCGGTGTTCGCCGCTCTTCGGTAATCACATTCCTCCACAACCAACAAACCCTCAATCGAATTTTCTTTCTTTGTTTTCATTTGTTGATTGGGTTGGATTTCAGGACAAGGTGGTTGAAATTGCTAGGAAATGGAGTAAATTGCTCAAGACTGGATCTGTGAACGCCAGATTCACGGGGTTTGATCCGAATACTGTTATGTATACAATGGAGAGTGGGCAGGACATAACCGAGGTATGCATTTCTGAACTCAAAGACTTGAATTTGAGTGTGCATTGAATTTTGTTGAATGTGTTTGATTTTAAAGATGGCGTATGAAAACTTGCATTAGAAATAGAAAAAAAAAATAAAAAATGAAGGTCTAAGATAAAGATTATCGGATAATGGCAGTGTAGTTATTTCGAAGAGGGTTTTAATACTCTAACTAAGATAGAGGTGATGAGTTCGATTTACAGCAATTGCACTATTTCTCCTTGGACCTCTGGGTTAGTGGTAGAGGTGCCCTCCTAACACTCGTGGGGTTAGGAGTGCTTTAATCAGGAAGGGCTGAGTCAGTTCAGACACCCACAGTAATTAAAAAAAAAAAAAAAAAAAAAAAAAAGATTATCGAATAACGCTATCAATTGCGTTAAATCAAGCTAAATGGGATTATTCAACCCATGTAGTCGACCTCAAACTTATTTGGGACTGAGGTTTAATTATTGTTGTGTGATTTAAGGATGAAAAAAAAAAAAAAAAATGCCATGCAGTGTTTATATTAGGTATGTATGATATTTATGCTTCTAATGTGAAGTTTTTTTGTATGTATGTAACTTTTTGTTAGCTTATATTAATGAACTTTTTTGTCTTGCTCGTTTTGGTCTAGCTAAAAGAGTTTGTGTTGAGCCAACCGGAGGCGTATGAGATCAAGATAGGTGAGCAGATTTATAGAAGGCCAGGAGATCCTCCACTTGATGAATTCATTGAAAAGCTACGGAGTGAACACAAAGCTGATGATCAAGTTTCGAAGGAAGAGACAGGATATCTGAAAGATGAACTATAGTATTTGACTATTCTCTGATTCCCTTTCCTCTTTTCCTTGGTGCAAGGTTTATAATCCTTACCAGTTAGTTAAGTTCCTTGGTGACTACTTTGATTTCTGTAGGGGCCTTCGAGCTTCGGCACTGAATAAGAATGCAATAGAAATATTTAATTGCTTGCTCTCTGCTCATTTCTTTTTTCTTTTGAAGTAACTTATATGTTTGAGTGGGCAAGATTTTCGATAGTCCATCTTCTTTCAATTTCAAGCAAAGCACAACACATGCTTTATCTTTTATGTTTGAATTTTGAAGCTCTGAGGCACTTCATGCTCGATGTGTGTAATGACTAATGCTTAGTCAATCATGAAAAGAGAAAAAGAAAAAGAAAAAAAGAAAAAGAAAAAAAAAATTATAAAATGCTGTGAAAACTTGTCCTTAGAACAGGTCCTATGCATGAGAAAGTATGGCATAATTAATATTTGTATGATTTAAGTGACCATAATTCTTCTTAATCACTGTTTTTGGTTATCCTATTATCAAACTAATCGATTGTGGTGGTGCCAAAACATGGTGTTACTGCTGGCTTATCCATCCTTACAAGAGTTCCAAGCTTTCTAGACCTAGAATTTGATCGTCGTGCTCTCTTTTGTTTTAGCAAGGTCGGGAGCACTCCAACGTTTCATTTTCTACTAAATTAGCATACTAAATGATTTAGTAATCCGCATCATCCAACTATCGATATGATTTTAGATGGAAGCTCCATGGAACTGAATATTGGTATCTTCCACTGTGCGGCTAACACTTTTTTATCCATCCATGAATTTTATCTCAACAATCTTCATATTTTGAACTTCAAGTTCATTCACTGCTTTCCTCTGCTCTTCGATTCAAAGTCATTGTTTTCCTTTGCTCTTCGATTCAAAGGTGAGGTAATCCACCTTTCTTCCCCAATTCTTTTTTTTTTGATGTGTTGATTAGATTTGGTATTGAAAATTCGTAGATACCCATGATCGAGACTTTTTATAGAACTATGTAATTCTTTGTTCTATGCATTCTATGTGTTTGATGAATTATCTAAACCATAAAGTCAATGTTTGGTTGTTTTGAATTTTAGTGTTTATGCATTGTATGTGTTTGATGAATTGTCTAAACTATAAAGTCAATGTTTCATGAAATGTCTATGAGAATATTGAATGTACTGTTCCATTGCCAACAAATTGAACCTCTGATTCTATATATGCAATTGATGAGTAGTTAATTAGCATTATTTTATAAGGTGTTTAATTAAAGTCAAATCAATATCAATGGATACCCGAGTCCATAAATAGTTTTACAATATGTATTAGTGAATAAATCTATGTTATCTTTCAATCAAGTCTTTTTTTATAAGAAAGAGGTATATGTATATATCAAAATGATCAAAAAGTGTACAAAGAGGAATTTTGCTTCTACGCATCGTTCATTAATCTTTGTTTTGTACCTAATAAATTATCAACAAATTACCCAAAGTAGCTAATAAGATTTATAGTTTTGAGCTAATAAAATTGCAAGTGCTCCGAATTACCCCTGCACATTGTTCTCTTGGTGCTTTCAGACATTTTTACCTTCTCCAAAAGTCGGCGTATTGTCCATTTAGATGCCTCGCGATTCCATGTGATGTTATAGATTTTATTTGGTGTTCCTTCATAGATCACCACCTTGGTCCCTCCTATGTTCAGTTGGGCATTAAATTCTTTCCCTCCCTATCTTTTTAAAATTATATTTTGTGTATATTTTTGGGGCTATGCATGGATATGTGTTTTTTCATGGAAGCGTCAATAACATGGTAGATTTCTATGGTGTGGTTTTCTGCTTTTCAACTTATGCTTCTTCTATCTTTAATTATGCATAGCATGCATATTTTTATTTGATTTACGCGGTCATTTCTTATAGTTATGGTGAGGAAATTGTCTCTAAAATTGCATGAGTTGACCAGACTCCAGTTATTTGATAAACTTTCCTTTCCAATCTGAGTGGGGAGTAAGCAAAAGAATTCATAGCATTCTTGTTACAATACTTAAGTCTCATGTTAGTATCTTAAATTTGAACTTCTTTCAAAAATAAAAGGAATTTTTTTAACTTTATTTGGCGAAGCATATTAATAAACCAAAATTAGTTTATCAGTACATTTATATGTATTCTAATGAAAAAAGTATATGCATATGTGCTAAGCAATGTTGTCTATCTTGCAAAAAAAAAAAGTGGCTGGTCACAAATCAACCTTGAAGTTCGGTGGAATATTAAATTTCTGAAAATTTTCTCTTTTTTCCTTGTTTTGAATTTTCCACCTTTTTAATAAAAAAATCTTTAAGTATTTCACTTATCAATTAAACTTCACATGATTGTTTGATCTTGTCCTGTAAAAAAAAATTATGTGGAAAAGTATTTTACTAATTTAAGTTATTCAAGTGAAAATATATAATTCTAGCTTAGTATTAGAATAATATTGAATGGTGATTAGTTTACTAATTTAAGTTATGCTTCATAAAAATAAATAAATATTATTTAGTTAATATCAGAATAATAATAGTTATTTTAGTATTCTTATAATTGAATAAGATCTTGTACATATACCGCCATGGAATTAATGTTTGTTGGTATATTTGGATAATGTTGTGAAATTGATGAGTTATGATGGATAATTAAGCAAGCCAAATTTGATCCACAAATTCATTTTTTTTTATTTCAGATGACATTTTATGTATTTTGATATGGTCAATTCAAATGTGAATTAATCATTTGGTCTATATGGTTTAATTTTATTAATTGTTGTTGAAAGAAATTAGGCTCTATAACAATTCAAAGTGAATATGAGAAAAGATAGATCAAACTCTTAAGGTAAATAGAATGTGTTTCCAGGTGGTGTGTGTGAAATGTGATCAAATGAAAACTAAATGAAACTATTATTTTCAATAGATTAAGGGATGTCAAAATTTTTAAATTGTGTTTTCCCCAACTTCAGAGATACATGGTAATTCACATACAAGGGTATTTTTTTAGCATAATTGTTGCTCATTAGTTATTTTAGCATCCACATAAAAGTGCATTCAACTTCAGGAGAAGATGCGAGAGTCATACTTTCAAATGGCAAAGTTGGTTCATACGTTTTATTATTGTGCAGATAATGCTATTTGATTTTGAATACTTAAAACTTATGTACCTTGTATTTTTACAGGTTTTGACAATGCCAAAGGGAATTGTTTTGCCAGCAAACCTTGATATCCTTGAAGATACTGATGATCTTGTACAGTTGAGCTTCTTGAATGAGCCTTCAGTTCTTCACAATCTCTGTTGTATATATTCTCAAAGCAAATCTTATATATGTCTATGCAAACTATTTCATCTTGTAATCAAATTTAATTTACCACTTCTCTCCTAGCATTAACTTTCACTTTGCTACCTATAGACTAAAGCAGGATCAGTTTTACTTGCGGTGAATCTGTTCAAATGGGCTGAAGTACGTGAAAATGAGTTAGTCTCTGGTTGCGGGAAGAAGCCCAAAGTTTCTCCTGGCATCTATTATTAGGTTAAAGATGCTTTCATTGCCATGATGAATGGTGAATATAATTTTTTTTTTTTTTTGGTTTTTTATTAGACTACTTGTTCAGAAATGACAGATGATTTCATTCTCAACTATATATGTCTTTTTTACCTCAATATTTTGCTACTTGCAGATGAAGTAAATTAGTCTGTTATCATTAGGTATGTATTTCCATCCTGATTATTCTTCTTGTAATCGACTTGAGTATTTGTCTCTGCATTTCAAAAATTCTTTAGTGATCTGCTGATATTTGTAGTTTTTAACTTCACATAGTATCATTTCGGGAATCATATTTGAACTTATAATACAGTAGTGAAAATGGAGCTGGAAAAACTCAAATAGAAAAAGTTATGGTTGAATGTTTGACTAACATTGGCGGTGGGAGTGCCCTCGAGGAAAAGCTTCGGCACACTCATGTGATCCAAGAGGCTTTTGGAAATGCAAAGACATGCAAATTGGCTAGAATCCAAATAGGGTAATTCTAGCCAATTTGCGTCTTTTAGGCTCACATGATGAAAAGATTAAGCAAAGACATGCAAATTGCCTAGAATCCAAACAGGCTAATTCTAGCCAATTTGCATGTCTTTTAGGCTCACATGATGAAAAGATTAAGCTATTAATTCTTCAGCAAGGTAGTTGTATTTAGATATTTCACATTTTGATGTTATTTTGAATGTAAGATGCATCTTTGATATTACGTTTATGTGAAACGGAACAAGTACCATTGTGCATTTTCTGTCAATTTGCATTTGATTAACCTGATGCGTAATTCTTTCTGTTATGCAGGGAAAGCTTATTGATATTCATTTTAAGCCAACTAGTAAAGTTTTTAGAGCAAAGATTCAAACTTGTAAGTCCCATTTAGATTTCAATGTATTTAACAACACAAATGATCAGTCAATTCCTGTTTCATGTTTTTTACCATGATGTTTGACAAGATGCATTTTAACTGTGCATATCAAACTCTTCCTGCAATGCTTTGGACAGTTCTATTTGAGAAGGTATTCATTTCTTTGAACATACATTTCAAGTTCTTCTGATTAACTTATGGTTAATCTTGAAGATTGTTCTAATGGTTCGAGCAGATAAGAGTGATTCAGCTTGCTAAAGGAGAAAGATCATTTCATGTGTTTTACCAACTATGTTATGGTGCTCCATCTTCTCTCAAAGGTTGTATTCTGCTTATTGATGTAAACATTCATGAGGAAAAGCAATAATTTTTTCATCTTTACTTTGATTATTTGGGATTGAGGCCATGTTACTTCAGTTTCTTTTTGTTGTTCAGGAGCACAAACAATTTGTTTTGAATTCATACTTTGATAAGAATATTCATCTGCATAATTTTTTTTATAAGAATATTCATCTGAATGATAGAGAAACATTATAATGGAACGAAAATATTTTGCAGAAATAATGAAAAACAATTTATATTTACTTGAATCGGATTTTAATCACCTGATAATATATCTTATGCATTGATGTCTAACCAACTCAATTCGTATCACAATCATAATGCATTTTAACCTTTCTTCTTTTAGAAATGGCTCACTATTCATTATCTAGCTCAAGCTTCTCAAGAGGTATTCCACTTATTCATTTCAGTTTCTCTTAACAACAGTTGAATATTGAAATACTGATTCGAAGGGGAAAAAAACTTTCCCTCTACTCTTTCCACAAGAATTCAATCAGATGTGGGCAGGTCTTGCTTATTACAGACGAGCTCGCCTTCTATCGTAGGTGATGTTCATTTCTCCGTCTACTCTCAGTTTGTGAATGAATTACATCTTGCGTCTGCTTCTTGAGACTGTTTATGTCAAAGTTGATGAATTACATCTGAGGCTTGTAGGATGCAGTTGGAGGACAAGATGGGTCGAACTCAACCAGAGCCCTTTGGCCCTTCATAGCTCTCAACACTGCCAAATTTGTCATTAGATTCATTAAGATACTTCCATCCCGTAAGAAATATCACGATTTAAAGTAAGTAAAGAATCAAGCATGCAATTCCATAATTCTTGAGATCATGCCTACAATCATGAACAAGCGCACAAGTTATTGTTTCACGGTAGCATAAGGAAATAAAGTTCTTTTGTGATGCACAGTACGTAATTAGGATAATGAGTGTATTCCTAATAATATGATCATAATTGTTTTGGAAGGAAATGTACTTTTACATGCATGCATAAGGTTTTACAGGATATACAAAACCCAAAGAGAGATGCACCAAAAACAAGAAAATAATGGAAAGAGATCAACTAAGGCAAGGTCGTTTATGTGGAGGATGTGGTTAAAGGACTACAGAGTCCCACATGATATATGAGATAAGGCAATACAACCTATGTTCTAATCTTTCTTTCTTTCTTTTTTGGTTAGGGTGTCTAAAGCTTTAATCTCAACTAATTTAATTATTTACATTTATAATTTAAAAGTTATCATTTCTATCTACAGAGTTTGAGGTAAAGATTGAACTTGATGTACAATTATATGGAATCTCCATAAGCAAGTGTTCACAAATTAATAGGTCAAACCACTTGTGTTTTTTTTTCCTTGTTTCCTTTTTTTGAGGAAGTAATGGCCTAGCATGACTAGCTTGTTTTTTCATTCACATCTTATCTCAATCACATTAGAGAATATTGATAAGCTAAAAAAGGTGTTTGTATTTCTAATTTTTAGATTTTAATTACAATTTTATATTTAAATTAATAAATTCTTAGAAATTAATTCCCGCGAGCGAAGCGAGTTGGTCGATCGTGCGTAGCACGTCCTGAAACTAGTATGTGTATATATATATATACTAGTTTCATGAACGTGCTACGCACGACTAAGCACGCTCGCTTCGCTCGCGGGATTTTAATTAAAAAAATAAATAATGTTAATCTAATATGCAACTAAATATAAAATCTAAATTTAAATAATATTTATGAGTTTGAATAAACTATGTAATATAAAATCCAAACATACATAATTTGACTACTTAATAAGTAAAAATGTTATTTAAGAAGCATCATTTAGCTCCACAAAAAAATAAAAAGAAAAAAGGACCCATAGGAACGAAATATCGAAGCAAAAGATATGACAAAACTGACTTCACAATTGTGGACGCATATACTATAAACATTCGTAAACATTACATGACATAAACTGACCACCGTCACCGTGGTAGAACTACTACGTATATACAATGCAAAAAATTAGAACTTACTGTATTCTATAACATTGTATACATGACATGAACTGCTCATCTAAATACTATCTTCTTTTGAAAAATTAAAATAAAACTATACATCAATATTTTGCTCCGAGGTTAATGACTTTGTGGCTGTTAGTCCTACCTAGTCTTCCAATAGCTTAGCACACAACTGCATGCACAATGTAATTATTAATAAAAATGTATGTTTAGCAATTTATAATGAATGGGAAATACAATATATATGATCATATAAATATAAATTGAGATTTATACATACCGGCCTATATAGAGAAGAATCCCCATGTGATTTGTTCAATTCAACTAAATAATGAGATGGGTAGATCAATGTGATCTGATGACCAAAAAACAATGGAAGAATCAATTAGTGACAATAACTAATACATGTATATCAATTAGTGACAATAACTAATACATGTATATATCCACTAATTATATGTTAATTAAAATAAAAATGGGGCCTTAAACATGTTTAAATTCAATGAATTTCATATTCATACCAATACTGAAACTATTAGCCGAACCAATCTCTTTCGACCCATGTTTAGTTGCACCGTCCTCGTCATTATCAGCTACTAAATCATGTAACAAATCAATTGTATATGGTGCTAATTAATGATCTATTAAGTTGTTAGTTAGTTCAAAGAAATTAAATTAAACTTTTTATACATGATTCCCATATTGACCTTTTCATTATTTATTTTTTCTACAGAGGGTCTCATTTTCATGACTACATCCTCTATCTTCTCAAGTATAATTCTTGGACTATGATTCGATATAAAATTTATCTTCCTCTCGAAAGCATTGATTGGAGCACAACTTGGATTCATCTTTTCTTGATCTGCTTGCTTCGAAATAAGTTCAACTTCATTAATTAGTTACCTAGTCTTTCATATATACATGTTACAAAGAGCAATGAAATCAATTAAGTTCGTATATATATATATATATATATGAATGTACCACAGTGTCTTTAATTCGAAAATCATCTTCTAGTTATTCATTGTCATGGTTAGTCGAAGGGATATAGTCTTGGTTGAACTAACCATCTTCTTTGATTTCGGCAATTGTAATGCGAGTAGTGGGATTGGGGTCGAGAATTCTCATGATCAAGTTCTGAGCACCAGGGGAGAGCCAACTGGGAATATTAGTCTTTCCCTTGGTTGCCTGAATTACATACATATACTTTCATTCATTATATATGTGCATTGAAATTATGATTTCAAATACTTAAAATGTATTAGCTTGCTAGTCATTAGATTCAATAATTTATTCGCGCGAATACCTCGTCTTCTGATATAGCACCTTAAGATTCTGATCGTCAAAAGGAAGTGAGGATGTTAGTAGCGCGTACAAGATTACACCGCACGACCACATATCAGATACTACTCCATCATACCCTCATTCAACACAACCTGCAGTACGTATATATAGATCATCAATGTGTCGATGGGAAGAAGAGAATTAAGATGTGCATTGAAGAAAAAGTAATATTTGGAGTGATTAATGTAAATAAGAAATCATCAAATCATTAATCCTCAACTTCAAATAATTCCGTGAAACAAAAAACATAAGGGTGGTGTTGTCCCTCTGCTCAGAATTTTAAATGAAACATAAACCATGATGCATTTCCTTATATTGCAAATTCTAATTTTCATTCATTTATGCTGCAAAGAAACGACAACTCCTTGTAAGGAAAAAAGATATCGAGCATAGAAATGTCGTGTGAAGGATATTCAACTTTTTATCTACTCATGGATATCAATGTAAAAAACAAGTTGATTCCTGCAAAAAGACCAAGACGAATGGCATCCTAACACATGAGCTATTGCAAGCAGTCCCACTATTCAAAGGCAGATTGAAGTTTGCTAAGTGTCTGGCTTATTAGACATGCGTAATCTCATCAGAAATAAAATGTTAAGATTAAGGGAATATTTCGGATCTTAACCTAAATGTTGAATGATAATCTTCTAATATGAGGATGCAACCATGGAAAGGGATTCTTTTTCACTATACATTTCAGCCAGCATGCCTGCTTTAATCTAAAAGAGTTGAGATGGACTTGTCTAAAGTTTAATGAATAACTACAGTATATTTAGTCATGACATTATTATTTAGAAATCAAAAAACCAAGTATTTAATTCACAGTGCACAATAAAATAATTACCCCTTAAAAACAACAACGGTTGCCCCCATTCAACAAAGGGCTATAAGTAACATAGTTGTGTCTAGTAATCCAGCCACAATCAGCCGTGTACCTGAAGTCACAAATTAAAGAATATGGAAGCTCTTAACAAATATTCACTCAGATCCCTTAAAGGAAAATCTTAGGAACTTTGTATATCATGATTCTGGCATACCAGTATATATCAGTTGGCTAGTAGTCGAATGTGTACTTGAACGTTGTAGAAGTGTATATCATGTACCTACCAGTAGTGTGCAGAACACCCTGGTGGTAGACACACTCTTTTTAAGTGTGTTGATTGAAATTCAAGCAATGTGCTAGATTTGTGTGTTTTGGAGTTTAGTTTTCTAGTGGTGAAGCTTTTCAATGGAAGATTATTTATGCTAAATGTTTTGCCCTTTCTATAGTCTGATTTCTCTCAATTTTGCATATCTTCTCGAGCTAACAAAGATGATAGCCATTGTTTACTTTATGATTGAGTTTTTGCAAATCTTTGAGCATCTATGCTTGGAGGGTAGGATCATATTGCAAATAGCTTCATTAAAATTGTATTTCTTTTTTAGTTTTTGGTAACAAATAGCTTGCATTGCCATGCTTAACACTTTTGAAGAACTGAAGTTTTTTGTTTGAAATTTGTTGTTTCTTGA
This sequence comes from Stephania yunnanensis, assembly GCA_039657365.1. Lineage (NCBI taxonomy): Eukaryota > Viridiplantae > Streptophyta > Magnoliopsida > Ranunculales > Menispermaceae > Stephania > Stephania yunnanensis. Next base: position 10,386,705 of record CM077585.1, read on the forward strand.
AGTTCGATTACAAACTTTTGAAGAACTTAGGAATTGAAGCATAGCAGCTGACTAGCATGCTAGAATATGTCTTGCAAGCATTTCAACAAACAGCTAGAGTTCAAGATCTTAAACCCCAATTCAGTTTCATAAATCAAAACCTTAAGACCCCACTTCCCAAAATCAATCAAACACATAGAAACCATGAATCAAATTGAACATTTAATCAAATGTTCTTTCAAAAACCATGAATCAAATCGAACATTGAAACCAAAACACACATAAAGAGAACACACACCACCGATGAATAAATTCAAACAATTGAGTTCCACACACCTTCTCCAAAGATTTATCCTTCTCTGGAACATGAGCTAGCGATCGATCGAAGAACAATTGAGTACGGAGCACGAGCATGGAGTGATCGATCGAAGAATAATTGAATCTGGAACATGAGCGAAAAAACGTGTATCGGATTGATGAGATAAAAAAGTGTGTCTTGTATTGGAGTAATCGAGCTAGTGTATTGTGTTAAGGAGTTCGAGCTTGATTTGGAGATGAAAAATGAAAGATAAGGAAACGCAACATAAGTATGGGCAAAAATGTAATTTTGCTTACAACTCACAAATTTGTGATGGGTGCTTTTATATATATGATAGATAAGTTGAAGGAGAGAGAAAGTTTCACATGCTCTCTCATTCCACCAGTTCATTTTTAAGATTTTCTCAATTTTTTTTATTTTTTATTTTTTATTTTAAGATGTTTGGATATTTGTGTTATTTATTGTTTTAAGATACATTCATCCCCCATATTTTTGAAAAACGAAAAATAGATATATATATATATATATATATATATATTTGTGTTTTTTATTATTTTAAGATATATTCATTCCCCCATATTTTTGAAAAACGAAAAATTCAACTTTGAACAACTAAACGACGGTCTAATTTATGATGTATTCATATTCTTTGCTTCGAATCTTACACCATCGATTTGGTTACCGCAACATTATTTATATATACAGTTTAAGGCACTGAAACAACAATTAAGTTCATTTGAATTCCTTTTTTTTTGTTAATGAATGGTTACTTCAATAATTTATAAGTTAATATTTTTTAAACCCTCTATTGTATATTTTTTTCTAAAGAATATGGGTTGATTATTGTGAATTATGATTTTAATTGTAAGAAATATTATAATATATTTATGTAAATAAATTTATTAACTTTATCTTAAAGTTTTGAATCGACTAGTTTGTATATACGATTAGATATTTGTACATACAATTTTGTTTATCTTTTTTCTTTTTTACAGATTTTTGTGAATGTATTCAGTTGTATAATAAGTTAAAGAATTTTAAATTGAATTTAGAGAAGTGCTAGAATGACAACATGTCACATCAAAAGACACATTGGTTCGAAAGAGTCATACATGTGTACCTCGAAATGCGACATACACAAATTTCGATGCATAACACGTTAGTCGAGGTCGTAATAAAGGCTCTTATAAATTAATATGTCTTGTGGTGTGACATTATTATCGTCATGCTATTATTTTCCTTGAATTTAACATTTTTGCGATCACCTATTAAAATCAGCATTTTAATTGTACGACAAAGGACTTGAAAAAAAAAACAAGTGTTGGCATTTAATTAACAAGTACATCAAGATATTCCAATTAGTTTCGAAAAAAGTCAAAGTAGCTTATAACCTGGCAGTTTATACATGCCAAATAAATTTCAAGTGATTTTAATTGATCAAATTATCAACTTTCAAATTTTGATCTTTCAAATAGATCATTAGGCATAAGTTAAATTATCAGCTAGTTTTAACAGCAAAGCCGATGAAAGAAAGTGCAGACGTTTTTTTAGTTGTACTAATTGAAGAATTACTGCAATATAAATTAACGAAAAACGACGCTCCGTTGTATCATATCACAAATCAAAGGAACAAAAGCTGAATATATCACCTTTCATTGAAGAATTACTGCAATACAAGTTACATGTTCTGCTTACAGAACTGCATGGGAGTAGGGCAATACAGTGAATGCTGGCTACAAGGACTCAAAATGAACTTTACCTTAACAGATGCACGGGCCGCACGGCAGTGCCCGAATTTGACAATTATTAAAGCTACCACAGAAAAGCAAAGTAACAAAATGTAGAATGAAAAGGGGCCAGAAGGATTTACAAATAACATATGATACTTTATTAATATTGGACGAATTCTTACTCCTTGACTTCTCACCAAGAAGGCAGTACTCTGCCAGAAGCTCTCCGATCGGCCATTGCGTCTCTGTGATTGTTGTCCATTTCATTGTCAGAATCCTCCCAATCTAGATCAACATCTATGAATTGTTCTTCATATGTTGGCAGGGACAGATCATTGTTTTCAACATCTTTGTTAAGGCTACCCTTCGTTGCCCTTTTCTTTGATACACCACCACTATCAGTGAAGTCATCATCCTCATTAGGATTCACATCCATGGTACCAGACGAATCTCTCCTCCTCTTGATCACTTCACTGGTGTCATGCACGCCATTGCCATTTCCAACCACTTTATGGTGCTCCTTAATTGTGGATTCAATGGTCTCCAATAACCGAACTCCATATTTGCTTATCTTTGCCCTGAAGAAGTAATCTTGTTAAACATAAAGCATGTTGAATACGCATGTCAAACTCCAAACCAGAAACTTACTTGCCAATGCCATTGATTTCAAGGAGTTCTTCAGTTGTTCTTGGAATTCGCTTGCTGATTTGCTGCAACGTCGCGTTTCTAGAATAGAAAACAGTTTCTCGGGTTGAGAATCTTTCCAAGAGTTTGTGAAAAAGCATATGGGAGAAACTAAGAAAAGTTGGGGCTCACCCAAATATGTGATATGCCATGACACCATCTCCAGCTTCTTTCACAAGAGTAGTTCGAAGCATTCGCAAAGCAGCATAAAGCTTGGCTGACAGATTCTGGAATCAAATGGAGCAAATTTCATAAATATATATAAGTCAAATTAAAGTATGGCAATGAAATTTTATTTGAAAGTTAAGGTTATGTTTTTCATTACCAGATCTGCTTCAGATTGAGGTTGAGCAGGACCAGCACTCTGTGGGAAGCCCATCTTTTCCGACAATACTGGGCACTTTGCTGCTGATGATTTTCCCTGCTTGGTCACCTTTGTCGAAGTAGGAAACCTTGAAATACATCAAAGATTATCACCAACGCCCATCATGAGCAGTCTTTTTTACTTAACAATTAAGCATGTTTATGTGATCATAGCTGCAGAGTTCAACAAAATCCATAGCAAAAATGGAGCAGGGACTTCTATCGCCTAAATTAATTAACAATACTTTTAACATCAAGCAGAACAAATGATATTAAGAGACCTGGGAACAATGTCGAGCATCCATAGTTTGCCAATCAAAAATCAGCATGACACATTCATATCACCACAGATCCCACTAAAAGTAGTCTTTCCACACTATATAGCAATAACGTAACAAAATAAATATACAATATACCTGAAAATTACAAAATAACAACAAAACCCACTGAAGCAGCAGATTTAAATGATAAAAAAGAAAAAGAAAAAGAATTGGCAGAACAAATCTCTGTTATCAGTAACAAAGTTGTCAAGATCCTTCGTTCTAACCCAAAGCTCCAGTGTTGTACACTGAAAACGTGTACGGCAATTAATAATAGTTGGACTCTTTGTTGTAAAAGCTCATCGTATAAAGCAGAGTCGGCATGTAAAGAACAAAAGAAGAAAGAGAGAGACACAGATTCTTGATATAAAACATTGAAAGAAGGATTAGATAGAACGCAAAAATGGAAGGAATGAAAGAGGAGAAATATAAACTAAGAAAGAAGACATGATTATAAGCTAGTAGCCTAGTACATACAAATTGTTTTTACATTTGTAGATATAAACAATCGGAGAACATTACAATCAACTATTCGATTCACTGACAACTATGCTTCCATGAGTTTCGCTATGGACGAACATAACAGTACCTACTGGTTGAGAATCTGATATATGGAACAAAGAAATGCTTTCAGATAGAAGTACTTAGTAGGACACAAGCTTGAAATCAGTAAGGTAAGAACTAAATATTATATAATGCAAACATAAATTTTTGTCAAGATTTCAGATGCACAAGTTAAAATAGGCAAATGTACAGTAATTTAGAACACTAGTTTCACATTCACTTGTTAGAAAGAGTAGAGGACCAGAATATTGCACCTGATAACAACTTTCTGGGAGCCAAAGCAAAGGTTGTGCGCCTTTGATTCATTTACCTAGGAGAAAGATTGTAGCCAATAAGTGATTTGGATTAGAAAGAAGCCATCTTAAACACAAAAAACAACTTATTTGGCTACCTTCAACAGTGATGATAAAGATCCATATAAATCACTTTTTTTAACATCCTCCCGGAGAAAATCCTCAATCACAAGATGGTGTAAAACTCGTGAAGCTTCGCCTTTTGCTAAGTGCTTACCAGCTCCATGAAGGTTTAATCTATCGTGTCTGTATTTCTTAACCTAATATATACAATATAAGAGGTGTCCTTAAGATCAATGGTATTGGAGCAGCAGCAAAAGTTTTAATTAAGGACATACGTGTTGGCTTAAAGAACCCCGGTAGACTTCCAAATAATGGGATGAAGAGTGTTGTTGTCCTGTTGATTTAATTAATTCAACCTGTCCATAGCATAAAATAAACAAAATGATAACCTGAAAAACACGAGTGAATACATGGTTTTAATGTATTAATAATTCTATATCAAGATTATGATTTTGATTGGATATCAGGATCATGATTAAGAAAGAAATTCAGTAAGGAAACATGAAATTGCCAAGGAAACCAACCAGTTGTCTTGCTGCATGAGTGACATCCTTTTCGGTATAACTTAAGGCCTTCTGACAATTATCACAAGTTTTGTTACAGTTTGCACTATCAAATTTTTCTCCAAAATGAAGGAGCTGAAGGAGACGCCGGCAATCAACATCATTTTCAGAGTAATGGACCTACAACGAACAAATTAACATGGTCTATATTCTACTTAAATCATGACTGCAATATTAAAGATGAGCTTTCTTGGTAACTACCATCCGTAGAAGATTCTCAATATTCGTCTCCAATATCCTATCTGAATTTGCAAGGGAAGTTCGCCTAGGTATTGATGTATAGGTGCTTTGTTCTACGACTCCTTGGCTGATCATATGCTTCACTCGTATCTATAAAGAAAAATGATGAGAGATACACAATGAAGGGAAGAAACAATCACACAAACAACAGAAAAAAAAAAATAGCCAATTAAGAAAAAAAAAAAAAAAAAAAAAAAAAGCGTACAAATTTAACTTAAAAAACTATCTTGCATTTATGTGTAACTTACATAGTCACTATAACTGTAGTACAAGACGCATGATGAACGTTGACCATCTCTACCAGCACGGCCACACTCCTAAGATTAAGAAGATAAAAAGACTACAAGCAATTAAACTATTAAACTATTATTATGTCAAGGAATTTTGATGCATTTAAGTTTAAACATATGTCAGAGTCAGACATAGAACAGCTAAAAGCATCAACATAAACAACTCCATTCATGCTTTCAAAAGATAATATTTTATTTTTGGAAAATACCTGATGGTAGCCTTCGATAGATTTTGGAAGTGAATGATGGATAACAAATCGGACATCTGGTTTATTAATACCTGAAATGCAAAAATTAAGGCACAAGTAATAGCAAAATTCAAATGCATCACAGCACACACACACAAAAAGAAAGAACAACAAAAGAATTATATTTTCTACCCATTCCGAAGGCCACGGTAGCACAAATAATATTGGTTTCATCCTTGCTCCACTGCTTTTGAACAAAGGCCCTCTGTTGCGGATCCATACTGCCATGGTAAAATGATGCCTTGTGGCCACATGCCTAGAATAAAGAAACACTAACTTTTAATAGAAAAATGCTACAACGAGATAAATAAAACCATTGAAACAAAGGTTTAATTTATACCATTTAAAACGAACTACATATTTTACTAATATAATGTTACATAAAATTGTGGAATATAGGAACTGAAACCCTAATGGTGTGTTCGGTTAGGTTGATAGGGTCGAATTAGCAAACATTGGATTAGGGGTAATCCGAAGTTGGAGACTTGTTCGGTTGACATGATAGAATTTTAAGTGATTTCATGAAAATGACGATTTTACCCCTCCCATATAAAACCCCCACAGCCGTCCTCACGTCCTCAAGATTCGGTTGCATCTTCCTCATCGTCCTTACAACCCCTATTCGAAACCCCCAAAATCGAACTCGATCGAGTGGGTTTCACCCAAACAGTGCAACCCCAACGATGATAAAGAGTAAGAGTAGATCAAGTATTGTGATAGTTGTTAGACCAGAGGAATTTGCAATGACTTCGAAGCGTGTAACATTGCCACTTTCCTAAAGGAATTTTTGCTCTCTACACTGCAAGACTCAGCAAATATCCTAAAGGATATGATGAAGCAAACTCAAATTTCACTTTGCAGTAGTGAAAGATGAAAACAGGAGGTAATGTTGGTTAATTTCGAGATGATTTCTTCCTCCCCAAACCTCTTCTCTTATAGACCACTGGTCAAGACCAGTTAGAGAGAAAGTGGGGTAGTGGAGTAGTGGAGCAGTTTCAACTGCTCCTACTCAGTCAATTCTTGAATGGTTTATTAACTGCCCATTTAATGCTTAAGTGGGTCAATCTAATAACTACCCACATTGTAATTTCAAAAATGGTAAAAAGTTTTACCCATGGTTAGCTCGCACACAGATACACACACGCGCACGTGTCTCGTGCCAAGTGCACCTATAAAAGCGCCTAAAATGCGCCATATGTGCCGCGCCCCCCGCGCGTGTGGCTTACTTTGCATAGCGCTTGTATTTTATTTTACATACACTGTAGTGCAAGAGTATATATATACTCTTTAAACTTGAAGTTTCTAACCAATGTGGGACTAAACATTTCTTTTGAAAATGTCCAACAATCCCCCGCCATTTTCAAAATAATTAGATCATTTAATCCACGAAATCTCAAACATTATATGCATAAATAATGGTATCTTACGATTTGAACCACTAATTTATGAAAAGTTCATTACATCGTATCAGAATTACATGGTAGATAAACTTTGAACCAATGATTATATTCGATATGTAGCATAAACATATCACGCATATAACTTACACCAGCAAATAGCCATAAATATCCTGACACATTCAATATTGGCCTTGTGTCCCGTATCTTCTCGTGAATGTCTTTGGAGCCAAGCCCTTGAACTCCTTGAAGCGGCCGCACTTCACATCCACATAGGTAGTCTTCATTCTAGTACCCCCGCAATTTAAGCACCTTTAGAAGACTATTAAGAGATCATCTCAACCTCCTCTCTTTACATGCAGGTACCGAGCACTAACAACCTTGGGATGGTTATTAAAATCTTAGTGCTCACAGTCACACTTATAATGAACTTTGACTACATTGAACTCAAGACTTAACGTAATGTTAGGCGTCGAGTTGAGTTTCCACTATTGGTGACTTTAAAATCATGGGCTTGAGACTCATCCCCCTTGATGTTTTATTCACCAAGTCTCTTGACAATAATTTAGTAAAGGGATCTGCCAAGTTTTGACTAGATCTCACATAGTCAATCGTGATAACTACACTTGTTATCAATTCTCTGACACAACTGTGTCTCAGTCCAATATGTCTGGATTTACCATTGTACACTTGGCTATAAGCCCTTGCCAATGTGGCCTCATTATCGCAATGGATAGAGATTGGAGCTACCGGTTTAGGCCACAATGGTATCTCGTGTAATAATTCACGTAGTCATTCAGCTTCTTTTGAAGCCGAGGCCAGCGCAATAAACTCTGATTCCATGGTAGAACCAACCATTAAAGTTTGCTTCTTTGAAGCCCACGAGATTGCACCTCCAGCAAGTGTGAAAATCCACCCACTTGCGGATGCATGATTTTGATCTTTCACAATCCAACTTGCATCTGAAAATCCTTCTAAGACTGAAGGATATCCACTATAGCATAAACCATAGTTAATTGTTTTCTTCAGATATTTCAAAACTCTTCGAATTGCAAACCAATGCAACTCACTTGGATTAATTGTAAATCTGCACAACTTGCCTACTGCCAAGGCAATATCTGGCCTAGTGCATGTCATTGCATACATTAAGCATCCAATTAATCTAGAATACTCCAGTTGTGAAATTGGATTGCCTGTATTTTTCACTAGCTCAATACTTGAATCTAGTGGGGTGGAAACAGGAGCACAATTCAAACGATTGAATCTATTGAGAACTTTCTCAATATAATGAGTTTGAGTTAGAGTAATACTCCCCTCATCTCTTACAATCTGAATTCCGAGTATGACATCAGCTTGCCCCATATCTTTCATTTCAAACTTGCTTGAAAGAAACCTTTTGGTCAACTGAACTTGTTCCAAGTCAGTTCCAAAAATCAACATGTCATCTACGTAAAGACAGATAATGACACCATTGCCTTTTTCATCAAACTTGCTATATATACATTTATCAGATTCATTTATTTTGAATCCAGAAGCAAGTACAACCTGGTCAAACTTTTGGTGCCATTGTTTTGGTGCTTGCCTTAAACCATACAATGATTTTCGCAATCTACACACTTTATTTTCATGACCGAGCATTATGAACCCTTCAGGTTGTTCCATGTATATTTCATCATCCAATTCTCCATGTAGGAACGCTGTTTTGACATCCATTTGGTGGATGACCAGCTTGTTTATAGCTGCAATTGCAATAAGCAATCTGATAGTAGCAATTCTAGCTACTGGTGAATAGGTTTCGAAATAGTATATTCCATGCTTTTGGGTGAAACCCTTAGCAACCAGTCTCACTTTGTGTTTTTCAATGGATCCATCAACTCTTCTTTTCCTTTTGAAGAGAAATTTGCATTTAATGGGTTTACACCCAGGAGGTAGATCAACTAGCTCCCAAGTGTTATTTCCCATTATTGAATCCATCTCATCATTTAATGCCTCTTTCCAGAAAGCTGAATCTCTTTCTTTCATCGCCTCCTCTACTGTTTGAGGATCAGCCTCCATATTAAAACAATACGGAATTTGTCTAGTTATTGTTTCTCTACTTCCTTCAACTAGGAATGTATAGAAATCAAAACCAAATAACTTAATTTTTCGAGCTCGTTTGCTCCTACGAAGTTCAGGAACTTCTACTATTTCTGTCATTTTCAATTTCTATGACTTCCTTCCCTTTTTGGTTTTCTTCAGGAATACTTTTGGGAACAGATTTAAATCTCGTCTCATCAAAGATTGCATCCCTTGATTCAATTACAGTGTTTGCTGAAATTGAATTATTAGGCTCAATTACCATGAACCTATATGCCTTACTGTGTTGTGCATATCCAATAAATATGCACTCCACTCCCCTTTCACCCTATTTCCTCTTTTTGGGTTCAGGTACCTTTACTACTGCTCTACAGCCCCAAACTCTTAAATAATTAAGATTTGGTTTTCGCTTATTCCAAAGCTCATATTGGGTGACTTTATTCCTCTTTTGTGGAATTCTGTTCAAAATATGGCATGCAGTCAGCAGTGCCTCTCCCCAAAATCCACTACTCAAACCAGAGTTTGATAGCATAGCATTAACCATTTCGATTAAAACACGATTTTTACGTTCAGCTACACCATTTTGTTGTGGTGTATAAGGGGCAGTAGTCTCATGAACTATTCCAGTGGATTCAAAGTACTTTGGGTCTCAGTACTCTCCTCCCCTATCAGGCCTTAAACATTTTATAAAGGTCTCACATTACAATTCAGTTTCTGCCTTATAGGCCTGAAACTTAACCATTGCCTCATCTTTGGAATGCAACAAATAAACATAACATAACTTGTTATAATCATCAATAAATGTTATAAAATATTTATTGCCTCCTATTGATGGGGTATTATGCATGTCACATACATCAGAATGTATTAAATCAAGCAACTTTGAATTTCTTTCAACATTAGGAAATGGATTTTTAGTTATTTTTGTTTTCATGCATGCATAGCAATGTCCTTCATATTTATCAAAATAAGGCAGTAACTCCAGATTTACCATATCATATAATTTTCTGAAATGAAGATGTCTTAATCTATGGTGCCATAAAAATGAAGGAGATTCAACAAGATACGCAAAAACACTATTCTTATTAGATAAAGCGATTACATTGAGTTTAAACATGCCCTCATAAGCATACCCCTTCCCTACATATACCCCTCCCTTGGAGAGTACAAATTTGTCAGCTTCAACTACAAGCCTAAAACCAAACTTATTCAAAAGACTACCCGACACCATATTATTCCTCACTTCTGGTGCATAATACACATTAGTGAGTGTTACAATTTTGCCAGAAGTAAACTTCAGATCAACACTACCTATGCCTTCAACAGGGACAGTAGCATCATTTCCCATGTACAAAACAGTATTTTCATCTACTGCCTCCATGGTCTTGAAGAACCTCTTGTTCTTGCAGACTTGTCGAGTAGCACTAGAATCAACCCACCAAGCCATGTCATTTTCAACGACGTTGATTTCAAAAATCATAGCAATGAGATCATCATTGTCGTTTCCTGCACCTTTTGCAGTGCTAGAGGAAGCATGATGTTTTCCTTGCTTCCTCTTCCAATGATAACATTCAAACTTGAAGTGGTCATCTTTCCCGCAGAACCAACAAATGACTTTCTACTTCCTTTGATTTTGGTTTTGGTTGTTCGATTTTCCCGAACCAGCTAGCTTTTTGAAACCACCAGGCTTGTTAGGCCTGTTCAGCAGGGGCTTTTTGAACTTTGTTGCCTCCATCACATGCACCTTTGAAATTTCCTGAGCATTCTACTCTTTTTCATTTTCCTGCATGCGACAATCCTCTTCCACACGAAGATGGTTAGCTAGTTCATCAAGAGTTATATCCTCTTTTTTATGCTTAAGAGTTCGTTTGAACTCCTTCCAAGATGGGGGCAGTTTATCAATAATAGAAGACACAACAATTGTTTCATCCATGACAAAATTGTGTTGAGAGAAATTATTTTTAATCCTCTCAATTTCACGAAATTGTTCCATAACAGACCTTTCATCGACCATTTTAAAATTAATAAACTTTGATATGAGGAATTTCTTACTTGTTGCATCCTCCTTATGGTACCTTGCCTCCAGTTCTCCCACAGTTCCTTGGCAGAGGGGACGTCATGGTAGAGGTCGAACAGTGAGTCCTTCATGGCGTTTAGTATGTGACCTCTGCAGGTGTGGTCATCCGTCTCCCATTTCTGCCTCTTCCTGATCTGCTCGACAGTTTCATCATCGCACTCCACAGGCTTTGGTGTATCAAGAACATACACCAGATGAAGTGCCACCAGCAGGAAATGCACTCGCTTCTGCCACCTCAGGAAATCGCCTCCATTGAAGCGATCCAGCTTCACAATGTTAGCTGACAACTCTTTGATTGACGAAGCCATTGCAACAGCAAAAAATTCCTTTAGAATGTTAGACCAGAGGGATTTGCAATGACATCAAAGCGTGTAACACTGCCACTTTCCTAAAGGAATTTTTGTTCTCTACACTGCAAAAGTCAGCAAATATCCTAAAGGATACGATGAAGCAAACTCAACTTTTACTTTGCAGTAGTGAAAGATGAAAACAGGAGTTAATGTTGGTTAATTTCGAGATGATTTCTTCCTCCCCAAACCTTTTCTCTTATAGACCACTGGTCAAGACCAGTTAGAGAGAAAGCGAGGTAGTGGAGTAGTGGAGCAGTTTCAACTGCTCCCACTCAGTCAAGTCTTGAATGGTTTATTAACTGCCCATTTAATGCTTGAGTGGGTCAATCTAATAACTACCCACATTGTAATTTCAAAATTGGTAAAACATTAATGGTAAAAAGTTTTACCCATGGTTAACTCGCACACAGATACACACACGCGCACGTGCCTCGTGCCAAGTGCTAAGTGCGTCTATAAAAGCACCTAAAATGCGCCATATGCGCTGCGCCGCCCGCGTGTGGCTTACTTTGCATAGCACTTGTATTTTATTTTACATACACTATAGTGCAAGAGTATATATATACTCTTTAAACTTGAAGTTTCTAACCAATGTGGGACTAAACATTTCTTTTGAAAATGTCCAACAATAGTTAACAATGGTGAAAGAGAATTTAAGGAAGAAGAGCAAAGAGAGATCGAGTGGGAGATGAGGCCGAGGGAATGCTGGTGCAGAAGCGTTTCTCCAAGCAAGAGAGAGAGAGAGAGGGAGAGAGAGTGAGTTTGTGGAGAGTTTTTTGGGTTTTTTCTATTTTTGTTGTTGATGTGATTGTGTTGTTGTTGTTCTTCGTTGTTGTTCTTCGTTGGGGGTTAGAGAGAGAGAGAGAGAGAGAGAGAGAACAAGCAGTGTTTGTGAATAGGGAGGGCCAAAGGAGAAATATTGAGTAAAGAAGTTGAACTTGATGATGGACTAAGGAAAGTGTAAGTGGTCACTTAGTTTAGTCCATAGTTTGTGTGATTAGCTAATCCGTTGCATTATCTAATCATGCGAAGAGAACAACGGATTGCATCTAATCTAATGGAGTAGCTAACCAATCATGCGAACCGAACACACCATAAGTGAATGACATTAGATAAAAAGGCTAGAGCTGAAAGTCGAAGGGCATTCTCTTTTGTCTCTACTAGATAACTGGTGACGAAAAGAATGTCGCGAATGAATGAAGTTCTTGAATGTATTGAAACCCATGCGGGGAATGCGTGAGTGAATGAGACAATTGAAAGATTGATGTGACTCATCCCAGAGGGTCGTTTAGTGATGATTCAAGATGTGATGTCAGCTCTTGAAACATGGTACCTATGCTTATTTCAAATCACACTTGGTGTAGCAAAGTTAATTGAGTATGATGAGAAATTATTTTACAGGGAGACATGTACAAAATATCTTTGAAGTCCATGGCATTGGTGATTATGGCTACACCAAATAAAAAGACGATCTTGAACGCACAACGGTACAGTCGGGGAAAAAAAAAATTCTAATGTTAAATGGATTTAGAGATTAATAGGCAAGCAAGCCTGAAGTGGCGGAAAATGGGTGGATTTTGGGAGACATTAGTAACGCATGCTTTGCAGCCAATGGAAGTTTATTTCCTCGGTTCATGACTGTTTCTCTTGATAGCAGTTCAGGAGCTGTTTCTGAATTCACTGAAGGTTGGAAAAGGTTTGAGATTTCCCAGATTATATCAATCAGCTAGTTCTCACCATCACACTACTGTGAACCAGATAAAGAACAACCAAGGATCAATTAGAGCCAGGAACTAGGGCTGAAAAGAACATTCGTCTATGGAAGAATATTAGCCTATGGTTTCACTGCAAAAACTGATCACAGTGAGGATTATTTCAACAAGAGAATTCCAGAATTTGAAAGATAGACCAATCAATGTAGCTTCTCATGCGAGTTGTCCAGCAAAATTTTTCTGCAACAAAGTTGCATCTAAATTTCCATGTTTGAACTTCAGATTTTTGTGAGAGACAAAATTAAGATGTTTAGGTAACTCTCTTGGTAGGAAAAGTTCACACAGGTAAGATAAAGCGGCTGCATTTCAGTTTATTACAATCTCTCCACATGGGTGTCCTTTGTGCAATGTCGGAAGCTAGTTGAGAGCATAGGCCACTTATTCTTGCATTGTTCTAACAATGCCAGTTTGAGAGGTCTTCTTGTGCAACATGTTTATCTATCCAAATCCTCTATTAAAAATATGTATGGAGTACTATCTTGCATAAAAATGTTTAGAAGAATCAGACTAATTCAAATAAAAATAAAAAATAAAATAAAAATAAAAAGAGATGATTTGAATTCCATTAAGATTTCAGCAATTAAACCTAATGATGAACATGTATAGTACAGCAATATTACCAACAACAAAGAATCCTAAATCCCAATTTAGTTGGGGTCGGCTACATTGATCAAACATTTCCACTTTGCTCTATTTAATGTAGTTGATGATGTGCTATAATGAGTAATATGTATATTAGATTATAGTATTCAAATTGTATCTGATGAAGATTTAAGTATTTGGAGAGCAACAGAAGCTCGGCAACCAGTCATACTATGATCAAAATAGACAAAGTAACGTATAGTTTAGTCTAGCAAATGCACTTCCCAATGAAAAGGCGAGAAGGGTGTAAAACTTTCAGAATAGTCGTACATGCACAACAATCATTTGACCTTGACATTTTAGTTGTGTCAAAGAAGATTTCAATAATTTTCCAGTATGTTTTCAGACTTTCAGTCAATATAGCAGTGCACAAAGGAATGCAAAAATGATTTCAGTTACCATAATGTGAACTTTCATTTTGCTAGGATACTTTGTTGGCTTTAGTTTGAAGGGTAGTCAACAGACTTAACACTATTGGCATTTACACAAGTTTTCAAAAGAAACAATGTCTATTCAAACATGACACAGGCATTATCGCTTCCATCAACCCAACTGAAAAAAAAAATGCTTACAAAAAAGCCAACCTGTAACTTCTCAGCAACTTTTTCACAATCCATTCTTGAAAGGCAATAGATAATCCCACATTCATCAAAATGGTTTTCTTTAATGAACTTGTCAATGTCATCCAGGCACTTTTTGGTCTTGGGGATAACAGAATACCTGCATTCATTTGAATTCAGAAAAGTTTCTGTAGATAATTGAACAAAGTGGCTAACTCTACACGTACCACAAATTTGGGCGATTGAAACTTTGCCGAAAAACTATGCAATTCACAAGACCAAGAGCTTGCACAACATCTTCCTTCACACTAGCAGTTGCTGTAGCAGTTAAAGCCAACACTGGTGTATTTGGAAATTTTTGTTTTAGAATACCAAGGCCCTGGAAAGCAAAAAAAACCATAAAAGAAAACATCAGCAAAAAAAACCATAAAAGAAAACATCAGCAAAAAAAATATTTTTTATTCAAAGCCAAAAAAAAAGACTTCAATTGTAAAAACCTGATAATCTGGTCTAAAATCATGTCCCCATTGGCTTACGCAATGAGCTTCATCAATAACAATCCTTGAAAGTGAATCACGAGCATGCAAGCTTTCTAAGTGTCTCAAAAGAGCGTCACTTCTGCAATTACGAAAAATAACTAAAAATATTGAGCATCATTCCGTTAGACAGTTTACACCAAATACGTCTCTTAAAAGAGGATCGATTCTGCAATTAAGAAAAGATGACTTACAATTAAAGTTAATAATCAGCATTACAAATCAGGTATATTTACACCCATTGCGGAGAAAAGGAACCAAAAAAAAAAAATCCAAAATTTGTGTTTCCCCTTTTTGTATTCTTTGAAATGGTTCAGGTTTGATATGAATCAACAACAACAAAGTTCACAATCCCAAATCAGTTTGGGTCAACTACGTAGATTTAAGGTTTCTATTTAGTTCGATTCAATTTGGTTGATAATGTAATTTGGTAATCTATAAATCTTTCATAATTAATGCATCCAACATTCCAACATTAGCTTAGGCTACCAAGTACCTTCAAATTCTCTTATTGTTTTTGTTCCTCTATTGGTGCTCTTTTTACTTTTCTTTGATTTTTCTATTTCTTATTTTATCCTTGTGGATTTTAACAAACGTCCACATAACCATTCTTATCTCTACCACTCTCATTTTATGTGTGTTGTTTCTTTGTTGCCCACATTCACTTGTAGAAATGATGACTGTCTTGATTATGGACTTAAAAAAAAATTCTTTTAAGTTTAACGGGGACTGAGGGCATTGAGGTCATATCTCACACCTATCGCACCATTCTAGTGCTTCCATGATTCCATTCACTTGAATTTTGTGAGGAATACCATGTTGTCATCCTTTTGTGAGATTGACCTAATATCTAATGCAGCCACAATTGAACATGTACATCTCCTAATTGTACTATGCCATTATCTTTAGCATAAAACATCTACTTCTTAGTCATTGAAAAGTATTGGTTTCCAATAAGCTGGAGAAGAATCCACATTTTATCCAGAAAAGCTCCCCACTAAATATTTACGATTCAGTATGGTCCATCTTCATGACTCAATTAAACCACATCAACAACTAGTTACATTAAGTCAAGCTGAATGGAAAGAGTTGATCCATGTAGCCAACCTCAACTTATACTGGACTGAGGCATTGCTTTTGTAGTTGCCATTCATTTAATACAAAATCTTTTAAGAAACAGCATATGGCTGATATATAAAATTAAAGCAGCTTTCTGCACTTCTCCAAGTTCCTTATTTGCTTGGCAAGGTACAAAGAAAGCACAATAACGGACATTTCCCTTGACAATGTAAAACTGCAAGGAGCATACAATAAGCTGGTTCAGTCAATAGCTTTCTAAATTAAGATATGGTCAGTCATTAGCCTTTTACATCCTGATATTTTCAGTAAATAGCTCTTCTGTATTTTGATACGAATGATAATAAACAGTCTATGCAAGATGCAAAATACAAAATGAGCATGTGATATTTTCTGAAAATTGTACAATTCGGATAACACACCTTAACTAGCAGTTTGTAAGATATGAAGGAGCAAAATCATTCAACTTGAAATCTCAGCTGGGCTTCTTACAAAATTATTCAACTGTTCACTGGGCGGGCTTGGACTGGGCCTAGTCGGGGCCAGGGCTTTGAAGCCCTTGCCCAAGCCCACCCAAGCCCGCCCAAGTTAGGGATTTTTAACTATTTTTGTATTTTTAATAAAGTAAATATATCTAATAAATGTTTAAAAATGAATATAAAGTAGAAGTTAGCTTAGTGGTATAAGTTGTACCGTATTAACCTTGATGTTTAAAGTTCAAACCTTACCAAAAGTAATTTTTTTAACATATATATTAAGAAAACATATATTTTTAAATACTTGATGGGCAAGCTGAGCGGGCTTAGGCTTGCACATACATACCCAAGCCCATCCCAAACAAGTGGGCTTGGGCGGACCGAGCGGGATACCTGAGCCTGTGAACATGTCTATCCATGATAGACCTGTTTAATGAGCGGGCTTGGACCGGGCTTATGCGGACTTTTTTAAAGCCCTGTCCAAGCCCATTTTTTTATTGGGCGGGCCCAAGCCCGCCCCTCGCCCAAACCCAATATGGGCTAGGGTTTGGCGGGCCTAAACGAACTTGCTAGTGCCGCAGTCATGAGTTGTGCACACAACTTGTGTTGTGCATTAGATACTTTATTTCTTTTCTTTTTCGATTTAGTTAAATCTTTAGAGATTAGATATTATATGAAAGATTTAGTTGAGATATTATAGGATTTACATTCGGTTTAGTCTTTTAATATTCATAGTTAATTAACTTGTTTTATATAACAAAAATTAATTTAACAAGAGCAACACAAGCAAACTTGTGACCTAATGGTGTAGGAGCTACTTGTGAATTTCATGACTGTAGTTCGATCCTCACAGCCACCATTTAGTTTTTTTAAGTTGTATATAGAAATTTAAGAGTTTATGTGCTATGCAGGCCGGGCCTGGGCCGAGCTCGGGCTTAAAAAGTCAAACTAGTTTTTAAGTTGTATATAGAAATTTAAGAGTTTATGTGTTATGCAAGCCGAGCCCGGGCCGAGCTCGAGTTTAAAAAGTCAAACTAGGCCCGCCCATTATAATTGCGGGCTTTTACGAGTTTGGGCCGGGTCGAGCTTTACTATATTTTTAAGAACCCAAGCCCAATTCAAGTCGGGTGGGCCACGTGGGGCGGCCCACCCCCTGCACAAGTCTATGCATGTATAAGCGTATCTAAACATACATGAACCAACATGAGTTGCACAAAAGTGAAAAAGCACATTCAGAATTTGTCAAGCTGTGCCTATTGCACCAGGCAATGCTTGCATTGCACGCAAACAATATAATCTCAACATGTTGCTTTATGAGTTGCGACAAATTGTATTCCTATAACAAATCTTTTGGTGGTGCGCCATGACTTTGCTTATGAATAACATCAGCAAAAGTAAACAGCACGTCTGTCTGCAACTAACAATAAAACATCGATTCTCAATAAAATCCAAAGTCAAGTGAAAGCACTTACTTGGCAACTTTTTCAGGAGTTACATATAACAACTTGTATTTACAGCAACCTGAATTCAGCTCTCTAAATATTTCCTGCTGTTCATTCCACTCCATGCTCGCACTCAAGTAGGCTGCAGGAATGTTTGCCTGCAACCAACAAGGCAACAACAACCAAGCCTCAATACCAAATTCGTTAGGTTGGCAATACGAACTAAACGCTTTCACTCAACTCGATTTAAAGTAGTCATTGATATGCTTACACAACCTTTAAATCCTTCCTAAACGCCTTCCAAGTTATCTTCAGTTTAACCTTATTAACGTCGAATCCCTTCAAATTCTACCAGTCGAGTTTCCTAACTAATGCATGTGCAGGCCATCTTTGGATGTGTTTCAAACCATTGCACCCGCCCTTACATAATTTTTGCATCTACTGATGCTACTTCTACTTCTCTTTGAATCTCTGTACTTCTTACTCTATCTTTATGAGTTGTACCATACATCCATCTTAGCATTATGAGTTTTACCAAACATCCATCTTAGCATCCTCATCTCCACTAAGCTCATTTTATGTTTGTTAACCCCCATAACTTGAAAATAAAATGAAGGATGACCATAAGTAAATGAATAAACCAGATTAAGCGATTAAAATACCTGCAACAAATGCATAATTTGATCTTGAATAAGCGAGACAAGAGGAGAAACTACTAAGGTTATTCCCGGACAAACAAGAGCAGGAAGCTGCAAAATAAGACAGTAAAGCTCAATAAATTTCTTAACAAACACCAAGAAAGACCTTAAACAAAACATACACATACATCGCAAATTGCACTTATTATAGTAAACAAGCTATTCAGATTCTAGAACTGCAAATGTTATGACCACAAAAACACATCTTGCACATCATAATAAATGCAATAGAAAAAAAGATAACTCTTCTAAAAGACAGCATACATGAGCAAAACACAGTTTGCTAAAAGCCAAGCCTATGCATAGCAGTAGTCAACAATGTGAAATAGCAGCATTCATTAAAATTTAAATGAAGTGGTCCCTGCCAACCAGATTAGCAGATATGAGTCATGACAGACAACATATTTCTGAACTTGAAGGAACCTGTAGAATGTTGGCTTAAAATGACAGAACCTAGGAAATAATGCTCATTCAGCAGCAATAAGAAACACCCATAGTTTGAACTGCACAACCACTATTAAAGATCAATATTAATCAGACAAATATAAGGCTTGAGATCACAAACTGCTATTAAGTATTGATGCAATTTGTGCAGAATAGGAGACTCGCCTAGGCAGACTCGTCATTACTGAAAGTCTGCGTTGAACTTATAAGTCATGGATCGTCCATAGTAAGAGTAAGAGTAGACGTCAAAAGAGCATGTTACAGAAGGTATGCATTGAACTTATGGATTAGCTGTGTCCAAGGTTCCAAACAGATGTCTAATGGAGTAGAAGGATAGATGGATCATTGTTGCTCCCTTATTCATAGAAAGGTCGAAGAATATAGCCTTAAACTTGTCAAGTTGTTAAAAATCCCCAAAGAAGTAAAGATGCCCACGCAAGCCTTAGAATCGCAAAAGAGAAGTATAAAAACCTAAAAAGAGCCAAGGCACAAGTGCAGGCAATACTAGAAAATTTAATTCATGCCAATTCCAAGTCTTACCACAGGCTGTAAAAACCAATTTTCTTGGTAAATTACCTTTTATTCTACAATTGTCACTCAAAATTTGGTAAGAAATTCTTTTTTATTCAGCAAATATTGCATTGGAAAGAAACTTTTTATTTGAGTTGTGAAGATGCAAGTCAAGTGACAAATTGTTTGGACTTATTTTAGATGCTTAATTAAGCAATAGTCAGTGAGATATGAGATAAGAAAAAAAAAAATTAAAAAAAAAAAACGCATATAATTTATTAGCTCGGTCTCTTAAGTTCTTAACTATTGTTATCATCAAATTATGCAACAGTGCAACTTGATCAATCTTTTAACGAGTGAAATTTAAGACAAGTATAAGTAAGCAATGAGAGAAAATAAGTTGTTCTTACATAAACCCAATTCTAACAACACAAAACCATAAATTCCTTTAAGGTGCCATCAAAACTGATGCTGTGTTGGCAATTACATTGGGCCAAGGTACTATCAATGTTTACTCTTCCAAACTAATGCAGGCAAAATCAGCTGAAGAAGTAGAGTAAATGTTTTTCAAAGCACCACAAATGATAAACAATTGAATTCACTGGCATCATTTATTAATCCATTTACGGGAAGTAAGAAACAAGCATGCACCTAAGCTTG
Organism: Stephania yunnanensis; assembly: GCA_039657365.1. Classification (NCBI taxonomy): domain Eukaryota; kingdom Viridiplantae; phylum Streptophyta; class Magnoliopsida; order Ranunculales; family Menispermaceae; genus Stephania; species Stephania yunnanensis. The sequence continues at coordinate 10,407,078 of CM077585.1, forward strand.
GCATTCATTTTATTCATATGCTTCTGTGGAAGCAATTAATCAGAAACTATGGGGTAAAGTAAGCATATAGATGACCAGTCATTTAAGATGAACTTTCATCCACGTTCAACTCTCAGAAATCTTGCACAGAAAGCACAGAAATTTCTCAAATACGAAAGACAGCAAGAGCAGCACTTTAGCAAAATCAGAAAAGATATACAACTACATTTACCTGATACGTCAAACTCTTTCCTCCTCCTGTTGGCATTAAAACAAAAACATCACATCCGCTCATAGTTGCATTGATCACCTCCCTTTGATTGGGACGAAAAGAATGATTCCCAAACACTTTCTTATTATTGGCCTGAAGCATGAACAAATTACTAAGAATGAGGAGCGTGCTTGGTAGAATTTGGGAATATAAAAATACATTACAATCAGATGAAAACCACCTCAAGCTTTTTACTCCACGGGAAGTCACTGCGACTCCACCTTGTATCCTTTGATCCTTCAATGTAATTAACTTCAATAACCCGTGAAATGACAGCTTCCCTTTCAACATAGCTAGTAGCAAAACCATTTCTGTCTGTACAAGAGAAAGATGCTGATGACGGAACTGAACTTTCAAATCTATCAAGCTCAAAATTCCTTAAATCAATCCGAAATCTCTCTGGTGGTGGAGTTTCAAATTGGAAACTCTTGGAAGATGGTGTTGATGAAAAAGGAAGCATTCCTTTTCTTTCTTCGCCTATCGACAATGAATGAAGATACTTTTCTAGCTGTTGAACTTGCTTATTCAACTGCAACCTGGCTATGAAGAGCCATTAGTAAGAATAGAGAACATGATAAGCATTGAAAAGGATGGGGGAAAAAATGAAAGCGATGATTTAAGATGATACTGAATAAAACTATAGAGTAACATGTAGATCAAAAATGGCTCACCTCTCCTGACGAAGCCTGTCTATTTGCACTTGACCGAGAGCATCAACATTGTCGAGAAGCTCATTTGATATGGCAATAAGTTTATCTTTCATCTCTTGCAAATGACTTGAAGCTTCTGGACAAAGTGTCACCTGGATCAGTCTTCGTAGTAAGTTATCCAATTTAATATTGAGTTTCAAAAAGTTGAAACTTGAAAAAATAAGTAGTACTTTAAAACCATGACAACATATTGTCGCCAACTCTGCAGGCAAAGATGGTTCATCAGGTGGAATCATGTTTTGTGAAATCGACGGAGTAGTTGGTGGACGCTTGGAAATTGATGACTGAGGTGTGCAAGTTGATTGAATGTGTTCCAGCACTATTTGGTCCAAATCTATATCCTACATCCAAAAAAGTGAAAAGTTGGAGTAAGAATGATGCCGAGAGACGAGCACCATCAAATAACCAACACAACTTAATCTAATCTAAATTTAAAAAGTATTGATCACCTTCAATATGTCGTCATCATTAATATGATCAGGATCTTCTGTAAAATCTTTGTATTGGTTGGCGAAAATGGAGTGTTTACCAGATGATGTATTTGTGTAATTTTGTCCATCTATTCGAGCACCCATGTCAACTGCTTCAGTACTAATCCTTCTTTCAGGCAAAGAATTGTGCTGCTGATATAGAGGCTCACCAGCCCCAGGTTGAGGCCTTACCACATCATCCCCACTTTCAGTTTCAGAAGATCTTTGAGCTTTGTTAAGTGAGTTATTTGTGCTACTATGAGAATAATCAAAAGACCCAGATGGCAAAATGGCAGAAGGCCCTGATCCAATATTTTGAGCTACAGGTGCAGTTATTCCTGTTTTTAAATAGTCCGGACATGTCTTCTGAAGACAGGAAAGTTTTTCCCATGCCTGAAAAAAAGGTTATTCTCAAAAAAATTGAAGAAACTTGAGATTGGAACACCAATAATTCCAAGCAAAAGATACAAATATATTCAATCCAAAAGCCATTCACTGCATCTCATTCACTCAAGTAGAAGATACCAGTTTGGGCCCTTGTCAAAAAAATCTCGAGAAAGAAAGAGACATGGATATTTGCATATCGATGGGTAGTTTGAAAGATCAAGTCAGTTTGGACTATGATTATTTCAATATAATGATCAACTAAGTGAAAGAGAGGTTGTAATAAAGAGAAAGATTTAGCCCTTAATAACATACAGATCATTATTTTCAATATTTACCTACTACACAACTCTTGTTTAGCAGCACGTTGATTTAATACTAGGTTGAGCAATGAAAGTAACGAAGGTCATAAAAACATTCAAAAGGGAACAAGAAAAAGACCTAGTTGAGTACGGGAAATGCATGATACATTGCCCCATGTTGTCCCTGCATAATTAGAAGATTCAGCTCACCTTTCTCATTTGTAAACTCTGCATCCTTTGATTGTTCACAACTGTACAAGCCATCGACCTAACAGTTATGATAACAACCAAGACATATGAGGCAATTAGCGAGTTAGTGAAAGCAATAACAAATACAACTTTGAGCCATTTACCACTTTAATGTCGAGAAAATACAATAACAGATAAAGAGCAAATTACGAAAAGAGACACAGGAAGTTCCCTGATAGTGACGGATCTCTATAAGCACAGACATAGTACAGGAAGTTGCAACACTTAATCAATTAGAAAACATAAATGTATCCCAACAAGTTATAGAGTTTCAATTGATTGGTTTTGTTGCTTGTCTCTCTGTAATTCAGTCTTGCCATCTTTAGATCAATAAAGTTGTTGATCTTCAGTTATCAATTAGTTTTTCAGTTGTTTCAGTTGAGTCCTCATCACATTCACTCCCATACAAAAATATTCTGTTGCACTTATTCTTCTGCAGGATTAAGCACAAGACACTACCAACAAGCCAAATAGTACAATAGAGACATTTTAATATAGAAAACTTGAAAATTTGACCAAACTTCATTTTTGAAGCTATTCGCTTTGCCATCAACTTGTTACAAATTTCATTCATTTTTTCTCATTATTTTTCACATCTCTCATATCTGATAGGTGGATAAATTGGCACTCCACTTCAAAGTCGAACAGTCGGGAATATTTATATATATGCTTAGCCTAACAAATGTTGGTGGAAAAAAATCATTCAAATACATTCCATGGGAATTTAATTTTTAGCCTAGGTAGCTTCGATACTGGTTCATAATAGAGGACGAAGAGTCTCTAACTCACAACCAAGAGCACGAATGCATCTCCTCAAACAACTATTATACAAACAACTAAATTTACCTTGCAACTTCTGCTTCTTCAGGCTGAGGCTTCTGTATCGATAAGGAGAAAAGAAAATTCGAGGTCAGAAACTTATTCTGCCTCGAGAAATTATCGTGTGCACTAGCATGTTGCGACCAATTGAGTCTAGGAGCGATTTTATCGCATTTGAGATTAGAACCCAAACTCCTAGTGCTGTTCACCACCATTATGCACCAAACACATTAGTATAGCATAAACATGAAAAGAACAAAACAACAAAAACTCGCAGTTCACAAGGTCATAACCCATGCCTTGTATACGCCCCTCCCATCATCAGACCACTGGTTTCCCAACTCCAATAACTTGCACTTAAATAAGCCTGAAAAGCAAAACCCACCAAAATGTCAGCTTTCGACCGCGATCAGTCGGCCTATTGCACAAATTAGGGCTTGAACTAAGAGAGCGCAATCGAAGAATTTTCAACAGCAGATCTGATGTAAAGGAGAGACACTATTAGGGTTTCTAGGGTTAGAAAAACAAGCATTAAAGAAATCGCAGATTGGGGCGAAAGAAATGAATGGTCGAATAGACTGACCTCTCGTGAGTAGTCTCAGCTTCAGCACTCACCGCCATTGCGCCACTGTTCCCAAAAACACGAGAGGGAAGTGAGTTTAAAAGAGAGCGCGGTTTTGAAAAGACGGATCAGTTTGGTTTTTTGGCGCTCCCATGGAGTAGCTGTTGTCGGATGGGGTTTTTCAAAAACTAAGGTCGAAGTAGTTTTTTATTCCAAAAATAAACTTAGCTACTTTTAATTTCCAAACCTAAAAGTATGTCTCCTTTTAAAAATGAGTCATTGGTGATGATGTGGCTCCATGTAGCGATGTGTGTTGATGAGGTGGAGTGAATGGCTCATTTTGAACAGGAGTCATCAATACAAAATGAATGACATCTTTTGAAAATGAGTCATCTATACGAAATACACAACCTTTATTTTACTCCTCAAAATGAGTATTTTGTTCAACTCGAAACGGTGAACTCATGCAAACGTCATGTACGTATCGAGATGGACAAGCCGCATCACATACGTATCTCGAGATGGACAACCCGCATCACGCACGTATCTCAAGGTAGACAATTGATGTAAATGACACGTACATATATGGACGTGGACAAATCATGCAAACGCCACACATGTATCTCGCGGTGGAGAAATCATGCAAACGACACGCATGTATGTCGAGGTGGCCGACCTATGCAACCTCGTGCAATTCATGCAAACGCGACACACGTATCGTAAGATGTGCAACTCATGCAACCTCGTGCAATCGTCACGCACGTGTCTCGAGGTGGACAACTCATGCAAACGACATGCACGGATCTGGCGGTGGACAACCCATGCAAACAACACGCACGTATCTCGTGGTGGATAATCCCACATTATTTTGGCATCCACATGGCGCCTACGTGGAACACCCCATGTGGCGCTTGTGTTCAGAAAACATGAATGGCGCATTTCCAAAATGTGCCATTCATGTTAGGGACACATCCACGTGGGCAGCGCATTTTGGAAATGCGTCATTCGTGTATTTTGAGCAGACTAATTTTTCTCCAACTAATGGCGCATTTTCAAAATGCGTTTTACCTTACTTTTGGAATAAAAAAAAACCTAACTTATTTTACTCATTTATATTAATTTTGACAATACATTTGTAATTTTTCCCGTTGTTGGACTCTGTATGTGTTGACACGGTGTCGACTCAAGCTAGGCTATTTTTTATGGGAAAATAAGAAGGAACAATGCTTTTTTGGGCACTTTGGACATGTCAATTTGACACGCATTTCGTTGTAATGTTAGATTGTTGCATTATGTGTGAACGAAACTCGATGTGCATATAAAAGACTTTCAATGAGTGCGTGTCAAATTGGCGTACCTAAAGTGATTCAAAATAGCCACACTCAATTAAAAAAAAAAAGCGGTTAAACTAGCCTCACTTTTAATTCTGAATATACCTCATTCCTCGGTAATCCTCAAATTTGAATTTCCATTGCTAAACAAACCTACTTTTTTCAAAAAAAAAATAAAAAAAAAATTCAAAATTTTGTTGGCTTCCATGCATCAAACTCCATGGGTTCACCCCTCACTTAATTGAAGCCTAAACCTCGCCCCTTTATCATCTTTCTCTCTCTCATTCCATCACTGCAGAGCACTTGTACTAGATGTTGGTTGTAATTTTGTGCATTTTGGTAAAAAAAGATCAGGTTAAGGTAACCTAGATTTTCAATTGGAGTTTCAAACTAGACAACCTCTTACACATATCAGGCTTGTACAATAAATTACCGGCATTTTATTATACTTTTAATTTGTAGTAGTAGTAAATGGGAGCGTATTTATATGGATTTAGTAAACTTCTTAAGTTGTACTTTTAAAATTATTATTTTATTTTGTCACTAACTAAAACAATAAATAAACTAACTAATTCAAATATCAATCAATCCTAAACAAATATAAATTAAAGATAAAAAATTCAACACAAACCAAATTGCATTCGAACACGAAATATAATTATTATAACTGTAGCCATAGCATAGTCATGGGTTTTTATGAAATCATTACACCTTCATCATAAGTAAGCTAAAGTAATTCTTTCAAATTACTTAGTTCTTCTTTTATTAATGGTAGAACCTATCATTCACAATATATATTGTGCACTATGCATGCAAAGTCTAGTTTCATAGATTGTAATACGCGAAAACAAACAATTAAAACAATGAATTATATAATACAATATGGGTTCAAAGCATTAAGTACATAACTTCATAAACTATAACTTTTGCAATTGGTTTAGTTCATATCTCAATTTAGATTAATAAACTACTGACTCTTATTAAACTTAAACATCATAAAATAAAAGAAAGACATTAATGAAAATGCATCTATTAATAATTTTCAATCTCTAATTAGTTCTCTAAAGTAGTGACAATATGTAAAGGCCCGAAAATATTTTATATTCGAGTGGTGTCGTGTACTACCTATTTATACTCGTATACATAATTTTATTAATTTTGTAGTAGATGCGCGACATGGGTATGGGATATGTCGAGAGTCAGTGGAATTCGATTTAGCATATGCTCCAGACTTTCATTCAAGTAAATTTAATAAATAGACTAACCTTAGCTATGTAGTTTTGAAGCATAAATAGATTAAAAAAAGCCTAAGTTTACCAGAATTTTGTAAGGCATTGATATGATGGGGCATGTGCCCTAGGTCAATCCATTAACTGTCTTTATGAATACTTTTAGTTAATAAAATAGAGGATTTCATTTGCTGTTTATTATAATTAATTTGCATGTTTACATTATAATAAGATCCATGGGTATTTACATAAATATCCTAAATGTCCCTAGTCGATCATTATACTGGAAACTATAATGAATTAAGACTAGTGTGAGTCTTGATTGATGATCATATGATGATTATACGTATAGGGATACGAATCAAGATCGAGTACTTGTTAGGGAACAAAGTACTGGACCGACCCGCTATGAGAACATCACATGGATTAAGTCATAGTTGTTTCTCATGATAGGTATATTTTTCAGTCATCTGACTTAAGATTGCCAGAGGCTTCAACATTAGGAACACAATAATTTGACGCAATCAAACGTTGTCTTTAACCAGACGATTATAAAGGTTGTGATTGGTTACTGTGTGAGCAATGTGATGAAGTTGTGTAATCGAGATAGAATTTATCCTTCTCATATAAAGAGAGATATCTAGTGGATCCCTCGATGTGTTAGACTGTTAAAAGGCCTAGTCTAAGTGAATTGATATTGATCAATGTCACTTGGATGTTTTCAGTCTACCTAGAGATCGAGACTAGTACGATTGAACATGTTGGATGACAATTCCATGCCTTATGTTTGATCAAAAGGATATCGTGTGACAAAATGATGTTATATACACTATTGATTAGGTTGTATCGATTTGATATTCGTACAACTTGGGTAGTCATAATGTCTTGCTAGAGACTGCTTATGATTTGTATACCAAAATGTGTTTTGGTACACTTCCAACGTTGTATGAGCCTATTGGGTCGCACACTAAGAATGGTTTTGCGAGATTTTAAGATGATTCAGAAAAATGAATTTTATGTGATAAAATTCATGACAGAAACGTCCTTGTGGTGTATTACACTTATACTTCTTTAAGTAAGGGTATATGTGTAATTTACTTAACCGTCTATATACAAGGTTGTATAAATAGACGCTTTAAGTTAGAACACAGGTACGAAAGAAAAAGGCCAAAACTCTATTTTCATTTTAGAAATGACTTAGGGTTTTTGGTATGATCTGGATCGTTTTGGAGAGAAACAAAAAGGTTTGGTATTCTCTCGAAGCTAGCACTTCAAATCTCGGCCGCCGTTCGCGTGTGGACTGCTGATAGACGGCGTTCGTCATCGGCAGCGTCTTAGAGATCGATTAACCTTCAGAAAGGTATATTGCGATTGAGGTATGATTAAGTTTTTCATGGTTTAAACGTTTTTAATGGAATTAGATTCGGATCCTGTTGGGGTTTTTGTCAAAACTGTTTTGTAATCTCCGCTGCGTATGAACCCTAAAACCCAACATGATATGCATAAGGATGCTACTAGTGAAGAATTCTAGGAGATTAATGATGAAGTGAGCGCAATGTGTATTGTGTAAATCTCACAAATTGATTTGCCTAGAGATATGAATGTTAGAAAGATTAAAGGTAGAAATTATGATTTAATAACTATAAATAGGAGATTGGTCTCCAAACCATGCAATCTTAAGCACAGAGTTTTGAGAGCATGAAAAGAATAAAGAAGATGAGCAACTAATAGGGGTGGAGTGCTAGAAATATGGGGATTAAATGAGTAAATATTGGTGTAAAAGCTTCAATTTGATCAATCTAGTTGAAGAACAACCCTAGATAATGAATTCTTTCTCTCTTATTCATGATTCAAATCTATGTAAATTGGGGCTTTTATTTAAAACAAAATTTCAGAATGTTTGAATAAATTCCTTACTTTCGACAAGCTATAATGGACTTGGGCTTTTCAATAAATCTATGGCTTTTCAAAGGCTTTCAAAATTTTAATGTCAATTGTAAGTTTTAGGGTTCATGAATGTAAATTTTGATCTTAATTTGATAATTGAAGTATAAGTTGTTGCATCAATGTTGTTTTGGTTGTATATAATAAAGATTTATCGAATTTTGGTGATTGGGTATAAGTTAGAGGCTTGAGAAATGGTTTTTAGGTGGTTTAGGAGTGCAAAATTTTGTTTCTGCAGTTCTTCCTGACCCTGGAGCGCTTCACTAAAACATGGAGCAGACTTCACGTTCTGGGCAGTATCGAGACAATTTTGACTAACTTTCATATAATGGTCATATCTCATTCGTTTTAACTCTGATTTTGACACTCCGCATACCGTTGGAAAAGTTTAGAGATAGACAACCACTTAAGGTCATTAGATTTCAAAATCCAGATTTTCTTGGTTGGAAATGTGTTAAAAGATAGAGTTTGTGCATAGGGATAATTTTTTGTAAGCATTTTGGTTGATTTTACTTGTGGCTTTTCTGAAGACTTTCGAGCATTGAATTTATACCAAATTATCCCAAAAAACTTGTTATAATATGTTTTGATGCCTAATGAGTTAAGGTTTTTTTCAGTATTTTTAACTATTTTTTTCATGTCATTTTTTAGGCTAAGAGCTAGATAACAAGTTTATTAATCTAAATAGGGATGAATTGGTAAGAATGAATCCAAACCACATAAATAGACTTTAATACACTAACATATGACCCTAAATGACACTAGGAGCCTAGTTGCATGGTGTCGAGTATCAGGGATTGGTTAAACACTTGTGAGAGTCGCAAGAATTTGAGTTTCATGCAATTAAAGATATGTAGACCAGTAGGGGCATCAACAATAGTTCTTTTCTCATTTAATACTTATTCCTTATTGAATACGCATTTGATTTAAATTTCTTTCCTTGGAATTGATTAACTGCCAAGAGACCTGAAGCTTAGGTGATCGAGTTGCGCATATGTTGTTTAGATGAACTTGAGTCCACCAGTGTAAGGTCAAGCTGTTCTCGTAAGTCTCCTAGTGCCTACAATTCGACTTTCAAGCTATTCTTGGAAGTGGTCGTAGACCCACAATTTGAGAATTATTAACAAGCTGTTCTTGAAAGTGGTTATGGGTCCACAGTTTGAGCCTCGTTGAGATTTACTTTATGTTGTTTCTAGAAGAGGCCGCGAGTCTATAGTTTGAAGAACGTTGAGACCACTTAGACGTATATCCTTTTATTCTGCCACTCATTTCTCGTTGTTTATTTATTTAGTATGCATATCATGTACTTACTATTTTCCTATTTATTTCATTATCTGCATGATTTATGGACTATACTTTATTGATACCTGAAGTACTAGTGAGACTCCTCTAGATTTACTCATTGGAATTGTCATTGTTTTAGTGACAATTGCATGTCCCTCTAGTAGCAAAATTAAAGAGCTAGTGATTGATGACTTCCTCTGATCTTACCTCACAACCTGCTCTTCTCTTGTTACTACTTAGGTTTCTTTTTTATATTTTGATGTATTGATAAGTGAATAATTAGACATGTTTTATAGTAAATTCTAAGGTGATTTTAAATGTAGAAGACTATATTACACAAGGTTTTCTCTTGTTTTGTTATTTTATGTTATTATGGAATATATGAAGAAATGAAGTAAAAAAATGAAGATTATAAAACAATCAATCAAGTGGAAAAAGAATGCAAATAATCATCAACAAAGAGTCAAAGAAGAACTGGATTTTAATACTAATGATTTCCCAGCAATTCCTATGTTCCCAGAATCACCTTTCAGATCGGTGGAAATAAAGACTTTAATTCCAAGGATTTTCTCAGCGATTCCATTTAAACTCGAATCGTTAAGGAATCGCTAGAACAAATTTTGAGGATTTTAGATAACAACAATTAGTTTAAGTTAGTATGAGATGTTTACTACCTACAATACTATAAATATGACTCTAAGGTTACAAATTCAGTTGCCCTCGAATATTTATATCAATATTTCATTGCTCTAGGTGCCACTTTTATTTTCATATTTTATTGTTTTATTGTTCATTGTTTTTGGAGAAGATTCTAAAATTTTAAATATTTATTTAGAGATATTTATCTATTTCTTTTATTTACTTTAATGCAATGTTATTTATGATGATAAATGAGTAGTTTATTAATCTAAACAAAGCCGGAACATGAACTTGATCTGTTTGATAATGTAGTCATAATGGTGATGATTTTGTGCTTATTGCTTTAAACCAATCTGTATTCCTTAATTCCTTAATTCACTAATTTAATAGATTATTATTTGCGGATTTTAATCATGGAACTTTGCATTGTATTCTTAGTCTAGAATGTGTATTGTGATACTTGGATTCATTATCTAGTTTAAAGTAGTAACTACGATTGTTTGAAAGGTGTCAGTTTAGATGTCCTAGTGAATTTGAGACCTAAATCTGATGTTGAAGTAGCTTTTTCGAAGATGTTAGATTTGGTAGTTATAAGTTTTCATAAAGTGTAATGTAGTTTTATTACGTGAAGTTAATGTCTTTGTGTATTCAAATAGGTTTGCTCGATAAAATCAGAACGCGACGTTTCCACCGATATAAAGAGAAAAAATGGTTGGCTAAAGGTTGTTTACTTACTTATGACCAGAGTTTAATGATCTATGATACTTTATAAAGTATGCTTATAACTATGTTGATTGAAGCAACATGTTTGGAATGCAAAACATATTGATGTTTCATAGTTCTGGATATTTATTTATATATTTATATATTATAGAATTAAATTTAAATTGATTGATATTGAATTTAAAATAGTGTTAGTTAAGTTAGCATAATCAGTTAATTATTATTATATCATATATTGAATTAGTGAGTTTAATTGATATTTTAATTAATTAATTAAATTAAAGTAAAAAATAATAAAAACCATTAAAAGTTATTTTTTTCTAGAGAAGTTTGATAAATACCTAAGGAGACGATTCCCACTTACCACTACTACAAAATATTAATAGTATAATAAAGGAGGAAAACTTATTGTATATGTTTGACATGTGTCAATTTCTAGTGTCGTTGTCGGGGATTTAAACATAATTTCTTAAGAGTTTTATACGATGTATGATATATCCACTTCGTCGTTCTAATTCCACATGATCCTTACATCCATTTGATCCTGAGGTAGATATGACATTTAATCGTAGCTTAAAACAACAACAACGTAGAGAACACCAAACTAACACAATGAAAGCCAATAATTGTTGGGGTATGTGCCATAGGCCAATTCTGTAAACGTTGTTTAACTATTATAAGTAGATGAATGTTTCTTTTATAATAATATCCGTGGATAATTATTGTATTATTCTAAATATCCCTAGTCCGTTATTATTGTGGGAACAATAATAAATTAAGACTAGTATGAGTCTTGATTGATAATCATGTGATGATTATGGTTATACGGATACAAATCAAGATAATGGGTATCTGTTGGGAATAGATGCTGGACCGACCCGCTATGAGAACACTACAAGGTCAATGTCATAAATGATTCTCATGAGAGTTATATCATTTAGTTCTTTGACTTGAGGTCACCAGATACTCCAACATTAGGAGCACAATGATTTGATACAATTAAACGTTATCTTTAACCGGATAATTATAAAGATTGTGATTGGTCATTTTTCGACTATTGCGTGGATGTTGTGTGATTAAGATGGAATTTATCCCTCTCTTTTAGAGAGAGATATTTGTTGGGCCCTTCGATATGTTAGATTGATAAATGACCATGTCTAGTGAATTGATTGGATCAATGTCATTTGACAATTTTAGTCTACTCGGAGATCGAGACTAGTAGATTGAACTATAAGGGTGACATTCCATGTATTATGTTCAATTAAAAGATATCGCGTAACAAAGGGATATGATATACACTGTCAATTAGGCTGTATCAATTTAATGATCTTCATGCTACTTTGATAATTATAATGACTTGCTAGAGACCGCTTATGACTTGTATACAAAAATAGCTTTGGTTCATCGCTAATATTTGTATGAACCTATCAAGTCACACAAAGAATGAATTTGCGTGATTTAATATTGTCCGGGTTGATAAATCTTATTTGATAAAATTCATTTTGAAGATTCTCATTAAATGTCCTAGTTTGACTAGGATTCAAAATTCTCATACATTTCTACCGTGACTAGAAATTTTGTCTCTTAGTAAATCATATTTTGAATAAGACTTTAATTGGAATTATAGTATGACTTCAATTCTTATTTGAGTTTTAGATAAATTACAACTCTTATTGGATTAGTAATTGTAGATTATCTATGACTCTATCCTTTTTAGAGTTGGACTGTATCTAGGACTCTATTTGAAGTGTAACTAGGAGATGAAGTTCTTTTACAACTCGACCTAGTGTACTATAAATAAGACATTAGGGTCATAGTAGTTGTAGGGAATTCCTGAGAGAGATTTTTCCTAGAGAATTTTTGTGAGAATTTTTATCCTAGGATTTTTGGGGCTAGCACTCCGGATTGTAATCGTCCGTTCGTGTGTGGATTTCTGATAGAGGACGTTCGTCTTTGGCAGCGTCTTAAAAGAATCGATCAACATGAAACAAAGCAAACATGAAGTTATTCTTGCTAAGGTATGATTTTTTTATTGGCACATCAATTTAATGGAATCAATAGGATCTTGGTTCGGGGATGTTCGAAAAAAGGTTTCAAAAACTTCCACTGTGCATGATCCCCGAAACCCAACAATAATAACTTTAATATCATCAATAATAATGATAATAAAGAACTTAATTTTAGGCAAGCTAATCAAAATGTCATTGCTTACGAACCAATGTATATTGCCTATCCTGAGGGATTTTCCAAATTAGAACTTAGACTTAGATTCATTAGTGCTCGACATAACTTTTATGGTAATGACAATGAATACCCACAAAAGTTTATAAAGGAATACCGACATAAATTCAATGGAATTCTCTTTTCGTATTAAAAGATCAAACATAAGATTGGTTGTTTTATCTTCCTTAAGATTCGATAACCACATGAACTCAAATGTTAGAAGCTTCCCTAGATCAATATATGTCTGCAAGAAAAATTAGTACTTATAGAAGACAAATCACGATCATGAAAATGAAAGATAATGGAAATTTTAATGAATTTTGGGATATATTTCAAAGATTAATTTCATCTTGTCCACAACATGGATACACCCAAAGAGTTTTATTAGAATACTTCTATGAAAGACCAAATTATTTGAACAAAGACTATTAGATACCTTTTATGGTGGATCATTATTCGATGTTTCACCAACTTTAGCAAAAAAATCTATTTATAAGATGGCCAAACAATCTAAACAATATGGTAAAAAGACCGATACATCAAGAAAGAAAATATTTTGAAATTAATAATAAAACAAGTAATAGATTTGACAAAAAAGTTGAAGAATTATCTAATATGGTTAAATTACTACTAAAAGGTAGACCATGTGAATTTTGTAATGAAGTTACACATTCTACGGATGCGTGTCCTACTTTACTAGAAGATAATGATGAAGAAGTCAACGCAGTTATGAACCAATATTTTGGTCCTCCTAGAAATCAATATTATAGCAACAATTATTACAGTACAAAACTAAATTCAAATATTAGCTATAGTCCACAAAATCAAAATTATACTACTTATAGATCGAGAGTACCTACACAACCTACACTAATGCAACAAGCTCAACAAACTATTCAAACTATTCAACCTACTCAACCAAATTTAAAACAAATATTACATAATTTTATGAGCCAAAGTCATCAAAACTTTAGACAAATTTCTCAAAACCAAATTAAAATTGATACGTCTATTAATGAGTTGAAAAATTAATTAAATCAAATGACTTTACAAATTAACAAGTTAAGTAATCAAACTAAAGTATCTACTCATCCTTCAAACATTACTAACCAAGCACGAGTTAGTGCTTTTTTGTGATATTGAAAAAAAAATGTACATGCAAGAAAAGACACCAAAAAGAGGTAAAAAGAAAATCAAAGTACCTAAAATAATAGAACAAGAAGAAGAATAAGAAAATGATGGCAAGTATCATTCCTACTAGGGGGAATGGATGGGCGAATAACTAAATGCCAAATCCCTAAATCTTTAAACTGATAATTATGGCTAATCAGGGATTAACAAATCTTAATTGTGGTTTAGGCCGCGAGTCAGGAGCTAAAGACAGGTAAATCGAGATTTACAGGTAATTTTATTATTGTGTGATGTGTGCCTAGTGTTATGCACTATTATATTATTTTATTTTGCGAAATTTAAGTTAAATGAGTAAATTTGAGATTTTATGGGATTTTTTATCTTGAGATACATGTCGAAATGAGTCGCCAAAAAATTAAAATGTCGAATTGCACTATCGTTTCGAATTTCGCAAAAAAACAAGGGTATTTAAGTTTAAAAACTTGAATTTAAAGTTTAATTGACTTAACGAGCTAAGGTGGGTTCCACCTTGATTTACGTGCAAGACGGAATGTCCAAGAGTTTTAGAACGTATTGGTAAATTCTCACATTTTTTACGGAATTGGAGTATTTTTTTGTGGTTTAATTTGGGCAAAAAATTGAGGAGATAAATCAAAAAGACTCAAAAGTGTATTTGTTTTATATGGTTAAGGATTAAAATAGAGGGGCAAATAGGTCATTTGTCCCCTTTTTATCAAATCGAAATCGAAGAGGGGTGTGGGACACTATTCCATCCTCTCCTTCGTTCACTTTTCATCATCGTCCCCAACTGATCATTATCTATTTCCTCTTCGTCCCTTCACTGATTTCTCTCTCTCTCTCTCTCTATCTATCTATCTCTCGCCAAATACCGTTAAATGAAATCAAGGGGTAGCCGTGGATTAATTTGGTGGCTGTGGGTATCATTGAAGGTGAGGCAAGTTTAATGGAAATTGAGTATTAATTTCGATTTGAGGGAATTTTTTGTTGTGATCTCGAATCGAAGAGAGATGGTGAGGTTATGATCGAATTGAGGGACAGAGAGAAAGAGAGGAAGTGATTTGATCTATATAAGAAAAATGCAAAGGCGTTGATGAAGAAGAAGAAGAAGGTGGTTGAGGGAGATGACCATGGGGGTGATCAGGGGAAGGAAAAGATGACGGGCGTGGGATCGCAACCCCCAGGTGAGGTAAAAAAACCTACACTGTTAGGACGAAACATAGGCTTACCTCTGTTCATCCCAACGAAGAAGTAGAAAAAAGGGGTTTCATCCCCAGGTCAGGAGTCAAACCCCTCATTTAATATGCAAATTAAAAATTCCTGAAAAATGAAATTATAAAATAAACAAAATTCTTAAAAAGTAGAGAAAAATCAGAAAAATGAGATTTTTGGACAAATTAATGGAAATTGGAGAATTTTATGAAAAATGTGGATTTTGAGATTTTCTCAAGGATTTATATCAGAGATTTTGCCTCGTAATGCGTGTTACGACACTGAAAATACCCAAAATTATTAAAATTATTAGGCCAATTTTTGATTATGAACCACAATTTTCAATCGAAATTGGGATCCGGACATCTGAGGATTTGATTTGGATTGATTTTGGGGTTTTTGAATTGAGACGCGACTAATTAAAATAAAATAAATTAGAAAAATTGTGGAGTGGTTGTGGAAACTTACCGAACTTATAAATAAATTGTAGGACTGGAATTGGAAGCCTGTATGAACTATTTTACGGACTTGGAGCGCAATGGAGTTGCAGTATCGTGTTTGTAAGGTTACGTAAATCCCATAGAAGCCTTTACATTGTATGATTATAATTTCGTATAAATTGCATTGATCTTTGATGTTGCATTATTTTTTGTACATGCATACATGGGTGGGGAGGATAAGGGTGGTTCGAGTCTCCTTATTATGTTTATTATACCATGGTTACAAGGGAGAACACTATATTATACTTGAGGAAATTTGGAGTTCTCGATACTTTGCATCATGTGGTTATCATGATATCACGTTGAACCTGATCATACTCATATAGTCTAAAAGAACAAGACTCATTTGGTTATTCTATCTGTGCGCGAGTCCTTATTACTATTTACTTACCACTTTTGGAAGATGTCATCTGGTTATGATCAGATAACAGAAGCGAGATGGATTCACGATTGTATTTAAATTCATTGGATTATATTGTTCATTTAATTTTTTGGATTATTATACATTTGATTATTACAGGTGTATTAGATAGTGTGGGATTTGCTTATCTGAAATTATCGAATTTTTATAATTAGGTAATGACAGGTTCAAACGGTAACAAAGGAAAGGGAAAACTTTTTTACTGTTTGTGATTTGCTCAGTTCCTTTCTCTCTTTGTGTATATTGTTTCTGAATCATAATATATTGTATAAATGGGTTATTAGGTTTGTGTGTGGTTAAGATCTTCTTTGGAATGCTTGTAAAAGTTTTGGGACGGATTGGAATACGGTGGAGCTAAGGTAATGATGGTTTAAGGATTTTGAAAGCCTGAGATAGGTTAGAATGAATAAATAATCTTTATTAATGCAATATATATTGTTATGAGTTGATTGTGAGTCCTTCGGCATTTCCACTAAGCTGAGCAGATTTTGTTGAAAATTTTTGAAGACCAAGTTTTCTGGTGTAGGCTTAGAAACATAGGAGGTGCTGTCGGATTTTTTTACGGGATTTGGAAATAATTTAATTAATCTAAACAAACTTTGAGGTTTGAGATTTACTTTTAGAGTCCTTTATAGTTAATAAAGTTTTATATTTGATAATTACAAGATCTTAATATTATTTATTTAGTGATGGAGAGGTTAAGGCTGTTAGATTATCAGGGGATTAAAGTAATCTAGGTCAGTCAGATGTCCTAATTAGGTGGGGTTTGACAATGTTGATATCAGGGCCTAAGATTCTAAAGGAATCTTATTGATTGAGGTTAAACGAGTGATTAGTTCGGAAGTAACGAGATGGAACGGGGTTAAAAAGTTTAAGAACTTTATAAATTTGTTATGTGCGTTTTATATTATCGAGATATCGATGGATGTAAGCTTGCTGAACCACTTTTCTTGCAATTTCTATTGTGAAAATTATGAGTGGACAACAAGAGGCGGGTTAGGATGTAACGAATTAATATTTATTAATCTAATATATTTGGAAATCTCGGACTAAGTGGACACCGTGGATAGGGTTAAGACATGTCAGACTAGAAAAATAGTTATTTTTGCATGATGGTTGTTATATTGCGGTGTTTAAATTGTTAACTGTCATATTGCATCGCATGTGTATACTAAAATGTTGATTTGTCGAGCGAGGTTGTGTGACGGGTATTCACCAAGAAAAATGTGTCGACGCGGGTAATCGGGTAGGCGAATTATAGGTACACTAGGTGACTGATTAACTTATTTAAAAATTTTCATTCGTCAATGAAATGATTAATAAAACTACATGCTAAGTCGAACATATAAGATAAGCGAGCTATGGTGTGCCTCGAAATGCGTGTTGCGACGCGAGACGTCAAACATTGGGTGCCAATTTGTCGGAGACTAGTGTGGGTTTACATAGATGAAAAACCTATTAAATAGACTAGTCCAATATATATGACTAAGTTATTAAGCTAGGCTAAAATAAATCAAATTAAGTAAACTAAGCCTAAAGTTCAAAAACTAGCAAAACATGAGCCATAGATGGACCTTTTGATGATGGAGAATTACTAGAATCTAGGCTAAGTGAGTGGGTCTCAAGGGTGCATAGATTGTATGAATGGTGTCTTTTGATGCACATGGACATTTAGGACATCAAGTTGATGAGAGGTCTAGATGTAACTTTATAAAGACTATATAAGCCACACTTGGCTTGTTTCATGCAAGAAAAAAACTCAAGATTTTGGAAGAACTATGGGAGAATGTGGAGCTAAATCCTTGTTGGAGATTCAAGCTTGAGTGAAAATCAAGAGGCCTTCAAGTTAGGTAATGACTTCTTCTTCATCTTCAAGCTTCGATTCATAAAAAATGAGTGTTTAATGTATACAAAATTGGAGCTTCCTACTTTAAACAAATTGCTAGGTTTTAAAAATGAATTTTCTACTATTTTAGGCTCTCCAAGGCATAACTTAGAACCATAGATTTTAAGTTTATTTGGATTTTAAAACTGATTTTAAGAAAATATGTTTCTTGAGTTTTTTTCTTCAATGCATGTTCAATTCATATAAATCAATGCAAATCTTGTTAATGGATTAGGTCTATATTTGTTTTTAGTGGCTAAAATGCCAGTGAGAAGAGAGGGTAGGACCGACGACATTAGAGGAGGCCATGGGGGAGAGAACCTCAAATTCTTGAGTTGAAAATTTTGGGTTTCGACCCTTTTAGCGTGCTAATGAGGCTAATTAGTGCGCTAACAATTCTAAGCAAAAACTCAGATTAAGTTAGCGTGATTAATACGCTAATAAGCCTTATTAGCGCACTAACTAGACACCTGAAATTCTATAAAAATGTGTTTTAATAACGTAGCTAGCTAAAACCCACTTTTGACACACTGATTCTTCGATTTATGGGTTTTTTGACTTATTTAGAAGGAATTAACCTAATGAAAGAGTATTCAATAATTTTAAGGTTTTGTAATGAATATTAGCTTTATGAGTTAATATACATTAAATTGACCTTAAACCCACTATATTTGAACTAATAAGACATTAAACTTAGGGACCATAACTTAGGTACTGGGAGCGAGTCGGGGTCGAATTCAGGAGTCTAAGGAAGTGCGAGCGCGTATTTGAGGTCCGTAAAACTCATGAGAAAGCTTCACAAAATTCAGTTTGTTTTTAACATTTGTTTTTCGGTTGTCGAACTGTATTCACTTCGCTGCATGATTTATTGTTGTTCGTTCATGTTGAATAACCGAGCTTTATGGTTGCATTTTGGGGGTTTTGCTATGAAGACCGGTTGAGTTGGTTCACCAGGGCTATGTTGTGTTATTGTTGTGTGACAGAATGATTTAACAGTTGAGTGGTTCACTGAGGTTTTAGAAGACGTGGTATTAAAGTGATTGATTTACCGATTGAGTGGTTCACCGGGGTTAATTATGTATACATTTCTACTTACTTATATAATCGTTGTTATGTTTTTCGATTATCTACCTGCTGCTTTGGGTTTTGTATTGTTCTACATTCATGAGAGTACGCCTTTCTATTGCCAGATAGCGTACTTGCATGTCTCGTAGTATTATTTGATTTCTTGCTGAATATTGTATGAGTTTCTCTTGGGATTTTACTAACTTGACTTGTCACTATATATGTTGGGTAATCGAGAGCAGACCCTTCTATGAGTGGCGATAACAGGGAATTTTAGGCGACTATCTCTTTCTGCTGACGGTTTTAGACATACTCGTAGGTGTTTATATTTTGATGTATTTGCTTTATTATGGGTGTCAGGGGTCTATGAGAGACATTGTACATGTATATACATGCTTTTGTTTATCTTGTTGCCTTATATACATGGTACTTTATTTTTGGGATTTTCATTACTTAGAAATTTTGATAATATGCATAAAATATCCATATATTTTAAAGTCTTTTGCTATAAAATGATAATGAAACCTAATAGGTTAAGTGACTAGCTAAAAAAATTCATTAGTAATTATATGAAGAATAATTAGCTTAGTTAGTGTTAGTTGAAAACGAGTAAATAACCAGTTCGGTCGCAGGGTGTCATATATAAGTAGGCCATGACGTAGCAAGGCTTGGTGACATGTGATGTGACATGGCGGTGCCTAGGGTTGTCTTGAGATTTAAGGCCACCACATAGGAATTTGGCAAGGGTAATATGGATCCACAATGTGTGGATTCAATTATGTTTGAAAACCTGACGGGGAAGATGTGAGAGTTGCTAAATATCTTACAAGCACAGGTGGCAGCCCAGGCACCAAATACTCATGTTACTCAGGAAGTTCCTATTGTAACTCCAACCACCCAAAAGGAGTAGGCTACCTTTGCCATTCATCCAAAAGTTGAACTGATTGCTGCAGTTTCGGTTCAGGCTAATCCGACCGTGGTTAGTGGAATGTCACTGGGAAGAAAGGTAGGAAGAGTTTGGTACCATTATATCGATGATTAAACCGAACTCACCGCGAGAGGTTCGAGATAGAGCTAGAGCTTATGTGACTACACAAACTTTTCAGTGTGAACCATAACTATATCAGGGCGTTGTGGAGTCAAGACAGAGCTCGGGTTATGTGGATAAGAAAAGGTTCACATTCCAATTTAATTCGAATTCTCAAAAGAAAGAGAAAAGTGGAGGTAAGGGTCAAAGATCTCAACGATTGACAACTAGTTAAAAATCTTCTATAAGTACTAAACCTGCAGTTACGTATTTTGAGTATAGAAAGAAATGATATTACAAGATTTCTTGTTCACAATTCTTAGGAGCATTATCTTGTTTGTTACAACCTCAACAACATATCAAGGAACATGTTCAAGTGGTGACTGAACGAGATTCATATGCAAATCATAATCTTATTGAAGGTACGATTTTAGTTTGTGGTTGTGTAGTGATCGAGTTACGGTTGACTCTGGTGTGAGTTCCTATTCATTTTGTCCTCAACACAATAATTGAGGATAAGGTGGATCCTTACTTTATGTGTGAGAAATATGTTGTTGAGATCTCTAGACACGAGATAGTAGTTGATATACGTGTGTTGGAGTTTCTGGAATTTGATGCATTATTGGAATGGATTGGCTAGCGGCTTATCATGCACATTTGGATTATTTCCATAAGATTGTGTTCTTTTATATTCGATTTTTCAGTGTTTACATACATTAAAACATCGTTTAAGTTGCTTTTGACCAGATGTAGGCTAGCCACTGGGGAAGAAATGGAAACTCTTACCAAAACTATTAGTTCAGAGACCCAACTTGAAATTAAACTGGAGGAGATTCCTATAGTTAGTGAATTCTCAAACGTGTTTCTTAATGATTTACTTGAAGTTTCACTTCTAAAAGAGATTGATTTTGTGATTGATGTTGTTCTTGGAACTGAACCAATATCTATTCCTCCCTATAGAATGGCTCTGAAGGAGTTGCAGTAATTGTTGAAATAGTTGGAGGATTTGTTTGATAAAAGGGCTTATTCATAAGAGTATGTTGCCATGGGGCATATCAACCCTTTTTGTAAAAAAGAAAGATGGTAATTTAAGGCATTGCATTGATTTTAGATAGTTGAACAGGGTTACTATTCGGAATAAATATCCACTACCTTGAATATATGATTTATTTGATCAACTTAACGGGTTAAGTTCTTTTCTAAAATTGATCTTCATTCTGGTTATCATCAGTTGAGAGTTCGAAAAGATGATGTGCAAAAGATAAAGTTCAGTACCAGATATGGTCATTTTGAATTTGTTCTTATGCCATTTGGGTTAACTAATGCTCAAGTTATATTTATGGAATAGATGCAAAGAACGTGAGGTCGTATCTGGATCACTTTGTGATAATATTCATTGATGATATCTTGATATACTCTAAGACTTACGAAGATCATGAACAACATTTTAAAGTTATTCTCCAAACTTCGAGAAATCATAGGTTGTATGCCAAATCTAGCAAATGTGAGTTTTTATTGTCTAAGGTGGATTTTCGGGTCGTGTGGTTAGTACAGAAGGAATTTTGGTAGATCTAGCCAAGACCGAGGCTAACGTTAGCTGGCCGAAACCTATTATAATGACGAAGATATTTAGTTTTCTGGGTTTGAGTGGCTATTATCATAGATTCGCGAAAGATTATTCTAAAATAGCTACGCCAATTACTAAATTAACTCAGAAAAATGTTCCATTTGTTTGGTCAACAACATGTGATGTTGTATTTTAGGAATTGAAGAAGTGCTTGACTTCAGCACCACTTCTTGTATTGTCTGGACCGGGGAATGGAATTACAATTTATAGTGATGAATCGAAAGTTGGTTTGGATTATGGGTTCATGCAGAATGGAATGCCGATTGTTTATGCTTCTCGGCAAATAAAAATTTACGAGAAGAATGATCCTATTCATAATTTATAAGAAGAATGATCCTATTTGTATGGGGAAAACTTCAAACTATTTTCAAATCATAAGAGTCTGAAGTATTTGTTCTCTTAAAAAGAGTTGAAAATGAGACAACGACGATAGTTTGAATGCTTAAAATACTTTGATTTTAGTCTTGAATATCATCAGAGTAAAGCGAATGCTGTTACTAATGCATTGAGCAGGAGGAGCGCTGAAACATTACCTACGGCTAATTGATTGACTTATGAGTATGATTTGCTCGAAAAAGTCACTATGACTTTGTCGGAGATTCCGAAGGTTGATGATGAATTGATTTGTGCTCAGTTTATAGTGCAAAACGTCTCTATTTAAAAAACGATAGAGTGTTAGCAAAGTGATGAGAATTATGAAAAACTCAAGGGGTTTGCTGATGATAGTAATAATCCAGATTAGGTTGAGTTTGCGGATAAATGTTTAAGGGTTAGATGCAGACTTTATATTCCATCAGTGACTGAGAGTCAAGATGACATATTGAGAGAATCTCATCGCTCTAGATACAACATTCATCCTGGCAGGAAACATTAATGTTTGTCATGATTCTTCTATTGAACTTGCTATGTGAAATCTTAGAGCATCAATTAATGTTACGTTGCTTAAACTTTATGAATCATTGAAAATATGGTCATTATCTAATACTCCTATTAATCTCACTTTAGCAAATAATAACATTATTAAACTATATGAATTATTAGAAGACATCTTCATACAAGTACATGATTTAGTATTTCTAGCTGACTTTTATGTCATGGAAATGTGAGATTTAACAAGACCCAATCCTTTACCTATATTATTAGGTGATCTTTTCTTAAGATAGCTAGAACTAAGTTAGATATTTCTGAAGGAACAATGTCCATGAAAATTGAAGATAAAATTGTAAAACTCAAAATTAATGCTAAACACAACTATAAGACCTATGAAGAATATGATGAATTATTTGATAATGAAATACATAATAATGAGTTTTTAAACTTAATCTATTATGATAACTTTAATACTGAAATTTAAGCAATTAATGTAGTAACAATGGAAACTGATAAAGGGATTCCAAAGAAAGAATCAGTTGAAGTCACTTTAAAAGAAAAGAAAGTAACTCAAGAATGAAGTGTTAAACAACTGGAGATGGTAAAAGTATTAATAAGCCAGAAGTTTCTCGATCCAAGTACAATAAGAAAAAGAAAAAATGAAATTTAAGTCCTGTAAAGCATAATGATCATAGGGGTACACATTTGCATATTAAAATCAAATGGGCTTAGTACTTTAAAGTTCAGTGTGATACGAACTCTAATGCAAATCTCATGCCCATACATTTCTTTCTACATACTCAATTGGAGTTGAATTTACTTGCTTCAGAACATTCTATTTATCGGAAGGAACTTCAATTCAACCAATAGGAGTGATCATAACTATGCTAGTTCAAGTGGGCAACAACATCATACCCACATAATTTTTGATCATGCCACACTTTATCAATGAAAATCTTCCTTTAATTTTAGGACAACCTTTCTTAGCCACTACACATGTTGCTATGGATATTCTAAACAAAATATTTAGTTTGGCGATTAATGGCTTAGCAATCACTTTTTGGAATGATACTAAAGTGGATAGTCCTAAATTCAAGTTTAGAGATTCAAATTAATTCTGGAAGGGTAAAGTCGAGCCAACGACAATAAACAAAAGCGCTATATAGGAAGCACCCTATGTTTATTCTATGTTTATTTAATTTTGTTAGGAATTTAGTTTCGTTTAGTTTTGTATGTTTTTATTCTCACTTTCAACTCTTGTATTGGAGATATTTTCGGAATTTAAACTCCAAGATAATTTTAATTAAGGGTGAGTGATCGAATTATTTTTGCTTATATGGCCTTTATGAAAGTTGCATTATTTACTTGCTTATTTATATGTTTATTTATTTAATTAATAAAATTATTTAGTTAGTCACATTTTCCACTCAAACTTTCAAGATTTTAGTTAATTCTACCTTAACATGAATTTTAATGAATGATATATAAGTTAATTATGGAGCAAAGTGCAAAAATAGTCAGGCCTACCGATTTCTTAGCGATTTGGAATAACACTGGGAATCGCTGGCAAAATCGGTAGCAGAAACTAGTTAATTTAGTACAAATTTGGAGTCTGGCGAATCCCTAGTGATTCGTCGCACAAAGAAATCACTACTCAGATCGGTGGTTCACTAAACCTCACAAACCAATTATTCACCTAGCAATTTCTCAACGATTCCACTTACATAGGAATAGGTGGGCACGATTTTTATTTTTCAAAAAATAGAACCTTAAATCGCCTAAACACAAACCTATTCACACTAACAAATCGTTGCATCACTTCACGAAAGTCTTAATTTTTTACTTAGATTCAACAATCCTATGCTCAATACCATAGTATTTAAGTTATTCTCACCTCAACTTACTATCATTCAAACCAATTTTTTTGATTTTGGGAGTATTGAGCTAAACTAGGTAATAGGAAGTTTCAACTAGGAGTTTATAGGGATGGTCTAGAGGAGTTCAAGAGCTTGAATCTTGAGAGATTCACTCTTAGGAAAGTAAGTATATCAACTTTAACTTGCTACTTTAACAAAATTCTGATTCAAAGGACTTTCGCAAATATTTTAATGTTTTTTGAAATTGATTTGCAAATGGTTTGAAAACCGAGTTTAAAATGAGTTTTAGGGATTGATTATGGTTTTGTTTCAACTTAATTTGCTTTGTTTTTGAAAGACCTAAGATTTATCACACAATTACCTTACGACATTTAAAAAATTATTTTTTAAGTTTTTATTTGAATTAACACTTCAATGCCAATTTTATTTTAGAATTTATGATGAATTTCAAGCTAGCTTTCCAAAGGGATTTCTCCTTGTAAAATAAAGTCTAGAATTTTGCTGTATTATTTTTGGTAAATGTTATTTTATGATCCATAGTTTTATTTAATTTTCGGACTTGTGAGTTTTGAAATTTGAGACAATGAATGGAGGCGGTAAAAGTAAAAGCACAAGAGAGGAGAAGGGGAAGACAAAATTAGTGAAAAAACTAAACAAAAACCCAAAGTCCTAACCACATTAATAAGTCCAACATGGATTTCCATAAATAGCCCTCGAACTAGAGTACCAAGAGAAACCTTTTCCACCTTTAAGTTTTACCGATGAGTAGGAGGGAGAGGAAGAGATATACGAACCACATAGAATCCAGTTCTCACCGCAACAAATTATCAATGCCAAAGCTCTTGCTAGGATGAATAGTGACATTAGCAAGAAGAGAATAATCACATCGAAAGGGGGATTCAACGTTAAAAACAAAGCTAAGTATGGGCTTAGAATCTTAAACATAATAAGGGAGAGGAGCTGGGGATTGCTAACTAGAGACTATTACGCTGATAATGACACGAGGTCCTTGGTTGAAATGAGTCTTGAAATTCTAGTAAGAGAGTTTTACATTAAAGGCACGGAGATAATAAAACAGTAACCATAGTCCAGGGAAGACTAGTGGACTACTCACCTGCAAGAATAAACTGATATTATGGTTTACCAGAAATACGCATTAAACAAAATAATAAGTACCCAAAACCTGAGTATGGGTATAGACACGAATTCTCCCATGAGACTGTTAAAAATGGTTTAGAAGCAATTCCAAGGGGTGGATTTCTTTTTGACAAAGACGGGTACCTAAAATGCATACAAGCCAAATACTTTAGGAAAGCCATCAAAGCTTGGGGCTTTTTCAATAATGCAAGCCTATAAACAAGTTTACAACAAAAGGGATCGACTATATAGATTTTGGCAAGATAATTTATGATTAAATTAGGAATGTCATGATCACCAAGAAGAATAAAGGATTGCCTTTTCCCTTAATAATTATAGAATTTTGCAAATAAGACCGAGTTCCAATAAAAGGTCTAGAGTTAGATGTTTACCTAAATGTGACCATCATCGATGAAGTCATTAAATGTACCAAGAAAGTGCCTGGATATGTTGATTCGAAGATGGAATGGGAGAGAAATGACACAAGATAAAGAGACCACAGAGATAAGGAGAATATGCGTAGAAAATTGAGAAATTCGGAAGAAATGCACAATGCCGCGTATCATGAGCAAATGAAACAGAGCCTAGAGCCACATGCTGAGGACTTCACTGGCATGTGTGCGAATGAGATGAGAATGACCATGATAGGGTCAATCTTTGAAATCTGATGAGAGCTCCGAGACATCTAAAGTTCATATTACATAACCAATGCGAGATTGCTAGGAGCATCTATGAGTCCGAGCGATGCATGTCCATGAGGATGCAAGGTGGGGGAGCTAACATTCATATCTTATCAACTCAATTGAGAATGCCTAACCAATAAGTCTTTTAAGAAGATAACTCGGTGGCCGGAGTGGATTACAGCTTATATAATCTTGCAATGAGTTTCAAATCTCAACTGCCAGATCATAGGGATGGTGGTGATGCGACGTCTGGACGTCAGTTCTAATATTTTATTCTTCTTTGTAAAATCTATTTTTCAGCGTTAATGTGAGAGTTCTTTATTTGTAATCCTATGATATACTTGGAATGATGTGGTATGTGCTACTAAGATACAATTACTTTGGTGTGTTCAAATTTAATACAATGGTTTAATATCCTGAATTTCTGTTCTATAATGCTTAGAATGTTTAAATTTAACATGTTTTCAATAACTTATACAATTCATTCTAAAGTTATTTATTTAATTTATTCGTTTATGCTTTACGAGGTGTTTTTATTTTGTTGGAAACCTAACTTAATTTTTAAACCTTGAGGATAAGGTTTGGAATGAGTTTGAGGGTATTAGGTGAAGTGAAATATGAAGATGCAAAGTATAGAAGAAACAAAAGATAGAATATAGTTGAACATTGTGAATTTTTCAAAATTTTCCACAATACAGGTAATATTTTTCCATTTTATTTTACTTTATTTAGTTAGGAATATGGAATTGAATATTATTCGAATTTAAATGATAATGATATATTTTTATCACCCACGAAAAATAAATTTTTTATTATGGAAATGAATTGTTATACCCAATTTGACTTAACCTAGATTTTATATATGCTAAAGGAGTTTAGAGGGGATTAATTACTTTATATTAGACATTATAATGGGTAAAAGATCGAAACAATAGTGCAAGATGAACAAGACATATTTCTAATAATTTTGTTATATAAAGATTATTGATCAAGCATTATGTGTGTGTGTGTGTGTGTGTGTGTGTGTGTGTGTGTGTGTGTGTGTGTGTGTATTGAAAAGAGTTTATGCCACAATTGAGGAGAAAAATAGGAATTAGCCAATAAATTTTACTTAGTTGAAGAAAATGCTTCTTTAACTATAGTGAAAGCGAAAAAAGCTAACAAGAGTGTTTAAAAGAAAAAAATAAAAGACCCATAAATTCCAAAGGAAATGGAGGAGGAAATCTAGTGATGGGAAAAGTAAGAGGAATAACTCATATATAACAAAATAACAAATTTCAAAGGAAATGGAGCAGAGAACTGTAGGAATACAATATAAAGAAGAAAATGAATATATAATTGAAGAAGAAAGAAAAAGAGATAAAGAAAATGAAGGAAGTTTATGAAAAACTCTTCAAATAAAAGATTTAGCTTGAATTCTTATAGCTAAGTTAAATGAAGTATTGTTGGGGCATGTGCCCTAGGTCAATTTACGAACATCGTTTATCTTATAATTTTAGTTAATAAAATAGTGGTTTTCATTTGCTATTTTATTATAAGTGATTGCACGTTTACCTTATGATAAGATCCATAGGTATTTGTTGAAATGTTCTAAATGTCCATAGTCGGTCACTATACTGGGAACTATAATGAATTAAGACTAGTGTGAATTTTGATTGATGGTCATGTGATGATCATGTGTATAGAGATACAAATCGAGATCATGAGTACTTGTTAGGGAATAAGGTACTGGATCGACCTGCTATGAGAAAACCACATGGATTAAGTTATCGATGTTACTCATGATAAGTATATCATTTAGTGCTTCGACTTGAGATTACCATAGAATTCAATATTAGGAGTATGATAATTGATACAATCAAACATTGTCTCTAACCGGACGATTATAAAGATTGTGATTGGTTACCATATGAATAATATGTGAAGGTGTGCAATCAAGATATAATTTATCATTCTCGTATAAAGAAAGATATAAGTGGATTTCTTGATATGATAGACTGATAATGGCCGAGTCAATGTGAATTGACATGATCAATATCACTGGGATGTTTTCAGTTTACCTAAAGATTGAGACTAATACGATTGAACATTAAGGGTGATTTTTCATGCTTTATGTTTAATAAAAGGATAACGCGTGACAAAAGTATATGATATATGCTATTCATTATGTTGTATCAATTTTGATATTCATGCTACTTGGGGTAGTCGTAATGCCTTGTTAGAGACCGCTTATGACTTTTATACCAAAATGGTTTCCGTTTCTAGTCTTACTTGTCGTATCTTACAAGTTAAGTATCAAACGGACAATGAGAATAAACGTTTTATCGTATATCTAGCGATAATACATACTATACAACAAATATAGAACAATAACAAAGTTTCCTCAACTTAGATTCAACTCCATACTAATCGTGCTCGATCATTCCTTGGCTCCAAACCAAAGTTATCCTCAATTGAGCCAAACCTAGGCTTTAACACCAAGTTTGTCAAGGCTTGTCTCACTAAGTCCCGACTTAGTCTAATTTCCCCTAATTAGGCACCTAATCTATTCAATTAATTTGAACTCCAAATAATGTTTTCAATTCAATCCTCTATAATGCTCCCAAACTAAATTTATATCCTCAATGAGACTCAATTCATGATTTGTTTAATTGGAGCAAATCAGGAAATCATACTGATTGTTCTTCGTATTTTCTAATAATTTCGGCAGTACCTCCCCTAAAAGTGTTATGCCAAAAAATTGACATAATATGCAGCAAAATGGGGAGAATGCTAGAAGGACTCACAACTCCTTGCAGTTCACAATATATATTTATATATATAATGATTATAACAAGAAAATTAAACTTTAGACTTAAAAGTAATAACCAAAGTTTACGAGTCTTTTCCATTTTTCATTGTCTTCTCAAAGAACCTAACAACATCAAAAACAACTCAATGATGTCATGTAAGTGAACTCATACACTGCTCTGTACTCCTCCGGATGTTAGTCAGAATACACGGAGACATGTAATTGCATTTTGAACTAACAAGAAATTTATATATCAAAGTGAAACTCATTTAATTACTATTTATTGTTCATAAACAGGTCATACCCAAGAATGAACCTAAAACAGTAATAAATGTCCATTGCATGCTCTCCAAATAATTTGCATGCCCTACGTCTTGCGTGTTTAGTCTATCTGGCCAGGAAACCTAGCTTTGAATCCTACCTATGAGCCGTAGCACTAACAAGCCATTGTCCAGAATGATATGAATCTTTGACCAAAAATGATGGCGAAACATAATCCACACTAGACATAAATGTAGGTACAAATATAAAATCCCATAAATAGTAAAGACCACTGCAGAGTTTACTTACAACCATCCAACTTTGAGCTTAATTCTTAGGGTCCTTGAGCTTTGGATCACCTTTAAAATGGCTCCAATAGCTTCCTTGGATACCCAATTATATTGCGCGTCAACTTCAAGTGAAACTAAATAACGAAACCTAATGAAAATCGCGGCTAACGCACGTTTAATAACGGTGTACAAAAATATTAATTTATATAATCGTTTCAATAGGCTTTTAACTAGCCGACTTGGAGTAACTTTTTAACCTTGAAAATCTCAATATTTGTCGTGATGACCTAAAAAGAACTTGTAGTACTCAAGTCCTACTTTCCATAGACTTAAATAATACTCAATTCAGATCACCGATGGAGAAGTTATGAATTTTCCAATATAGCCTGTCAACAAAGCAAACTTTATTTATTTCGAACTGAAAAACTTCTCCAAATCAATATTTTTGCAATTATATCCTCAAAACTCGACAACAAACACCATATAACTACTCGATACCAACATTAAAATATTTCCACAGCCCAACCCATGGAGTCAAATTGGGTCCAAACCAATAATTGATTCATCCAAAAACTTAATGTAAATCAATATCAGCTGTAAACCATCTCCAAAATAGTAATAAAATGAATCACACTAATTCAATTCATCAAAACCCTAACCCACGCAAGAGTGATCTATTCCAAATTGGTGCAAATTGATCAAATATACCAATTCACAATAATCACTACCAATTTCAATCAAAATCTCACAAAAGAAATAAAGAAATCACAAGAATTCAAATTAAATTTAGGAAAATGCCATAAATTGAACCTTTACCAAATTATGGGTCGAATACCTTGTTTGCATCGTAAAAACTTGGCTTGAATTAACCGTCTTATGATGCTCTACTATCTTGCAGAAAGAAATTAAGTGAAAATTGGATGTCAGAATATCCAGAGCAAAAACCTGAGTTGAGAGGGTTAGGGATAGATCGTTTTAAAACATTATGTTGATATCATATATAAACCATCCACTGCTTGTCAGCATCAAAACATTTTTATTTATTTATTTATCCTTAAAATCCTTATTTTGAAATGTTTTGGCTTTCGACGCTCATTTTCAATTCGGTTTTTCACTAAAATGAACCAAACTCTCGACAAAATAGTCCACCTTCATAAAACGTCCATAACACTGATTTTGGTTACTCCAAAACCTCAAAAATCTCAACTTTTCCCACGATATATTAGACCCATATGGACTAATTCTCATACTAAGCCAAACTTAAACCATATTAGACCCATAACCTCGACCACCACAAACAAATATAAAGCTCAAGGTAAGGTCTTGCACTAACTACATTCTCATTTCACAATACCACTAATCTTGACTTGCACATAAATCGAGGTAAAATCTTCACTCGAAGATTAATATTAAATTAATTAGTTTTTACTCAACTGATAATTTATTTTTACTCATGCCCTTCAGATACACACTTGCTACCTTGAGTACGACAAACTGTAGATACACCGCGTCACACATTGACTTCGTGAAAAAATACCATATAATACACACATACTAAGCATTCATCAACTAAAGAAACAAAATCTTACATTATGATATCTTATTTGTAAAGCATGGGTTTTACCTTAGATACTTAGATTCCAAATAAAATCCAAATTAACTTAATTAGCTTCCTAATCGAGTTTATGAAAATTTTGGATTTCACAGGTGTAGTGAGCTTAGGGTTTTTTGGGATAAGGTTCTGGGTATCTCGTATTGGACTATCGCTTAGAGCCGATACCATGCAAAAGGTATTGGTCATGTTGAACTAATATGCTTTAAATGGTGTTGGATTAGTCAAACAGTAGTCCTTTATTTGATTTCGGTCAAAACACACCGACGTCAATGAAGAGGTGTCAGATACTTTAAACCGACATCATTCCTATTTGTGTCGGTCATGTTACATTGACACTTTTGTAATTGAATTGTCATTTTCCTTATTTAAAATATGTACCGACTTTACCAATATTTTACTTCGTCTAAAGGTATTGCGAGACCAAAAATAAGAGCACAGAGACCTATTCCTCGTAGGGGCCATGTAGGCTAGGTTGGGTGTTAGGATAGGTGAGCCACTAGTACTACATGGTCCCAAATTGAAGAGGGTGTGCCTTAAAGGAATTGTTCGACTTCCTCTATAGGAAGTAAAAGAACCTTGATGCCAAAAGGCGTCCAATTAAGAAGTCCAAGCTGGGTCAACCAGATTAAGGAGAGGCTGATGTTGAAGTCATTGGTATGTCTTATGTAGGTAAGAGGGATACCTGCTAGTTAGAGGAAATGATGGGAGTGGGTCCACGAAGGGTATTGAAGGGAGTCTTATACCATAAGGTATTAATTTTATCGACAGTAGGGATGTAGAGGAATGTTTTGATACGTCGATTGATCTAGCAGACGTAGATGCCCCTTCATTTCCTAGTGGTCCCTCTAATTTAAGTTTCGTACCCTTATTCAGGCATTATGTGCTCTTGGATATTTGGAGGAACAAGGAAACTTACATCTTGAATTATTAATTTCATCATCTTATTGGTATATTGTGTTTTTTAATCAATACTATATGTTTTGAGAGCCAAAAGTTTTTTGAGGTGCATGAACTATGGTTATCTAATTTCTATTTGGAAGAGAATCACTTAACATCCCGAGAATAAAAGGGTGGAAAAGCTGATTAACAACTCTAGTTTAGCACTACTGGGTTATATCTCATATGATGGAGGTAATATGGTATATGTTTTAGCCATTATGAAGAAATGGAAGCCTAAAACCAACACGTTCCACTTACACTTTGGCAAGATGATGATCACACTTGAAGATGTAAGGGTATTTCTAAGTATTTTAGTTACCAGTAAGATATTGTTTGTGCCTTACAAGGATCGTAAAGTGGTAATGTCAATGTTAGTAGGTTGTTAGGGGCGTCGGTGAGTGATGCTGACGAGGAGATTAAGACCAAGCCTGGGCCGATAGTTGGTTTGTCATAGTTAAAGGATTGGTTCTCTGAATCGAAGAAAAGAGAGGAAGAACATGATGATAAAAGATGTCGCGATGTATATCCTAGTCCCGAGGTCTTGGTCTGAGCCTACCTCTTATACCTTCTTGGACCAACATTTTTTTCAAACAAGTCTGATACAAGAGTGTCCTTTTCCCTCCTTCTGCTTTTGGAACACA
The DNA here is from genome assembly GCA_039657365.1 of Stephania yunnanensis. Taxonomy (NCBI): domain Eukaryota; kingdom Viridiplantae; phylum Streptophyta; class Magnoliopsida; order Ranunculales; family Menispermaceae; genus Stephania; species Stephania yunnanensis. The sequence goes on from CM077585.1 coordinate 10,440,187, forward strand.
TAGAAAAGATTGGTTCTTATGCATGGGGAGCTGCACCACTTGCATACATGTACCATCAACTCGGCATTGCCATTCGTTCCAAAGTCACTAAATTAGTAGTTATATGACACTGTTAAAGGTACAGTACTATATTTAAATTTATTTCCTTACTACTGCATTTAAATTAATCTCCATATGTCATCCATGACATTGTTTTGTGCAGGGGTAGATGTAGGACCACATTCTATTTATTGAGCTCACTTTGTGTAGCGAATACTCCTTCGATAAACCTCGTGCTATGAAGTGGCACCATAAGAAGGATTTGAGGCTCTACAAGAAGGACAATAGGCTCGCGTTGGATCATCTTATATCTTTTAGGCGCCGCTTCGACCAGCTGAGATCCTATGTTGTGAGAGCCAAATTGGCTTATTCACTTGCATACCCTTGTGTTTATTGACAAATATTATTATTTTTAGTAGGTGATTTGAAATAATATTTTGAAGAGTGCACCGCATGTCCATGATATTGCCTTCTACTTTGCCCACATGTAGTTTATGGACATCAAGGAACCACATAATCCCACAAGGAGTGGTGCGACAAATGGGATGCATTCAACATGTTTCGAGAGAACCTTACCGACCAATTAACGCTGATAAGAGGAGCATGGTTAATTTGTAATATATCGAATATTCGTACGAGGCACAATTTTGAGAGGATTGGGAGGAACATCTTGAATATGTTGAGTGAAACAGTGAGAATGCAGACTATCTTTATCAAATAGCACCTGACTATATGGAATGGCTTCATAGAGTTAGCCATCATTTTTCGGTTAATCCTGAACACGTTACGTGGGTTGTCCATGAGGATGAGAACTCTTTAGTAATAATCTATATGTAGTTTGTTTATTTTTGTTTCTCCTATCCCCTATCATATTGTATTCATGATTTTATCTATCATATACTAACACTTATTCGGCTTATATATAAACAACGCAACAGATGGGCGCTTGATGCGACATTGTGGTTCTGGTGTATGGCTAGGGACATCGTTATAGTGGCTGATGCGTTTGACATGGCTGATTAAGTCATCGCATTCCTTTTAGGAGCTGATGATACATACAAAACCAACGAGATTGCCACTCAAAGTAAGAGAAGAAAAACATCCACCGTGATTGTTTGTCAATATGGCCAAAAGGAAAAATAGCCAAAAGTGAAGCCTTAATTCCTTGCAATCAATGAAACATATTCTTGGAAGTTGAAACATATTTTCAGTTCTTGACAAATAATAACTCGTCCTTTTTCATGTACAATTTTTGTGTGGCTGGTTAGCTTTAGATTGTATTCTTTATTTTTCGTGAAGAAAATGCTTTTATGAATTTTCCAATTTTTTTTTTCTTCTTGGCCATAATTTGATGTCCACATTCTATTTGTTTTTATGTTTTTTTTTGTGGCTAATGGACTTGCAGATTTATGAATAAAAGTATTTTTACCAAATATGATGATCGAAAGTTCCAGTCATATTACAGAGTAAGGGGTCTGACATTAATGGAAATTGCTAATCATACATTGGGATTACAACTTTGCCTAACTGAAAGTTTCAGTAAATTTATGGAGCAAGCACCCTAATATTTATCAAAATTTCTAAACACATATTGCTGGGTAGGGTAAGAGCAGTTGTAATGTGGGTATAACATGCATTACAGATTGACCTAACCGAAATTTACAGACATGTTATGGTTAATGTGGTCTAAAAGCTACAGACTTATTATGTTATAATTGATCTGACACTATTTTATATACAACCATATAGTATTCGTATGGAGTATGACTAGTAAAAAGGTGAGGTATGTTCAATAAAATGGTGACTAGGATCGAAGATAGTGCCCTAGGTGTCGGACACACATAACCAAACCTATTTTGTTGGCATATTCAATCGGTTTATGTGCGATAAGTATGCTGTTTGGATGCGGTATGGATAGAATAACGACGCAACATGTCCGAGATAGAACTGTTGGGTTTTGAGGTTCATACGCAGTGGAGATTATAAAACAATTTTGACAAAAACCGCAACTGGATCCGAATCTAATTCCATTAAAACGTTTAAACCAAGAAAATTTAATCATACCTCGGTCATAAAATACCTTTATGAAGGTTGATCGATCTCTAAGGCGCTGCCAACGACGAACGCCCTCTACCAGTAGTCCACACACGAATGGCGGCCGGGATTCGAAGTGCTAGCTTCAAGAGAATACCAAACCTTTTTGTTTCTCTCTAAAATGATCCAGAGCGTACCAGAAAACCCTAAGTCGTTTCTAAAATGAAAATAGAGTTTCATAGTCCACACACGAACGACGGCCGGGATTCGAAGTGCTAGCTTCAAGAGAATACCAAACCTTTTTGTTTCTCTCTAAAATGATCCAGAGCGTACCAGAAAACCCTAAGTCGTTTCTAAAATGAAAATAGAGTTTCAGCCCTTAATCTTTCGTCCGTGTGTTCTAACTTAAAGCGTCTATTTATACAACCCTTGTATATAGACGATTAAGTAAATTACACATATACCCCTACTTAAAGAAGTATAAATGTAATACACCACAACGACGTTTCTGTCACGAATTGTATCATATAAAATTCATTTTTCTGAACCATCTTAAAATTTCGCAAAACCGTTCTTAGTGTGCGACCCAATAGGCTCATACAACGTTGGCAGTGAACCAAACCACATTTTGGTATATAAGTCATACGCGCCCTCTAGCAAGACATTATGACTACCCAAGTCGTACGAATATCAAATCGATATAACCTAATCAATAGTGTATATAGCATCCTTTTGTCACACGATATCCTTTTGATCAAACATAAGGCATGGAATTGTCGTCCATCATGTTCAATCATACTAGTCTCGATCTCTAGGTAGAGTGAAAACATCCAAGTGACATTGATCAATATCAATTCACTTAGACTAGGCCTTTTAACAGTCTAACACATCGAGGGATCAACTAGATATCTCTCTTTATATGAGAGGGACAAATTCTATCTCGATTACACAACTTCATCACATTGCTCACATAGTAACCAATCACAACCTTTATAATCGTCCGGTTAAAGACAACGTTTGATAGTGTCAAATCACAATGTTCCTAATGTTGAAGTCTCTGGTAAGCTCAAGTCAGAGGACTGAAAAATATACCTAAAACAACTATGACTTAATCCATGGGATGTTCTCATAGCGGGTCGGTCCAGTACTTTGTTCCTTAACAAGTACTCGTGATCTTGATTCGTATCCCTATACGTATAATCATCATATGATCATAAATCAAGACTCACACTAGTCTTAATTCATTATAGTTCCCAGTATAATGATCGACTAGGGACATTTAGGATATTTCTATAAATACCCATAGATCTTATTATAATGTAAACATGCAAATTAATTATAATAAACAAATGAAATCCTCTATTTTATTAACTAAAAGTATTCATAAAGACAGTTAATGGATTGACCTAGGGCATATGCCCCAACATCTCCCACTTGAACTAGGGCCAATCATACATGCATCAATGCCTAATGATCTAACATGACCATCATGTTTTGCTTGTGGAAGAGCTTTTGTCAATGGATTCGCAACGTTGTCTTCAGTAGGTACTCCGCAAATCTTTACGTCTCCCCTCTCATTAATTTCTTTGATGAGATGAAAACGCCTGAGTATATGTTTGGATCTGTGGTGTGATCTAGGTTTTTTGGCTTGCGCTATTGCCCCGTTATTGTCGCAATACAAACAAACAGGGTTAGCAATACTTGGAACCACACCTAGTTCAGAAATGAACTTTTTGATCCAAAGCGCCTCTTTTCTTTGCATCGGACGCCGCAATATACTCAGCTACTGTTGTAGAATCTGCACGATCTCTTCCTTCGAACTTTTCACTTATCGCACCCCCATTCAAAGTAAACACATATCCAGACTGCGATCTAAAATCATCTATATCAGTTTGAAAACTTGCATCTGTGTAACCATTTACAACTAGATCATTTTTAAAACCTCGATAGACCAAGAACACTTCCTTAGTCCTTCTTAAGTATTTAAGGATGTTCTTTATTGCTATCCAGTGACTCTTACCTGGATCTGACTGATATCGCTTGTAGTGCTCAAAACATATGATACATCAAGTCGAGTGCATAGCATGGCATAAATGATAGATCCAATAGCTGATGCATATGGAATCTTATTCACACGGTCTCGCTCATCATTGTCTTAGAACATTGAATCTTTCTGAGACTTATGCCATGAGACATTGGCAACAATCCTCTTTTAGAGTCTTGCAAACTGAACCTATTCAGCTCCTTGTCTATGTAAGCACTCTGACTTAGACCGATTAGCCTCTTAGATCTATCCCTATAGATCCTTATCCCTAGGATATAGGCTGCATCTTCTAAGTCTTTCATTGAGAAACACTTCCCTAACCAAGACTTGACATTCCGCAATGTTGGGATGTCATTTCCAATGAGTAATATATCATCAACATACAGTACCAGAAAAACAACTACACTCCCACTAACCTTCTTGTATACACAAGGGTCATCTTCGTTCTTAATAAATTGCCTTATCAAAACAAAGATTCCAACTCCGAGAAGCTTGCTTTAATCCATAAATGGATCTTTGTAGCTTACATACCTTCCCAGAATTCTTAGGATGTACAAAACCTTCAGGTTGTGTCATATACACGTCCTCAAGCAGCTTTCAGTTAAGAAATACTATTTTTACATCCATTTGCCATATCTCATAGTCGTAATATGCAATAATGGCAATTAAAATTCTTATGGATTTAAGCATGGCTACTGGTGAAAAAGTTTCATCATAATCAACACCTTGAGTCTGCTTGAAACCTTTTGCAACAAGTCTTGCTTTAAAAGTATGTACTTTGCCATCCATGCCAGTTTTCTTCTTGAAAACCCATTTACATCCAATGGTCTTATAACCTTTAGGTAAATCAACCAAGTTCCAAACTTGGCTATCATACATGGATTACATCTCAGAATTCATGGCACTTAGCCATTAATCTGAGTCTGAACCAGACAAAGCCTCCTGATAAGTGGTGGGCTCATTTTGATCCATAAGCAACACATCACGACTATCAGTAATGAGAAATTCGAATATCTCTGGCTCATGTCTTACCCTACCAGATTTACGTGGGCCTTGTGTCACTTGTAGTGGTTCAAATGGTTCAGAACGTTGCTGAACTTCCAACAGCGGTTCAATGTTTATTTGTGATTCTTGAACTTCTTCAAGATTTATTTCTCTCCCTCTAGTGTCTCTTGAAATAAACTGTTTTTCCATAAATGCACCATACCGAGAAACAAACTATTCGTTCTCAGCAGGATTATAAAAGTAATATCTTTTTGTTTCCTAAGGATACCCCACAAATAAACACTTGTCAGATTTAGGTGCTAGTTTTTACGAGACTTGTTATTTTACGTAAACCTCACAACCCCAAATCTTAAGGAAAGACAAACTAGGTCTCGACACGAGGACTTACCAGGAGGTCACACATCCTAGTACTACTCTCGCCCAAGCGCGCTTAACGACGGAGTTCTGATGGTATACGGTGCATTAGTGCTGGTATGACCGCACCCATTTAGTTAGTGGTCGAAAAAATAAATAAAGCACGACAGATTCGAACATGACGTAAAAAAATAAAAGAGTAACGCGAAAAAATAAATAAACAAACCGAGTTTTTTGGGGCGACGTTGGCAACGATTGGCGGTAAAAATAAAAAAAAAGTTTTATCTGTTAAAGAAACATAACGAGAAAAAAAGGGTGCAACACGAGGACTTCCTAGGAGGTCACCCATCCTAGTACTACTCTCGCCCAAGCACGCTTAACTGCGGAGTTCTAATGGGATCCGGTGCATCAGTGCTGGTATGATCGCACCAATTTAGTTAGCGATCGAAAAAATAAATAAAGCACGACAGATTCGAACATGACGTGAAAAAAAGGAGGAGTAACGAGAAAAAATAAATAAATAAACCGAGTTTTTTGGGGCGACGTTGGCAACGATTGGCAGTAAAAATTAAAAAGTTTTATCTATTAAGAAACATAACGATAAAAAAAGAGTGCAACACGAGGACTTCCTAGGAGGTCACCCGTCCTAGTAGTACTCTCGCCCAAGCACGCTTGACTGCAGAGTTCTAATAGGATTCGGTGCATCAGTGCTGGTATGATCGCACCCATTTAATTAGCGATCGAAAATATAAATAAAGCACGACATATTCGAATATGACGTAAAAAAAGGAGGAGTCACTCGAAAAAATATATAAACAAATTGAGTTTTTGGGTTTGCGCATTCATCGAATTTCATCCGAAGTCATTTTTAAACTCGTACGATGTATTTTATTTTTACGTATAAAAACGTATTACACACTAGAAAAATGATCATCGAGATATGTGCACGCGTGTGTCGTTAACAATATAAAAGCAAGGTTGCGAGAAACAAATCGAAAATAAAAACGTAAATAGGAACATTCGCGACGTTGGCAACGGTTGGCGGTAAAAATAAAAAAAGTTTTATCTATTAATGAAACATAACGAGAAAAAAGGGGCGCAACACGAGGACATCACAAGAGGTCACCCATCCTAGTACTACTCTCGCCCAAGCACGCTTAACTGCAGAGTTCTGATGGGATCCGGTGCATCAGTGCTAGTAAAATTGCACGCGTTTATTTAGTGCTCAAAAAAATAAATAAAGCACAACAGATTCGAACATGACGTAAAAAAAAGGAGGAGTAACGCGAAAAGACGAATAAACAAAACTAGTTTTTTGGGGCGACGTTTGCAACGGTTGGCGGTAAAAATAAAAAAGTTTTATCTATTAAAGAAACATAACGAGACAAAAAAGGGTGCAACACAAGGACTTCGTAGGAGGTCACCCATCCTAGTACTACTCTCGCCAAGCACGCTTAACTACGAAGTTCTAATGGGATCTGGTGCATCAGTACTGGTATGATTGCACCCATTAATTTAGCGGTCGAAAAATAAAAATAAAGCACAACAGATTCGAACATGACGTAAAAACAAAGAGGAGTAACGCGAAAAAATAAATAAACAAACCGAGTTTCTTGGGGCGAGGTTGGCAACGGTTGGCGGTAAAAATAAAAAAACTTTATCTACTAAAGAAACATAATGAGAAAAAAGGGGTGCAACACGGCGACTTCTTAGGGGCTCACCCATCCTAGTACTACTCTCGCCCAAGCACGGTTAATTGCGGAGTTCTAATGGGATCCGGTGCATCAGCGCTGGTATGATCGCACCAATTTAGTTAGCGATCGAAAAAATAAATAAATCACGACAGATTCGAACATGACGTGAAAAAAAGGAGTAGTAACGCGAAAAAATAATTAAGAAACCGAGTTTTTTGGGGCGACGTTGGCAACGGTTGGCAGTAAAAATAAAGAAGTTTTATCTATTAAAGAAACATAACGAGAAAAAAATAATGCAACACTAGGACTTCCTAGGAGGTCACCCATCCTAGTACTACTCTCGCCCAAGCACGCTTGACTGCGGAGTTCTAATAGGATTGGGTGCATCAGTGCTGGTATGATCGCACCCATTTAGTTAGCGGTCGAAAATATAAATAAAGCACGACAGATTCGAATATGATGTAAAAAAAGAGGAGTCACGCGAAAAAATAAATAAACAAATCGAGTTTTTCGGGTGTGCGTATTCATCGAATTTCATCCGACGTCATTTTTAAACTCGTACGACGAATTTTACTTTTACGTATAAAAAGCGTATTACACACTAGAAAATTAATCCTCGAGGTACGCGCACGCGTGTGTCTTTAACAATATAAAAGCAAGGTTGTGAGAAACAAATCAAAATTAAAACGTAAATAGGAACATTCGCGACGTTGGCAACGGTTGGCGGTAAAAATAAAAAGTTTTATCTATTAAAGAAACATAACTAGAAAAAAAGGGGTGCAACATGAGGACATCCAAGGAGGTCACCCATCCTAGTACTACTCTCGCCCAAGCACGCTTAACTGCGGAGTTCTGATGGGATCCGGTGCATCAGTGCTAGTAAAATCTCAAGCGTTTATTTAGCGCTCGAAAAAATAAATAAAGCACGATAGATTCGAACATGACGAAAAAAAATGAGGAGTAACGCGAAAAAATAAATAAACAAAAGTAGTTTTTTGGGGCGACGTTGGCAACGGTTGGCGGTAAAAATAAATAAGTTTTATCTATTAAAGAAACATAATGAGAAAAAAGGGGTGCAACACAAGGACTTCGTAGGAGGTCACCCATCCTAGTACTACTCTCGCCAAGCACGCTTAACTGCGGAGTTCTAATGGGATCTGGTGCATCAGTGCTGGTATGATCGCACCCATTTATTTAGCGATCGAAAAAATAAATAAAGCACAACAGATTCGAACATGACGTAAAAAAAGAGGAGTAACGCGAAAAAATAAATAAACAAACGAAGTTTTTTGGGGCGACGTTGGCAACGGTTGGCTTTAAAAATAAAAAAGTTTTATCTATTAAAGAAACATAACGAGAAAAAAAGAATGCAACACGAGGACTTCCTAGGAGGTCACCCATCCTAGTACTACTCTCGCCCAAGCACGCTTGACAGCGGACATCAATTAGGATTCGGTGCATCAGCGCTGGTATGATCGCACCCATTTAGTTAGCGGTCGAAAATATAAATAAAGCACGACAGATTCGAATATGACGTAAAAAAAAGGAGGAGTAGCGCGAAGAAATAAATAAACAAATCGAGTTTTTTGGGTGTGCGCATTCATCGAATTTCGTCCGACATCATTTTTAAACTCGTACGACGAATTTTACTTTTACGAATAAAAAATGTATTACACACTAGAAAAATAATCCTCGAGATACGAGCACACGTGTGTCGTTAACAATATAAAAGCAAGGTTGTGAGAAACAAATCGAAAATAAAAACGTAAATAGGAACATTCGCGACATTGGCAACGGTTGGCGGTAAAAATAAAAAGTTTTTGCTATTAAAGAAACATAACAAGAAAAAAAGGGTTGCAACACGAGGTTATCCCAAGAGGTCACCCATCCTAGTACTACTCTCACCCAAGCACGCTTAACTGCGGAGTTCTGATGGGATCCGGTGCATCAGTGCTAGTAAAATCGCATGCATTTATTTAGCGCTCGAAAAAATAAATAAAGCACGACAGATTCGAATATGACGTAAAAAAAAAGAGGAGTAACGCGAAAAAATAAATAAACAAAACTAGTTATTTGGGGCGACGTTGGCAACGGTTGCCGGTAAAAATAAAAAAGTTTTATTTATTAAAGAAACATAATGAGAAAACAAGGGTGCAACACAAGGACTTCGTAGGAGGTCACCCATCCTAGTACTACTCTCGCCAAGCACGCTTAACTGCGGAGTTCTAATGGGATCTGATGCATCGGTGCTGGTATGATCGCACCCATTTATTTGGCGGTCGAAAAAATAAATAAAGCACAACAGATTCGAACATGACGTAAAAAAAAAGAGGAGTAACGCGAAAAAATAAATAAACAAATCGAGTTTTTTGGGGCGACGTTGGCAACGGTTGGAGGTAAAAACAAAAAAAGTTTTATCTATTAAAGAAACATAATGAGAAAAAAGGGGTGCAACACAATGACTTTGTAGGAGGTCACCCATCCTAGTACTACTCTCGCCAAGCACGCTTAACTGCGGAGTTCTAATGGGATCTGGTGCATCAGTGCTGGTATGATCGCACCCATTTATTTAGCGGTCGAAAAAATAAATAAAGCCCAACAGATTCGAACATGATGTAAAAAAAAGGAGGAGTAACGAGAAAAAATAAATAAACAAAACTAGTTTTCTGGGGCGACGTTGGCAACAGCCGTCAGTAAAAATAAAAAAGTTTTATCTATTAAAGAAACATAATGAGCAAAAAGTGGTGCAACACAATGACTTTGTAGGAGGTCACCCATCCTAGTACTACTCTCGCCAAGCACGCTTAACTGCGGAGTTCTAATGGGATCTGGTGCATCAGTGCTTGTATGATCGCAACCATTTATTTGGCGGTCGAAAAAATAAATAAAGCACAACAGATTCGAACATGACGTAAAAAAAGGAGGAGTAACGGGAAAAAAAAAAACAAACAGAGGTTTTTGGGGCGACGTCAGGAACGGTTGGCTGTAAAAATAAAAAAAGTTTTATCTATTAAAGAAACATAACCAGAAAAAAGGGGCGCAACACGAGGACTTCTTGGGAGCTCACCCATTCTAGTACCATTTTTGCCCAAGCTCGGTTAAGTGCGGAGTTCTAATGGGGTTCAGTGCATCTGTGCTGGTATGATCGACCCGATTTAGTTAGCGATCGAAAAAATAAATAAAGCACTACAGATTCGAACATGACGTGAAAAAAAGGAGGAGTAACGCGAAAAAATAAATAAACAAACCGAGTTTTTTGGGGTGACGTTGGCGACGGTTGGCAGTAAAAATAAAAAAGTTTTACCTATTAAAGAAACATAACGATAAAAAAGGGATGCAACGCGAGGACTTCCTAAGAGGTCACACATCCTAGTACTACTCTCTCCCAAGCACGCTTGACTGCAGAGTTGTAATGGGATTCAGTGCATCAGTGCTGGTATGATCGCACCAATTTAGTTAGCGATCGAAAAATAAATAAAGCACGACAGATTCGAACATGACGTAAAAAAAAGGAGGAGTAACGCGAAGAAATAAATAAACAAAACTAGTTTTTTGGGGCGACGTTGGCAACGGTCGGCGGTAAAAATAAAAAAGTTTTATTTATTAAAGAAACATAATGAGACAAAAGGGGTGCAACACGAGGACTTCCTGGGAGGTCACCCATCCTAGTACTACTCTCGCCTAGCACGCTTAACTGCGGGGTTCTAATGGGATCTGGTGCATCAGTGCAGGTATGATCGCACCCATTTATTTAGCGGTCGAAAAAATAAATAAAGCACGACAGATTCGAACATGACGTGAAAAAAAGGGGGAGTAACGCAAAAAAATAAATAAACAAACCGAGTATTTTGGGGTGACGTTGGCAACGGTTGGCAGTAAAAATAAAAAAGTTTTACCTATTAAAGAAACAAAACGAGAAAGAATGGATGCAACACGAGGACTTCCAAGGAGGTCACCCATCCTAGTACTACTCTCGCCCAAGCACGCTTGACTGCAGAGTTGTAATGGGATTCAGTGCATCAGTGCTGGTATGATCGCGCCAATTTAGTTAGCGATCGAAAAATAAATAAAGCACGACAGATTCGAACATGACGTAAAAAAAAGGAGGAGTAACGCGAAAAAATAAATAAACAAAACTAGTTTTTTGGGGCGACGGTTGCAACGGTTTGCGGTAAAAATAAAAAAGTTTTATCTATTAAAGAAACATAATGAGAAAAAAGGGGTGCAACACAAGGACTTCGTAGGAGGTCACCCATCCTAGTACTACTCTCGCCAAGCACGTTTAGCTGCGGAGTTCTAATGGGATCTGGTGCATCAGTGCTGGTATGATCGCACCCATTTATTTAGCGGTCGAAAAAATAAATAAAGCACGACAGATTCGAACATGACGTGAAAAAAAGGAGGAGTAACGCGAAAAAATAAATAAACAAACCAAGTTTTTTGGGGCGACGTTGGCAACGGTTTGCAGTAAAAAAAAAAAAAGTTTTACCTATTAAAGAAACATAACGAGAAAAAAGGGATGCAACACGAGGACTTCCTAGGAGGTCACCCATCCTAGTACTACTCTCGCCCAAGCACGCCTGACTGCGGAGTTCTAATAGGATTCGGTGCATCAGTGCTGGTACGATCGCAACCATTTAGTTAGCGGTCGAAAATATAAATAAAGCACGACAGATTCGAATATGACGTAAAAAAAGGAGGAGTCACACGAAAAAATAAATAAACAAATCGAGTTTTTTGGGTTTGCGCATTTATCGAATTTCATCCGACGTCATTTTCAAACTCGTACGACGAATTTTATTTTTACGTATAAAAAGCGTATTACACACTAGAAAAATGATCCTCGAGATACGCGAACGCGTGTGTCGCAAACAATACAAAAGCAAGGTTTTGAGAAACAAATCGAAAATAAAAACGTAAATAGGAACATTCGCGACGTTGGCAACGGTTGGTGGTAAAAATAAAAAAGTTTTATCTATTAATCAAACATAACGAGAAAAAAGGGATGCAACACGGGACATCCCAGGAGGTCACCCATCCTAGTACTACTCTCGCCCAAACACACTTAACTGCGGAGTTCTGATGGGATTCGGTGCATTAGTGCTTGTACAATCGCACGCGTTTATTTAGCTCTCGAAAAAATAAATAAAGCTCGACGGATTCGAACAGGACGTAAAAAAAAAGGAGGAGTAACGCGAAAAAATAAATAAACAAAACGAGTTTTTTGGGGCGACGTTGGCAACGGTTGGCGGCAAAAATAAAAAAGTTTTATCTATTAAAGAAACATAATGATAAAAAAGGGGTGCAACACAAGGACTTCGTAGGAGGTCACCCATCCTAGTACTACTCTCGCCAACCACGCTTAACTTCGGAGTTCTAATGGGATCTGGTGCATCAGTGCTGCTATGATCGCACCCATTTATTTAGTGGTCGAAAAAATAAATAAAGCACGACAGATTCGAACATGACGTAAAAAAAAGGAGGAGTAACGCGAAAAAATAAATAAACAAATCGAGTTTTTTGGGGCGACGTTGGCAACGGTTGGCGGTAAAAATAAAAAAGTTTTATCTATTAAAGAAACATAACGAGAAAAAAAGGGCGCAACACGAGGACTTCTTAAGAGCTCACCCATTCTAGTACTACCTTCGCCCAAGCAAGGTTAATTGCGGAATTCTAATGGGATTCTGTGCATCAGTGTTGGTATGATCGCGCCAATTTAGTTAGCGATCGAAAAAATAAATAAAGCACGACAGATTCGAACATGACGTGAATAAAAGGAGGAGTAACGCGAAAAAATAAATAAACAAACCGAGTTTTTTGGGGCGACGTTGGCAACGGTTGGCAGTAAAAATAAAAAAGTTTTACCTATTAAAGAAACATAACGAGAAAAAAAAATGCAACACGAGGACTTCCTAGGAGGTCACCCATCCTAGTACTACTCTCCCCCAAGCACGCTTGACTGCGGAGTTCTAATAGGATTCGGTAGATCAGTGCTGGTATGATCGCACCCATTTAGTTAGCGTTCGAAAATATAAATGAAGCACGACAGATTCGAATATGACGTAAAAAAAGGAGTAAAGCGAAAAAATAAATAAACAAATCGAGTTTTTTGGGTACAAAAATTTTTAAACTCGTACAAAAATTTTACTTTTACGTACAAAAAGCGTATTACACACTAGAAAAATGATCCTCGAGATACGCGCACGCGTGTGTCGTTAACAATATAAAAGCAAGGTTGTGAGAAACAAATCGAAAATAAAAACGTAAATAGGAACATTCGCGACGTTGGTAACGGTTGGCGGTAAAAATAAAAAAGTTTTATCTATAAATGAAACATAACGAGAAAAAAGGGGTGCAACACGAGGACATCCCAGGAGGTCACCCATTCTAGTACTACTCTCGCCCAAGCACGCTTAACTGCGGAGTTCTGATGGGATCCGGTGCATCAGTGCTAGTATAATCGCAGGCGTTTTTTTAGCGCTCGCAAAAAGAAATAAAGCACGAAAGATTCGAACATGACGTAAAAAAAGGAGGAGTAACGCGAAAAAATAAATAAACAAAAAGATTTTTTTGGGGCGACGTTGGCGACATTTGGCGGTAAAAATAAAAAAGTTTTATCTATTAAAGAAACATAACGAGAAAAAAGGGGTGCAACACAAGGACTTCGTAGGAGGTCACCCATCCAAGTACTACTCTCGCCAAGCACGCTTAACTGCGGAGTTCTAATGGGATCTGGTGCAACAGTGCTGGTATGATCGCACCAATTTAGTTAGCGATCGAAAAAATAAATAAAGCACGACAGATTCGAACATGACGTGAAAAACTGGAGGAGTAACGCGAAAAAATAAATAAACAAACGGAGTTTTTTGGGGCGACGTTGACAACGGGTGGCTGTAAAAATAAAAAAGTTTTATCTTTTAAAGAAACATAATGAGAAAAAAAGAATGCAACACGAGGACTTCCAAGGAGGTCACCCATCCTAGTACTACTCTCGCCCAAGCACGCTTGACTGCGGAGTTCTAATAGGATTCAGTGCATCAGTGCTGGTATGATCGCACCCATTTATTTAGCGGTCGAAACAATAAATAAAGCACAACTGATTTGGACATGACGTAAAAAAAGGAGGAGTAACGCGAAAAATTAAATAAACAAACCGATTTTTTTGGGGCGACGTTGGCAACGGTTGGCGGAAAAATAAAAAAGTTTTATCTATTAAAGAAACGTAACAAGAAAAAAGGGGCGCAACACGAGGACTTCTTAGGAGCTCACCCATTCTAGTACTACTTTCACCCAAGCACTGTTAATTGCGGAGTTCTAATGGGATTCGGTGCATCAGTGCTGGTATGATGGCACCAATTTAGTTAGCGATCGAAAAAATAAATAAAGCACGACAGATTCGAGCATGACATGAAAAAAAGGAGGAGTATAGCGAATAAATAAATAAACATACCGAGTTTTTTGGGGCGACGTTGGCAACGGTTGGCAGTAAAAATAAAAAAGTTTCACCTATTAAAGAAACATAACGGGAAAAAAGAATGCAACACGAGGACTTCCTAGGAGGTCACCCTTCCTAGTACTACTCTCGCCCAAGCACGCTTGACTGCGGAGTTCTAATAGGATTCGGTGCATCAGTGCTGGTATGATCGCACCTATTTAGTTAGCGTTCGAAAATATAAATAAAGCACGACAGATTCGAATATGACGTAAAATAAGGAGGAGTAATGAGATAAAATAAATAAACGAATATAGTTTTTTCGGTGTGCGCATTCTTCGAGTTTCATCCGACGCCATTTTTAAACTAGTACGAAAATATTACTTTTACGCACAAAAAGCGTATTACACACTAGAAAAATGATCCTCGAGATACGCGCACGCGTGTGTCGTTAACAATATAAAAGCAAGGTATTGAGAAACAAATCGAAAACAAAAACGTAAAAAGGAACATTCGCGACGTTGGTAACGGTTGGCGGTAAAAATAAAAAAGTTTTATGTATTAATGAAACATAACGAGAAAAAAAGGGTGCAACCCGAGGACATCCCAGGAGGTCACCCATCCTAGTACTACTCTCGCCCAAGCACGCTTAACTGCGGAGTTCTAATGGGATCCGGTGCATCAGTGCTAGTATAATCGCTCGCGTTTATTTAGCGCTCGCAAAGATAAATAAAACACGACAGATTCGAACATGACGTAAAAAAAGGAGTAACGCGAAAAAATAATTAAACAAAAGGAGTTTTTTGGGGCGACGTTGGCGAAAAGTTTTATCTATTAAAGAAACATAACGAGAAAAAAGGGGTGCAACACAAGGACTTCGTAGGAGGTCACCCATCCTAGTACTACTCTCGCCCAAGCACGTTTGATTGCGAAGTTCTAATAGGATTCGGTGCATCAGTGCTGGTATGATCGCACCCATTTAGTTAGCGTTCAAAAATATAAATAAAGCACGACAAATTCGAATATGACGTAAAAAAAGGAGGAGTAATGCGAAAAAATAAATAAACAAATCGAGTTTTTTGGGTGTTTGCATACATCGATTTTCATCCGACGTCATTTTTAAACTCGTACGAAAATCTTACTTTTACGTACAAAAAGTGTATTACACAGTAGAAAAATGATCCTTGAGATACGCGCACGCGTGTGTCGTTAACAACATAAAAGCAAGGTTATGTGAAACAAATCGAAAATGAAAACGTAAATAGGAACATTCGCGACGTTGGTAACGGTTGGCGGTAAAAATAAAAAAGTTTTATCTATTAATGAAGCATAACGAGAAAAAAGGGTGCAACACGAGGACATCCAAGGAGGTCACCCATCCTAGTACTACTCTCGCCCAAGCATGCTTAACTGCAGAGTTCTGATGGGATCCGGTGCATCATGGCTAGTATAATCGCACGAGTTTATTTAGCGCTTGCAAAAATAAATAAAGCACGACAGATTCGAACATGACGTAAGAAAAGGAGGAGTAACGAGAAAAAATAAATAAACAAAACGAGTTTTTTGGGGCGACGTTGGCGACGGTTGGCGGTAAAAATAAAAAAAAGTTTTATCTATTAAAGAAACATAACGAGAAAAAAGGGGTGCAACACAAGGACTTCGTAAGAGGTCACCCATCCTAGTACGACTCTCGCCAAGCACGCTTAACTGCGGAGTTCTAATGGGATCTGGTGCATCAGTGCTGGTATGATCGCACCCATTTATTTAGCGGTCGAAACAATAAATAAAGCACAACAGATTCGAACATGACGTAAAAAAAATGAGGAGTAACGCGAAAAAAAAAATAAACAAAACGAGTTTTTTGGGGCAACGTTGGCAACGGTTGGCGGTAAAAATAAAAAAGTTTTATCTATTAAAGAAACATAACGAGAAAAAAGGGGTGCAACAAAAGGACTTCGTAAAAGGTCACCCATCCTAGTACTATTCTCGCCAAGCACGCTTAACTGCAGAGTTCTAATGGGATATGGTGCATCAGTGCTGGTATGATCGCACCCATTTATTTAGCGGTCGAAAAAAAAAATAAAGCACAACTGATTCGAACATGACGTAAAAAAAAGGAGGAGTAACGCGAAAAAATAAATAAACAAATCGAATTTTTTAGGGCGACGTCGGCAACGGTTGGCGGTAAAAATAAATTTATTTTTCTATTAAAGAAACATAACGAGAATAGAGAGGCGCAACACGAGGACTTCTTAGGAGCTCACCCATTATAGTACTACTTTCGCCCAAGCACGGTTAATTGCGGAGTTCTAATGGGATTCGGTGCATCAGTGCCGGTATGTTCGCACCAATTTAGTTAGCGATCGAAAAAATAAATAAAGCACGACAGATTCGAACATGACGTGAAAAAAGGAGGAGTATTGCGAATAAATAAATAAACAAACCGAGATTTTTGGGTCGACGTTGGCAACGGTTGCCAGTAAAAATAAAAAAGTTTCACCTATTAAAGAAACATAACGAGAAAAAAGAATGCAACACGAGGACTTCCTAGGAGGTCACCCATCCTAGTACTACTCTCGCCCAAGCACGCTTGACTGCGGAGTTCTAATAGGATTCGATGCATCAGTGCTGGTATGATCGCACCCAATTAGTTAGCGTTCAAAAATATAAATAAAGCACGACAGATTCGAAAATGACGTAAAAAAAGGAGGAGTAATGCGAAAAAATAAATAAACAAATCGAGTTTATTGGGTGTGCGCATTCATCGAGTTTCATCCGACGTCATTTTTAAACTCGTACGAAAATTTTACTTTTGCGTACAAAAAGTGTATTACACACTAGAAAAATGATCCTCGAGATACGTGCACGCGTGTGTCGTTAACAATATAAAAGAAAGGTTGTGAGAAACAAATCAAAAATAAAAATGAAAATAGGAACATTCGCGACGTTGGTAACGGTTGGCGGTAAAAACAAAAAAAATTTTATCTATTAATGAAAGATAAAGAGAAAAAAGGGGTGCAACACGAGGACATCCCTGGAGGTCACCCATCCTAGTACTACTCTCGCCCAAGCACGCTTTACTGCAGAGTTCTGATGGGATCCGGTGCATTAGTGCTAGTATAATCGCACACGTTTATTTAGCGCTCGCAAAAATAAATATAGCACGACAGATTCGAACATTACGTAAAAAAAGGAGTAACGCGAAAAAATAAATAAACTAAATGAGTTTTTTGGGGCAAGTTGGCGACGGTTGGCGGTAAAAACAAAAAAAAATTATTTAAACATAACGAGAAAAAAGGGGTGCAACACAAGGACTTAGTAGGAGGTCACCCATCCTAGTACTACTCTCGCCAAGCACGCTTAACTGCGGAGTTCTAATGGGATCTGGTGCATCAGTGCTGGTATGATCGCACCCATTTATTTAGCGGTCGAAACAATAAATAAAACACAACTGATTCGAACATGACGTAAAAAAAAAGAGTAACGCGAAAAAATAAATAAACAAAACGGGTTTTTTGGGGCAACGTTGGCAACGGTTGGCAGTAAAAATAAAAAAGTTTTATCTATTAAAGAAACATAACTTGAAAAAAAGGGTGCAACAAAATGAATTCGTAGAAGGTCACCCATCCTAGAACTATTCTCGCCAAGCACGCTTAACTGTAGAGTTCTAATGCGATCGCATAAGTGCAGGTATGATTGCACCCATTTATTTAGCGGTCGAAACAATAAATAAAGCACAACAGATTCGAACATGACGTAAAAAAAGGAGGCGTAAGGCGAAAAAATAAATAAACAAACCGAGTTTTTTGGGGCGACATCGGCAACGGTTGGCGGTAAAAATAATTTTTTTTTTCTATTAAAGAAACATAAAGAGAAAAAAGGGGCGCAACCCGAGGACTTCTTAGGAGCTCACCCATTCTAGTACTACGTTCGCCCAAGCATGGTTAATTGCAGAGTTCTAATGGGATTCGGTGCATCAGTGCTGGTATGTTCGCACCAATTTAGTTAGCGATCGAAAAAATAAATAAAGCACGACAGTTTCGAATAGGACGTGAAAAAAAGGAGGAGTATAGCGAATAAATAAACAAACAAACCGAGTTTTTTGGGGCGACGTTGGCAACGGTTGGCAGTAAAAATGAAAAAGTTTCACCTATTAAAGAAACATAACGAGAAAAAAGAATGCAACACGAGGACTTCCCAGGAGGTCACCCATCCTAGTACTACTTTCGCCCAAGCACGCTTGACTGCGGAGTTCTAATAGGATTCGGTGCATCAGTGCTGGTATGATCGCACCCATTTAGTTAGCGTTCGAAAATATAAATAAAGCACGACAGATTCGAATATGACGTAAAAAAAAGGAGGAGTAACGCGAAAAACTAAATAAACAAAATGATTTTTTTGGGGCGACGTTGGCGATGGTTGGCAGTAAAAATAAAAAAGTTTTATCTATTAAAGAAACATAACTAGAAAAAAGGGGTGCAACACAAGGACTTCGTAGGAGGTCACCCATCCAAGTACTACTCTCGCCAAGCACGCTTAACTGCGGAGTTCTAATGGGATCTGGTGCATCAGTGCTAGTATAATCGCACGCGTTTATTTAGCGCTTGCAAAAATAAATAAAGCACGACAGATTCGAACATGACGTAAAAAAAGGAGGAGTAACGAGAAAAAATAAATAAACAAAACGAGTTTTTTGGGGCGACGTTTGCTACGGTTGGCGGTAAAAATAAAAAAAGTTTTATCTATTAAAGAAACATAACGAGAAAAAAGGGGTGCAACACAAGGACTTCGTAGGAGGTCACTCATCCTAGTACGACTCTCGCCAAGCACGCTTAACCGCAGAGTTCTAATGGGATCTGGTGCATCAGTGCTGGTATGATCGCACCCATTTATTTAGCGGTCGAAACAATAAATAAAGCACAACAGATTCGAACATGACGTAAAAAAAGGAGGAGTAACGCGAAAAAATAAATAAACAAACCGATTTTTTTGGAGCGACGTTGGCAACGGTTGGCGGTAAAAATAAAAAAGTTTTATCTATTAAAGAAACATAACAAGAAAAAAGGGGCGCAACACGAGGACTTCTTAGGAGCTCACCCATTCTAGTACTACTTTCACCCAAGCACGGTTAATTGCGGAGTTCTAATGGGATTCGGTGCGTCAGTGCTGGTATGATCGCACCAATTTAGTTAGCGATCGAAAAAGTAAATAAAACACGACAGATTCGAACATGACGTGAAAAAAAGGAGGAGTATAACGAATAAATAAATAAACAAACCGAGTTTTTTGGGGCGACGTTGGCAACGGTTGGCAGTAAAAATAAAAAAGTTTCACCTATTAAAGAAACATAACGGGAAAAAAGAATGCAACACGAGGACTTCCTAGGAGGTCACCCATCCTAGTACTACTCTCGCCCAAGCACACTTGACTGCGGAGTTCTAATAGGATTCGGTGCATCAGTGCTGGTATGATCGCACCCATTTAGTTAGCGTTCGAAAATATAAATAAAGCACGACAGATTCGAATATGACGTAAAAAAAGGAGGAGTAATGAGAAAAAATAAATAAACGAATAGAGTTTTTTCGGTGTGCGCATTCTTCGAGTTTCATCCGATGCCATTTTTAAACTAGTACGAAAATTTTACTTTTACGTACAAAAAGCGTATTACACACTAGAAAAATGATCCTCGAGATACGCGCACGCGTGTGTCGTTAACAATATAAAAGCAAGGTTGTGAGAAACAAAACGAAAACAAAAACGTAAAAAGGAACATTCGCGACGTTGGTAACGGTTGGCGGTAAAAATAAAAAAGTTTTATCTATTAATGAAACATAACGAGAAAAAAGGGGTGCAACACGAGGACATCCCAGGAGGTCACCCATCCTAGTACTACTCTCGCCCAAGCACGCTTAACTGCGGAGTTCTGATGGGATCCGGTGCATCAGTGCTAGTATAATCGCTCGCGTTTATTTAACTCTCGCAAAAATAAATAAAACACGACAGATTCGAACTTGACGTAAAAAAAGGAGTAACGCGAAAAAATAAATAAACAAAAGGAGTTTTTTGGGGCGACGTTGGCGACGGTTGGCGGTAAAAATAAAAAAGTTTTATCTATTAAAGAAACATATCGAGAAAAAAGGGGTGCAACACAATGACTTCGTAGGAGGTCACCCATCCTAGTACTACTCTCGCCCAAGCACGCTTGACTGCGGAGTTCTAATAGGATTCGATGCATCAGTTCTGGTATGATCGCACCCATTTAGTTAGCGTTCGAAAATATAAATAAAGCACGACAGATTCGAATATGACGTAAAAAAAGGAGGAGTAATGCGAAAAAATAAATAAACAAATCGAGTTTTTTGGGTGTTCGCATTCATCGATTTTCATCCGACGTCATTTTTAAACTCGTACGAAAATTTTACTTTTACGTACAAAAAGTGTATTACACATTAGAAAAATGATCCTCGAGATACGCGCACGCGTGTGTCGTTAACAACATAAAAGCAAGGTTGTGAGAAAGAAATCGAAAATAAAAACGTAAATAGGAACATTCGCGAGGTTGGTAACGGTTGGCGGTAAAAATAAAAAAGTTTCATCTATTAATGAAACATAACGAGAAAAAAAGGATGCAATACGCGGACATCCCAGGAGGTCACCCATCCTAGTACTACTCTCGCCCAAGCATGCTTAACTGCGGAGTTCTGATGGGATCCGGTGCATCAGTGCTAGTATAATCGCACGCGTTTATTTAGCCCTCGCAAAAATAAATATAGCACGACAGATTCGAACATGACGTAAAAAAAGGAGTAACGCGAAAAAATAAATAAACTAAATGAGTTTTTTGGGGCGAGTTGGCGACGGTTGGCGGTAAAAACAAAAAAGTTTTATCTAAACATAACGAGAAAAAAGGGGTGCAACACAAGGACTTAGTAGGAGGTCACCCATCCTAGTACTACTCTCGCAAAGCACGCTTAACTGCGGAGTTCTAATGGGATCTGGTGCATCAGTGCTGGTATGATCGTACCCATTTATTTAGCGGTTGAAACAATAAATAAAACACAACTGATTCTAACATGACGTAAAAAAAAGAAGGAGTAACGCGAAAAAATAAATGAACAAAACGGGTTTTTTGGGGCAACGTTGGCAACGGTTGGCAGTAAAAATAAAAAAGTTTTATCTATTGAAGAAACATAATGAGAAAAAAGGGTGCAACAAAATGAATTCGAAGAAGGTCACCCATCCTAGTACTATTCTCGCCAAGCACGCTTAACTGTAGAGTTCTAATGCGATCTGGTGCATCAATGCTGGTATGATTGCACCCATTTATTTAGCGGTCGAAACAATAAATAAAGCACAACAGATTCGAACATGACGTAAAAAAAAGGAGGAGTAACGCGAAAAAATAAATAAACAAACCGAGTTTTTTGGGGCAACGTTGGCAACGGTTGGCGGTAAAAATAAAAAAGTTTTATCTATTAAAGAAACATAACGAGAAAAAAAGGGCGCAACCCGAGGACTTCTTAGGAGCTCACCCATTCTAGTACTACGTTCGCCCAAGCACGGTTAATTGCAGAGTTCTAATGGGATTCGGTGCATCAGTGCTGGTATGTTCGCACCAATTTAGTTAGCGATCGAAAAAATAAAGAAAGCACGACAGTTTCGAATAGGTCGTGAAAAAAAGGAGGAGTATAACGAATAAATAAATAAACAAACCGAGTTTTTTGGGGCGACGTTGGCAACGGTTGGCAGTAAAAATAAAAAAGTTTTACCTATTAAAGAAACATAACGAGAAAAAAAAATGCGACACGAGGACTTCCTAGGAGGTCACCCATCCTAGTACTACTCTCGCCCAAGCACGCTTGACTGCGGAGTTCTAATAGGATTCGATGGATCAGTGCTGGTATGATCGAACCCATTTAGTTTGCATACATCGATTTTCATCCGACGTCATTTTTAAACTCGTACGAAAATTTTACTTTTACGTACAAAAAGTGTATTACACACTAGAAAAATGATCCTCGAGATACGCGCACGCGTGTGTCATTAACAACATAAAAGCAAGGTTGTGAGAAAGAAATCGAAAATAAAAACGTAAATAGTAACATTCGCGACGTTGGTAACGGTTGGCGGTAAAAATAAATACGTTTTATCTATTAATGAAACATAACGAGAAAAAACGGGTGCAACACGAGGACATCCCAGGAGGTCACCCATCCTAGTACTACTCTCGCCCAAGCATGGTTAACTGCGGAGTTCTGATGGGATCCGGTGCATCAGTGCTAGTATAATCGCACGCGTTTATTTAGCGCTTGCAAAAATAAATAAAGCACGACAGATTCGAACATGACGTAAAAAAAGGAGGAGTAACGAGAAAAAATAAATAAACAAAACGAGTTTTTTGGGGCGACGTTGGCGACGGTTGGCGGTAAAAATAAAAAAAAGTTTTATCTATTAAAGAAACATAACGAGAAAAAAGGGGTGCAACACAAGGACTTCGTAGGAGGTCACCCATCCTAGTACGACTCTCGCCAAGCACGCTTAACTGCAGAGTTCTAATGGGATATGGTGCATCAGTGCTGGTATGATCGCACCCATTTATTTAGCGGTCGAAACAATAAATAAAGCACAACAGATTCGAACATGACGTAAAAAAAAGGAGGAGTAACGCGAAAAAATAAATAAACAAATTGAGTTTTTTTGGGCGACGTTGGCAACGGTTGGCGGTAAAAATAATTTTTTTTTCTATTAAAGAAACATAGCGAGAATAGAGAGGCGCAACACGAGGACTTCTTAGGAGCTCACCCATTATAGTACTACTTTCGCCCAAGCACGGTTAATTGCGGAGTTCTAATGGGATTCGGTGCATCAGTGCCGGTATGTTCGCACCAATTTAGTTAGCGATCGAAAAAATAAATAAAGCATGACAGATTCGAACATGACGTGAAAAAAGGAGGAGTATAGTGAATAAATAAATAAACAAACCGAGATTTTTTGGGCGACGTTGGCAACGGTTGCTAGTAAAAATAAAAAAGTTTCACCTATTAAAGAAACATAACGAGAAAAAAGAATGCAACACGAGGACTTCCTAGGAGGTCACCCATCCTAGTACTACTCTCGCCCAAGCACGCTTGACTGCGGAGTTCTAATAGGATTCGATGCATCAGTGCTGGTATGATCGCACCCATTTAGTTAGCGTTCAAAAATATAAATAAAGCACGACAGATTCGAATATGACGTAAAAAAAGGAGTAATGCGAAAAAATAAATATACAAATCGAGTTTATTGGGTGTGCGCATTCATCGAGTTTCATCCGACGTCATTTTTAAACTCGTACGAAAATTTTACTTTTGCGTACAAAAAGTGTATTACACACTAGAAAAATGATCCTCGAGATACGCGCACGCGTGTGTCGTTAACAATATAAAAGCAAGGTTGTGAGAAACAAATCGAAAATAAAAACGTAAATAGGAACATTCGCGACGTTGGTAACGGTTGGCGGTAAAAACAAAAAAAGTTTTATCAATTAATGAAACATAACGAGAAAAAAAGGGTGCAACACGAGGACATCCCAGGAGGTCACCCATCCTAGTACTACTATCGCCCAAGCACGCTTAACTGCGGAGTTCTGATGGGATCCGGTGCATCAGTGCTAGTATTATCGCACGCGTTTATTTAGCGCCTGCAAAAATAAATATAGCATGACAGATTCGAACATGACGTAAAAAAAGGAGTAACGCGAAAAAATAAATAAACTAAATGAGTTTTTTGGGGCGAGTTGGCGACGGTTGGCGGTAAAAACAAAAAAGTTTTATCTAAACATAACGAGAAAAAAAGGGTGCAACACAAGGACTTAGTAGGAGGTCACCCATCCTAGTACTACTCTCGCCAAGCACGCTTAACTGCGGAGTTCTAATGTGATCTGGTGCATCAGTGCTGGTATGATCGCACCCATTTATTTAGCGGTCGAAACAATAAGTAAAACACAACTGATTCGAACATGACGTAAAAAAAAGAAGGAGTAACGCGAAAAAATAAATAAACAAAACGGGTTTTTTGGGGCAACGTTGGCAACGGTTGGCAGTAAAAATAAAAAAGTTTTATCTATTAAAGAAACATAACGAGAAAAAAAGGGTGCAACAAAATGAATTCGTAGAAGGTCATCCATCCGAGTACTATTCTCGCCAAGCACGCTTAACTGCAGAGTTCTAATGCGATCTGGTGCATCAGTGCTAGTATGATTGCACCCATTTATTTAGCGGTCGAAACAATAAATAAAGCACAACAGATTCGAACATGACGTAAAAAAAAGGAGGAGTAACGCGAAAAAATAAATAAACAAATCGAGTTTTTTGGGGCAACATCGGCAACGGTTGGCGGTAAAAATATATTTTTTTTTCTATTAAAGAAACATAACGAGAAAAAGGGGCGCAACCCGAGGACTTCTTAGGAGCTCACCCATTCTAGTACTACGTTCGCCCAAGCATGGTTAATTGCAGAGTTCTAATGGGATTCGGTTCATCAGTGCTGGTATGTTCGCACCAATTTAGTTAGCGATCGAAAAAATAAATAAAGCACGACAGTTTCGAACAGGACGTGAAAAAAAGGAGGAGTATAGCGAATAAATAAATAAACAAACCGAGTTTTTTGGGGCGACGTTGGCAACGGTTGGCAGTAAAAATGAAAAAGTTTCACCTATTAAAGAAACATAACTTGAAAAAAGAATGCAACACGAGGACTTCCCAGGAGGTCACCCATCCTAGTACTACTATCGCCCAAGCACGCTTGACCGCGGAGTTCTAATAGGATTCGGTGCATCAGTGTTGGTATGATCGCACCCATTTAGTTAGCGTTCGAAAATATAAATAAAGCACGACAGATTCGAATATGATGTAAAAAAAGGAGGAGTCACGCGAAAAAATAAAAAAACAAGTCGAGTTTTTTGGGTGTGCTCTTTCATCGAATTTCATCCGACGTCATTTTTAAACTCATACGACGAATTTTATTTTTACGTATAAAAAACGTATTACACACTAGAAAAATGATCCTCGAGATATGCACACGCGTGTGTCGTTAACAATATAAAAGCAAGGTTGTGAGAAACAAATCGAAAATAAAAACGTAAATAGGAATATTCGCGACGTTGGCAACGGTTGGCGGTAAAAATAAAAATGTATTATCTATTAATGAAACATAACGAGAAAAAAGGGGTGCAACACGAGGACATACCAGAAGGTCACCCATGCTAGTACTACTCTCGCCCAAGCACGTTTAACTGCGGAGTTTTGATGGGATCCGGTGCATCAGTGCTAGTAAAATCGCACGCGTTTATTTAGCTCTCGAAAAAATAAATAAAGCACGACTGATTCGAACATGACGTAAAAAAAAGGAGGAGTAACGCGAAAAAATAATGAAACAAAAAGAGTTTTTTGGGGCGACGTTGGCAACGGTTGGCGGTAAAAATAAAAAAGTTTTATCTATTAAAGAAACATAACGAGAAAAGGGGTGCAACACGAGGACTTCTTAGGAGCTCACCCATCCTAGTACTACTCTCGCCCAAGCACGCTTAACAGCGGAGTTCTGATGGGATCTGGTGCATCAGTGCTAGTATAATCGCACGCGTTTATTTAGCGCTCGAAAAAATAAATGAAGCACGACAGATTCGAACATGACGTAAAAAAAGTAGTATAGCGAATAAATAAATAAACAAACCGAGTTTTTTGGGGCGACGTTGGCAACGGTTGGCAGAAAATATAAAAAAAGTTTCACCTATTAAAGAAACATAATGAGAAAAATGAATGCAACACGAGGACTTCCTAGGAGGTCACCCATCATAGTACTACTCTCGCCCAAGCACGCTTGACTGCGGAGTTCTAATAGGATTCGGTGCATCAGTGCTGGTATGATCGCACCCATTTAGTTTGCGTTCGAAAATATAAATAATGCCCGACAGATTCGAATATGACGTAAAAAAAAGGAAGAGTAACGCGAAAAAATAAATAAACAAAACGAGTTTTTTGGGGCAACTTTGGCAACGGTTTGCGGTAAAAATAAAAAAGTTTTAACTATTAAAGAACAATAACGAGAAAAAGGGGTGCAATAAAAAAACTTCGTAGAAGGTCACCCATCCTAGTTCTATTCTCGCCAAGCACGCTTAACTTAAGAGTTCTAATGGGATCTGGTGCATCAGTGCTGGTATTATCGCACCCATTTATTTAGCGGTCGAAACAATAAATAAAGCACAACAGATTCGAACATGACGTAAAAAAAAGGAGGAGTAACGCGAAAAAATAAATAAACAAACCGAGTTTTTCGGGGCGACGTTGGCAACGGTTGGCGGTAAAAATAAAAAAGTTTTATCTATTAAAGAAACATAAAGAGAAAAAAGGGGCGCAACACGAAGACTTCTTATGAGCTCACCCATTCTAGTACTACTTTCGCCCAAGCACTGTTAATTGCAGAGTTCTAATGGGATTCGGTGCATCAGTGCTGGTATGATCGTACCAATTTAGTTAGCGTTCGAAAAAATAAATAAAGCACGACAGATTCGAACATGACGTGAAAAAAAGGAGGAGTTACGCGAAAAAATAAATAAACAAATCTAGTTTTTTGGGGCGACGTTGGCAACGGTTGGCAGTAAAAATAAAAAAAAGGTTTACCTATTAAAGAAACATAACGAGAAAAAAGAATGCCACACGAGGACTTCCTAGGAGGTCACCCATCCTAGTACTACTCTCGCCCAAGCACGCTTGACTGCGGAGTTCTAATAGGATTCGGTGCATCAGTGCTGGTATGATCGCACCCATTTAGTTAGCGTTCGAAAATATAAATAAAGAACGACAGATTCGAATATGACGTAAAAAAAGGAGGAGTAACGCGAAAAAAAAATAAACAAATCGAGTTTTTTTGGTGTGTTCATTTATCGAGTTTCATCCGACGTCATTTTTAAACTCGTACGATAATTTTACCTTTACGTATAAAAAGCATATTACACACTAAAAAAATGATCCTCGAGATACGCGCAAGCGTGGGTCGTTAATTAATAAAAGAAAGGCTGTGATAAACAACTCGAAAAAAAAACGTAAATAAGAACACTCGCGACGTTGGCAACGGTTGGCGGTAAAAATAAAAAAGTTTTATCTATTAAAGAAACATAAAGAGAAAAAAGGGGCGCAACACGAAGACTTCTTATGAGCTCACCCATTCTAGTACTACTTTCGCCCAAGCACTGTTAATTGCAGAGTTCTAATGGGATTCGGTGCATCAGTGCTGGTATGATCGTACCAATTTAGTTAGCGTTCGAAAAAATAAATAAAGCACGACAGATTCGAACATGACGTGAAAAAAAGGAGGAGTTACGCGAAAAAATAAATAAACAAATCTAGTTTTTTGGGGCGACGTTGGCAACGGTTGGCAGTAAAAATAAAAAAAAGGTTTACCTATTAAAGAAACATAACGAGAAAAAAGAATGCCACACGAGGACTTCCTCGGAGGTCACCCATCCTAGTACTACTCTCGCCCAAGCACGCTTGACTGCGGAGTTCTAATAGGATTCGGTGCATCAGTGCTGGTATGATCGCACCCATTTAGTTAGCGTTCGAAAATATAAATAAAGCACGACAGATTCGAATATGACGTAAAAAAAGGAGGAGTAACGCGAAAAAAAAATAAACAAATCGAGTTTTTTTGGTGTGTTCATTTATCGAGTTTCATCCGACGTCATTTTTAAACTCGTACGATAATTTTACCTTTACGTATAAAAAGCATATTACACACTAAAAAAATGATCCTCGAGATACGCGCAAGCGTGGGTCGTTAATTAATAAAAGAAAGGCTGTGATAAACAACTCGAAAAAAAAACGTAAATAAGAACACTCGCGACGTTGGCAACGGTTGGCGGTAAAAATAAAAAAGTTTTATCTATTAAAGAAACATAACGAGAAAAAAGGGGTGCAACACGAGGACTTCTTAGGAGGTCACCCATCCTAGTACTACTCTCGCCCAAGCACGCTTAACTGCGGAGTTCTAATGGGATCTGGTGCATCAGTGCTGGTATGATTGCACCCATTTATTTAGCGGTCGAAAAAATAAATAAAGCACGACAGATTCGAACATGACGTGAAAAAAAAGAATAGTAACGCGAAAAAATAAATAAACAAACCGAGTTTTTTGGGGCGACGTTGGCAACGGTTGGCAGTAAAAATAAAAAAAAGTTTTACCTATTAAAGAAACATAACGAGAAAAAAGAATGCAACACGAGGACTTCCTAGGAGGTCACCCATCGTAGTACTACTCTCGCCTAAGCACGCTTAACTGCGAAGTTCTGATGGGATCCTGTGTATCAGTGCTGGTAATTTTACCTTTACGTATAAAAAGCATATTACACACTAAAAAAATGATCCTCGAGATACGCGCACGCGTGGGTCGTTAATCAAATAAAGAAAAGCTGTGATAAACAACTCGAAAAAAAAACGTAAATAAGAACACTCGCGACGTTGGCAACGGTTGGCGGTAAAAATAAAAAAGTTTTATCTATTAAAGAAACATAACGAGAAAAAAGGTGCAACACGAGGACTTCCAAGGAGGTCACACATACTAGTACTACTCTAGCACAAGCGCGCTTAAGCTGCATGAGTTACGATGGGATACGGTGCATCGGTGTTGGTATGATCGCACCAATTTAGTTAGCGGTCGAAAAAATAAATAAAGAACGACAATTCGAACATGAAGTAAAAATAGAAAAGCAACGCGAAAAAATAAATAAACAAACCGAGTTTTTGGGGCGACGATGGCAACCGTTGGCGGTAAAAATAAAAAAGTTTTATCTATTAAAGAAACATAAAGATGGAAAAGAGGTGCAACACGAGGACTTCCTAGGAGGTTACCCATCCTAGTACTACTCTTGCCCAAGCACGCTTAACAACGGACTTTTAATGGGATCCGGTGCATCAAGAGTCTTTGATATGATCGTACCAATTTAGGTAACGATCGAAAAAATTAATAGAGCACGACAGATTCGAACATGACGTAAAAATAAGGAGGAGTAATGCGAAAAAATAAATAAACAAACCGAGTTTTTTGGGGCGACGTCGGCAACGGTTGGTGGTAAAAATAATTTTTTTATCTATTAAAGAAACATAACGAGAAAAAGGGGTGCAACACGAGGATTTTCTAGGAGGTCACCTATCCTTGTACTACTCTCACCCAAGCACGCTTAAGCTGCGGAGTTCTAATGGGATCCGGTGCATCGTGCTTTGGTATGATCGCGCCCATTTATTTAGCGGTCGAAAAAATGTATAAAGCACAAATGATTTGAACATGACATAAAAAAGGAGGAGTAACGCGAAAAAATAAATAAACAAACCGAGTTTTTTTGGGCGACGTTTCCAACGGTTGGACGTAAAAATAAAAAAAGTTTTATCTATTAAAGAAACATAACTAGAAAAAAGGGGTGCAACACGAGGACTTCTTAGGAGGTCACCCATCCTAGTACTACTCTCGCCCAAGCACGCTTAACTGCGGAGTTCTATTGGGATCTGGTGCATCGTCTTTGGTATGATTGCACCCATTTATTTAGCGGTCGAAAAAATAAATAAAGCACAACAGATTCGAACATGACGTGAAAAAAAAGAATAGTAACGCGAAAAAATAAATA
The DNA here is from genome assembly GCA_039657365.1 of Stephania yunnanensis. Classification (NCBI taxonomy): domain Eukaryota; kingdom Viridiplantae; phylum Streptophyta; class Magnoliopsida; order Ranunculales; family Menispermaceae; genus Stephania; species Stephania yunnanensis. The sequence continues at coordinate 10,470,441 of CM077585.1, forward strand.
AACAAACCGAGTTTTTTGGGGCGACGTTGGCAACGGTTGGCAGTAAAAATAAAAAAAAGTTTTACCTATTAAAGAAACATAACGAGAAAAAAGAATGCAACACGAGGACTTCCTAGGAGGTCACCCATCCTAGTACTACTCTCGCCTAAGCACGCTTAACTGCGAAGTTCTGATGGGATCCTGTGTATCGATCTTTGGTAATTTTACCTTTACGTATAAAAAGCATATTACACACTAAAAAAATGATCCTCGAGATACGCGCACGCGTGGGTCGTTAATTAAATAAAGAAATTTTGTGATAAACAACTCGAAAAAAAACGTAAATAAGAACACTCGCGACGTTGGCAACGGTTGGCGGTAAAAATAAAAAAGTTTTATCTATTAAAGTAACATAACGAGAAAAAAAGGTGCAACACGAGGACTTCCAAGGAGGTCACACATACTAGTACTACTCTAGCCCAAGCACGCTTAACTGCGGAGTTCTGATGGGATATGGTGCATCAGTGTTGGTATGATCGCACCAATTTAGTTAGCGGTCGAAAAAATAAATAAAGAACGACAGATTCGAACATGAAGTAAAAATAGAAAAGCAACGCGAAAAAATAAATAAACAAACCGAGTTTTTGGGGCGACGATGGCAACCGTTGGCGGTAAAAATAAAAAAGTTTTATCTATTAAAGAAACATAAAGAGGGAAAAGAGGTGCAACACGAGGACTTCCTAGGAGGTTACCCATCCTAGTACTACTCTTGCCCAAGCACGCTTAACAACGGAGTTCTAATGGGATCCGGTGCATCAGTGCTGGTATGATCGCACCAATTTAGGTAACGATCGAAAAAATAAATAGAGCACGACAGATTCGAACATGACGTAAAAATAAGGAGGAGTAACGCGAAAAAAAAATAAACAAATCGAGTTTTTTGGGGCGACGTCGGCAACGGTTGGTGGTAAAAATAATTTTTTTTATCTATTAAAGAAACAAAGCGAGAAAAAAGGGGTGCAACACGAGGATTTCCTAGGAGGTCACCTATCCTTGTACTACTCTCACCCAAGCACGCTTAACTGCGGAGTTCTAATGGGATCTGGTGCATCAGTGCTGGTATGATCGCACCCATTTATTTAGCGGTCGAAAAAATATATAAAGCACAACAGATTCGAACATGACATAAAAAAAAGAGGAGTAACGCGAAAAAATAAATAAACAAATCGAGTTTTTTGGAGCGACGTTTCCAACGGTTGGACGTAAAAATAAAAAAAGTTTTATCTATTAAAGAAACATAACGAGAAAAAGGGGTGCAACACGAGGACTTCCTAGGAGGTCACCCATCCTAGTACTACTCTCGCCAAGCACGCTTAAGCTGCGGAGTTCTTATGGGATCTCGGTGCATCGGTGTTGGTTTGATCGCACCAATTTAGTTAGCGGTCGAAAAAATAAATAAAGAACGACGATTCGAACATGAAGTAAAAATAGAAAAGCAACGCGAAAAAATAAATAAACAAACCGAGTTTTTGGGGCGACGATGGCAACAGTTGGCGGTAAAAATAAAAAAGTTTTATCTATTAAAGAAACATAAAGAGGGAAAAGAGGTGCAACACGAGGACTTCCTAGGAGGTTACCCATCCTAGTACTACTCTTGCCCAAGCACGCTTAACAACGGAGTTCTAATGGGATCCGGTGCATCGGTCTTTGGTATGATCGCACCAATTTAGGTAACGATTGAAAAAATAAATAGAGCACGACAGATTCGAACATGACGTAAAAATAAGGAGGAGTAACGAAAAAAAAAATAAACAAACCGAGTTTTTTGGGCGACGTCGGCAACGGTTGGTGGTAAAAATAATTTTTTATCTATTAAAGAAACAAAGCGACAAAAAAGGGGTGCAACACGAGGATTTCCTAGGAGGTCACCTATCCTTGTACTACTCTCACCCAAGCACGCTTAACTGCGGAGTTCTAATGGGATCTGGTGCATCAGTGCTGGTATGATCGCACCCATTTATTTAGCGGTCGAAAAAATGTATAAAGCACAACAGATTTGAACATGACATAAAAAAAGGAGGAGTAACGCGAAAAAATAAATAAACAAACCGAGTTTTTTGGGGCGACGTTTCCAACGGTTGGACGTAAAAATAAAAAAAGTTTTATCTATTAAAGAAACATAACTAGAAAAAAGGGGTGCAACACGAGGACTTCTTAGGAGGTCACCCATCCTAGTACTACTCTCGCCCAAGCACGCTTAACTGCGGAGTTCTATTGGGATCTGGTGCATCGATCTTTGGTATGATTGCACCCATTTATTTAGCGGTCGAAAAAATAAATAAAGCACGACAGATTCGAACATGACGTGAAAAAAAAGAATAGTAACGCGAAAAAATAAATAAACAAACCGAGTTTTTTGGGGCGACGTTGGCAACGGTTGGCAGTAAAAATAAAAAAAAGTTTTACCTATTAAAGAAACATAACGAGAAAAAAGAATGCAACACGAGGACTTCCTAGGAGGTCACCCATCGTAGTACTACTCTCGCCTAAGCACGCTTAACTGCGAAGTTCTGATGGGATCCTGTGTATCAGTGCTGGTAATTTTACCTTTACGTATAAAAAGCATATTACACACTAAAAAAATGATCCTCGAGATACGCGCACGCGTGGGTCGTTAATCAAATAAAGAAAGGCTGTGATAAACAACTCGAAAAAAAAACGTAAATAAGAACACTCGCGACGTTGGCAACGGTTGGCGGTAAAAATAAAAAAGTTTTATCTATTAAAGAAACATAACGAGAAAAAAAGGTGCAACACGAGGACTTCCAAGGAGGTCACACATACTAGTACTACTCTAGCACAAGCGCGCTTAACTGCGGAGTTCTGATGGGATACGGTGCATCAGTGTTGGTATGATCGCACCAATTTAGTTAGCGGTCGAAAAAATAAATAAAGAACGACAATTCGAACATGAAGTAAAAATAGAAAAGCAACGCGAAAAAATAAATAAACAAACCGAGTTTTTTGGGGCGACGATGGCAACCGTTGGCGGTAAAAATAAAAAAGTTTTATCTATTAAAGAAACATAAAGATGGAAAAGAGGTGCAACACGAGGACTTCCTAGGAGGTTACCCATCCTAGTACTACTCTTGCCCAAGCACGCTTAACAACGGACTTTTAATGGGATCCGGTGCATCAGTGCTGATATGATCGTACCAATTTAGGTAACGATCGAAAAAATAAATAGAGCACGACAGATTCGAACATGACGTAAAAATAAGGAGGAGTAATGCGAAAAAATAAATAAACAAACCGAGTTTTTTGGGGCGACGTCGGCAACGGTTGGTGGTAAAAATAATTTTTTTTATCTATTAAAGAAACATAACGAGAAAAAAGGGGTGCAACACGAGGATTTTCTAGGAGGTCACCTATCCTTGTACTACTCTCACCCAAGCACGCTTAACTGCGGAGTTCTAATGGGATCTGGTGCATCAGTGCTGGTATGATCGCACCCATTTATTTAGCGGTCGAAAAAATGTATAAAGCACAACTGATTTGAACATGACATAAAAAAAGGAGGAGTAACGCGAAAAAATAAATAAACAAACCGAGTTTTTTGGGGCGACGTTTCCAACGGTTGGACGTAAAAATAAAAAAAGTTTTATCTATTAAAGAAACATAACTAGAAAAAAGGGGTGCAACACGAGGACTTCTTAGGAGGTCACCCATCCTAGTACTACTCTCGCCCAAGCACGCTTAAGCTGCGGAGTTCTATTGGGATCTGGTGCATCGTCTTTGGTATGATTGCACCCATTTATTTAGCGGTCGAAAAAATAAATAAAGCACAAATGATTCGAACATGACGTGAAAAAAAGAATAGTAACGCGAAAAAATAAATAAACAAACCGAGTTTTTTGGGGCGACGTTGGCAACGGTTGGCAGTAAAAATAAAAAAAAGTTTTACCTATTAAAGAAACATAACGAGAAAAAAGAATGCAACACGAGGACTTCCTAGGAGGTCACCCATCCTAGTACTACTCTCGCCTAAGCACGCTTAACTGCGAAGTTCTGATGGGATCCTGTGTATCAGTGCTGGTAATTTTACCTTTACGTATAAAAAGCATATTACACACTAAAAAAATGATCCTCGAGATACGCGCACGCGTGGGTCGTTAATTAAATAAAGAAAGGCTGTGATAAACAACTCGAAAAAAAAACGTAAATAAGAACACTCGCGACGTTGGCAACGGTTGGCGGTAAAAATAAAAAAGTTTTATCTATTAAAGTAACATAACGAGAAAAAAAGGTGCAACACGAGGACTTCCAAGGAGGTCACACATACTAGTACTACTCTAGCCCAAGCACGCTTAACTGCGGAGTTCTGATGGGATATGGTGCATCAGTGTTGGTATGATCGCACCAATTTAGTTAGCGGTCGAAAAAATAAATAAAGAACGACAGATTCGAACATGAAGTAAAAATAGAAAAGCAACGCGAAAAAATAAATAAACAAACCGAGTTTTGGGGCGACGATGGCAACCGTTGGCGGTAAAAATAAAAAAGTTTTATCTATTAAAGAAACATAAAGAGGGAAAAGAGGTGCAACACGAGGACTTCCTAGGAGGTTACCCATCCTAGTACTACTCTTGCCCAAGCACGCTTAACAACGGAGTTCTAATGGGATCCGGTGCATCAGTCTTTGGTATGATCGCACCAATTTAGGTAACGATCGAAAAAATAAATAGAGCACGACAGATTCGAACATGACGTAAAAATAAGGAGGAGTAACGCGAAAAAAAAATAAACAAATCGAGTTTTTTGGGGCGACGTCGGCAACGGTTGGTGGTAAAAATAATTTTTTTTATCTATTAAAGAAACAAAGCGAGAAAAAAGGGGTGCAACACGAGGATTTCCTAGGAGGTCACCTATCCTTGTACTACTCTCACCCAAGCACGCTTAACTGCGGAGTTCTAATGGGATCTGGTGCATCAGTGCTGGTATGATCGCACCCATTTATTTAGCGGTCGAAAAAATATATAAAGCACAACAGATTCGAACATGACATAAAAAAAAGAGGAGTAACGCGAAAAAATAAATAAACAAACCGTGTTTTTGGAGCGACGTTTCCAACGGTTGGACGTAAAAATAAAAAAAGTTTTATCTATTAAAGAAACATAACGAGAAAAAAGGGGTGCAACACGAGGACTTCCTAGGAGGTCACCCATCCTAGTACTACTCTCGCCAAGCACGCTTAACTGCGGAGTTCTTATGGGATCTGGTGCATCAGTGTTGGTTTGATCGCACCAATTTAGTTAGCGGTCGAAAAATAAATAAAGAACGACGATTCGAACATGAAGTAAAAATAGAAAAGCAACGCGAAAAAATAAATAAACAAACCGAGTTTTTGGGGCGACGATGGCAACCGTTGGCGGTAAAAATAAAAAAGTTTTATCTATTAAAGAAACATAAAGAGGGAAAAGAGGTGCAACACGAGGACTTCCTAGGAGGTTACCCATCCTAGTACTACTCTTGCCCAAGCACGCTTAACAACGGAGTTCTAATGGGATCCGGTGCATCGATCTTTGGTATGATCGCACCAATTTAGGTAACGATCGAAAAAATAAATAGAGCACGACATGATTCGAACATGACGTAAAAATAAGGAGGAGTAACGCGAAAAAAAAAAAAAATAAACAAACCGAGTTTTTTGGGGCGACGTCTTCAACGGTTGGTGGTAAAAATAATTTTTTTATCTATTAAAGAAACAAAGCGAGAAAAAGGGGTGCAACACGAGGATTTCCTAGGAGGTCACCTATCCTTGTACTACTCTCACCCAAGCACGCTTAAGCTGCGGAGTTCTAATGGGATCGGTGCATCGTCTTTGGTATGATCGCACCCATTTATTTAGCGGTCGAAAAAATGTATAAAGCACAACAGATTTGAACATGACATAAAAAAAGGAGGAGTAACGCGAAAAAATAAATAAACAAACCGAGTTTTTTGGGGCGACGTTTCCAACGGTTGGACGTAAAAATAAAAAAAGTTTTATCTATTAAAGAAACATAACTAGAAAAAAGGGGTGCAACACGAGGACTTCTTAGGAGGTCACCCATCCTAGTACTACTCTCGCCCAAGCACGCTTAACTGCGGAGTTCTATTGGGATCTGGTGCATCAGTGCTGGTATGATTGCACCCATTTATTTAGCGGTCGAAAAAATAAATAAAGCACGACAGATTCGAACATGACGTGAAAAAAAAGAATAGTAACGCGAAAAAATAAATAAACAAACCGAGTTTTTTGGGGCGACGTTGGCAACGGTTGGCAGTAAAAATAAAAAAAAGTTTTACCTATTAAAGAAACATAACGAGAAAAAAGAATGCAACACGAGGACTTCCTAGGAGGTCACCCATCGTAGTACTACTCTCGCCTAAGCACGCTTAACTGCGAAGTTCTGATGGGATCCTGTGTATCAGTGCTGGTAATTTTACCTTTACGTATAAAAAGCATATTACACACTAAAAAAATGATCCTCGAGATACGCGCACGCGTGGGTCGTTAATCAAATAAAGAAAAGCTGTGATAAACAACTCGAAAAAAAAACGTAAATAAGAACACTCGCGACGTTGGCAACGGTTGGCGGTAAAAATAAAAAAGTTTTATCTATTAAAGAAACATAACGAGAAAAAAAGGTGCAACACGAGGACTTCCAAGGAGGTCACACATACTAGTACTACTCTAGCACAAGCGCGCTTAACTGCGGAGTTCTGATGGGATACGGTGCATCAGTGTTGGTATGATCGCACCAATTTAGTTAGCGGTCGAAAAATAAATAAAGAACGACAATTCGAACATGAAGTAAAAATAGAAAAGCAACGCGAAAAAATAAATAAACAAACCGAGTTTTTGGGGCGACGATGGCAACCGTTGGCGGTAAAAATAAAAAAGTTTTATCTATTAAAGAAACATAAAGATGGAAAAGAGGTGCAACACGAGGACTTCCTAGGAGGTTACCCATCCTAGTACTACTCTTGCCCAAGCACGCTTAACAACGGACTTTTAATGGGATCGGTGCATCGGTCTTGATATGATCGTACCAATTTAGGTAACGATCGAAAAAATAAATAGAGCACGATGATTCGAACATGACGTAAAAATAAGGAGGAGTAATGCGAAAAAATAAATAAACAAACCGAGTTTTTTGGGGCGACGTCGCAGAAGCGGTTGGTGGTAAAAATAATTTTTTTTATCTATTAAAGAAACATAACGAGAAAAAAGGGGTGCAACACGAGGATTTTCTAGGAGGTCACCTATCCTTGTACTACTCTCACCCAAGCACGCTTAACTGCGGAGTTCTAATGGGATCTGGTGCATCAGTGCTGGTATGATCGCACCCATTTATTTAGCGGTCGAAAAAATGTATAAAGCACAACAGATTTGAACATGACATAAAAAAAGGAGGAGTAACGCGAAAAAATAAATAAACAAACCGAGTTTTTTGGGGCGACGTTTCCAACGGTTGGACGTAAAAATAAAAAAAGTTTTATCTATTAAAGAAACATAACTAGAAAAAAGGGGTGCAACACGAGGACTTCTTAGGAGGTCACCCATCCTAGTACTACTCTCGCCCAAGCACGCTTAACTGCGGAGTTCTATTGGGATCTGGTGCATCAGTGCTGGTATGATTGCACCCATTTATTTAGCGGTCGAAAAAATAAATAAAGCACAACAGATTCGAACATGACGTGAAAAAAAAGAATAGTAACGCGAAAAAATAAATAAACAAACCGAGTTTTTTGGGGCGACGTTGGCAACGGTTGGCAGTAAAAATAAAAAAAAGTTTTACCTATTAAAGAAACATAACGAGAAAAAAGAATGCAACACGAGGACTTCCTAGGAGGTCACCCATCCTAGTACTACTCTCGCCTAAGCACGCTTAACTGCGAAGTTCTGATGGGATCCTGTGTATCAGTGCTGGTAATTTTACCTTTACGTATAAAAAGCATATTACACACTAAAAAAATGATCCTCGAGATACGCGCACGCGTGGGTCGTTAATTAAATAAAGAAAATTTGTGATAAACAACTCGAAAAAAAACGTAAATAAGAACACTCGCGACGTTGGCAACGGTTGGCGGTAAAAATAAAAAAGTTTTATCTATTAAAGTAACATAACGAGAAAAAAAGGTGCAACACGAGGACTTCCAAGGAGGTCACACATACTAGTACTACTCTAGCCCAAGCACGCTTAGCTCGCGGAGTTCGATGGGATATGGTGCATCAGTGTTGGTATGATCGCACCAATTTAGTTAGCGGTCGAAAAAATAAATAAAGAACGACAGATTCGAACATGAAGTAAAAATAGAAAAGCAACGCGAAAAAATAAATAAACAAACCGAGTTTTTGGGGCGACGATGGCAGCAGTTGGCGGTAAAAATAAAAAAGTTTTATCTATTAAAGAAACATAAAGAGGAAAAGAGGTGCAACACGAGGACTTCCTAGGAGGTTACCCATCCTAGTACTACTCTTGCCCAAGCACGCTTAACAACGGAGTTCTAATGGGATCCGGTGCATCAGTGCTGGTATGATCGCACCAATTTAGGTAACGATCGAAAAAATAAATAGAGCACGACAGATTCGAACATGACGTAAAAATAAGGAGGAGTAACGCGAAAAAAAATAAACAAATCGAGTTTTTTGGGCGACGTCAAACAGCGGTTGGTGGTAAAAATAATTTTTTTTATCTATTAAAGAAACAAAGCGAGAAAAAAGGGGTGCAACACGAGGATTTCCTAGGAGGTCACCTATCCTTGTACTACTCTCACCCAAGCACGCTTAACTGCGGAGTTCTAATGGGATCTGGTGCATCAGTGCTGGTATGATCGCACCCATTTATTTAGCGGTCGAAAAAATATATAAAGCACAACAGATTCGAACATGACATAAAAAAAAGAGGAGTAACGCGAAAAAATAAATAAACAAACCGAGTTTTTTGGAGCGACGTTTCCAACGGTTGGACGTAAAAATAAAAAAAAGTTTTATCTATTAAAGAAACATAACGAGAAAAAAGGGGTGCAACACGAGGACTTCCTAGGAGGTCACCCATCCTAGTACTACTCTCGCCAAGCACGCTTAACTGCGGAGTTCTTATGGGATCTGGTGCATCAGTGTTGGTATGATCGCACCAATTTAGTTAGCGGTCGAAAAAATAAATAAAGAACGACAGATTCGAACATGAAGTAAAAATAGAAAAGCAACGCGAAAAAATAAATAAACAAACCGAGTTTTTGGGGCGACGATGGCAACCGTTGGCGGTAAAAATAAAAAAGTTTTATCTATTAAAGAAACATAAAGAGGGAAAAGAGGTGCAACACGAGGACTTCCTAGGAGGTTACCCATCCTAGTACTACTCTTGCCCAAGCACGCTTAACAACGGAGTTCTAATGGGATCCGGTGCATCAGTGCTGGTATGATCGCACCAATTTAGGTAACGATCGAAAAAATAAATAGAGCACGACAGATTCGAACATGACGTAAAAATAAGGAGGAGTAACGCGAAAAAAAAAATAAACAAACCGAGTTTTTTGGGGCGACGTCGGCAACGGTTGGTGGTAAAAATAATTTTTTTTATCTATTAAAGAAACAAAGCGAGAAAAAAGGGGTGCAACACGAGGATTTCCTAGGAGGTCACCTATCCTTGTACTACTCTCACCCAAGCACGCTTAACTGCGGAGTTCTAATGGGATCTGGTGCATCAGTGCTGGTATGATCGCACCCATTTATTTAGCGGTCGAAAAAATGTATAAAGCACAACTGATTTGAACATGACATAAAAAAAGGAGGAGTAACGCGAAAAAATAAATAAACAAACCGAGTTTTTTGGGGCGACGTTTCCAACGGTTGGACGTAAAAATAAAAAAAGTTTTATCTATTAAAGAAACATAACTAGAAAAAGGGGTGCAACACGAGGACTTCTTAGGAGGTCACCCATCCTAGTACTACTCTCGCCAAGCACGCTTAAGCTGCGGAGTTCTATTGGGATCTGGTGCATCGTCTTTGGTATGATTGCACCCATTTATTTAGCGGTCGAAAAAATAAATAAAGCACGACGATTCGAACATGACGTGAAAAAAAGAATAGTAACGCGAAAAAATAAATAAACAAACCGAGTTTTTTGGGGCGACGTTGGCAACGGTTGGCAGTAAAAATAAAAAAAAGTTTTACCTATTAAAGAAACATAACGAGAAAAAAGAATGCAACACGAGGACTTCCTAGGAGGTCACCCATCCTAGTACTACTCTCGCCTAAGCACGCTTAACTGCGAAGTTCTGATGGGATCCTGTGTATCAGTGCTGGTAATTTTACCTTTACGTGTAAAAAGCATATTACACACTAAAAAAATGATCCTCGAGATACGCGCACGCGTGGGTCGTTAATTAAATAAAGAAAAATTTGTGATAAACAACTCGAAAAAAAAAACGTAAATAAGAACACTCGCGACGTTGGCAACGGTTGGCGGTAAAAATAAAAAAGTTTTATCTTTTAAAGTAACATAACGAGAAAAAAAGGTGCAACACGAGGACTTCCAAGGAGGTCACACATACTAGTACTACTCTAGCCCAAGCACGCTTAACTGCGGAGTTCTGATGGGATATGGTGCATCAGTGTTGGTATGATCGCACCAATTTAGTTAGCGGTCGAAAAAATAAATAAAGAACGACAGATTCGAACATGAAGTAAAAATAGAAAAGCAACGCGAAAAAATAAATAAACAAACCGAGTTTTTGGGGCGACGATGGCAACCGTTGGCGGTAAAAATAAAAAAGTTTTATCTATTAAAGAAACATAAAGAGGAAAAGAGGTGCAACACGAGGACTTCCTAGGAGGTTACCCATCCTAGTACTACTCTTGCCCAAGCACGCTTAACAACGGAGTTCTAATGGGATCCGGTGCATCAGTGCTGGTATGATCGCACCAATTTAGGTAACGATCGAAAAAATAAATAGAGCACGACGATTCGAACATGACGTAAAAATAAGGAGGAGTAACGCGAAAAAAAAATAAACAAATCGAGTTTTTTGGGGCGACGTCGGCAACGGTTGGTGGTAAAAATAATTTTTTTTATCTATTAAAGAAACAAAGCGAGAAAAAAGGGGTGCAACACGAGGATTTCCTAGGAGGTCACCTATCCTTGTACTACTCTCACCCAAGCACGCTTAACTGCGGAGTTCTAATGGGATCTGGTGCATCAGTGCTGGTATGATCGCACCCATTTATTTAGCGGTCGAAAAAATATATAAAGCACAAAGATTCGAACATGACATAAAAAAAAAAAAGAGGAGTAACGCGAAAAAATAAATAAACAAACCGAGTTTTTGGAGCGACGTTTCCAACGGTTGGACGTAAAAATAAAAAAAGTTTTATCTATTAAAGAAACATAACGAGAAAAAAGGGTGCAACACGAGGACTTCCTAGGAGGTCACCCATCCTAGTACTACTCTCGCCAAGCACGCTTAACTGCGGAGTTCTTATGGGATCTGGTGCATCAGTGTTGGTATGATCGCACCAATTTAGTTAGCGGTCGAAAAAATAAATAAAGAACGACAGATTCGAACATGAAGTAAAAATAGAAAAGCAACGCGAAAAAATAAATAAACAAACCGAGTTTTTGGGGCGACGATGGCAGTAGTTGGCGGTAAAAATAAAAAAGTTTTATCTATTAAAGAAACATAAAGAGGGAAAAGAGGTGCAACACGAGGACTTCCTAGGAGGTTACCCATCCTAGTACTACTCTTGCCCAAGCACGCTTAACAACGGAGTTCTAATGGGATCCGGTGCATCAGTGCTGGTATGATCGCACCAATTTAGGTAACGATCGAAAAAATAAATAGAGCACGACAGATTCGAACATGACGTAAAAATAAGGAGGAGTAACGCGAAAAAAAAATAAACAAACCGAGTTTTTTGGGGCGACGTCGGCAACGGTTGGTGGTAAAAATAATTTTTTTTATCTATTAAAGAAACAAAGCGAGAAAAAAGGGGTGCAACACGAGGATTTCCTAGGAGGTCACCTATCCTTGTACTACTCTCACCCAAGCACGCTTAATTGCGGAGTTCTAATGGGATCTGGTGCATCAGTGCTGGTATGATCGCACCCATTTATTTAGCGGTCGAAAAAATGTATAAAGCACAACAGATTTGAACATGACATAAAAAAAGGAGGAGTAACGCGAAAAAATAAATAAACAAACCGAGTTTTTTGGGGCGACGTTTCCAACGGTTGGACGTAAAAATAAAAAAAGTTTTATCTATTAAAGAAACATAACTAGAAAAAAGGGGTGCAACACGAGGACTTCTTAGGAGGTCACCCATCCTAGTACTACTCTCGCCCAAGCACGCTTAACTGCGGAGTTCTATTGGGATCTGGTGCATCAGTGCTGGTATGATTGCACCCATTTATTTAGCGGTCGAAAAAATAAATAAAGCACGACTGATTCGAACATGACGTGAAAAAAAAGAATAGTAATGCGAAAAAATAAATAAACAAACCGAGTTTTTTGGGGCGACGTTGGCAACGGTTGGCAGTAAAAATAAAAAAAAGTTTTACCTATTAAAGAAACATAACGAGAAAAAAGAATGCAACACGAGGACTTCCTAGGAGGTCACCCATCCTAGTACTACTCTCGCCTAAGCACGCTTAACTGCGAAGTTCTGATGGGATCCTGTGTATCAGTGCTGGTAATTTTACCTTTACGTATAAAAAGCATATTACACACTAAAAAAATGATCCTCGAGATACGCGCACGCGTGGGTCGTTAATTAATAAAAGAAATGCTGTGATAAATAACTCGAAAAAAAAAACGTAAATAAGAACACTCGCGACGTTGGCAACGGTTGGCGGTAAAAATAAAAAAGTTTTATCTATTAAAGAAACATAACGAGAAAAAAAGGAGCAACACGAGGACTTCCGAGGAGGTCACACATACTAGTACTACTCTAGCCCAAGCACGCTTAACTGCGGAGTTCCGATGGGATACGGTGCATCAGTGTTGGTATGATCGCACCAATTTAGTTAGCGGTCGAAAAAATAAATAAAGAACGACAGATTAGAACATGAAGTAAAAATAGAAAAGCAACGCGAAAAAATAAATAAACAAACCGAGTTTTTGGGGCGACGATGGATAACAACGTTGGCGGTAAAAATAAAAAAGTTTTATCTATTAAAGAAACATAAAGAGGGAAAAGAGGTGCAACACGAGGACTTCCTAGGAGGTTACCCATCCTAGTACTACTCTTGCCCAAGCACGCTTAACAACGGAGTTCTAATGGGATCCGGTGCATCGGTCTTTGGTATGATCGCACCAATTTAGGTAACGATCGAAAAAATAAATAGAGCACGACAGATTCGAACATGACGTAAAAATAAGGAGGAGTTACGCGAAAAAAAATAAACAAACCGAGTTTTTGGGGCGACGTCGGCAACGGTTGGTGGTAAAAATAATTTTTTATCTATTAAAGAAACAAAGCGAGAAAAAGGGGTGCAACACGAGGATTTCCTAGGAGGTCACCTATCCTTGTACTACTCTCACCCAAGCACGCTTAAGCTGCGGAGTTCTAATGGGATCGGTGCATCGATCTTTGGTATGATCGCACCCATTTATTTAGCGGTCGAAAAAATATATAAAGCACAACAGAGATTCGAACATGACATAAAAAAAAGGAGGAGTAACGCGAAAAAATAAATAAACAAACCGAGTTTTTTGGAGCGACGTTTCCAACGGTTGGACGTAAAAAAAAAAAGTTTTATCTATTAAAGAAACATAACGAGAAAAAGGGGTGCAACACGAGGACTTCCTAGGAGGTCACCCATCCTAGTACTACTCTCGCCAAGCACGCTTAACTGCGGAGTTCTTATGGGATCTGGTGCATCAGTGTTGGTATGATCGCACCAATTTAGTTAGCGGTCGAAAAAATAAATAAAGAACGACAGATTCGAACATGAAGTAAAAATAGAAAAGCAACGCGAAAAAATAAATAAACAAACCGAGTTTTTGGGGCGACGATGGCAACCGTTGGCGGTAAAAATAAAAAAGTTTTATCTATTAAAGAAACATAAAGAGGGAAAAGAGGTGCAACACGAGGACTTCCTAGGAGGTTACCCATCCTAGTACTACTCTTGCCCAAGCACGCTTAACAACGGAGTTCTAATGGGATCCGGTGCATCAAGTCTTTGGTATGATCGCACCAATTTAGGTAACGATCGAAAAAATAAATAGAGCACGACAGATTCGAACATGACGTAAAAATAAGGAGGAGTAACGCGAAAAAAAAAATAAACAAACCGAGTTTTTTGGGGCGACGTCGGCAACGGTTGGTGGTAAAAATAATTTTTTTTATCTATTAAAGAAACAAAGCGAGAAAAAAGGGGTGCAACACGAGGATTTCCTAGGAGGTCACCTATCCTTGTACTACTCTCACCCAAGCACGCTTAACTGCGGAGTTCTAATGGGATCTGGTGCATCAGTGCTGGTATGATCGGACCCATTTATTTAGCGGTCGAAAAAATATATAAAGCACAACAGATTCGAACATGACATAAAAAAAGGAGGAGTAACGCGAAAAAATAAATAAACAAACCGAGTTTTTTGGAGCGACGTTTCCAACGGTTGGGCGTAAAAATAAAAAAAGTTTTATCTATTAAAGAAACATAACGAGAAAAAGGGGGTGCAACACGAGGACTTCCTAGGAGGTCACCCATCCTAGTACTACTCTCGCCAAGCACACTTAACTGCGGAGTTCTTATGGGATCTGGTGCATCAGTGCTGGTATGATTGCACCCATTTATTTAGCGGTCGAAAAAAATAAATAAAGCACGACATATTCGAACATGACGTGAAAAAAAAGAAGAGTAACGCGAAAAAATAAATAAACAAACCGAGTTTTTTGGGGCGACGTTGGCAACGGTTGGCAGTAAAAATAAAAAAAAGTTTTACCTATTAAAGAAACATAACGAGAAAAAAGAATGCAACACGAGGACTTCCTAGGAGGTCACCCATCCTAGTACTACTCTCGCCTAAGCACGCTTAACTTCGAAGTTCTGATGGGATCCTGTGTATCAGTTCTGGTAATTTTACCTTTACGTATAAAAAGCATATTACACACTAAAAAAATGATCCTCGAGATACGCGCACGCGTGGGTCGTTAATTAATAAAAGAAATGCTGTGATAAATAACTCGAAAAAAAAAACGTAAATAAGAACACTCGCGACGTTGGCAACGGTTGGCGGTAAAAATAAAAAAGTTTTATCTATTAAAGAAACATAACGAGAAAAAAAGGTGCAACACGAGGACTTCCGAGGAGGTCACACATACTAGTACTACTCTAGCCCAAGCACGCTTAACTGCGGAGTTCAGATGGGATACGGTGCATCAGTGTTGGTATGATCGCACCAATTTAGTTAGCGGTCGAAAAAATAAATAAAGAACGACAAATTCGAACATGAAGTAAAAATAGAAAAGCAACGAGAAAAAAAAAATAAACAAACCGAGTTTTTTGGGGCGACAATGGCAACCGTTGGCGGTAAAAATAAAAAAGTTTTATCTATTAAAGAAACATAAAGAGGGAAAAGAGGTGCAACACGAGGACTTCCTAGGAGGTTACCCATCCTAGTACTACTCTTGCCCAAGCACGCTTAACAACGGAGTTCTAATGGGATCCGGTGCATCAGTGCTGGTATGATCGCACCAATTTAGGTAACGATCGAAAAAATAAATAGAGCACGACAGATTCGAACATGACGTAAAAATAAGGAGGAGTAACGCGAAAAAATAAATAAACAAACCGAGTTTTTTGGGGCGACGTCGGCAACGGTTGGTGGTAAAAATAATTTTTTTTATCTATTAAAGAAACATAACGAGAAAAAAAGGGGTGCAACACGAGGATTTCCTAGGAGGTCACCTATACTTGTACTACTCTCACCCAAGCACGCTTAACTGCGGAGTTCTAATGGGATCTGGTGCATTAGTGCTGGTATGATCGCGCCCATTTATTTAGCGGTCGAAAAAATATATAAAGCACAACAGATTCGAACATGACATAAAAAAAGGAGGAGTAACGCGAAAATATAAATAAACAAACCGAGTTTTTTGGGGCGACGTTTCCAACGGTTGGACGTAAAAATAAAAAAAAAGTTTTATCTATTAAAGAAACATAACGAGAAAAAAGGGGTGCAACACGAGGACTTCCTAGGAGGTCACCCATCCTAGTACTACTCTCACCCAAGCACGCTTAACTGCAGAGTTTTAATGGGATCTGGTGCATCAGTGTTGGTATGATCGCACCCATTTATTTAGCGGTCAAAAAAATAAATAAAGCACGACTGATTCGAACATGACATAAAAAAAAGGAGGAGTAACGCGAAAAAATAAATAAACAAACCGAGTTTTTTGGGGCGACTTTGGCAACGGTTGGCAGTAAAAATAAAAAAGTTTTATCTATTAAAGAAACATAACGAGAAAAAAGGGTGCAACACGAGGACTTCCTAGGAGGTCACCCATCCTAGTACTACTCTCGCCCAAGCACGCTTAACTGCAGAGTTCTAATGGGATCTGGTGCATCAGTGTTGGTATGATCGCACCCATTTATTTAGCGGTCGGAAAAATAAATAAAGCACAACAGATTCGAACATGACATAAAAAAAAGGAGTAACGCGAAAAAATAAATAAACAAACCGAATTTTTTGGGGCGACTTTGGCAATGGTTGGCAGTAAAAATAAAAAAGTTTTATCTATTAAAGAAACAAAACGAGAAAAAAGGGGTGCAACACGAGGACTTCCTAGGAGGTCACCCATCCTAGTACTACTCTCGCCCAAGCACGCTTAACTGCGGAGTTCTAATGGGATCTGGTGCATCAGTGTTGGTATGATCGCACCCATTTATTTAGCGATCGAAAAAATAAATAAAGCACAACATATTCGAACATGACATAAAAAAAAGGAGGAGTAACGCGAAAAAATAAATAAACAAACCGAGTTTTTTGAGGCGACGTTGGCAACGGTTGGCGGTAAAAATAAAAAAAGTTTAATCTATTAAAGAAACATAACGAGAAAAAAGGGAACACGAGGACTTCTTAGGAGCTCACCCATCCTAGTACTACTCTCGCCCAAGCACGCTTAACTGCGAATTTCTGATGGGATCCGGTGCATCAATGCTGGTATGATCGTACCCATTTAGTAAGCGGTCTAAAATATAAATAAAGCACGACAGATTCGAATATGACATAAAAAAAAGGAGGAGTAACGCCAAAAAAAAAAACAAACTGAGTTTTTTTTGTGTGCGCATTCATCGAATTTCATCCGACGTCATTTTTAAACTCGTGCGACGAATTTTACTTTTATTTATAAAAAACGTATTACACACTTGAAAAATGATCCTTGAGATACGCGCAAGCGTGTGTCGTTAACAATATAAAAGCAAGGTTGTGAGAAACAAATCGAAAAAAAACGTAAATAGGAACATTCGCGACGTTGGCAACGGTTGGTGGTAAAAATAAAAAAAGTTTTATCTATTAAAGAAACATAACGAGAAAAAAGGGGTGCGGCACGAGGACTTTTCAGGAGGTCACCCATCCTAGTACTTCTCTCGTCCAAGCACGCTTATCTGCGGTGTTCTGATGGGATCCGGTGCATGAGTGTAAGTATGATCGCACCCGTTTAGATACCGGCCGAAAAAATAAATAAAGCACGACTGATTCGAACATTACGTAAAAAAAGGAGGAGTAACGCGAAAAAATAAATAAACAAACCGAGTTTTTTTGGTGTTCGGATTCATCGAATTTTATCCGACGTCATTTTTAAACTCGTACGACGAATATGACTTTTACGTATAAAAAACGTATTACACACTAGAAAAATGATCCTTGAGATACGCGCACGCGTGCGCCGTTAACAATATAAAAGCAAGGTTGTGAGAAACAAATCGAAAAAAAAAACGTAAATAGGAACATTCGCGACGTTGGCAACATTTGGCGGTAAAAATAAAAACGTTTTATCTATTCAAGAAACATAAAGAGGAAAAAGCGGTGCAACACGAGGACTTCCCAGGAGGTCACCCATCGTAGTATTACTCTCGCCCAAGCACGCTTATCTGCGGAGTTCTGATGGGATCCGGTGCATCAGTGCTGGTATGATCGCACCCGTTTAGTTAGCGGTCAAAAAAATAAATAAAGCACGACAGATTCGAACATGACGTAAAAAAAGAGGAGTAACGCGAACAAATAAATAAACAACCCGAGTTTTTTGGGGCGACGTTGGCAACGGTTTGCGGTAATAATAAAAACGTTTTATCTATTAAAGAAACATAACGAGAAAAAAAGGGTGCAACACGAGGACTTCCTAGGAGCTCACCCACCCGAGTACTACTCTCGCCCAAGCACGCTTAACTGCGGAGTTCTGATGGGATCCGGTGCATCAGTGCTGGTATGGTCGCACCCATTTAGTTAGCAGTCGAAAATATAAATAAAGCACGACAGATTCAAATATGAGATAAAAAAAGGAGTAACGCGAAAAAAAAAAATAAACGAACCGAGTTTTGCAAATTTTGAGGTTTTTAAGGCTAAAAAGTTGCCTCAAGTTGGCTAGTTGAAAGCAGTCGAAACAGTTATAAAAATTAATATTTTTGGAAACTGTTCTCAAGTATACTTTTGCCACAATTTTCATTCGGTTTCATGATTTGGTTTCACTTGAAGCGTAACCTATAATATAATTGGTTATGCAGGGAAGGTGTTGGAACCATTTTCAAGGTGATCCAATGATCCAAAGACCCTGAAAATTAAGCTCTAAGTTGGTTGGTTGTAAGTAAACCCTATAATGATCTTTACAATTTATTAAATATCTTTATACATGTAATTGCATCATAGTCTGCATTGCATTTCATCATTCCTGGTCATGCATGCACAAAGAGAGTGAGGGGTATAAATTTGTTTCGGAGTCTAGTTTGCTTGAAATTAGATTTCAATCCTACCTCAAATGTCGGTTAGTGAGACTAGTTCAAAAGTCAAATGGTGACAAGTTATATCTCCATTTCATGATCTCTTAACACTGTTTCTATACTATTTTTAGAAGTCGATATATGATTATAGTTAGGAGACGAAAACAAAATGGATTGCATGTCATGTTGAGCATATAGCTTATTGATTATTTGAAAATGCAATTAGATGTCTCTATGTATCAGACTAACAATTGCAGGAGTACAGAGCAGTGTAGATGTTTACTTATCTGACATCTTCGAGTTGTATTTGATGATGTTAGATTCTATTTGAAGACAATGGAAGAATGGATAAGACTCGAAGATTGTGGTGATTGTTTTCAAAATTTAAAGTAAATTTTTGTTTTAAATTGTTTTATGTATATTGTTTGTGGATTCTTAGGGTGAGTGTAGGATGTGAAGTTTTGTTAAATGATTATAAGAGCCTCCTAAGTTAGTTTAAAATATGTAGAAAGGTTTATGTTTAAGCTATCAGAGACTCTAAGTTAGTTTATAAATCCAAACTCGATATACATTATGAATTGCAGGGAGTTATGGGTCCTTTTAGGCCTCTCCCCAATTTTGCTATCTATTAGGTGAAAGTTTTCCGACATACCACTTTTAGGGGAGATACTGCCAAATTTTTCCCAAAATAAGGAGATTAATGTGTATGATTTGCTAATTTGCTCCAATTAAATAAATTATGAATTGACGTTCATTAAGGATATAAATTTAGTTTTGGAGCATTTTTAAGGACTGAAATGAAAAGTATTTTAAGGTCAAAGTTAAAAGAATGGATTAGGCTTACTAGATTATCAGGGGGTCAAGGTAATCTAGGCCGGTTAGTTGTCTTACTGACGATGGGGATGAATACAGGGCCAAGGATAGAGATATGATTAGGGAAAGGGACATAGGTCTAGTGAAACGCAGGGACAAGGACATTAAATTCCATCAGGGCCGGGACCACACCGAGCATGTCTTGAGAGTGAATAGACATGGCTCTTTGTCTATCCAAACCTGGGCAACGTTCGGCCATAGCAGCGCAGAGAGCATGTTCATGCCATCGCCGCATCGGATCCATCTGCCACCCGTAACCTTGTGGAGGGTATGATTTATATTTGCAGTCGATTTATGTATACTATGATTGATTTGATGTCACAATATCTTTTATTTCTAGTCATATGGGTTATGAGTTAGGATTGAGACCTATTAGGGTAGAGCCACCCTTGATCCTCAGCACGACTTCTGGGGATAAGATATACCCGTACCTATTATGTGTTGATTGCCCTGTTGAAATAGATTACTAAAAGGTGCTCGCAAACTTGAGGGTATTGAAGTTCCTAGAGTATGATGCCTTATTAGGTATGGATTGTTTGGCATCGTACTTTTCACAGCTTGAGTGTTTCATCAAGGTGGTTATGTTTTTGCTTCCAGACCGAGCAAAATTCAATTTTCAGAGGACTTCAACCAAGTTACCGATCATCCGAGCTAGAATGGCCACGAGTTTACATCTGGAGACTTTTGCTAATGTTTTGATTATAGCAGAGAGAGTTGAGATGAAGATGGAGGAGGTGCCTACTCTATGCAAGTTTCTGGATGTTTTGTTCGAAGAGCTACTAGGATTACCACTGCACCCATTTTTTCTCGTTATGTTTCTTTAACAGATAATTTTTTTTTATTTTTACCACCAACCGTTGCCAACGTCGCGACTGTTCCTATTTAGGTTTTTTTTTCAGAGTTGTTTCTCACAGCCTTGCTTTTATATTGTTAACGACAAACGCGTGCGCGTATCTTGAGGATCATTTTTCTAGTGTGTAATACGTTTTTTATACGTAAAAGTAAAATTCGTCGTACGAGTTTAAAAATGACGTCGGATGAGATTCGATGAATGCGCAAAAAAAAAACTCGGTTTGTTTATTTTTTTTTTCGCGTTACTCCTTTTTTTTACGTCATATTAGAATCTGTCGTGCTTTATTTATATTTTAGACCACTAACTAAATGGATGCGATCACACCAACATTGATGCACCGGATCCCATCAGAACTCCGCAGTTAAGCGTGCTTGTGCGAGAGTAGTAGTAGGATGGGTGAGCTCCTAAGAAGTCCTCGTGTTGCACCCCTTTTTTCTCGTTATGTTTCTTTAATAGATAAAACTTTTTTATTTTTACCGCCAACCGTTGCCAACGTCGCCCCAAAAAAATCGGTTTGTTTATTTATTTTTCGCGTTACTCCTCCTTATATACGTCATGTTCGAATCCGTTGTGCTTTATTTATTTTTTCGACCGCTAAATAAATGGGTGCGATCATACCAGCATTGATGCACCAGATCCCATTAGAACTCCGCAGTTAAGCGTGCTTGGGCGAGAGTAGTACTAGGATGGGTGACCTCCTAGGAAGTCCTCGTGTTGCACTCCTTTTTTCTTGTCATGTTTCTTTAATAGATAAAACTTTTTTATTTTTACGGCCAACCGTTGCCAACGTCGCCCCAAAAAACTTGGTTTGTTTATTTATTTTTTCGCGTTACTCATCCTTTTTTTTAGGTCATGTTTGAATCTGTCGTTCTTCATTTATTTTTTGGACCGCTAACTAAATTGGTGCGACCATACTAGCACTGATGCACCGGATCCCATCAGAACTCCGCAGTTAAGCATGCTTGGGCGAGAGTAGTACTTGGACGGGTGACCTCCTAGGAAGTCCTCGTGTTGCACCCCTTTTTTCTCGTTATGTTTCTTTAATAGATAAAACTTTTTTATTTTTACCGCCAACCATTGCCAACGTCGCCCCAAAAAACTAGGTTTGTTTATTTATTTTTCGCGTTACTCCTCCTTATATACGTCATGTTCGAATCTGTTGTGCTTTATTTATTTTTTCGACCGCTAAATAAATGGGTGCGATCATACCAGCATTGATGCACCAGATCCCATTAGAACTCCGCAGTTAAGCGTGCTTGGGCGAGAGTAGTACTAGGATGGGTGACCTCCTAGGAAGTCCTCGTGTTGCACTCCTTTTTTCTTGTCATGTTTCTTTTATAGATAAAACTTTTTTATTTTTACCGCCAACCGTTGCCAACGTCGCCCCAAAAAACTTGGTTTGTTTATTTATTTTTTCGCGTTACTCATCCTTTTTTTTAGGTCATGTTCGAATCTGTCGTTCTTCATTTATTTTTTGGACCGCTAACTAAATTGGTGCGACCATACCAGCACTGATGCACCGGATCCCATTAGAACTCCGCAGTTAAGCATGCTTGGGCGAGAGTAGTACTAGGACGGGTGACCTCCTAGGAAGTCCTCGTGTTGCACCCCTTTTTTCTCGTTATGTTTCTTTAATAGATAAAACTTTTTTATTTTTACCGCCAACCGTTGCCAACGTCGCCCCAAAAAACTCGGTTTGTTTATTTATTTTTCGCGTTACTCCTCCTTATATACGTCGTGTTCGAATCAGTTGTGCTTTATTTATTTTTTCGACCGCTAAATAAATGGGTGCGATCATACCAGCATTGATGCACCAGATCCCATTAGAACTCCGCAGTTAAGCGTGCTTGGGCGAGAGTAGTACTAGGATGGGTGACCTCCTACGAAGTCCTCGTGTTGCACTCCTTTTTTCTTGTCATGTTTCTTTAATAGATAAAACTTTTTTATTTTTACCGCCAACCGTTGCCAACGTCGCCCCAAAAAAATTGGTTTGTTTATTTATTTTTTCGCATTACTCGTCCTTTTTTTTAGGTCATGTTCGAATCTGTCGTTCTTCATTTATTTTTTGGACCGCTAACTAAATTGGTGCGACCATACCAGCACTATGCACCGGATCCCATTAGAACTCCGCAGTTAAGCATGCTTGGGCGAGAGTAGTACTAGGACGGGTGACCTCCTAGGAAGTCCTCGTGTTGCACCCCTTTTTTCTCATTATGTTTCTTTAATAGATAAAACTTCTTTATTTTTACCGCCAACCATTGCCAACGTCGCCCCAAAAGACTCGGTTTGTTTATTTATTTTTTCGCGTTACTCTTCCTTATTTACGTCATTTTCGAATCTGTCGTGCTTTATTTATTTTTTCGACCGCTAACTAAATGGGTGCTATCATACCAGCACTGATGCACACCGTATCCCATCAGAACTTCGCAGTTAAACATGCTTGGGCGAGAGTAGTACTAGGATGGTTGACCTCTTGGGAAGTCCTCGTGTTGCACCCCTTTTTTCTCGTTGTGTTTCTTTAATAGATAAAACTTTTTTATTTTTACCGCCAACCGTTGCCAACGTCGCGACTGTTCCTATTTACTTTTTTTTTTTTTCGAGTTGTTTCTCACAGCATTTCTTTTGTATTGTTAACGACCCACGTGTGCGCATATCTCGAGGATCATTTTTGTAGTGTGTTATACGCTTTTTATACGTAAAAGTAAAATTACCAGCACTGATGCACCGGATCCCATCAGAACTCCGCAGTTAAGCGTGCCTGGGCGAGAGTAGTACTAGGATGGGTGACCTCCTGGGAAGTCCTCGTGTTGCACCCATTTTTTCTTGTTATGTTTCTTTAACAGATAAAACTTTTTTATTTTTACCGCCAACCGTTGCCAACGTCGCGACTGATCCTATTTAGATTTTTTTTTCGAGTTGTTTCTCGCAGCCTTGCTTTTATATTGTTAACGACACACGCGTGCGCTTATCTCGAGGATCATTTTTCTAGTGTGTAATACGTTTTTTTTATGTAAAAGTAAAATTCGTTGTACGAGTTTAAAAATGACGTCGGATGAAATTCGATGAATCCGCACACCAAAAAAACTTAGTTTGTTTATTTATTTTTTCGCGTTACTCTTTTTTTTTTACGTAATGTTCGAATCTGTCGTGCTTTATTTATTTTTTTGACCGCTAACTAAACGAGTGCGATTATACTAGCACTGATGCACCGGATCCCATCAGAACTCCGCAGATAAACGTGCTTAGGCGAGATTAGTACTTGGATGGGTGACCTCCTGGAAAGTCCTCGTGCTGCACCCCTTTTTTCTCGTTATGTTTCTTTAATAGATAGAACTTTTTTATTTTTACCGCCAACCGTTGCCAACGTCGCGAATGTTCCTATTTACGTTTTTTTTCGATTTGTTTCTCACAACCTTGCTTTTGTATTGTTAACGACACGCGCGTGCGCGTATCTCGAGGATCATTTTTCTAGTGTGTAATACGATTTATATACGTAAAAATAAAATTCATCGTACGAGTTTAAAAATGACGTCGGATGAAATTCGATGAATGCGCGGACTTAGTCAACCTATCCAGAATCACCGAGACGTTATCATGGTCGCGCTGTCATCAATGCAATCTTCTGAAAAATTCTTGAGAAATATGCTCCCACTTCCATCGCTGAATGGGAAGTGGTTGTAATAATCCAATGGGTCTCTGATGCTTAGCCTTAACTCGCTGGCATATTTGGCATGCACGAATGTAATCACTAATATCATTCTTTATCCATATCTTATATGGTGTTTTAACAATCGCTTTAGAAGGAACTCGATTTAGAGTGAAAGCTGCAGTTTGTAATGCATAACCCCAAAAGGATAATGAAAGATCTGCATGACTCATCATAGATCGAACAATATCTAATAAGGTTCGATTTCTCCTTTCAGAAACCCCATTCCATTGTGGAGTTGCTGGTGGAGTCAATTGGGAGACAATCCCATAATTTCTAAGATGATCATCAAATTCTCGGCTCAAATATTCACTACCTCGATCTGACCGAAGTGTATTGATAGTTTTATCAAGTTGATTACGCACTTCATTTTATCTGTTGAAATCATCGATAAATGTAATAAAGTACTGATAACCTCCTCTAGCCATTGTGTTTATAGGACCATATACATCAATATGTATTAGACCCAATAAATCACTTGCCCTTTCATTGTGTCCGGTAAAGGGACTTTTAGTCATCTTTCCTAGTAAACAAGATACGCACGTTTCATATGTTTCTAAATCAAATGAATCTAGAAGTTCATCTTTATGGAGTTTCGTTATGCGTTTCTCGTTTATGTGCCCGAGACGACAATGCCAAAGATAGGTTTGATTCAAATCATTTGACTTCAATCTCTTTGTATTTATGTTAAAGACTGGAGTATCAGTGGACCTTTTTATGCTTAGAATATAAAGACCATCACACAAATAAGCATTTGCATAAAATATACATTTACGAGAAATGAAACATCTATTATTCGCTATAATAAAATCAAAACCATCCATATCTAAGCATGAAAAAGAAATGATGTTTCTGCTCAAGGTAGGCACAAAATAACAATTATTTAAAGTTAAATAAGTCCACTAGGTAAGACTAAGTCATATGATCCAACAGTCAGGGCAACAACTATTGCTCCATTCCCTACGCGGAGGATGACTTCTCCTTTCTTCAACTTTCTACTTCTGGTGAGTCCCTACACATTTATACAAATGTGAGATCCATATCCGATATCTAATACCTAGGAATCACTAGTAGATAAATTAATTTCAATAACATAAATACCAGTAGTGGTAGTCGCACTACTCTTTTTCTTTTTTAGATCTTCTAGATAGAGTTTGCAATTTCTGAACCAATGTCCAGGTGTATAACATAAATGCCAATTTCCTTTCTTTTCTTTTGTGTATTTTGAAACAGGAATAGGCTGAGGCTTGACTTGTTCCACAAGCTTTGCGACAGGTGCAGCAGCAACCTTGACAACTTTACCCTTGCCTTTGCCTTTCTTCTTCATTCCCTTTCCCTTTTGGACCATCAACATATTACTATAGGGTTTCTTGATATTTTGTTCAACAGTTTTGAGCATCAAATGCAACTCTGAAATTGATTTCTCCATATTATTCATATTGTAGTTCATCATAAATTGTGAGTAACTTTCTGGTAATGAATTCAGGATCAAATCCGTAGCTAACTCTTGGCTTATGGGAAATCCGAGTCTATCAAGTGGTCAACATAGCCTTTCATCTTCAAAACATGAAGACTAAGCGACGCACCTCGGTTATCTTGCAAGAATGTAGGTTTTAACTGTCTTAAACCATTCTTGCTTAGCTTCTTTGTTGGAACATTTCCTTCAAAGCGTTATAGCCATGTCGTAGGCTTCCATTAGTTCCATGTCTTTTCGAAGTTCGGAACCATAGTTGCAAGCATAATACATGCAACATCGGTAGAATCATTGACATGCTTATTATGCGCATCCTTCATAACTTTCGTAGCAGTCCTCGGGGATTAGAGCATCCGGGACATACAACTTGCGTTCATGCTTAAGAACAATTCTCAAGTTTCGAACCGTCAAGAAAGTTATTCCCAGATAGCTTATCCTTCTCAAGGATGGATCGCGAGTGATGGGGATTATTGTTACTTGAAGAGGCCATTGATCTATAATAAAGATTATGCAAAGTTTATTTTAGTATAGAGGAATAGACTCCCACTAAATTAACAACCCTCCTAAAACACACTGTTTATTTAGGGGACTAAAATCCATATTTCATCTAATTCTATGACCGCTATGGCACGAAACACATAACTAGATTATTTAGGTAGGTAACAGTTACCAATTACATCTTATGTGATTTTAAATACTTTTATGAGATACAAGACATCTTTATATCTATCATGTTTTTATCTCATCATTTGCCTAAAGCTCAAAACTATTTTGATAGCTTTATTAAGTCGGACCATTTAAACATTTAGGTAACTCTATCCAACTTGTCTCACCAAGATAACACAATACACCTACTATTGTTTGAAAATCGTATTAGTGTGATCAAGGCTTGACAAGTGTTTAAAATGGATGGCATGAGACTTAAAATTTAATAGAGGGATTTTATTCAGTTTTAATGATTTTATGTAAATAATGAAATATCATATATTTTATTGATTTGTTAAATCATTAAACAATTTGGAGATTTTTATACTGTTAACTAATAAAAGAATTTTCGTGCGCTAGTATTAGTTAGATGGCGGTCCCATTGGTAGGTCAATGAGTGTTTTGCTTTTTTTTTTTTTTTTTTTTTTTAGAAGACGAATTTCAATTCCAAAAATTAAAATTCGCTATAGAAAATCATATTTTTCGTTGATTGTATTATCCTAAATTTAACCCTTAATTTATCCAAAATTAAGTAAATTAAAACATTTTTCATTAACCCGGGCCCACATCTAACTAATCATCTTATCCTAATCCAATTAGAACTTAAGATATTTGAATCATAGCATATCACCAATAACAAAATTCTCCATATTTTTCTCCTTTCCAATAGGGATAACGAAACCGATTTTATTTATATCTCCTAATCTAATTTGTTATCTATCATTATCAAATAGAAACTTCATAACATAATAGATATAACAAGATAAATAAATAATTTCAAAAATTAATTATTTGCAATTTTGGTCCTCATCCAAATAATCACAAACATGTAATTGAATCATGAACTACTATCCCAATCGAACCTAATGGTGTCATGAATCACAAAACACGAAACTCAATTCATTAAAATTATTCGAATTAACCTAACATGGTTACTAGCATGTACGAAACTAATTTCAATTAAATCATGAATATATGTATCATACACACAAAACATGATAATAAATCTCACAGAAAACTTATGTATATCACATATACATAAACTATTAACATGCTTTCAATCATATATCATGTATATATCAGAAGAAAACATGCAATGAATTTAATGGAATAGAACTCGAAGGCGTTGATACCACTGTTGGGTTTTGGGGTTCATACGTAGCGGAGCTTACAAAACAATTTTGACAAAAACCCCAATAGGATCCGAATCTAATTCCATTAAAACGTTTAAACCAAGAAAATTTAATCATATCTCGGTCGCTAAAATACCTTTATGAAGGTTGATTGATCTCTAAGGCGCTACCAACAATGAACGCCCTCTACCAACTGTCCATACACGAACGAAGGCCGAGATTCGAAGTGCTAGCTTCAAGAGAATATCAAACCTTTTTGTTTATCTCCAAAACAATCCAGAGCGTACCAGAAAACCCTTAGTCGTTTCTAAAACGAAAATAGAGTTTCGGCCCTTAATCTTTCGTCCGTGTGTTCTAACTTAAAGCGTCTATTTATACAAGCTTTGTATATAGATGGTTAAGTAAATTACACATATACCCCTACTTAAAGAAGTATAAGTGTAATACACCACAAGGACATTTCTGTCATGAATTTTATCATATAAAATTCATTTTTCTGAACCATCTTCAAATCTCGTAAAACCGTTCTTAGTGTGCGACCCAATAGGCTCATACAACGTTGGCAGTGAACCAAAACACATTTTGGTATACAAGTCATAAGCGGCCTCTAGCAAGACATTATGACTACCCAAGTCGTACGAATATCAAATCAATACAACCTAATCAATAGTGTATATAACATCATTTTGTCACACGATGTCCTTTTGATCAAACATAAGGCATGGAATCGTAATCCAACATGTTCAATCGTACTAGTCTCGATCTCTAGGTAGAGTGAAAACATATTCAAGTGACATTGATCAATATCAATTCACTTAGACTAGGCCTTTTAATAGTCTAACACATCGACGGGATCCACTAGATATTTCTCTTTATATGAGAAGGACAAATTCTATCTCGATTACACAACTTCATCACATTGCTCACATAGTAACCAATCACAACCTTTATAATCGTTCGGTTAAAGACAACGTTTGATAGTGTTTAATCACTATGTTCCTAATGTTGAAGTCTCTAGTAATCTCGAGTCAGAGGATGAAAAATATATCTATCATGAGAAACAACTATGACTTAATCCATATGATGTTCTCATTGCGGGTCGGTCCAGTACTTTGTTCCTTAATAAGTACTCGTGATCTTGATTCGTATCCCTATATGTATAATCATCATATGATCATCAATCAAGACTCACACTAGTCTTAATTCATTATAGTTCTCAAGTATAATGACCGACTAGAGACATTTAGGATATTTCGTAAATATTCATGGATCTTATTATAATGTAAACATGCAAATTAATTATAATAAACAACAAATGAAATCCTATATTTTATTAACTAAAAGTATTCATAAAGACAATTAATGGATTGACCCAGGGCACATGCCCTAACAATCAAACAACGGTTGCAAATAATTGCCACTATGAATTGCCAAAAAAATATACATAAATGTGCATGGAACATATTCCATGAATATTATTAATTAAAGAACAGAAGATAACAAAATAAATAAATTAGATAAAATCATGAGACATCAAGATATATCAATTTCTATTTCATAAAAAGAGTGCCTCATGCAAAATTAGAGTTCAAATCAATATCAGTTTTAATAAGGTAACTAATGTATCCTAAAAATAACTAAACCAAGTTTACCAATTCCATATACCCTCATGTAAACCCCTGTATAATGTATCTATGAACAAATGATGTTGCATATACACTATAAAAAATAGGTGCATGGTACATCTTGATTGATAAGCGCGTATTAGACTTGTATATAGGGTTAGTTTAGTGTTATAATTGGTATTAATATCCACAAATGAACTCTAATTCATGATATTTGTATATTTTCAGGTTTAGAAGCTATAAAAGTGGCAAAGAAGTGATTTCATGATGAAAAACCAAGAAAAAGAAAATAAAAACCCACATTTGACGGCATTGAGAAACCTTTGAAGCCTTGGGAAATGAGCACAAGGCGTGGGCGATGCATGGAAATCAAAGAACGAGGGGCAAAATAGTTGACGTAGTGGCTAAGCTGTGGGTTTACACACACGACGTCAAGCAGTTACACATGGCGTCGGGACCGCTGAGAGGAGAAATACACATGAAAAGTTGGTACTGTGGCATTTACACACACATCGTCGATCACTTACAAATGATGTTGAAACATGAAAATAGTAAGTTCTAGACTTCTATTTCATTTAGGATTGCTAATTAGGGTTTCTAATTGTGTTTTTAGGGTCTTAGGAGTATAAATAATCATTAGGACATATTAAATAAGGAGATTTGAAAAGAGGATCGAAGGAGACCATTTTCTTTAGAATTTAATGGTGTTTATCAAGACAATGCCCACCTAAGTACTATTTTCCTAGGTCAGGGGCGAAGCAAGTTCAAAATCTTGGTTGATAGCATGTTACGTAGATCTTTTATTTATAATTTAAGTTATTGCAATTCTTTCTATTTTATTTGTCGTTGTTCTCATGATTATGGTGCAAGCTTAGGGTATGTATGTTGCCAATGCATGCTTTTAGGTGGATGACCTATATATAATTAAAACAATCATATCCGTAACTGTACGATTGAACGGATACAATTGACAATCACTCACTTGTTTGCCATCAAAACCTTTCAGTTTTTAAGTGTGTGACAAATAAATCTAGGTTAAACAGAAAGCAGAAAAATCCAGTTATTTAGGATTAGTATTACCGCGGACCTTTATGTAGTTAATGCATTAAAATTTATTGGCGGATGTCTAGGGTTATGTGTTGATTAGAGAATTAGTTAGTAGCAGATGTTCTAGCTATTGAGATTGGGAGAATTAGGGAGTTCTTGCAGATGTCGATTTCCTATATCTAAACTAGGAGGAATTAAATTAATAATATTTTTGGGAAAGATGAAAACCATAACATGCTATTGAATCTTGATTTGGATTTGTGGGACTATAGACCAAAGTAGTTTTCCCATTGAATTTATTCTTGAAAACTTTGATTTTTAGTAGTATTAATTAATCGTTTTCTTAAAATCTTTGAAAAACCCCTGAATTTTCCTTTTTAGTTAACTTAAAGTAAAACATAAGTCTTGCATATTCGACCTTGTATTTACTATTACTACTACACCCAAGTGGGATTGGTAACTCGAGTATGGGTTATATTTGATATAAAAGACACTTGAAAATTTCTTGGCGCTATTGCCTGGGACTTAGTCCTTTATTATGAGTTTAGTTTTTTTTTATTAGTTTTATGCTCCCAAGACTCATTTAGTCAAAGTTGATTGGCTCATTATTGCCTTTTGATCTTTAATTTGAGAGAACACTCTAAAGGTTGAATATAGAGCCCCAACTTAAGTAAAAATAAGGCCAAGTTATTGTATAAATGGCACAAGCTAGAAACCTCCAAGTCACTATGGGGCATGCCAATCAAGACCTTCAAGCTCTTTTAGCACAAGAACCCTTCTGCATTAACTATCTAGAGAATGTCGGAGGTTTTGAGTTGAGGTATGGGTTTATTCCCATCCTACCTTCCTTTCATGGTAACGAGAATGAGGATCCAATTACTTTTTTGAAAGAGTTTCAGACTAACTGCAAGTCCATGAAACTCTACAGTTGATGAGGATATGATTAAGCTTAGGTCATTTCCATTTTGTCTTAAAGACAAAACCAAGGAATGACTTTTCTATCTTCCACCCGGTTGCATTAACTCCTAGAATTAGATGAAAACTAAGTTTTTAAATGAATATTTTCCTGAGGACAGAGTTGCTCAGCTAATAAAGGACATATACAACATCAAAATGAAAATGAGAGAATCATTTGGTGCATAATGGGATCGTTATAAGTGATTAATTGCTAGTTGCCCGTAATGTGGTCGTACTGGGAAGCTATAGTCCATTTTTTCTATGTTGGCGTGACGCCCAATGAGAGACAAATGATTGACAACATATGTGGGGGTCACATTCGAGATAAGACATCGTGTCAAGGCCTGTGTCACTAAGTCCTGACTTAGCATAATATCCCCTAATAGGCACCTAATCTGTTTAATTAACTTAACCTCAAAATAATTTTTAACTTAACTCTCAATAATGCTCCAAAATAAAATTTATGTCCTCAATGAAACTCAATTCATGATTTGTTTAATTGGAGCAAACTACGAAATCATACGTGTTATCTTCTGTATTGTATAAAAATTTTAGTAGCACCTCCCCTTAAAGTGACATGCCAGAAAATTCACCTAATAGATAGAAGAATAAGGAGAAGCCAAGAAGGATTCACAACTCCCCCCAGTTCACAATATTTATCAATTTAAATCATTTAAACTACCTTAAGGTAATTTTCATAACATATTCAAGAGTATTTCACATCCTACACTCATCCTAAAGCTCAAAACAATACATACAAACAATTTACAACAAGAATTTACCATTTTAGTTGAGAAACAATCACATCAATCTTTGAGACTTGTTCGTTCTTCCTTGTCTTCATTGAAAATAAGACATCATAAAAAATAACTCAAAGTTTTTAGGTAAGTAAACTCCTACACAACTCTGTACTCCTGCAAATGGTAGTCTGAATACGTAGAGACATGTAATTGCATTTTCAAATAATAAGAAATATAAATAACAACGTGAATCCTTAAGTTTGTATTTCCTAACTATACTTGGATGTCAACTTCTAAATATATTATAGAAAAGGCACTAGGAGTTCATGAAATGCAAAAGCAACGTGTTAGAATGGATTCCCAAACTATATATGTCAACTCAATCATTCGCATAAACTACTAAATTAAGGAAATAGATGCAAAGCACGGCTACTACTAACTTAGGGAAAAAAATGACCATACTCCAACTACATCCCTTTCCATCAATGCATGCTCGTCGAAACACTTGCGTGCCTTGAGTCTTCCGTGTTCTAGTCTATTTGGTTAGAAAACCTAGCCTCGAGTCCTACTCGTGAGCTGTGGCACCAACAAGCCATTGTCTAAAATGACATGAATGCATGATCAAGAATGATACCAAATGTAATGCAGATTAAACACAAATGTATGTATAAAGATAAATTCCATAAATAGTAAAGACAACTATAGGGTTTACTTACAACCAACCAATTTTGAATTAACTTCTCAAGGTTCTTGGAGAGTCGGATCACCTTAAAAATGGTTCCAATAGCTTCCCTACATATCCAATTATATTATGGGTTAAGTTTCAAGTGAAACCAAATCATGAAACCCAAAAAAAAAAAAAATTGCGGCCAAAGTTCGTTTGAGAACAGTTTCTGAAAATATTAATTTATACAATTGTTTTAACAAGTTTTCAACTAGCCAACTTGAGGTAACTTTTTAACCTTGAAAACCCCAATATTTGTCATGATGATTTGAAAGGAACTTGTAGTACTCATGTCCTCCTTTTATAGACTCCAAGAACACGCGAATCGAATCACCAACGGAGAAGTTATGAATTTTTCAATATGACATGTAAACTAAGCAAACTTTATTTATTTTGAACTGAAAACTTCCTCAAATCAATATTTTTGCAGTTAAATCCTCAAAACTAAAAAACAAACACCTTTGAAACCACTCGATACTAATATCAAAATGTTTTCGCAGCTCGTGGAGTCTAATTGGATCAAAACCAATACCCAATTGAAATCAATATCAACCATAAAAACATCACAAAATAGTTATCAACTAAATCACATTGTTCAATTCATAAAATCCATAACTTACGTCTGTATAATTTATTCCAAATTGATGCAAATCAATTTAATATACCAATTCACATCAATCCTTACCAATTTCTATAAAAACCCTACAAAAAATCGAGAAATCGAGAGAATTCAAATTGAATTGAGGAAAATGCTATGAATTAAGTATTTACCAAATTGCGGGCTGAATACCTCATTTCCATTGCAAAAACTTAGCTCGAACTGACCATCTCCTGACACTCTACATTTCTGTAAATAGAAATTGGGCGAAAATCAAATGTTGGAAGATCACTGAGCGAAAGGCCGAATTGATAACGTTAGGTATCGAAGGAACGAAACGTTTCTAATGAAATTGATTTCACTTGATTTTTTATATATTTATGTATAAACCTTTTACTGATTGTCAACAACTTAATTTTTTTTTTTTTATTAATTATTAATATCCTTATTTTGACTTTTTTGCCTTATGGTGCTCGTTTTAAATCCATTTTTTACCATATTCAACCAAACTCTTGACAAAATAGTTTATCTTCATAAAACATCCATAACACTTGTTTTGGTCACACCAAAATACCAAAAATCTATACTTTTCCCACGACATACTAAACCCTGATGGATCGATTCTTTTGCCATACTCAACCAAACTTACACCAATTTAGACCTAATCTCAACCTCAGCCACCGCCAACTAACGTAAAGCTCAAGGTAAGGCAATGTACCATTTTTGTTCTCATTTTACAATACCACTGATCCCGACTTGCATGCAAACTGTGGCAAAATCTTCACTTTAGAATTAACACTAGGTTAATTAGTTTTAAAGTAACTAATAATTTATCTTCACTCGTGCCTTTCAAACATGCACTTGCAACCCCGAGTATGACAAACCGAGGAAACAACTCAACATACCCTGACTTCACAATAAAATACCATATAATACACACTAAGCATACAACACATAAAAATAAAATATACTTTAAGATCTCTAGTCCATAATGTGTAGGTCC
Source organism: Stephania yunnanensis (assembly GCA_039657365.1). Taxonomy (NCBI): domain Eukaryota; kingdom Viridiplantae; phylum Streptophyta; class Magnoliopsida; order Ranunculales; family Menispermaceae; genus Stephania; species Stephania yunnanensis. The sequence continues at coordinate 10,504,844 of CM077585.1, forward strand.
TACCTCAGATACTGAAACTCTAAATAAAATAAAAAAATTATTACTTAATTAGTCACTAATAAAGTTTATGAAAGTCTTGGATTTCATAATTCTTCTCAACTACTTAAAAACTTTGTCCTCGAAATTGAAACTATCAGGTTAATGAAACTAATTGAGATATGAGAAAATGATATTTCATATACAACTCTTTTAATTCAAACCTTTAAAAATCATTTCTAAGGTGAAACTGTTAAGTGGATCCAAACACTTTCGTTGTAATCAACAACTCATTGGTAGAGATCATAACATTTCAACCTTTCATTTCCAACTTCTTGGTTTAATGAAAAGTTATAACAACTTCTCGGCCAATCCAGACATTTCGTGAATTTTTGACAGGTTAAATGATCAAGTTTGTGGCATATCCAATAATACTACTTTCTTCACTACTCATTTCATGCCTTGAATCCCATTCAAGCATCAATATTTAGCAAGATATAGCTTATCATACTTTTTAAACCATTTCCATTTTTAACCGAATAATATCCCACAAACTGTTGATAATTCTTTCCCTATTCACAAACCATGGTATACACATCCCAATTTGCTTTCCATCATTGATCTTTTCCAATTAAAGTCATTGGCAAACTCAATTCTTAGACTATCATCACTCTTAAATTTTATATAGTGATGCAAATAATAATTGAGCACAACATTAGATATTAAAGTAGACTTGCGTGTGTATCTGATCCATCACCAGTCTAGCATTTCTCAACGAAAACCTAGACTATCGTAAGTTATCCCATGACTATATATCTCTTATTACATCTGTCATCCGATGACAAGAGATCTCAAATTTGAACCCGATCAAAAAGTGAAATCTGACACATCGTGCAACTCTCACTCATTCTCTAGATGTATATCCACAATATTATTTACATTGTGGACTAAAAAGCAAATACCAATTCCAACTTTTTAGCCAATTCACTTAACTTTTATTTTTAACTGGTTAGAAAACTAACGCATTTTCTGACTTCATCAAACCATTATCTATTTATGAGTTCACAACGACCTCATTATATTCGCTTAACTACAAATATCTTCCAGATTGCCTTGATCATAATAAATGTTTTTGAGATTTCACATCATCTCATTTTTCAATCACTTACTATTCTTTAGACTTTTCTCATTGCTTTGATAGAGATAGTTATCCTTAACTTGAGTATATATATGTTTCTAAATAGAGATATCAACATATTTCTCAATTATTCTCTCACATTATAACTTTTAACTTTTATTTGATGCAAGTTATAAATATGTTATCTCATTTTGCCTCTACTCAATACATATTTTTGACTTTTCTCAATTTACTATTAAATGATATTCAATTCTTCAAACATATTAATTCATATATACTATCCTCTATTTAGTATTCCAAACCACCAAGGATACTACTAACTAACTGAGCTGTAAGTTGTGCTTCTCTTTTCATTTCATTTGTACCTTCACCACCAAACAAGTATCTTACATAAACTCTAATGTACTATAACCGGTGCTTGAAAAATTCACCTATAACTTATCATATGGTGTAGCAATACATTTAAGTAAATATACAATATATTCACTACTATAAGTTGTATACTACTTTGATTCAAAACTTTCAATATTTGAAGTTTGACTTCTAGCAAAATATTTATGAAAAAATAATAGGTTTTATCAAACTTATAGTTTGAATTCCTAAGTCTTATCGAGACTTGCTGACTTGAAGTTTCCTTTTCTCTCATCCAAAGTATACCTCTGTGTGGTAAATACCCATCAACTGACTCTCTCTAATTAGCGAAGTCAAAACTCTGTGCCATGTCTCTAAACCTCTAATACATCATATCGATTCACTAGCTATTTAGAACTTATGGAACTGATACTATCAGAACTCTTATTTATCCCCAAATATGTGGCTCTAGTGTTTTTGGGACCACTGATAAGCTCATGGTAACTGCTGCCTCAAGTATACCGTAGTGGTGAGTTATCACCTCTCTGTTTGGTCATCTCCTACTAACGACATCTCCTTCGACATTCCCCTTCTTAGGCTAGTACTTAATGGAGAAGTCATAGTCCTTCAACAACTCTTACCACCATCGGTGTCTTATGTTTAGATCATTCTGAGTAATTAGATACTTCAAACTATGATGATATGTGTAGAGGGTGAACCTCTCACCAAAAAGGTAATGTCTTTATGTTTTCGGTGTAAATGCAATCACTTTAAGCTCTAGATCGTGCACTGGATAATTTCTCTCATGGGTTCTCGGCTGACATGACGAGTAAGCAATAACTTTGTCATCTTACATCAGTACACATCCTAGTCTGGTGCCATATGCATCTTTGCAAATTCACAACTCCCTACCCAGCTCTGGTAATGTTAATAGTGGCGCAGAGGTCAACCTCTCCTTTTGCTCTATAAAGGTTACCTCGCACACATCGAACCACACAAACTCGATGTCCTTATTGGTCAATCTAGTCATAAACACTAAGATTCTGGAAAATCTTGATACAAAGCATCGGTAATAGCATGCTTGCCCTAAAAAGCTCATGACGTCTATCACACACTCTGGTGTACTCCAATCGATGATAGCATGAACCTTACTCGAGTCTACTGATATGCCTCTATCATTTACTACATATCCTAAGAACTTTACTTAAAAAAGCCAAAGCCGGTGCCCATTTTGAGTCTTCAACGACTCTTTCAAATGTTTCTCGTGGTCCTAATGAGTCTTATAATAGATCAAGTTGTTGTAGTTGAAGACTATCATGAATCGATAAAACAATGGCCTCAAGACTCAGTGCATCAAATCCATGAACACTGCAAATGCATTTATTAGTTTGAATAGCATAATGGTAAACTTAAACAACCCGTAACATGTTCTAAACATTGTCTTGTTTATATCCTCCTCTATGATCCTCCACTAGTCATAAGCTGACCTAATATCAATCTTGGAGAAGAACTGCGCTTTGGTCAGTTGGTTGAACAAATCATCAATCCTGGGCAATCGATTTTTGACTATAACTTGATCGAGTCTCCTTTAATTGACTCACATCCTCATGCTACCGCCCATTTTCTTCACAAAAGGACCGATGCTCCCCAAGGAGACATATTAGGATGTATGAAACTCTTCTGCGTAAGTCCTCCAATTGAGCCATTAACTCATCTTGTTCTACTCATGACATATAGTATAGTTGACTCACTATATGCTGGGTGCCTAGCTCTAACTCTATCATAAACTCTATCTGCTTATGTGAAGGTAATCCATGTAAATCCTTAGGAATAACATATTGAAACTTGTACACAACTGGGATGTCTTGAAGTCTGACTACTAGCCTCTCAACTAGCTCTACATTCCCTAAAAGAATGTCCATCTCCTGGGTGGTGGCTAATCTACCCTTGGTGATCGGAAGTGCAGTTGCTACTCTAGTGAATGTAAACTCGAAAATCCCTAGTATTTTGAAGGTGAAGGTCTTACGAAAATAGTCCAACCAAACATGGTAAGTCACCAACCAATCCATGCCTAAGAGCACATCAAACTCTTGGCACTCAAGTACTCAAATATCTATGGGTAACTGGTGACCACTAATCTTAACTGGATAGGCTCGACAGATTTGGTTAGGGTAAATATTATCCCCAATAGCAGTGCTAAGTACAAGGTGTGTGCCTAAAACCTCTTGTGTCAACCCCAATCCTCCTAACATCCGTCCAAAAATAAATGATAATGTAGACTCAGAATCAATCAATGAATGCATGTTACGACTATAAATAATCATTGTACCCTTGACTAGATGTTGTAAAGCGTCGTGATCCGGACTTGCCATTGCATCAACCTACTATTTAGCTTGTACTGGTAGAGCTGCAACTGGCGACATAAACCCGCTGGTGCATCTTTTCCTGTAGTGCCCTCTTTGCTACATCGGAAGCAAACAATATGTTGCTTACTCCCAGATCCGTTACCCTGCTAACCTCTGGCCCTGACCTTATCCACCATATCTATGACCCTGGCCCTACCACTACTGACCCTGTCCCTGCCATTGTTACATTCTATCTCCGCCCCTTTGGCCCAGACCCCTTGTGGCTGCTGGACTGCCATGACTTGATGTTGATGAGCGAGTAGTACTTTATAGGCACTAATCACCTACCTATCACCATGCCTGCACCTTTTTCCTTAATGTCTCAGTTGACAGTTCCTCTATCACTTCCAATCTGACCTGATTTAGCTACTTTACCCTTTATGGTAGATGTCTCGTGAGCTAATGCCCGCTCATAGAATGTTATAAAGTCTTGGACCTTTTTGACATAATGGCATTACCAATCTATAGCCGAAGCCCTTAATTAAAGTAGTGGGTCTGAAGTTGCTGAGTCCCTACTATATCTGTAGCGAACAACAACAGATACTTAAACCTTTACATGTATAAAATCATGATGTGAGAGCCTTGTCTTATTGCCAAAAACTCCTCTCTTAGTCGTAGCTGCACCTCGATCAGAATGTACTTTTCATAAAAAACTCAATAGAACTCAGCCAAAGTGGTCCCCTCTCCATGGGAGGCTGTGTGTGCAGTCCACTTTGTCCTAATATCACCCTTCAACATGTAGCCAAAGACTCTAGCACGTATGCTTTTGGAAATCCTCAACAGTGCATGAAGCCTCTCATGTGCAAGAACCCATCTTCGAGCTGCCTCTGGGTTTTCGCATTTGTTAAAGTGTCCTGGCTAGAATCTAGAAAACACATTAAATAGCTTAACCTTATCTGCCAAGGCCGTCTCAAAGGTTGTCTGCTGCTTCGCTATAAGTGCAGGAGTAACCACTCGGTGATCGCTAGTATAGCTATGCGTGCAACCAACTATATTGGAATCTCAACTCTAGCTACCACGAGCGGCGTATCCTGACTAGATGGGGTGACAGTTATCTCAATAGTAGTACTGGTGTTAGTTTGTGTCACAGTTTCTTGTGTGACCTTTGCTTGTGATCAAATCAGTTTCAAGATATCCTTGAGCTGCGTGCCGTGAAGTGCGACTGTATCGCTTAGAATTTGATCCAAGTCAACTCTTGCTAAGTTGCTCATCTAGTTTCCATCAGCCATAGTGGGTGGAATCAGCTATTCGTCCATATCGAATCTGCAAGTGCGAATGTACTCCAGTCAGCGTTCGTATAACCTTATAAATACATGTTATAAGTGAAATGTACACGTATAAAAACTTAGACTGCCTGCCTTACCGTAGTTCCAAACTAAGGTTCTAAGTCGGGTCATCAGGTTTCCACTTTCTAAGTTTATTTGGTTAAGTTTTACTCGCTTTCATTAAACGTTTCCTAGGCTTACATGAACTTAGGCTCTAATACCAATTGTGGCAGCCCTAAATCCAAAGGCAATCAGGGCTTCAGCTATGCCACTCAAACATCACCAGGTTATACCAGGTTATCTACACGTTTGTCCATGATGACCCATGACAAGTACTTAACCTTTTCAATTAGCCTAACTATTTCAATTATCTGGTGTTTTATGAAAATATGTTCTTAATTTGGTTTAGTTAGTCTATTCATTTGTCTCACATAACTTATTTGTTAAGTTATTTAGTTATTCCATAGTCTTTTCAACTAAGTGCGTCTTTCCAACTAAGTATGTAAGTTATCAATAATGACAGAATTCTATCATTTTTGATAAAGCGAATAATAAATGTAAAAAAAGTTACTTCTTCAACAAACCCTAAGCAATTGAAAAACCATTAAAAGGACACCATGTATATATAAGGCGACAAGATGCACAATTGGGTCAATATATGTATCACTGCATCAAGTCTTCCAAAATATGCCAAAAAGTAGTAACATAATATCTACAACACCTACGAGATGGGCTAGTAGAAGCTCTCAATGATCAGATGAAGTCGCTAAGTATGGCTTTCCCCCAGCTTGTCGTAGGATCTGCACTCGGTCATCCATACAAAAAGTTGATGACGTGTCTAACGAGTAAATCCCCAGAAAAAGCAAGTTACATTTAATAAGAATGTAAATAAAATAACTACAAATCATGCTAGTAAATAAGAAATGCACTGAAAATGGATAATTGCATGAAGATAAGTTGCTAAGAAGCAATAAATGTCAAATGGGAATGTGTTATATATTTGTCGACTCTGGGACTAATAACATATGACCGAGGAGACTTTGGTGATGAAGTGACTCCCCACCTCTGCTCCAAGGTTAAATTAAGGACTCTAATGGTCGGGAGTTTGAAACTACCAACTAATTGCCTAAAAAGAAAGTAATTTGTGACGGAGTTAACTCCTCACCACACCATCTCTCGAATCATCGACTCATGGAGAAATCCTCATGCATAACCTAGTGCATGATCTGAATCGTAGTAATAATCAGATCACTAATCATGAGGGATCGATGAGGGATCATACTATCCCTTTGACCATATGCATATAATTTAGTGGTATAATGAAATAAAATAGCAAATTAATGATTCATGTTTTCTAGTGGGATTTACTTACCAAATAGTGATAAAACCCGATCCTAGCCTCTCGCTCATACTTTAGAATACCTGTCCATCGGTCTCTTATGCTTCCATAGGCCCCGAGTATCCTACATACCAAATTAAATAATTTATGGTCACATTAATTGATTTAAAATTGTGAGAACAAAAACTAGAATTTTTATTCTAATTTTTAGTTGTGATACTTTTTTTTTCGGGTTACACAGGGTGCAAAATGCCTGAAAAAAAGTCTTGAAATCCAATTTTAGACCATTTTCCAATTTCTCATATTTTTATTATTTTTCTGAATTTTTTGTAATTTTGTTTATTTTTTTTTATATAATTTTCTATAATTTATTTTGTATTTTATTTAATATTTAATTAATTTTTAAATAAATTAATTGGGTTGGGCCCTCATGAGCTAGGCCCAGTTAGGCAGGGCCCGGTTTGACCCAACCGGGTGCGACACCCCTAGTCTCTTTTTGGTAGAGACGAATTCATCTCGGCCCTTACCCCCCACCAGTTTCCTTTTTTTTTTTTTTTGTTCTTTTTCTCCTCTTCAACATCATCAAACATTAGGAAGCCATAACAACAACAAACTAACTATACTCCATTAACCATCATTATCATCAATATACATTCTATCACCAAAAACCCCAAAAACATGGACCGAGTCTGATGCATCAAGAAATTAATGTTGTAAACTAAGATTTGGGTTAAAAAATAGTAGAAGACTTCAATTAAAACTCTTGAAATTCATTTTACAACAAACACCAAATTTCTAATTGCACTTCAAGACACTATTAGAGAAAAAATGGAGAAGATGTGAGGGTTTAGGTTACTTTAGTTTCTAACTTAGTTTCTTGGCTCCCATTTTCTCTAAAGCTCTTTTAATAGATAAAAACCAGCCCTCACTCTCTTAATCTCCCTATCTAGTTAGGTTAGTATTAAAAAAAAACTCCAAATTTGCACGTTGAGCAAATGCACTAAGGCCTCTTTTTATAGTAATCAACCTAAACATGTCCCGACAAATGTATCTCAAGGTTTATCTAGGGCACCTATTAACTCCGACCATGTTGTCGTGTCATACATTTTTCAATTTAAGGGTCCTATTACTCCACTTAGCTTAGGCATTTTTTTCTCAAATCTAATATCACTTATGCCCATTTTTGTTACCTAGCCAAATTAAACTACCATAGGCCCATTATTTAGTGTGATTAGTCTGGCCTAATGTTTATTCAAAGTACGCATACCATATATGTAAAAAAAATTACACGCAGCATAATTAGGCTAGGTACTTGTCTAACCGGCTACTCGGTGCGATCGTGCAACACGAGACACGTCGGGCCCAGTTTTGGTCTCTTAATGTTTTGTTCATCTTGGATCAAGTTTGTTAGGTTATTTAGCTTAGAGTCTCATTATATATTGATAATTTATGCATCTAAGCTATCACGTTTCCATATCCACGTCACCCGCATCTCGATGCGATATTCGCTACACTCATAACTAGCAAAACGCGTTAATCAACTGTACACATAGCGTAATGCTATAACTCATAATAAAACAACCATAATAAACATTCATCACACAAATTTAACATTATAAATTATTCCTCGATAGGTGTACCTTAGACTAATCCACGACGTCCACGTGGGTCTGAGCCGGGTCCTAGTTTGAAATTAGATAATCAATTAATTATTAAATTTTGCGGGCCATCGTATGCTATTAGGTAGGGGATCTATGCTATTGAGAATCTACTTCCTTTGTGCATTATTATGCATTCACCTTTGTTGGATTTCCTAAATTATGTAATTTTTTGAGTTATGAAAGTAGTTCTTGTATCTAAAGCCATTATATATAGAGATGGTCGCGACACACAAAGTCACTAGATTATGAGGTTGTCGGGATCTCACCACTAGCTTGAGTGGCACATGCGATATGGGACCAGGGTTGTCGACAAGTATATACATATATGAAAAATGGGCAGTTATGAGCATTTCTATGTCATACATAGTGGAATAGAGTTGATGTGAAGTAATTTCATAGTCAACTGGCCCTAAATCATTTTTGCCTAATTAAGTGTCAATTTCATGATGTTTAACTGAAATATCTTATAACATGATTCTTGTTCAGCTTTCTTTGCAACATATACTTGTTTTATATTTGGAAATGTGGATGAATTTCTCTTACTTTTACTTTCTACTTTACCGTACTCACCATTTTTTTATGATGGTAGGTGTAGATAATTCGAGTACCAGACCAGGGAAGGAGAAGATCGATGATTTTTTTTAGCCATCGAAGGATAGTTTTAGCTACTTTTGTTGGTGATTACTTTGTGTATCTATTACTTACGTTATTTTGTATAACTTTGGATTGTATATTGGGTTGAGAGATTAGAGATCCCTACTGTATCAAGTATTACTTTGGTTGGTTTTATATGATCATCTGTTTACTTGGTTTCCACTATAGTTGTTTAATAAATGCTTATGCTATTTTTACTAAATGTTCCACTGAAAGTTATTGTAAAGATAACGATATCTTAATTAACTCTGATGATCTTGAAATGAATAGTAATTATATTTATCGTGAGTAACGAGGTGAATTAGGTGAAAAGGCAGACTAATACGTTGTTAAGTTCTACATGGCATGAGTTATAGCTTAATGATGGGATTAGGCCGGGCGATACTCGGTTTGAGGAACTGGGC